>CP092874.1:75674833-75805288 GCA_030710605.1 Cordylochernes scorpioides
GATCAAATCAAGTTGAGGGTCGGATTCTGCTCGTCTGTTGACCAAGACTAGTATACAGTTTGGTTGTTTGAATTTTTCAAAATCTGGTTTTATGGCCAATTCACTGATCTGAAACTGTCCTCTTTGGCCATAGAAGATCAAGGAAGTACATTTCTGCGATGCATTTTTATATTGGAGAGGGTTTTCTTTTTAACGCATGAATATATATATTTTTTAATTACTTGGTTAAAAATAATTGCTGTAATTTTTCTATTTTCAATTCGACAACCTACATATTCATACTAAAATATTTAATTTATGTCTGAAGGGGAAGAAAGTATAAGCAAATAGAGTAGACCACAATAGCTGGTGTGGTGCCTTATTATTGAACTCAGTTTGTAAAGACAGTCAGCGGATGGCAGCGCATACCTTTTACACCTATTTTGACGGGAGAGAGGTTTATTTTATACTTTTATAATAATAGCAAGCTATATACATTCGTGGACAATATTTAAGCAAGTTTCATATCTTGATGTCGCTGGATGTCTATTTTTTTTCTTAATGAGATAGAGGCAATTTTGTTCACACTTGGTTATCTCGTGTGTCTTCAATAAAAGTCACTGTAATATATTTCAGAGTTATTATCTGAATCCCCGATATACATGCTTAAAGATACAACTTCCTTAAGTTTTGTCCATGAGTATAGAATCGATTATTATGTGTGTGTGTGACGCCACATTGTCATGTTATTCTTTCATAAAATATTTTACATGAGTTTTTAAAATTCGTTTTAGAACTAAGTCTTTATAAATTATATGACGTTTTAAAATATGATGCAGTAGATACTGCAAATCTATTCTGCGCACATCGAAATAAAGGCACAACGGGTTCCGAGGTGATGCCTGTGTGTGAATGTCGATACTACAGGTGCCAGTGAAAAAATAGTACAAAGTGACATAGTACTGGGATAAGGTGCATAAATTATTAAAAAGGCATCTCCTTATTATGTAACTGAAAATTGCTGATGGCTTGCGCTATCTATCGGAATAAATATCAACTATTCTAGTTGATTTTTAATTATTCCATAATTGGCCAAATACCCATTGCTTGTTCCCGGGCCGGACGGGGACGGAGCGCTCTCGCGTCACACACCCGCCCTAAAGAGGCTCCACCCGGTCCGTGGTTAGCTTTTCTTGATTAATCAAGAATGGGTATCTGGCCAATTATGGAATAAAATAAAAATTAACGAGAATAGTTGATATTTATTCTGATAGATGGCGTAAGCCATCAGCAACTTTCAGTTGCACGATAAGGAGATGCCTTTTTCATAACAGGTGCCAGTGTTATTTCTGTCTGGATACACACCATGTTGTTAGAAGGTGCTGAGGCCATGTTTGTTATGCACCTACCTGTTTGTATTTACGTATCAAAATGGAGGTACACCAATTGCGTCAATGTCACTCTGGGGCCATCTACATGGCGAAATTGCGGTTCAAAAAAATCTCCGGCTTACATCTGGAAACATACGTTTTAAAATGGACGTGCAACAGGTACCACGGTCATACCCGGGTGCATCTACATGTATAAATGGTGTTACAAACATTTAGGGGTCATGTCGTTGCTTACTTCTTCTTCTTTCTTATCTCCACTCAATCATATTAGGGTATCAAGCTTGTAGAGCTTGAGATGTTTGATGGCGTCTGCTGGGGATGAGTAGAGCTCATCAATGGATAAACACATCCAGTCAAAAGGACAACCGTCATGATTGGGTGAAGTAGAATGTGTCTGCTTTTGTCATTAAAACTGGAGGTATTACTCAGTGGCAGGCCGACTTAGCTCCAAAAGAAATGGCCGCCTCTGACACGAGGAACAGACGCCATGTACAGCCGCTCCTAACATGGAGTACAAACTTTGCTCATCCTGTATCCCTGGATTAGGAGCCCTTACAGGGTACTATCAGCCGGGCCAGCTGAGCCCAGGTTTTTTAGCGAGCTTGTTACTGTTCCCCCTCCTCCTTTTTGATCTGGGCTTGGGGCCAGCAAAGGCGGAGTTTCGTTGCTTGCTTATATATAGAAATGGCGATACAAATATGTTTGTAGTCACATTGTGGGTCTAGGTAACACAATTATGACAGAGACTTTATTGGCTCCACCTCTGGGATCTCAACTAGTGGAACCTTCCCAACGTCTATCCCGTATTTTCCACTATGGCCCTCCCACGAAGTCGTCCCCAATTAGGGATGATTGACCGCGCAGCTGGAATTACTTTGTTTTGAGGAAGACCTAGATTATTGTAACACCAACTTATAGTAAAGTAGGATCTTTATATAGGGGCTCTAAAGGAAATGTTGGGATACCTTTCCAATAAGTTTTTTTTTGGTCGAAATATGAAGACTTAGTTGATTATTTCAATGAAAAAACGTGAAACGTTTTAAAATTAAAATTCATTTTTAGAATATCTGTGATTAAAAAAAGGGAAATACAAGTCTTCACCATGACAATGCAAGACCGCACACCTCAGCCAAAATATTAGACTTTTTAGCCAAATTTGGTGTCCAATTAATCACTTATCCACCAAACCTAGCACCTTGTGACTTTTATTTCCAAAAGTTAAGATATTGTTGAAAGGGATAAAATTTAACACTGATGATGAAGAATTGCAAGCCTTTATCAATGCCGTAAATTCCATCCCCGAAGATGACTGGTGTAAGTGCTTCGATAATTGGTTTTCACGGATGAAATCTTGCATTGGTGCTAAGGGTGAATACTTTGAGAAACTCAGAAAATTTGAAAGCTGCAGCTTTAATGAAAATAAGTAATTGAAAAAATCTTTAGAGTGACCCTTATATATAAAGAATTATTCAAGCACTGTTGTCTGATTTGAATGAAATCTATCTTTAGATGTGCTCTAACCTTTCTTTAAAACTAAGATAAAGGACGATGGCGCTGGTTTTAATTAACTGCAATAAAAATACCAATTGAATATTTTTATTACCGTTTATTATCTGAATATACTTTTTGATGAATAAATAAAAGCCAACTAAATACACCTTCATTACTGTTAGTCAAAAGTCCAGCCCCACCAGCGAGTGCAAGTAACCAAACGGGGCTCTGGCACATTTGTAAGTGCAAAGTCGAACTGCTTTCCACATGTGTAGACATGTGGTCAACTTATAGTAAAAGCAGTCGCCTACTTCTACCCACCATGATTACCATGGCCTGTACCACGTGTACTAGGGATAAGCAAAAAAAAAAAAAGGTTGATCTTTATCAGCTTGGTGTAGGTGTACCTAACTATTCTATTCACAATTATTAAGGGACTTCACCTTTGCCCCCCCCCCCCCCCCCCCCCCCCCACTCGCTTTTTGGTTTTTGTAACTATTGTGTTGGAGCGGGTCGCTCCTTAAATAAATGCATATATTAGTTAATAACTAAATGGAATCCTCTCTTTCTTTTTCCCAGTAAGAGACGCCTACGGAAGACAACAGTACATAGACAGATAAAGCACATAGGCTATAAATATTAACTAATATATGCATTTATTTAAGGCGCCAATTTATAATTGTAACAAATAGTATTTGAATAAAAACATTCAATCGGGTAAAACACGGGCGTTGCCCGGGTCATTCGGCTAGTAGAATATCTCGGTCAAAGTGCATCCGAATGTTTCAACTCGTGGAAAAAACAGCAAAGTAAATAAATAACTCTTTTGATAAAAATTATATCCTTTCTTATATTGAGACGAAGATTTCTGCTTAATTATGTGAATCTGAGTACAAATGGGAAATATAAACCATTGAAGACATCTCCTGATCGTGCAACTAAAAACTGTTGATGGCTTGCGCCATCTGTCGGAATAAATAACAATTAATCGTTTCTTTTTAATTAATACAAAGCAATAAGGCGCCATCCATATATAACAAATGAAAACATTAAGACGCAAATGTTTCTATTCACAAATAAATCAAACTTCTACTGTCTTACTGTGATGAAAAATATTAGGAGGGCTTGGCTTATCAGTGTAGAATCCTCCCAGCGGTTTCACCAATTTAATCTACCAAACCGCTTCTTTAGAGCTCTAATACTGTATTGGATCATTCTGCTTTTATATGCCTCACTGCTGGGAGGGTTTACCACCGTTGAACCAAGCCCTCTCAATATTTTTTCATCGCAGTAAGGATAGTAGAAGTTTGATTTATTTGTGAAAAGAAACATTCGCGTCTTAATGTTTTCATTTGATTTTTAATTAGTTGATATTACGACAGATGGCGCAAGCTATCAGAAAATTCATGTTGCACATGCAAGTTACAACCAGGAGATGCCTTTTTATTAATTTATCCACCTGATCTCAGTATATTTTCACTTTTATACTTCTTTTTTTTTCAGATTTAAGTATGTGTTTTGTCAGTTGTAGGTTGTACCTTTTGCCCTTGTGGTGCCAAATATTTGATGAAATAATGGAAAAATATTCTGATATTACACACTTTACATTGAAAAAAAATATATATATATGTAAACATTGATATAAAGGTTTTTTAAAATGCTTACAAGTGAAAGTGATAGATAAAAATGAAGATTCTTATAAAAATCTGGATTTTTTTTTTGCTTATCCCTAGTACACATAGTACAGGCCATGATAATCATGGTAGGTAGAAAAAGTCGACTGCTTTTACTGTAAGTGCACCACATGTCTACACATGTGAGAAGCAGTTCGACTTTGCACTTACAAATATGCTAGAGCGCTGTTTGGTTACTTGCACTCGCTGGTGGGGTTGAACTTTTGCAAGAATCGGGAGTCGTTGGAGCATTTTTTTAAATCAGTAAAAAGTGCCCACTACGGGAATCGAACCCGCGTCGTAGCGTTCGAAAACCAACGGTTTAGCCCATCCTTCCACCGACCCCAATATATTGAGAAAATATATATTCCTTTTATATAACTTACCGTATACACTTACAATTCTATAGCAGTATGGAGGAACTCATGTAAACTGGATCTTGAGCTATATATATAGTTAGACTCTTACAGATAGCAACCGTTTTTCGGTTATAAAATCAAAATCAATATAACGCAAAGAACTATAATCAATTGAGTCGGTGGACGAGTGGTTAAAGCCCTCGATTCCCGACAGCAACGAACCGGGATCCAATCCCGCATTCTACACTTTTTCTGTGAAGAACCTGTTCATTTTTCTCATTGTAAATAACATAAGCTAGGTTGTTCTATTCGAGCGATACCTAGTAAAGTTATTTTGGAATAGGAACAGGCTATAATCAAGTGCTATAATCAGGCTATAATACGAGCCATCTAGTGGAACAGATATCAACTAAACATTGATTTAACCTGTTCTCCTTGATATTGTCGCGGAGATAAATAAAGCAAGGGCAAGTTTGGGGATAATTAATTTATTATAAGGGGTAATTATAGGGAGAGAGAGTTTTGTACAACTTACCCCCAGTTAAAGCTAATCCCGAATCAACGGCGTTAGCCACCGTCCCGTTTTCCTTATTTACAGATCAGCTTCCCAGAAGCCCCCACACCTATGGTCCCCCCCGGGGTCCAGGGATGATTGACAGTTGTCCCATCTGGATGGAGCTACTTGACAATATTTTCATTTTTGAAAATTATTTTTTCAGAGAAGAATATGTGGAAAGAACAGCGTTGAAAATAATACTGAAAGAAGATAATCAATTTATGGATTTGTGAGAGAGAAACAAAAAAAATTTCGCGAAAACATTTTAATTTCCGTTAAAAGAATTAAAGATATAGGATGGAAATATTGCTAAAAGGGATAATGGAAGCTTGTCCAGAAATATTTCAAAAAGGACAACAGGGAAAAGAGACAACTAAAGAAAAGATGGAAGGCTTAGACTTGGTTGAAGAAGAAGGAAATTGAGGAAAAAAGAAAGTGGTTGGAGAAGAATAAAGTTACCAGAGCTGTACGACAACTTAGAAACTTGGTCAAAATTGCTCCAAAAGTTTTTTTTATTTAGACTTTTTGAAACTATATATTATTAATAATTTAGAAATGGATTGCGTATAGTTTTAGCTTTAAGTTCGAGGATAATTTAAAAAATATATTTATTTTATATGATTTAAAATGTAAACATTTTACATTAAAAGTGACCTGTCTATAGCACCTTATTTTGGTGAGTCCCAACAGGGGTCGCTATAGACAGGTTTAACTGTATATAAATACGATTCTATATTCAATACAATATTGAAGCGATGCAGCAGAGAAATAGAAGAGAAGACGCCAAGAGAAGTAGAAGGGAAGAAAGTATGCAGAGGCCCCGTCCAGGAAGTGTGGATTGACGAAATTCCAGGGGAGGGGGTGGCAGACAGGGGGAGGCAGGGATCAGCCGAGCCCAGCTGGTGTCGCCGTGGAGGAAGCCGGCCGGCTGCCGGGGATTGGTGTGTGCCGAGAAGACTGTCTGGCAGAGATAGCGGTCTGGGGGAAGAAGTCTGTCTGGTGACAACGGGGTATGGACTGACCGGGAAGACGGTAGCGGAGAAGGATCCCTCTAGTGGCGGACATTGAAGGCAAGTTAATCTTCTACTGTATAGTTACTTATATCCCTTTCAAAGATCTGGTAATAAATCCATAGTACTAAGCTGTATCCAAAACGAACTCACATTGTCTTCTCAGAAACCTTGCACGCAAACATCGACGGCTGAGAAGCGTCGCAACATTTGGTGTCAGAAGTGGGATACAGCTTAGTTAATTTTAATTGAAGATTTTATTTTGCGCTAATTTAAAAAGGAAAATGGAAAAACTAACCGACCTCGAAATTGAAAAATTCACAAAATTACTCAGACTATTAAGCCAGAAAGTAGATGAGCTCGGAGAAAACTTGGATACTCGATTGAGCCGACTGGAGCATATTCGGAATGTCAAACGTTCTGCCACACCCATGTCTTGCGAAGTTAAGTTCAATGTACTACCGCCAGAAAATCCTGATGGCTTTTCAAAACCAATCACAGCAACCAATAGCCCACGTATTCAATGTCTGAGGGGACAAAAGACGATTCCAGGTGATGAAGATCCCGACAAGACCATCACAACAAAGATCATCACGTCAGGAGACGTTGTAAGTGAACTGCCAGAATCTACGCTAGAAGATTCTCCCGTGATCCAGAAGTCCGAAGAGTGTCGACCACAGGAAATGATCCAGACTGGTTGTGTAGCGGAGGAGGATGAGCTGATCGCCTCCGACAACGGCTGTGGCACGAGTGTTTTGTATAAAATCAAGCGGACGGAAGGAGAATGCCCTCAAGGTGATATACAGAGCGAAAATTCAACCCCTGGGATTCTTTCTGAAATACTCCATGAGAACAGCAACGATCTTGGCGAGCTGCAGTGCGACAGCGTGGCTGACTTCAGCGACAGTGTCAGACTGTCAGGGACTACAGCGGCGATCCAACTGGATGGGACGGAGCTGGATGCTCCGTGGAAGTGCGACAAGGCTAGATGGTCGAAGCACCCTGAAGTTGGAGCCGGCAACCCGACTGAACGGGATAGAGCACTGGACGCTCTGTGGAAGTCCGACGACAATGTCTGTGACGCGGAAGTCGCGCGCAATGTGTCAGCGCCGTCGTCTGCAATGCAAGCTGAAAAGATGTGCCAAGAATGTGTACCGTTCATCTTCGTTCCTTCGCCCGACAAGGTGCAGATCAAGCAGCCACCGCCTAGGAAAAGTTCTACCGACCTTGAGACTGCCACGGGATCCGACACCTCCAGAAGGTTAAAGAAATTCACAGCCCTGTGCGTGGTCGGCACTAAGGAGCCCAGGTTTGAAGGGTTAGGAAAAAGAGAGCCTCTAGAGCAAGAGAATGGGAAATCTAAAGAAGAAAAGGGAGGCCACGAAATGGACAGCGTGGATCAGGTGGACGAATCCACTGTAAAGATCGGCGATCTACAGCCCCGTCGTGGAAGGAAGCGGCGAAAGCGCAACACAAACGATCACAACCCTTTGTACATTGTGGCTACAGAGTGTTCACAAGGGGAATTCAAAATATCAGATGGGAGCATCGTAGGCAGTGAAATATGGCCGCCATCTTGTGGAGAACCACCGCCCTGTGCTAGACAGCGAGACCAATCAATGGCGTCGGCACTGGTTCAGAGTGGAAAGAAAGCCCGAGTTGAGATGTGGTTCTGCAAACAAGGGTTGGTGTTAACCCTGCCGCTACGCTTCCGGGAGGCGGACGACCCTCATGTGGCCAGAGACGTCAGGGAGATCAAAGGGCCGCCGATCAGCGCCTCTGGTGAAATCAGCCTTTTCGGGACGAAAAGGATTGAGAAGGGGGCAGTGAAGCGATGCAGCAGAGAAATAGAAGAGAAGACGCCAAGAGAAGTAGAAGGGAAGAAAGTATGCAGAGGCCCCGTCCAGGAAGTGTGGATTGACGAAATTCCAGGGGAGGGGGTGGCAGACAGGGGGAGGCAGGGATCAGCCGAGCCCAGCTGGTGTCGCCGTGGAGGAAGCCGGCCGGCTGCCGGGGATTGGTGTGTGCCGAGAAGACTGTCTGGCAGAGATAGCGGTCTGGGGGAAGAAGTCTGTCTGGTGACAACGGGATATGGACTGACCGGGAAGACGGTAGCGGAGAAGGATCCCTCTAGTGGCGGACATTGAAGGCAAGTTAATCTTCTACTGTATAGTTACTTATATCCCTTTCAAAGATCTGGTAATAAATCCATAGTACTAAGCTGTATCCAAAACGAACTCACATTGTCTTCTCAGAAACCTTGCACGCAAACATCGACGGCTGAGAAGCGTCGTAACAATATATACAAAGGTAGAGTATAATATCAGTATTTTTTATAGAATCGTTTGTTATAAGATGACCTATTGAAGGACACTTTGCCAGGAAGTTGGTCAAACATAATTTACTAAATAACACGTAGTGTAAAGTAATAAGCTTACAAAAGAGTAGAATTGAATCGTTGATATTTTGGTCTTCGATCGCTTGGTAAAATTGAGGTTTACTATGATAACAGAACTCCGGGGTGGAGGCTTTCGTCCAGCAGCAAACTTAGGTTGAATGAGAAAGAGTTTAGGTTATTATAATTGACTGAATAATTGTTCTATTTGGTTCTATTCTATATCTACCGTCTGTTATTGGAATAACAATTGTTACGACGCACGAATCTTTTCTCATTTTTGTATTATAATGACAACAATTAGGGTTCAATTAATTTAACAATTGATATGACACGAATCCTTTCCCATTGATGTGTTATAGGAATAACAATTGGTACGACACGAATCCTTTCTCGTTGCTGTGTAATAGAAATAACAATTGGTACGACACGAATCCTTTCTCGTTGCTGTGTTATAGGAAAAAATTGGTACACGACAAGAATCCTTTCTCAATTTGGTGTTATAGGAATAACAATTGGTTCGACACGAATCCTTTCTCATTGTTGAGTTATAGGAGTTTTAATTGGTACACGACACGAATCCTTTCTCATTACTGTGTTATAGGAATAACAATTGGTTCGACACGAATCCCTTCTCATTGTTGTGTTATAGGAATAACAATTGGTATGACACGAATCCTTTCTCTTTGTTGTGTTATAGGAATAACAATTGGTACACGACACGAATCCTTTCTCATTGTTGTGGTAGAGGAATAACAATTGGTACTTCACGAATCTTTTCTCAATTTGGTGTTATAGGAATAACAATTGGTTTGACACAAATCCTTTCTCAATTTGGTGTTATAGTAATAACAATTGATACAACAAGAATCCTTTATCTTTGTTGTGTGTGTGTGTGTTATAGGAGTAACAATTGGTGTGACACATCTATATCACCTCAAAATTTCTGTCATTTATGAAAATCATATTAGGAAGATCTACTTATTATTGTGTTATTGACACACACATGACAATTATGGCAAATTAAATCTTTCAAAATATATATTTGAATACCAAAATATACCATTAGAGCATTGTTATTCTTTATGACTCCACAGTATTCTATTATTATTTTTATATTAAAAAAACTATTATCGTCAAACACAAATTAAAAGTTTTTAAAATTTATATAATTAGTATATATATTATTAGTTTTATATAGTATTCTTGCAAATAAAATTATCTACTTCATACCTCAATGAGCTTCATAGACATTTCAAAATGTTGTGCACACAGAAATGTTTATACGAGAGGAATTTGAAATAAAAATAGACACTAGGATCTTATAAGCATTTTCCTACAAAGAAGTCTATATATACGAACTAGGGATAATATTGTTACGTAGAAAAAAAGGGGCGCATTCCAGAATAGAATGTTTTATAATGTTCAAAAATGTTGTAGAGAAATCGGAGAACAACTGATTGGCCAATCTAAAGCGATTGCGAAAGGCTTAGCGCTGGCAGCTTTCTGATTGGCTGACCAACCATGACCGTTCTGGAAAGATCTACTTCGGGATATATAGGGATGAGGAACTCATGCTGAGGAGAAGAAGAACGAAGCTACGTTGTGTACTCCAAGCAAACGCTGCTGTCTCAAGAGGTCGGACTGCTGTTTACCGCCGACGCTGGTGTACTTCCTGGAAGATTCTAGAAAGTTCTACCAACTTCTGTCTCCTGTTCTGCGCCTGCCTTCCTTCACTGTACTGCAGTTGGAGAGTTTGTAACTACTGTTCTTTATTGTTGTTTTATTTTTGCACTCTCCTGTAATTATTTTATCGATTAGACTAAAATAAAGTACTAAAGATCCTTTGTATCCACGAGACTTATTCTTTTTCAACGAACAACGCAACCATATAATCAGTTTCATTCTCATACTTTTTCTCGATTTAACAAACAATCTTCAGACCAAGTCTTCGGCCTTTGTACTTGTGCATAGCTCATTATTAAGCCTTTGCACTTTCCAATTCAATCACAATTCAAGTTCATCAAGTATGTGAATACACTCATGGACAAAACTAAAGGAAGTTTCATATTATATAAGAAGCATAAACCACTCCTTATTTGCTTATATAATGACAGAATCCCCATACATGTAAAATCGAAAACGTTCTTCATAATAATAATAAAAATATATGTACATGTTAAAAAGTACAACTTTCTTAATTTTTTTTTGCTAATGAGTGTATTTAAAAAATCAAAGGAATGTTGTTCTTAAATCTATTTGTTTAGGCCAACATTGAATTATTGATCTTCAAATTTATGTTAAAAAAAAAATTGATTATTCTTTGTATTTTTAATATTTTACATTTTAATTGGCTCGTTAATTGACAGAGATGATGTTAAAATGTTTGAACTGTCAATTGTTCTTCTCTTTTGCTCTGATGAAAGCAGATTTTATTGATATATCGAGAATCTATAGTTATCGTGTGTGTTGTTCACTAAACAATGGAAGAGACAATATGATGAGAGCTTTTTTCGATGGTATGAAACATAGAGGTAATAAATATATATATATATTGATGCATCAGCGCGCCATCTGTTATGAATATTTGAAACTATTGCCACGTAGAAAATTAGGGAAGACAAAAACTTATGAGACAACAATTCATTACAGGCAAGAACAAACTATAAATGAAAAACAAAAGATAAGCAACGTGGGAAGTTTACAGAGTATAGCAAAATATAAACATAAAAAAATGATACTCTGTTAATACTAGTGTAAAATAATAAATTCTTGTAAAATAAAACTAACTATGCTACACCATTATAGACGCGTATGATTCTTTTGAAAATTAAACAATTTCTACTGCCTTTACTGCAATGGAAAAATATAGTTTGAATTAATCTAAACCTTTGATGAGCCAAACCCAGAGGTAATAGCTTGATGAAATTTCACATTTTAAGAACTCATATTCTAGATGTACTTACATTGATGTCAAGAAAATATAGCTAAACTGTGTTGTACTCTAAACAATGAAAGATACAATATAATGATAGCGTCCATGGTATAAAACATAGAAGCAATAAATACAGATTAAATTTATATATATATATATATAGGCTTTGATGATTCAAACCCATTAAAGAGGTAATTTTATTCATTTTACAATTATACAAATAATTTTATTCGCGATCGAACGTTGTGGTCTTAAAGAGGTAATAGCTTGGTGAAATCACACATTAGTAGAACTTATATTCTATCTGTACTTAACACTATCTGATATAGGTGAATACTAGGTTAAGTATAGGACCATCCCAGCTGGATAAAGAGAGCAATGGAGCGACAAGATGGACACAGAATGTCAACCTACCGCTCCAAGATCCGCCCAGAAAGGATATCTGAGTAGTAAGGCGATGACAGTTGAGATAAGCTCTCCAGACATGTCAATAGCCCTTGGCCTTCTCCATTCACACAACTCTTTTTTTTTTCTTTTTAAAATAAAGTTTTGAAATCTTAAGATACGTTTTTAACATCAACCCAAATATAGTTGAACTTTGATAAATCAAAGCCCAAGGGACAAAACAAAAAAATCGAATTATCCAAAAATTTGAATTAAAAACGGAAATTCTATTTATAAGAAATAGGGACCAAGATGAATATTCGAATTGAAGACGTTTTTGAATTAACCAAGTTCTACGGTATTTTATTTTGTCAACATTTCTGTCACTTTCTGTCAGAATGTTGAAATGGTATATTTAGTTTATGCGTGGTAAGGACAAAATACTCAGGAGATGAGTTTCTTTCAAGAGTTTCTTGTAAGCCGAGCTTTCGAGCATTTCTACCCTTCTACAGGAGTAAAAATGGACCAATTTCGATGGTCGAATGCTCAAAATTTTCGGAAGCTCGGCTAAATAGAAAATATCTCACAGGAAACTCTTCGCTTCACGGATTTGAACAGGCTGATAAGTACTAAGAACTCCCTGACTAAGCTGAATGTCTCTATATATTGCCATCAACCCCGACATTGTGAAATTTTACTTTGATATATATAAAACATGTCGAGACATACCTTTATAGAAGAGCTCTCAAAATTCCTTGGACAGATATGGTAACAAATAATTAAGTCCTCGATCGAATGGGTGCAGAACGCCAGCTGATAAAGTTCATAAAACAACGAAAACTAACGTTTTCTGGACATGTGATGCGCGGATCAGCGGGAGAGACATTGCTGACAGTGTTGGAAGGAAAGCTCCAGGGGAAGAGATCGAGATGGACTGGACGACATACCTACGAAGAGATGAAGAGGATGGCGGAGGAAGTATGGAGAGACCATGTGGCCCACCCTCAGTAGAGGAAGGCATTGAAGGAGGGAGATATGGAGAGACCATGTGGCCCACCCTCAGTAGAGGAAGGCATTGAAAGAGGGAGATATGGAGAGAACATGTGACCCACCCTCAGTAGAGGAAGACACTGAAGGAGGGAGATATGGAGAGACCATGTGGCCCACCCTCAGTAGAGGAAGGCATTGAAGGAGGGAGATATGGAGAGACCATGTGGCCTACCCTCAGTAGAGGAAGGCATTGAAAGAGGGAGATATGGAGAGACCATGTGGCCCATCTTCAGTAGAGGAAGACACTGAAGGAGGGAAGTATGGAGAGACCATGTGGCCCACCCTCAGTAGAGGAAGGCATTGAAGGAGGGAGATATGGAGAGACCATGTGGCCTACCCTCAGTAGAGGAAGGCATTGAAAGAGGGAGATATGGAGAGACCATGTGGCCCATCCTCAGTAGAGGAAGACACTGAAGGAGGGATATATGGAGAGACCATGTGGCCCACCCTCAGTAGAGGAAGGCATTGAAAGAGGGAGATATGGAGAGACCATGTGGCCCATCCTCAGTAGAGAAAGACACTGAAGGAGGGAAGTATGGAGAGACCATGTGGCCCACCCTCAGTAGAGGAAGGCATTGAAAGAGGGAGATATGGAGAGACCATGTGGCCCATCCTCAGTAGAGAAAGACACTGAAGGAGGGAAGTATGGAGAGACCATGTGGCCCACCCTCAGTAGAGGAAGGCATTGAAGGAGGAGGAAAACCTGTCTGAAGAACGTCCCCATTAACGACAACAACAAAGGACTTTTAAAGACATTTCGCCTTACATAGATTCGTCCAAGTTTCCAATAAAGAAAAAGCAAACAATGTTATAAAGATTCAATAATATATAATCAGCCAGTCTTGGTGACATAACTGCACTGCACATCCTATACTCATCTTTTTATTTATTTTTTAAACGATATTCTCTCTACCGAACTGCGTCAATGACTGGGAAATAATATTGAAAAATATAGATATGAAACCTGTTTTTAAGGTAATAAAATATATAATAAATAATAATGTTTTTTAAATGTAATAATTATATAGCATATATATAGAGAGAATTTCAATGTATTTGAAATGCATATTCTATGTGTGTGTGTGTGATATCAAAGAACAAATATAAAGATATATCATCACACAACTGAACAAAAATAACAAGTTTGACCATCCAAAATCTATCCTATCAACCTTTAAAACAACGAGGTTTAGAAATATTTTAATTATTTGTTAAACTTATTTCTATCAATATGAATATATTCTAAATGAAAGACAATTCGCTATAGGAAGAGTTTATGTTTTATATATACAGGGTGATCCAAAAGTCCCGCACTATTTTAAAAATTAATAACTCCGCGAATATTTGCGCTAGAGCAATGCGGTAAACACCATTGTGTTCAGAATGCAATGGGAATTTTTATGGCGAATAATGAAAAATTCGAAATTGATTTTAGTTACAATTTTATTCGCCAGATGGCGCACTACCAGAATCAGAGATTCAGCGGCCAAATTGTTTGATAAATTGAAAAATATAACTGATCGACATGTATTTTTTCTTTTTGAATACCAGGAAAGAACCCTAATAACATCAAATAACAAATTAATAAAACACCACTTCGCAAAAAGTATGAAGAATTGGTTAACAATTTTTAAATACAATCAGAGATATGTAAAATAGGTAAATGCAAATTAAAACATGTAGCAAAAAAAAAAAAATGATATTTTAGATACGGTTTGTTTCCGAAGATAATAAATGTCTAATATTTTTATTTCAACTCTCTCTCATACTGTACACAATTTTAAAGAATGTGTCCCCTCAAATAAAAATATTTTTTGAATCGACCTTTTGCGTTGAAAAACGTGTTAGTAAAATCATTTCGTATTTTATTTTTTTGCACAAAATTTCTAAAGTTATTGGTGTACAGAAAATATTCCTTATGCTATTTCTTCTAATGAGCGAAAAGCTAAAAACTAAACATAAGGAGAAAAATTGTGTGTACCAGTGTTATTCGAGAAGTTATAACACTCTGGTTTGCACGACATAATATGTGAGCAAATGACAAACAAAAAATTACTGTTCACAAAAAAAAAAGTCAAGATGTGAGGACAGCATTTATTATCCCCATATCCCAACACAAAGAGCTGCAAAATATTGGTAGATAATATAATACATGGCAGCTTATATAACACATGAGGTAACTGCCTTCTCTCTTGTATTAGGTCACAATCCTTGCTCAATGTAGCACCCTTCATTCTCAATAACCGCCTGCAGACGATAAATGACAGAATGGACAGCATTAAATAACATATCTGTTGAAATTGATAAAACGTTCCATCTGATAGAAGCATTCAACATGGCCAATATGGTAGGCCAGCATCGATAAACACCTGATTTAATGTACCCCCATAAACAAAAATCGCAAGGCGTCAAGTCTGGTGATCTTGGAGGCCACTGGTATATGGCGACTTATCCCACGAATTTCACCGAACGTATCCTTCAGCAATTGTTTGGCACCACGGGAGATATGAGGAGGTCCTCCAACTTTCATGAATGTTATTTCGCTTAGTGCTTTTTCCCTGCAATATGGGAATACCCTTTTCTCTCAAAAGTTGAACATAACGTTCACCAGTTACAAAAACGGTTTTAAAAGTTCTTCCATTGATTTTTCAAAGAAAAATGGCCCAATAATAAAAGAAGAAGTGAATCCACACAAAACTGTAACTCTAGGCTGATAAAGTGGCATTTCTGTAAGAATCCTAGGGTTGTCTGTTGCCCAAAAGCGGCTGTTTTGAATGTTAAATTCTCCGTTTAGAGAAAAGTGAGCATCATCTGTCCACAGAACATTCGACAGCCAGTTTTCATCACTATCAATTTGCCGGAAAACCCATGCAGCGAATTCTTGACGCATCTCAAAATCGCCAACTTTCAGCTCGTTATATCTTTGAATTTTGTATGGGTACACACAATAGAGACATTAAGTGAAGCCTCTTCGGATATCACAATCATACACGGCGATTTTAACGCCAAAAGTTCAACTTGGGGATCATCTGTCCAGGATAACAAAGGTCACCGACCTCGACCTTACACCATTAAATAAGGGAGAGAACGCCTATCTATTCGAGTCCACAGGCACAGAATCCGCAATAGACATCACAGCGATAAATTTCAACATCGCACCCACAACACAATGGAAAATCCTGAGAGGTGCAATCAGTGACCACAGACGAATTTTAACAACCCTAAACTTCAAAATTGAGAATGTCCAATAGAATAAAAGAACATGGAACTTTAGGAAAGCTGACTTGAAATAAATCACAGAAAAGCTTGAAGAACTGTGCAACGAAAAATTGAATTACAGAACGCTTGGCAAAAACTTGGAAAACTTCTCTTCGAATATATCAAAAGCTGCAAAAGCATCGATACCTAGAGGTAGACGTAAAGACCTGCGGATACCTCACTGGAAGAACCACAACATCGAGGCAATGATTTCAGAGAGAGACAATATCAATGAACTTCTTTAAAAAATAAAACAGAAGAAAAGAGAAAGGAACACATTGAAATTAGTCACAAAATAGAACAAGAAATTTGGATATGCAAACAAGAAAAATGGCAGATTTCTGCGAAAAAATGGATCCAAGAAAGGACAGCCAACACTGGAATATGATTAGAGTGTTAGAAAACAATCAAAACCAACACCAATCCTCCAATACTCTAACCGATATAAATAGAACAGCGAGAAAACGAGAACAAACAGATGGCTATCATAAGTGCTGAATATCTGTCAAGCACTTCTATACTCAAATATACGAATGAAGACAGGACTCTAAAAATAATATAAACCAGTTAGTTAAACAAGCAAGAAACTTCCATCAACAAGATATTTTCTCGAAAGACTTCACACTTAATGAGCTAAACTCATCAATAAAAAAATCCAAGAGGTCACCAAAAGATAATCTAATGTTTGGTCAAATGATTAAACACTTTGAAGACAAAGCTAATAAACAACTCCTACGAATGCTAAACATTTCATGGTAAACTGGTAAACTACCAAAGAAATAGAAGATATCAATTACTGTGCCAATACTGAAACCAAACAAAGATGCCAAGGAATCCAAGAACTATCGGCCAATTGCTCTCACCAGCATACTTTGTAAAATAACAGAACGAATTATCCACTCTAGGCTCATAGTCTGGCTCACTAACAATAATAAAATAAATTTCTACCAAACTGCCTATAGATCCCAGCACTGTACGACTGATCAACTGTTCTACCTCTGTCAATCAATAATAGATTATTTCCAGGAAAAACCGCCAAAGAAGACCACGGCTATATTCCTTGATATGACCTCAGCTTTTGATCGAGTATGGAGGGAGAAATTACGTGAAAAGCTGCACAACATCGGAGTAAGAGGAAAAATCTTAACCTGGATTGCAGACTTCTTAAGGGGAAGAAGGTTAAAGGTTTGGGTCAATGGAGAATTTTCCAAGGAAGGAAGAACATTGGCTGGTGTAACTCAGTGAACTGTGCTCAGTCCTCTACTCTATCTGCTATATATTAACGACATCCATCCTTACCTCACTGAAGACTCAAAGGTTGCATGTTATGCAGACGATATAGCCATATGGCACACAAGTAGCAGCATAGAAAAATCGTATAAAATACTGAACACATCAATGAGAGGACTGGAGAAGTGGGCAATGGAACTCCAAATGACCATAAACCCAATAAAACCAAACCTATGCGTCTTCTCCACTGACAGGGAAAAAGGCATAAATATAACCACAAAATAAGCATAAACAAACAAATAATTGATAAAATTAGAAATCCAAAATACCTAGGGGTGATACTGCAGTCCTGGATCTTTCTAGTTGGTCTCGAGGACCACGCCATCACCATCTCCTACGTTTTCATCGTAGATCGCAAAATGCGTGGTGTTGCTGGAGACCCACTGGCGATTCTCCACCAAACTCTGCAGCGCTGGCAGAGGCGCCATATTCATTGTACATAGTGTATATAATGCATATTATCTTTTTTAAATAGTGCAGACTGTGCACTTTGCATGTATTGACAAGATGGCAATAAAATTATTTTAACTGTCATTGATGAGGAATTGGAATTTTCAAAACACATAATTAGCACCTCAAATATAGCTACCAGAAAACTAAACATTCTGAGATGGCTATGTGGAACAAATTGGGAAGAAAAACCCAGAATTCTCAGAACAACATATATCACCTCAATAAGGCCGATAATGGAATATGTAACACCGGTCTGGGCTCCCTCAAGCTCATCACTAAAAGTAAGACTAGACAGTGTTCAAGCAAAAGCGGCCAAAATAATCACTGGTGCTGTTTCATCCACCAACAATGAGAAAATTCAGAGAGAATGTTTTCTAGACCTTCTCGCTCGAAAGCAGAAGATAAAATAAAAACAACTTGGATCGGCACTTCGGAAACGAGGAACCAGAGGACGAGATCTCTCTGAACACTTGTGGTTTGGTGGATCCGCCCTTTTCTGAGAATGAGGTGAAACTGACGGCTTTCAAGTTCGGGAAAAGGAAATCTCCTGGTCCCGAAGGGGTCGATAAAACGGTCGTGAAAGCCCTGTTAAGAATGCACCCATCACTTCTTGCCAGGTTTTTCAATAGGTGTCTGGACACTGGTACTTTTCCTGAGGCATGGAAGGTTGCTCGAGTAGTGCTTCTCGAAAAGTCTGGTAGAAAGGGTAATTCTCCTAATGATTATCGTCCGCTTTCTTTACTAGTGTGTCTAGGTATGGTCCTGGATAGCCTACTAGCTCAGCGACTGAAGCACTGGCTAGAGAGTAATGAGCTCCTTTCCTCTTTCCAACATGGTTTTAGGGAAGGGAACTTCACAACCACAGCTCTGAACGAGGTGTTAGAGGGGGTTGAGATGGGCTTAAATAAGGGTGCTTGGGTTCTTTTCGTGGCCCTGGACATTGATGGTGCGTTCAGCTCCATGAGCTGGAACAAGCTGATGAGAAATTTGATGGACATGGGTTGTCCTGATAATTTGTGCAGCTTGGTTCGTGACTTCCTGAGGGATAGACGGATTAGCCCTCAGTTTTGGTGGGCGGAAGTTGGAAAGAAACTGTGCTAGGGGTTGCCCCCAGGGCTCTTGCTGCGGACCTATTCTGTGGAATATCCTGGTAAACACCATTTCCCAGGAGGAGCTCCATGAGGGAGCCAGGCTGGTTCTCTATGCTGACGACCAGTTCCTCATCATTGAGGCTGCTTCGAGAGCGAAAGCTGAGAAGTGTGTTGAAGCTTCTCTCCAAATCCTCTCGAATTGGGCCCATGATTCTGGCCTTAAGTTCAATGTCTCCAAAACTAAAGCCCTCAGCTTTAAACCTAGGGACATAAGAACTAAAAGGTAAGGGATCAAATGGGAGCACAAGCCGGCTATCCGGATGAAAGGACGGAGGGTAGTCATGGGGGTGGTCATTGATGACAAGATGGGTTGGCAATACCAGGCGGAGGAGATGGTGGCGAGAGGCAGGAAGGCGTTGTGCAGGCCTGTCCTGGTTGGCTCTCAACAGGGGGGGGGGGAGAAGGAGGGTACTATTTTTAGGAACCTCTGCCTCTCCTGTGTCGAGCCAATCCTGCTATAACAGGGATCAGAAGGTGGCAAAAACTCTAGAGAGCGTGCAGAGGACAGCGGCACTCAGAATCACAGAGGGATATCACACTACCAGCAGTGAGGCCTTTTTGGTCCTCGCTGGGCTTATTTCCCTGTGATTGAAACTAGAGGAGAATACCATCAGACAGAAGATCTGGGAGAACAGGGAAGATGCCCTGGGACTTGAAGCGGGTGCCCTGGAATGGAAGAGGGACCCAAGGAAGCCTCCGCAGTGGTTGCCAAAGTGGAATTGGAGTCCTGGAGGGCCGACAGGGATTGGCACGGTGGTTTTCACTGATGGTAGTAAGCCTGGAACCAATACTGGAGCTGAAGTAGTGATTTTCACTAATGGAGAGCTGATCTTCCAAGAAAGCTTAACACTCAAAGTGGACGAATTGGTCTTTTCAACCGAGCTGGTTGCGATCAGGGTAGCCCTTAGAGTGTGTACCGAGAAGAACTTCAGCCCGGACCGCCTCTATTCAGATTGTATGTCGGCCCTCGTCGCCATCAATCTGGTGAAAGGGCAACTCGCGCATCAAATAATCCAGGAGCTGGAGATGACAACGCGGGCTCCGGAGCTCTATTGGGTTAGGAGACACAGCCTCATCGAAGGTAATGAGTTCGCAGACAGGCTCACTAAGGCAAGATGCTTTAGAGATAGATCACTGAGGACCCCAGTGACCAAGAAAGAAGTTTATAGGAGGATCAGGGGGCACGTCCAGGACTTATGGTTGGACAGATGGAGGAACAGTGTGAAGGGGAGAGTGGTATATTCAATTGGGTAACAACACCCAAGTACCTCTGTAAGGTAATGTCCCACAAATTCATTAGGGTAGTTCGGGACATGGGCCCTTTCCCAGGAGTCTCCACAGATTTAAAATTAAGAGAAACCCTGATTACGTCTATGATGAAAGGGATGTGGATGCACGCCACTACGTCTTGGATTGTCCAAGGGTAGTGGGTGTGCAGGAAGAGAGAAGGAGGGCGAGGGGCGCGATCGAGAGTAAGCTGCTGAGAAATCACAGCAAGCTTCTTGAGAAAGCCCACGACGTGGCTGCTTAGCTTTTCCTCAGCTGTTAGTGAACAGAGTCGACCGGGGGCCGCCTCCCCGCGGTCCCTGCTGGAAACAGTAGATAGTGTCCTCTTTTGCTGTGATTAAAGGCCACCGGTATAGAAATCCTTCCAGACACGTTGTCTGGGAGGTGGTGTTTACAGGTACAATGTCCAAGCACTAGCTTGGATATCGTTACTTGGCTTATGAGTTGAACAGAATAGCAGCGAAGTGCATGCTTCGGGTGCCGGCTTGTGGACCGAAAGGTCTGGGTGGCCATCTACTTCTAGGGTGTACCAACTGTGCTTAGGTGGGATCCTCCAGTTCTTGTTTATTTTTGTTTTGGCTACTGTTTCTATTTCTTTAAAAGTAAGTTTATTTTTCTGTAGCAAGGTTTCTTTTGTGCCTTTTTTCTCTAGCGCATCAGCAGCTTCATTGCCTTCAATGCTAACATGTAAGGGTATCCATTGAAGGTGAATATTTGAGCTATTGAGAGTTTTTGGAGATAACCAATCTCCTCCATCTGTCCAACCATAAGTCCTGGGACGTGCCCCCTGATCCTCCTATAAACTTCTTTCTTGGTCACTGGGGTCCTCAGTGATCTATCTCTAAAGCATCTTGCCTTAGTGAGCCTGTCTGCGAACTCATTACCTTCGATTAGGCTGTGTCTCCTAACCCAATAGAGCTCCGGAGCCCGCGTTGTCATCTCCAGCTCCTGGATTATTTGATGCGCGAGTTGCCCTTTCACCAGATTGATGGCGACGAGGGCCGACATACAATCTATTCCGTATATT
Source organism: Cordylochernes scorpioides (assembly GCA_030710605.1). NCBI lineage: Eukaryota > Metazoa > Arthropoda > Arachnida > Pseudoscorpiones > Chernetidae > Cordylochernes > Cordylochernes scorpioides. Next base: position 75,696,523 of record CP092874.1, read on the forward strand.
TATGGGTTACCGAAAATTCACAAAGAAAACATTCCCCTCAGACCTATTATTTCTTATCACCTCTCACCCGCCATGCCCTTATCTCGATTCTTATCATCATACCTAACTCCTCTCATCCGTCCAACAAATAGATATTCAATAACCTGTATAACTGATTTTATAAATGAATTGAGAAACTCAAAACCAATGACAGATTGCATCATGGGGTCATTTGATGTTGTGGCCTTATTCCTCAGTCTTCCTCACCATTTAATTATGAATAATTTGAAAGAAATATTGGAACGAAACTTAACTAATCCTGCAGAAAGCTCAAAAATAATTACTTTATTAAAATTATGTCTATCAACATCTAACTTCAGGTTTGAAGATAAACTCTACCAACAGATATGTGGCTCTCCTATGGGAAGCCCGCTTTCATTGATTGCGGCGGAGATTGTCATGTCTGAATTAGATAGATGGATCAACAGTTTTGAGGAATTAGGTATAAGAAAATGGTATAGGTATATAGGTGATGTATTTTGCGAATTCCAAAAAGGAAAAGAGCATCAAATTTTAAATACTCTAAATAGATATAACTCCCAAATCAAATTTACTATGGAATTAGAAACCAAATCGGTGTTACCTTTTCTTGATATCCTAATTTTAAAAACAGAACAGAAATTCCACTCCACAGTCTACTATAAACCTGGCATAGAATCTTCGTATTTGAATTTTAAATCATACAGCCCAATAGGACACAAAATATATATAGTGAAAACGTTAACTAAACGAATATGGACACATTGTTCTCTACCGATTTTCAAGAAAATTGAAAAACGAAATATCATCCAAAATCTGAGAAATAATGGATTTCCAATAGTTTTTATATATACACATTTCTACAACCAATCCCTCTCTATAAAACAAACAATATACCGGGCAAATAGTTATCTACAATATTCACCTGCTAATGAAAGATTATCCCATGAATTGAGGAAATATGGCATAAAATGCTTATTTAGAAATTCCCGAACCATAGGCCAGATCATTAGAAACCCCATAACCAAATCCAATAATAATACAGAGTCTAGAAACAAGCAGAACGCTATATACTTCATCTCCTGCCGACAATGCAATGCCTCTTACATAGGAGAGACCAGCAGATCAATAGACATAAGAGTTAAAGAACATAGCCGTAATATAAGAAACCAAGATAACAAATCCTTAATATTCCAGCACGAAAATTCTACAGGTCATCAATTCAACCTACAAGATGTCACATGTCACTTCCATAGCATATTCTCCAAATACAATAGACTCATTCTAGAATCTTTAATCTCCAAAGACAATAATAGCATAAACAGAAGAATTGATCTACCCCAACAGTTCCAGCATATTCAACGCAGATGATGCCAAACCCCCAACGAAACAGTACCCTCTACAACTGCCACTATTTTTATTTTTGAATTTTTAAATGTATTTCTCTGAATCTCTATTGTATCTGTTGCACGCATTTGCGGAGCCAGTGGCCTGATGAAGCGCGACCGCGCGAAAGCTTGCCTCCCATACCTTAATAAAGAAACTCTGCAAATTGAATTTTTGAATTGCAAATATTTGAAATTTATTTACCTCAATCATAACCAATTATGTTCCTGCTTACTTTGTCTCTAAGTTCCCTTGTGTGACTCAAGTGTTGTATTGCACTTCTACTATCAGTAAGAATCCATATATCGTGATGTTTAGTGTTTCTGATGGATTTTAAGGCTTCATAGATGGCTATAAGTTCTGATCTGAAGACTGAGCAAAAATCTGGGTTTCTTCTGTTTATTTTCTCATTGCCATTTGTGGTTTTAATGAGAGAGTCACTGTCAGTGTGTCCCAACTCGTCTCTGCTACCATCGGTATAGATAGTTATTACATTTTTAGGAATTTTATATTAATTATTTCTAATAATAATTGTTTTAAGTATTCTGGATTTTGGTATTGTTTGTTAGTGGGTTCATTTAAAGTGGCATTAAAAATAACATTTTGTTAGTGATTCGCATGGGGATATTTTTTCTGCTAAATAATATTTTTCCACTTTATATTTTAAAAATCCATTTCTTTTGGCCAGGTGGAGAGGGCCTTCTTTTTTGAGTCTTATATTGGATTCCCAATTAAGTATGCAATTGGATGTTCTGTGTTTGTTTTCATAACTCTTGATTTTGTTTATATATTTTGGCAGATTGAAGCTTCTTCTACCCTTTAAGGGCATAATGTCTGCCTCGTAAAGTACAATATTATTAGGGCAGGTATTTGTAAGACCTGTAATAATTCTAGCTGCATTTAGTTGTATCCTTTCCAGTGATTTTAGATTTGTTTCAGATGCTGTACCATAGATTTGATATCCATATTCCAAGATAGGTCTCATTAGAGATGTGTAAGTTAATTTTAGTGTTGTTGCTTCAGCTCCCCACTCTTCCTGAAATATATTTCAAGATTTTTAGTCGGTCTCTTCCTTTTCTAACAACTCCTTCAATATGTTTACTGGAGTTAATTTCTGGATCCAGGGTGTAGCCGAGATATTTAGGATGTTTATTATATTGCAATTGTTGTTCTTTCAGAATAATTTTTGGTCTTATTTTGTATAGTTTCTTATCGGTAGTAAAAAGACAGGTTTCAGATTTTTGGGGGTTAAATTCTAATTTATGTTTATTAGCAAATTTTTCTAGGTGGAGAAGAGTCTTGTTCAAATCTCTTTCAGCTTTTTTCCAGTTAGTGTTGCTGCTCCATAGAATAATGTCATCAGCGAAAAGTCCAATATTGGTTTTATGAGAAAAAAAATCTTCTATGCCTGCAATAAATTGGGTGAAGAGATTTGGGCTAAGGACTGATCCTTGTGGTAATCCTTGATACAATTTGAAGGTTTTAGATAAAGTGCCATTATATTTGACCCTGATGCATCTATTTTTAAGGGAATCATTTATCCAAGTGATAGCTTTTCCATCAAATTTGAAATGTTTGTATAATTTTGTAATTAACTTGTTTTTCCATACCTTATCAAAAGCTTGTGTAAGGTCTAAAAAGCAGCTATTGTGTGGTTAGTTGGTTTTCTGTTTTGTGCATCTTTTACCTTTTGTGTGAAAAATAAGGGTTGGTCTATTGTCCCATGTCCTTTCCTAAATCCATATTGTTCTTCTGGTCAGAGATTTCTTGTGTCGGGGTGGTAGGTGAGTCGTCTGAGTATAATTTTTCCATTAATTTTCAGCAAATACTTGTGAGAGAGATAGGTCGGTAGTTTTTTGGGTCATCAGCAGATTTGTAAAGTTTTTAAATGGGAATTATTGTTGCATTTTTACAGTCTTGAAGCAATTTTCAAGTTTTCCAGTAGTTATTGAAAATATTAAGAAGTATTTCTTTGCCAATTTTGCCCAAGTTTGATATCATTCGGCCATGGATTCCATCTGGCCCAGGAGTCTTGTTTAGGTCAGTGTTTTCTAATGCATAAGCTAGCTCTTTCATATTTATTTTTTTCATGGAAAATATTATGAGTGCTGGTGACATTTTTACAGTCATGAATAATCCTTTGGGCCTTTGTTTCAACCTTGATTTTACTACTTATTTGATATGAATTACCTAAAAGATTGGCAGCAATTTTGTCATTAGTTGCTGGTGTACCATCTGTATTCTTAATCATATTAGTTTTTTCAGTTTGTGACTGAGATCTGTCAATTTGTTTTGCCAAATTCCAAAGTTTTGTATTTGGGTTTCTTGGGTTCAGGTTTTCACAAATTTGTTTCCATTTTTCCCTTTTCACATTTACGTATAATCTTTTTATTTTTGCATTCACAATGTTCAGTTCAGTTCTACAATTCGTTTGGTTTTGGGTGCTCTTTTTTGTAGTTCATTTCTTTTAGTTATAAGTGTTTGAATATTTTTTGCCTGGTGTGTATAATTTGGAATTTATTTCTTAATATTACCTCTTAGTATTGAAACTGTAGCTGCTTTAATAATGGTGTTTTCGAAAGATATCCAATTAGCCTTTTTGAAGTTCCAGAATTTTTTTTAATTGAGCTGGTTTTGGTCTTGGTGCTAATTTCTATCAAATTAGGCAAATGATCACTTCCAATACTTTTTAATATTTGCTATTTGCATTTGTGGAAAATGTCAGGATAGTAAAAACTTATATCAAGGGCTTGTGCAGTATTATAGCTGTAGGAATGATGGGTAGGATTCCCATCATTTAAGCACATGATGGCATTGTCGTCAAATATGTTTGAAAGTATTTTGCCTCTTTGGTTTTTGGCGTGGAACATCCCCATAGTTGATGTTTGGCATTAAGGTCACCTACAATAAGAGTTGTCTGTAAGAAATTGAGCCATTATTCCATCGTCAATAAGTGTATTGTTTGGAGGGTGATACATATTGTATGTATATGTTGATGGCTTTGTTTTGATTGAGGTAGACTTTGATATCTTGGGCTTCGAGGTCTAATGTGTTTGAAATATTAACGGCTATGTCCTCATAGTACAAATTCTTGATTAAAAATGCTAGGCCACCCCCTTCAACAGCATATACAGATGGATCTTCAGACCTTACCATGAGTTATGGAGGGGCCGGAATTGACATAATACTGCAAGATGGAACGCACATCAAAATCAAAGAAGGAGCAGGACAGATTTCGTCAAACTTCACTTGTGAACTGACAGCTATCTGGAAAGTCCTTGATGTATGCCTTAACCAACCATTCCTGCATCAAGCAGAAGGAAATTTAATATACAGTGACTCCATATCCGCTCTAGAAGCAATTCAGAAGGGCAATACTAAAATCACACAGAAAATACACTCGTTACTTACCCAACTGGAACCATTGGAGAATAACTACATTCTACAATGGATCCCTGCCCGTGCTGGGATCGGGGGTAATGAAATGGCATTTGAATTGGCAAAGGAAGCCAGAAGGTTGAGCCAAAGGAAAGAACAAATGTCATTATTTGACGCTGATTCTTTGTCAAAATACAAGATAATTAAACAATAAATAAGAAAAGATCAAAATGCGAAATAAACTCTGAGAGAAAAATGACAAAAACTATAACAAGACTTAGAACAAAACACTATAAAGGAATAACAATACATCCAGATGGCACAATAACCTATAGGGCATGCAACAATTGTCCTGGTGTGGAACTTACACCTACCCACATATTCTCATAGCCAGCAATGGCCGCAGCCTTGCAGAAAATTGACATAGACCCAGAGCAGCAGCTTTACACACCCAAGATAGTGGACATTGCTGCTGATGTGATGGAGATGCATGGAGACATCTGAGGCTTTTTATTGGACACGACAACAACAACAGCATTCCAGAGTAAAATAAATTATCAGAGATAGATACATATTTTTCATATGAATTAAAATAAATATAATCGATACTGAGAGAGAGTTGAATTAAAAATATTAGAAATTTATTATCTTCGGAAACAAACCGTATCTAAAATATCAATTTTTTTTTGCTACATGTTTAATTTGCATTTACCTATTTTACATATCTCTGATTGTATTTAAAAATTGTTAACCAATTCTTCATACTTTTTGCGAAGTGGTGTTTTATTAATTTGTTATTTGATGTTATTAGGGTTCTTTCCTGGTATTCAAAAAGGAAAAATACTTGTCGATCAGTTATATTTTTCAATTTATCAAACAATTTGGCCGCTGAATCTCTGATTCTGGTAGTGCGCCATCTGGCGAATAAAATTGTAACTAAAATCAATTTCGAATTTTTCATTATTTGCCATAAAAAATCCCATTGCATCCTGAACACAATGGTGTTTACCGCATTGCTCTAGCGCAAATATTCGCGGAGTTATTAATTTTTAAAATAGTGCGGGACTTTTGGATCACCCTGTATAACGGCAATACAAGCTTTCAGGCTAAACTGCCTTTCGATAAAAATAACTATACTATTAAAACTTTTAACTTTTGAACGAAAAATCGTAATTTATTTTAAGGAGAAATAACGAAATAAAAAGTGGCCAATTCGGGATTCGATCTCGATTGCTAGTCGACAAGACGTGACAATTTACAAATGTTAAACACGAGGCACGTTATCTGTATACAAGACACGAAATTATTTAACATTTATAAATATACGAATGGAAACATTAAGACTCGAATGTTTCATTCAGACAAAAAAAAATATATATATATACTGTCCTTTACTGCGATGACAAAATTTTAGGAGGGCTTGGCTCATCAGTGGTGAACCCTCCCAGTGGTTTCGTCAATTTAATCTTCCAGACCGCTTCTTTAGAGCTCTAATACTGTATTGTATTATTCTGCTTATATATTCTACACTGAAGGGTGGAATCTCAGAGATGGTATTTAAGCAAACTATGGACCTAAGCTTTTACGAATGTAGAATTACATATAATATTTGTGTTATGTACTCTTCTACCTAATATTCAATAATCTTAGATAGCGTAGGTTTTCATTAGTATCCTGGGATACCCTTCACAATCCATTATTTCATACTTCATCCCTAAGGTTAGAAATAATCGTTATTTCTCCTTAAAATAATTTTCGATTTTTCGTTTAAAAGAAACACATGTGGGATTATTTTCAAATGTCGTTCTACAATCATAAGCCGCATTATATTGTATTATAATTTGATCTATTAAAAGAGCTTCACTCCACTGGAATCTGCACTATCTCTAACAATAATAAGCAGGCACCAAGCATGGGACACTTCATCGACTAAGATATCTTTGAGATGATTCAATAAATGATCTAAAGAACAACTCACGTACTAATCAAGTGTCAGCTTCAGTTGTACGTAAGTAATGGAGGGTTCAAGCTGTGGCCAGCTAGATCAGCGATGTTATCACATCTAAACATGCCGTGGAGGTCGCAGCCTATCTGGTTGTTTATTGGAAGGTTCCCATGGTACTTCGCGTCCATGGTGGTGACCAAGTTCCCTGGTCTATTTAAAAAGTTAAAAATTCCATTTCTCGTTTTTATATCTACATTCAAATCCGCCTTTTCCGGTCCCAAGCCCGGATGAAAAAGGAGGAGGGGTAGCAGTAACAAGCTCACTAAAAAACCTGGTCTCAGCTGGCCCGGCTGATAGTACCCTGTAAGGGCTCCTAATCCAGGGATACAGGATAAGCAGCGTTTGTACTCAATGTTAGGAGTGGCTGCACATGGCGTCTGTTCCTCATGTCAGAGGCGGCCATTTCTTTTGGAGCTAAGTCGGCCTGCCACTGAGTAGTGCTCCCAGTCTTAATGACAAAGGCAGACGCATTCTACTTCACCCAATCATGATGGCTGTCAAATCTCAAGCCTTACAAGCTTGACACCCTAATATGATTGAGTGGAGATAAGAAAGACGAAAAGGATATCTATATTCATTTTCTACCAAAATATCCAGGCCCTCTCTCTATAGTACAGCTCCTATTACAATTCATAAAATACTGGTAGCAATGGTAGATCAATGTAAAAACATGTAGAAATCTTAGACTGGGTAGTGAAATATGAATTATGATTATTCAAAGTTAATGAGAATGAATGTATTCTGGCACAGCATTATGTTATCAAAGGCAAATTTCTGAAATAGTAGGTCTTCTTATGAGAAACTACTTTTAAAAACATGGATACTCCTGGTCTTTCACAGGGATGGTCTCCCATTGGAAGGTAGACTTTCATTGAATCAAGAATGGCTGAAACTATAGCGAACACTAATGAAACATTCCGAGAATTTTTCTCATTTAGAATTTATTTTTATTTTCGTCCAAATTCATCACAAATCATGGTAATTTTGGAGAATTTCTGTCGAAAATCGGGGCAACGGATGATCCTAGCTGCTTCTGTGGCAAAGAAAACCAAAACTCAATAGATTTATTAATAGAATGTACGATCTTTCACAGCTACAGAAGTAATCATTTTTATCCCATCGAAGAAATTTTAACAAAGACACTTATGTAAAATTCAATAATTTTTGTAACTTCATTTTAGATTTTCTTTTCTGTTTGAGAAAACCAACGTGTCAGTTTTAATTTTGTTTTTATTCCGGTTATTGAATTGTATATAATGAATTGTATATAGGTTGATAAAATGTATTTAGGCGCAAGTATCCCAAGCTGGGATATCGCGTACGATATTTCAAATGATTAATAAAAAAAGGTAGACTAGATTAGGTCAAATCTACAAGACAACCTTTCAACTCAGTAGAAAACAATCTAGACAACTAGAGCCAGATTGGAAAAAGGTAACCTGTATCCATTGATCTATAAAGAAGGTACAAAAACCTTATCTATATATATAAATGTACAAAATACAAAATTGAAGATGGCCAGAATATATTACAATGTGAATTCAAAACTATTATAGACGCGTATGATTCTTTTTAAAAAGTAAACAATTACCTACTGAAATGAAAAATTAATGAGCCAGGCCCTCCCATTAATTTTTAATTGCAATAAGGGCAGTAGATATATACTTTATAATACAATATAATGCGGCTTATGATTGTAGAACGACATTTGACAAATTTTACCGCAAATGTTTCTTTTGAACGAAAAATCATAATTTTATTTTAAGGAGAAATACGACTATTTCTATCCTTAGGGATGAAGTATGAAAGGATGAATTGTGAAGAGTAATGATGAACGGAATTGTTCCCATCCCTGGACACTTTTATTTTTCCATTCATCATTACTCTTCACAATTCATCCTTTCATACTTCATCCCTAAGGATAGAAATAATCGTATTTCTCCTTAAAATAAAATTACGATTTTTTCGTTCAAAAGAAACATTTGCGGTAATATTTGTCAAACGTCGTTCTACAGATATACACTGGTCCGCAAAATTAAAGGAACAACACATGTTTAAGAAAAAGAAAAGTTATATTAAGGGATATATATCAATTTTTTGTATATTCAAAAGCTTCCATGAATTAAGAGAGTATGTAAAACAGAAAAACAAATAAAGTTGTTCCCAATATGCGAAATACCACTGTCTACTTTGACTCCGCCTCCAGCACGTGCCTGAGTCTTTCTCAAAGCGTCCTAATTTTACGCTCCACTATATTTTTATTGAACCTTTTTGGTTTTTAAAGTTTTCCTGGCTTATAGGCAACATTTATCACAAGAAAAAAAATAGCAAGCTATTGGAAGGATGGAAGCAGGCCAATCACAGGCAGAAGTAGCAATCTGGCTTGGAGTGACAAGAAACGTTGTCTCAAGGCTTTGGAAAAAAATTTCAAACGGCAGCTAATGTTGCCAGAACACCCGAACAAGGACGGCCAAGGGTCGCAACGTTAAATCAAGACCGTTATTTGAGTCTCCTTGTGCGTCGCAATAGAAGAATGACAGCATCGCAACTACGAAGTGACCTCAATGCAGCTACAGGAGTCTTAGTATCAACTGATACAATACGCAGAAGGCTTCACAAGAAGGGCCTCTATGCTCGACGACCCATAATTTGTGGGCCATTGACACCACCTCAAAAGAGAGCAAGGAAACTTTGGTGCAGACAACATGTCGCCTGGAATCCAGATGAATGGAGGCGTGTAATGTTCACTGATGAGTCCAGATTCTCTCTAAACAGCGATTCTCGTCGTGTCTTTGTCTGGAGAGAGGTAGGAACCAGAAATAATCCCCGGAATATGGTTGAAAGGGATCCCTACAGAAGCCAAGGTTTTATGGTCTGGGCTGGAATCTTCTTGGGCGGTCGCACAGCACTCCATATTTTTCGGCAAGGAACCCTGACTGGACAGAGGTATCGGGACGAGATCTTGGCAGCATATGTGATGCCTCAAGCATTGGAAATGGGAGAAAACTTTCTTCTAATGGATGATAAGGCCCGTCCACATAGGGCTGGTGTGGTCGACACTTTTCTCCAAAACCATGCAATTGCTCGGATGAATTGGCCAGCTCGATCCCCAGACCTAAATCCCATTGAGCATGTATGGGACAACCTAGGACGGCGGATCTCATCCCTCCAACCCCCTCCTAGAAACACTGATGAGCTAGAAACAGCCTTAACACAAGAGTGGGTGTTGATTCCACAGGAGCAGATAAACTCCCTAATTCTTAGTATGGGTCACCGATGTAGAGCCTGTCTATCAGTTAAAGGCGATCACACCCCATATTAACAACAATATCCAAGATATTTATGCACTGACTGCAAGAAGATCATTGCTTGACCGGCTAATTTGCATAAAATACGCGTTAGAATTCTTTGATTTCGGGTATTCTAATCAATAATGGAATAATAAATTTGTGTATAAAATTTCATTGATAAATGTTCAATAAAATTTGAGATAAACGAAAAAAATATGTTGTTCCTTTAATTTTGCGGAGCAGTGTATAATTGCTTAATTTTTAAATAGAATCATGCACGTCTATAATAGTTTTGAATTCTCATAACAGATGACGCGCTAATGTATAATATACTCCAATGTGTATTGAGGCGGACAATAATAATATATTAAAGGAACCGAAGAAAATACGTAATTGACATAAAGAGAACAATCTCCAAGTGTCTGAAGGGACAATAGGTAGGAATAAAATTTTATAAAAAGATGAAATATTTAAAAAAATTACAAAAGTCGATCATCAGATGGGTCGTTCACGTATGTATGAGGTTTTTTCTGCATCACTGGACTGACACCATCATAAGAACAAACAATATTAAAATGTTATAGCAGTTTGTAAATGAAATAAGCACAGAACGGCCTGAAAAATCTATGTTTACGAGTCACTTCAAATAGCTTCACTAGGTACAACTAACCTCTATAAACCTATATATATGTTATATTAAAATATTTTTTCATTTAAAAAATATATTTTATAGATTCAAATATTCTGTTAAAATCGACCGTCAGAGGTCGCTCTTTCCCTATAAAAAAATAATTGTTGTTGTTTCCCGTTGTCTGGGGCTCAAAAATAATTTATTTTGGTTAGCAGCCCCGTAAATAAAGATATTTTATCTTTCCCGTTGTTAACCATATATACACGCTCACACATTATACCCAATATTATGTATATACAAATATAAATATTCCCCCCTATTAATCTACCTTGTATAACCATATAACATCATGTACATAGATATTTACTATATAGAACACTCATTTTAGCACCTTAACTCTATACCCTATTATAATATATGTGCTAGCATGGGATTATATATCTATATATATAAAAATGAATGTTTGTATGTTTGTTGGTTGGTTGGTTTGTATGTCCGGTATACAAATTCGCAGTAGTTCACTAATTCAAACCAAAATTTCAATACATAGGTAAAAAATAACGAGGATGACGATAGGCTATTTTAAAAAAATATATAAATCAATTATTAAAACTATATATTCAAATTATTCTAAATAGCTCATCTAGAACGCGGTGGAATCTGATGGCGGGGCGCGCCCATTGGACGGCCTGCGACACGTGGCTTCCCTGTGCGCGCGCATGCGCCGGGAAGGCACTCGCACGCCGGCAGCCGACGGGAGCTGTCGCTTGCTCGCCGGGAGTCAACGGGCGCGCGCATGCGCCGGGAAGCCACTCGCCCGCCGGCAGCCGACGGGAGCGGTCGCTTGCTCGCCGGGAGTCAACGGGCGCCGACATTTACTCGCTGGCAGCCAACGGGCACATGTTTAATGTGTTTGAATAATACATTTAATCATGTAAACCAGGGCGTTGCCGGGCAACCCTAGGAAGCAAGATGTATACAAGGTGTAGACAAGATGAAGATTAAAACGTTTTTAAAATATATTCGCACTCGGGTAAAACCCGGGCGTTGCCCGGGCCATTCGTCTAGTATAAATATAAAAAGAGAAATTTTCCCAACTAATACAACTCAAAATGGAGACTTTACTGGCACATAAAGTAAAAAAAAAAATTGTCAAAAAAAAATTATGATAATAATAAATTAAAAAAATTATTAACAATATATACAAATTATATAATGAAATAAATATATATATATAGAAGCAATGGGCGCTTCTCCCGTCGAAATAAACGTCAAAACCTGACGCCATCTATTGACCGTCGCCGCAACTATTTTTTCCTTGATTGATTTCCTCCCGGCAAATTTTACATCTATATTCTAGCCATAGATTTGGCCCAGCCACATTGCCAGCAAAACACCTCTTTGGTAGATTGTGAAGATTCCATTAGATCCCGTGTGGATCTCATGGAATAAAGTCCGCCCTAGACTGACGAGGGCCATTAGCCCGAAACCATGGTCTCTAGGTGGACGCTTCTCAGTTTGCCAAAGCTGATGTTGTGGCTTTGTCACCGACCCGAGGCCGCTAGTTGCGGCGACGGTCAATAGATGGCGTCAGGTTTTGACGTTTATTTTGACGGGAGAAGCGCCCATTGCTTCTACGGATTGATTTCCTCCCAGCAAATTTTACATCTATATTCTAGCCATAGATTTATATATATATAATAAAGGCTATATTTCCCGTCAAATAGACGCAAAAACTACGCGACATTTGACGGTTCCCTCAAACCAGCAGAATCGGGTTAGTGATAAAACAGCAACAACAGCTTTGACAAATTTCAAACGCCCATCTAGAGACCATGGTTTCGGTCTAATGACCCTCGTCAATCTAGGGCGGGTTTTGATTTCATGAGATCAGTAAGGGATTCACGAAATTTTCAGAATTTTCCAAAACGGTGTTTAGTTATAAATGCGGCTAGGTCAATTGGTGTGTCTCCTAAGTTTTCAATTTGACTTCGAGGTATGTCTCTAGTTGAAAAAAAAAAACGTATTGTGAAATGGATACTCCCCTCCTTTCTGAGAGACAAAGATCCCAGGATGAAGTTGTGGAAAAATGGATTCCAGTTGCGGGGGTATGGCCATGTGTCAAGGTGGACAGGCGCCAAAAACAGCAGTCTTGTGTGGGGGAGGACAGAGTCTGGTCACGTCGGGGGCGAGAAGTCGTGGAGAGTTGCCTCTGGGCGTATGGATGAAAATTTTTGCCGGAAAGACATTGATCTATAAAAAAAAAAAAGGTCTCGTCATAGATGGTGCATAGTTATTGAGTCTATTCTGACGGAAGATGTGAACCTTTCCTTTTAAAGATCAACATTCTTTAGGCAAAGTTTCCATTTCTTTAATATTTTATTGAAAGCCCGCAAGCTTCCGAGTTAAAATTCTTTTCTCCAGGCCTCTATATAAGTTTTATCTTAACATTGAACTGAGGGAACAAATGTTTATATTTTATTAATAAATTGTAAATAATATCATTTATCTTAGTTTATTTTCTCATTAATATTTGTAGCAATTGACTAAATGTCTAATAAAACATTTTGAATTGTTAATTGTCTTATCTAGGGGTTTCCTAATGGATATCTCTCTAGGTAAACACATTTGAAATACATTTTGAAAGGTCTTTGTCTAGTCCAGTCAGTAAGAGATTTTACAAACGGTATTTTTTTATTTTAGTCAAAAGGCGATCCATAAAATAAGTTTATATAAAAAGGCGCACCTGGATCTGTAAAGAAAAAAAAAATCATATATCCGGTATGATCCAGGTACGCCCTTCTACATGTATATAAACGGTATTTGTGATGTTTATAACTAAGAGGAAACGCCTAAAGAAGAGTGTTTTTTAAACTCAAGCTCTTGCTTGAATTGGAATGTTAACGTTGGCTATTGCCATTTATTTAACGAAAAACTATTTTGTTGTAAGGCCAATAGTTTTTGAGAAACGGTGATATATCCATAAATATATAAAAGTCAGTGTATGTATGTATGTATGTTTGTCGGCTATACACGTTTACAATACGTCACTAATCTGACTGAAACTTTAAAAGTATATAGAGTAGAATCTGAAAAACCTTTAGTGAAAATTTCAGGTCTCTATTCCGAATATTCTTTGAGTTATTTGCAAATTGGCGTTGCAAATTTGCCCTTTCGCTCGCGAGCAGCGCCTCTAGTGGTGAAGATGAGAGGTAATATTAGCTGACCTAATGTACATGTAAAGTTTGGAGCGGGACGTTTCACAAGAGTGATATCCACGGCGACAATTTATAATTGTAACGAATAGTATTTGAAAATCAAAATAATATAATTTTTAAATATCGTTGTGAAAATTTTCATTTTGATATTTTAAAAACACACAAAGTTTGAAGCGGGACGTCTCACAAGAGTGACATCCACGGCGCCAATTTATAATTGTAACGAATAGTATTTGAATTAAAACATTCAATCGGGTAAAACCCGGGCGTTGCCCGGGTCATTCGGCTAGTTTTTAATAAAATCAGCAAAGCATCCAGGACTAAGTTTCTTGCGTAATTTTTATTTCTTAAACTTTCGGACTTATAAGACTTTGACGGGAGAAACACACTAACAACTTCCCCCATCAAAGATATGATAAGTATGAAAGCTTAAGAAATAAAAATTATAAAAGAAACTTAACTCTGAATGCTTTGATGATTTTATTAAATTCTAAGTCGAGGAAAGAGAATGTTTATATTAAAGTTGATACAGTTAAACCTGTCTATAGCGCCCCCCCCCCCCCCCCCCTTGAGACTCACCAAAATAGGGTGCTATAGAGAAGGGGTGCTATAGACAGGTCACTTTTAATGTAAATCGCATTGTTCTACGTATTTAAAATCGGACGCTATTTAAAGGGGGCGCTATAGACAGGTTTAACTGTATATCTTTAATTCATATCTATATAATCTCATAAGATGACTTATTCTTCAATTAAAATCCTTGAAAACGTTGAAATTTCGGAGTTGATTGCTTTAAGCAATATTTCATAATTTGTTTTTCATGGAAACGTTTTCCCAAAAAGAAAAATGAAATATAGAGGAAGTTTAAAATGATAAAATGATAATGGTTTTCATTATTACAAATTGTAAATAGAATTATGGACCAAAACATTTTCTTATATCTATATCATTATTCTATTATTATATATCTATATAAATAAACAAAAATGTTTTTTTTTTATTCCGCATATGTTTGTAAAATATTTGACCTATTCGGATGAGATTCTGACATGATATAGAGCTAGATCTAGATTGCTAGTTGCTCAAACAAAAATGTAAACACAGTCGGTTAAAGGCGAAGTTGATATAGTTACTTTAACGTAAAGTTGTTATAGCTTCTTGAAAACAAAGGACAAAAAAGTTAGAATTTCTGTAGCAGACTGGAAAAGTTCAAATTCCAGAAAATGATTTGGAAGAAAGCGACAGGTCTCGAGTTTTTGTGGTCGACACCAGGAGAAAGAATGGCGCTGATGTTGGGATGGATCGATGGGATGATTCTGTAGAGGAGTCGTACGTCCTCCGAGGCCACTTCGTTATGTCCATGGTACCTGAACTGTACGTCCTTCGAGGCCACTTCGTTATGTCCATGTTACCTGAACTGTACGTCCTCCTAGGCCACTTCCCCCGATCGTTTGCGTCCACGGTTCCAGAACTGTACGTCTTCCGAGGCTATTTTTCCCGGTCGTTACGTCCACGGTACCTGAACAGTACGTCCTCCGAGGCTACCTTTCCCGATCGTTACGTCCACGGTACCAGAACTGTACGTCTTCCGAGGCCACTTACCCCGATCGTTACGTCCACGGTACCAGAACTCTACGTCTTCCGAGGCCACTTCCCCCGATCGTTTCGTCCATGGTACCTGAACTGTACGTCCTCCTAGGCCACTTCCCCCTATCGTTACGTCCACGGTACCAGAACTGTACGTCTTCCGTGGCCACTTCCCCCGATCGTTACGTCCACGGTGCCTGAACTGTACGTTTTCTGAGGCCACTTCCCCTGATCGTTACGTCCGCGGTACCAGAACTCTACGTCCTCCGAGGCCACTTCTCCCGGATCATTGCGACCACTATGCATTAATAATATGCCTTTAAGGATCGCAAACAGATCCTATATTCTCTGCCTGTTAAGGCCAAAATGAACCAATGATAATTTCCCACTTGATATTATGCTTGAAATGTATAATTTTATAATATATAATGGGTTGGGTGTGGCCAAATATTTTTGGAACAAGTTAAATCAACGTTTAGCTGCTTCTTGTTACACTAGATGGCGCGCTGTGCCGCTGTATCTAAAATGCTCATATAAGCGGTCAGGAAATGCCATTTGTTTTTATTATATAAATTTGAGTTCACAATTCAATCCAGTTACAAAATCAAGGTGAAAACATCAGGCTTCCAGGGATAGGTTTATTTTTAAAATTTTTATTTCAAATCTCAAGCTTTGGGGCATGATAACCCTTCTGTAGGAGAAACACATAATTGTTATTTTGTATTGTTGAAACACTTAAAATTATTGTACTAAAACTATGTATTATAGTAAAAACATCAGGCTTCCACATACACACAGGGATTAGTTCCTTAGTTATGTTTCTATCCTGTAGAAAGGCTATCATACCCAAAATCTAGAGATTTGAAAAAAAAAAATTTCCTTGGAAGCTTGATATTTTCACCCTAATATATACTTCAAAAAATAATATTAATTGTGTTAAGTATTCATATGAAATATCTATTCATAGAAATTAGCAATACAATCATTTTTAGCTACAAATAATTTTGAAAACGACAACACTCTCTCTTGATACAACCCGGATTCCTAAAGTCATCAACTATCCAGGACGACAACAAGAACAGGGGTTATAATAAAATATATCAAGGAAATATGATATTTATTATTTGATATTTTAAAAATTATTTTTACTGTTATATTGTAGAACGACATTTGAAAATTATCAAGCATGTGTTTCTTTTGAACGAAAAATCGAAATTTATTTTAAGGAGAAAAAACGATTATTTATAACCTTAGGGATGAAGTATGAAAGGATGAATTGTGAAGAGTAATGACTAAACGGAAAAATAAAGTGTCCATATAGTGTTATATTATAACACTATTCGGCGCTGAGTTCGTTTATACAAAAATGTAATGGCTTGACAAAGGTTGGCGTTCAGCCAACATAAATATTGACAAATGAATCTTTTATTCAATCCAATATATGCCTTTTTATTATCTAAATATATGATTAATGGTCACATTTCTTTTTTTTAAATTGTCTTCATGAGCATTTCTCGTTTTATTTTATTGTGTAACATAAAATAGTATTCTGAATGATACTTTAAAAAAATCTGGATCAAATTAACCGTCTGTTTTTTTCAAAATTCACGTGCGTAACACACATTTTTAAATTCTAATATAGTGTACTTTAATAGGTATAAAAGAGAAATGTATGAAAAATATATTATTAATATAAAAATAATTCCTATAAATGATAATTGAAACTATTTTACGCAAAAATTTCCTATTTATAAATAAAATAAATTTCTACAGTATTTTTATTTACTGCCATAAAATAAATACATAAATTGAGGGTATGGTTGATCAGTGGTAAATCCTCCAAGCAGTTTTTGGTGAGTTCAATACAGACAAGCTCAATAATATTGTATTGGGCTGCAATATATCTGTCATCATTTGAAATTTATTGCTTAAAGTATTTAAAGAAGTATTGGCATGAGCTTTGAGTTTGTAAGCAATACAGCCCAAATGTAATAGTAGAACGGTTTGGAGATTTGAACTGGTGAAAACGCTAAGAGAGTTCACTACTGATGAACCAAACTCAAAAAATATATTGATCGCACTAAGGACAGTAGAAATTTGTATTCTTTGTTGAAAAATTCACGCTGAATCGTTTCAATCATCATTTCCAGATGGCATGCAAATTCCTTTTAACATATGAAGTCTAACCCTCCCATGCCGACTTTAGGAATCTTACTTGAAATATTCTATTAATAAACAGTTTCAATAACTAAACTCGTGATTATAAGCTGGAATCACTTTAAGAGACCCTAGAGAAACGTAAAGGAAGGGATTCTAATGTAATTAAATATTTAAAATCGTCAAACATATTTCGCATATTTAGGGATGAAGAGTAGAGGATAATCTGTGAGGTATTTTTTTCGACTAAAACAAAGATGGATATCTATTGAAACAGAAGAAATCAACTTCTAAAAAAAGAACATCAATCGGGAGCAAAAGAACAAGCAGCAGCCGATTCTCACACCCCCCATCCTATCCCCGCCCTTACCTCACATCCAGACGTTCTTGGAGAATGGACGTCCAACCCATCGTCTGTTCCTTCAGGACATCGCCAGGACATCAATGGACATCAGGACAACCCCCGATAACCAAGCAGAAGACCATGCTAGCTTGTTACCTCACCAAGTATGGCTAAACATGGCGGCAAGCTTGCCAGAACGCATGCGTGATGGAGGCGGCGTCGATCAATAGGCCGTCTGCAGACAGCGTGGCGATGGAAGACGCCATTTTGAAGCCGAATCCCCATCACCAGGCAAAGTCATCAGAGAGGAAGAATCTTTTGGTTCTAAAATTTAAAAAACTTTCTTAAATTTTAGTCTCACACGGAAAATTTAGCTTCATCATCATTTATATTACATTCTATTTACCATTCTATTTTATACTAATTATGTTTAAACACATGTTTTAAAAATGTATAACAAAATGGCAACGGAATTACAAATTAACCAAACAAGTTTTGATATATTTATACGAAAATTAGGTTTAAAAATACTTTATCATGTGTCACTATTAAATTTTATCCCATTATTATATATTGAATACCAAGAAAATGCTAGGTATTCGCCTCTGAAATATATATAAATAAAAGGTTAAAGAATAAAAAATAAGTATAAAGGTAAACAGAAGATTTTTTGCCCAAAAAATAGGCTTGGCATTTGTTGGCAGACGTAGAGGGGCGGTTAAAAAGTGAGATTGTTCGCTCTCCACGGAGCAATTGATTTTCCAGTATTTGCATCACGCGCTTCGATTGATTCATCTTCATGCCATCAGCTGCCATGATGCCAGTAGCGTGGCCTTTCTCAATGTCCTCAATATGTAGCTCTTGATGATGTTGTGTCTTATGTAATCACCTAGATGTGTTTTATATCTTAAATCCATATGGCGCTTACATTCACCTTGCATTGTTTTATATATGCGCGTCTATTTGGTGATGTATTTATTTGTTATGAGATTTCGTAAATATTTCATTATCTATATAGAAATATTACGTATTGATTTATTAAGAAAGACATTTCCAGACTTTCGCCATCTGTCGGAATAAATATAAACTAATTGTTTTTTTTTTAATTATTCCAGAATCGGCCAAATAAACCTTTTTGATTAATCAAAAAAAGCTAACCTCATAAGCGTTTCAGGCTTTTGGCCTTCTTCAGCGTAGTGCAAGCTATAGCTCAACGACCGAAGAAGCTAGTCTCTGTGGCTTCTTGAAAAACAAAATAAATTTTACATACCACATAGAAGAAATAGTAAATCGTACAAAACGTTTTAAAAATGATCTCTTCTCAATTTGTGGGAAATCTTGGGGTCTAAGCACCCAGAAAAGGCTAACTTTATATAAATCCATTTTCAGACCAATACTTACATATGGAGCCGAAATTTGGTTCAAATATTTAAATAAAAAATGTCTACAAAAATTAAATTCAACCCAATATCAAATACTAATATGGTGTATACAGGCCTATAAATTCACATCATATAGCTGTGTTCATAGTTTGGCCAACATTCCTCTGATCTCAGACTTTATCGAATCCAGAATCATGATATCTGATCTGAGAAACTTATCCACAGATGATCAACAAATTTATTACCCATTTATTCCAGGAATTATAGATACCTTTCTCAAATCAAGAATGGATGTTCTGAAAAACGAAGCAAATAATACTTTCTTAAGCTTTTTTCCCCAAGAAATCCCTAAATACTTTCGTCCAAATTTTTATAATACTCAATTTGTTACAAACCACGGAAATTTCAAAAGTTTTTTAAATAGAATAAAGGCAGTGGAGGATTCAAGTTGCTTTTGTGGTATTGAGGAACAAACCTCAAGACATCTACTGATCGATTGCCCAGCCTTTCAAGATTATAGAAAGAAGAATGAACTAGTTGTTTGTGAACTTAACGATTTGATTTCCGATAAAAAATCATATTTATAGTTCAATTCATTTTGTAAATACATTCTAAACTTTCTACAAAATCTGGATCTCTAATGTTTTCATGCGTTGAATAATGTAAATAACTTATGTAAATAAACTTTTCTCCTTGTTTGGCGCAAGTATTTTATTTTTTATTTAACAGTTGGGAGAGACACGCCATATCCACAATTTGGATAATTGCGTGTATATTTTAAATTATATACAATTAATACAATTGAACATTGGGAATCATGAAAATTGAAGTTCGATGTCAAATTTTGCATATTGCCACGTGGAAAATTAGGGAAGACAAAAACTTCAGGAGGAAACAAAATTTATTTCAGGGAAGGACAAACTATCAAAGGTAAACAAAAGATAAGCCACGAGGGAAATTTACAGAGTCGCAAGATATAAAACATAAAAATGACCACTCTGTTAAATAAAAAATAATAAAATTAAGAAATACTATGTTACATAAATAAAATTAATAAATACCATGTTACATAGCTTCTTCCCTATGGGAGCTGTGACCCACAGCTAGCAATTATTGTAGATAGTGACGTGGATTTGACGTGCTTCTGCCAAGGATTCCATCGAAGTCTTGGAACTTTGTCCCTAGTACCTTTGCGTCCATTTTCTTGCGGCGTGAAGAGCGGCTTTGTCGTCGTATCGTCTATATGGACATCGTCATCTTCGAGGGAAGTCTTGGCTTTAGCACGGCGGTGGAATCCTGATGTCAGTCTCCGAAAATGTAGTCACAGCACCCATGGCTTCAAGGTCTTCTCGGCGATCTTCAGTTTGTCTTCCCTAACTTACCCAGCATCTCCACCAAAATGCCACGTGGAAAATTAGGGAAGAAAAAACTTCAGGAGGAAACAAAATTTATTTCAGGGAAGGACAAACTATCAAAGGTAAACAAAATATAAGCCACGAGGGAAATTTACAGAGTCGCAAGATATAAAACATTAAAATGACCACTCTGTTAAATAAAAAATAATAAAATTAAGAAATAATATGTTGCATAAATAAAATTAATAAATACCATGTTACAATATAGTAATTATAAATAGTAGCTTGAAATATGTACAGTCAATACTTTCGCCTCAAAATATACATCCTGCAGAATCTATTAAACTTTATGTATTGGTCTTTATTGCAAGCAGCTTGTTTTGTATTAATCAGGTAAAGTTGGTTTTCTTCCCTTAGATCAGAAGTTAATGGACAGTCTATCAGAAGATGTTCAGGGGTTTGTTGTTCGTTTCCACAAGTGCACGCAGGTGAATCAATTTTGCCAATTCTAAACAAATATGTGTTAAAGTCACCATGTCCAGTAAAAAATTGAACGTTATAAAAGTTGGGTTGAACATAGTTAGGAATTCTTGAAGTATCAAAGAATCCCTTGAAATCATCATTGGCACCCCCATAGTATTCCTCAAATTTCTGGTTTAAAAAATTAGATATAATTTTTCTTTTTATTGGAAATAAAAATACTTGGATCTGTTACTATTAAATCATTTTCGATTCTATTATCTTGAAAAACAGGACAATCTAGTAAAAGTGGAATTGAGGTTCGTTTCTTATGTCAACAAAAACAACTCGGTCTTCCACCGCTATAATTCTTTTTAAAAAAGTTTCTGAAATTTCATGATTAGGAATGAATTGAGAATTAAGAAAGTTTGGTCGGAAATATTTTGGTATGTTGTTAGAAAAGAAGCTTTGAAAAGTTTCATTTGTGTTGTTCTTTAAACTGGTCGATATATGCTGATAACATATCAACAACATTAGAAATACATATATTGGAAAATGCAATAGCTAAAGCAGAAAACGAAACAGATATTGATCAAGTGACAAGTGGAATCACGAATCTATTAATAGAAGCCGCCTACCAATCTTTGGAAGTTAAGCCCATAAATCTTTAAGAGTTCTCTAGAATTAACTGGTGGAATAGAGAACTGGAAAAAATGAAAACGTATTGTTTTGTGCTTGTTATTAAAGTTTAAAACACATTTAAACTTTATATTGATACGTGCTGTGAACATCTCAAAATTATTATTCTCATATTTAATTTTTCATAGAACTTTATTCCAATAATCATCATCACTTAGCTTTGTTTACATGACGACCTTATGCAAAAAAAAGGAGACGTTGGTTAAAAATAAAAACTAACGAGACATACATTCTTGATTATTTATTTCCTTTACATTAAAAATAGCTATAAAAGAAAAACTTACATACATCCGCTACATACTTGGCGCAGCCGGCAGGATATTCGAAAGAAAATTAAAAAGGTAAATTTTTAATCAAAAGATTATATATTTCAAATTTAAATAACTCATTTAGAAACATCTTTATTTTTATAATGGCAAATTTACATAGATTTGAAAAATATTCTGGCAGTAAGAATAATATAAAAATTGAAAGTTGGATTAAGTTGTATGAAGTAGAAAATTTAAAAGCAAACGATGAAGAAAAAATACACAATCTTATCTACTACACTGGTGTCCAAAAAATAAGAAACTTAGCTAATATTGAAATTTCTCAAAAGCTAATTTATCAACAAATATAAAATTTAGTATACAAATAGTTTAAACTATGGAGAATTTTACTAGCTATTTAAAAATTAAAAAAATATTTGAAATTATGAAATATGCAAATTATTACCAACATACCCAAAGCTAAGGTTCCAGATCTTAAAGAAATAAGATATTAATAGGGAGTATTTTTTTTTCATGAACATTTAAAGTTCTGGAAATGAAACACACATGCCTTCCTTCCCATCCTTCAAATGTGAAAGGGTTGCTCCTTTTCCCACCTGACTTGCATCACAAGAAAGAATCAAAGGAAAATTTAGGGAATAATGCGATAAAAATGTGGTCACATCTAATACATTTTTACAGGAATTGAAAGATCCATCTGTCTCAACATTCCAAGACCATTTCACATTCTTTTTTAATAGGTTGTATAAAGGATATGCTAAATCTAAAAGATTTGGCAAAAATTTACTATAAAATGACAAAAATCCAAGGAAGCTTTTTAATTCAGTTATATTCTTAGGAAATGGACAATATTTTATGCAAGCTAGCTTGTCCTTCAAGGGATATATACCAAAACCATTAATTGTATGTCCAAGATATTCAATCTCATTTTTAACAAATAAGCACTTATTTTTGTTCATCGTAAAATTATTTTCTTTAAGAATATTAAGTGTTCTCTTAAGAATATCTAAATGGTTTTCCAAATTCTCTGATGCAATAAGAATATCATCAAAATAAATGTAAACATCAATGATTCCCGAGAAGAAGGATTCTATTGTCTTCTGAAATATTTCAGAAGCAGTCTTTATACCAGAAGCCAAACGATTATATTTATATAAACCTTTGCGGGTGGAAACAACCAAATACTTCTTTGAAATATCATCCATCTCAATTTGATGGTAAGCCTTTGACAAATCTAATTTAGTAAATAATTTTTTTCCTTGAAAATTACTTAAGACTGAATCAATGTTAGGGATAGGATATTTAACATCCTCCAAGTAAGGATTTAAACTATTTTAAAAATCAGCGCAAAGTCTAATTTGACATCTGGTTTTGCAACACAAACAAGTGGTGAAGCACCCTCACTTCTATCTATAGGAGACAAAATATTTAAATAAACCAATTTATCAATTTCATCTTCCACTAGTTGTTTTAAGGCAAAAGGAACTTGTCTGAACTTGTAAAACTTTGGGATAAAGCCAGCCCTTACATCAAGATGGCATTTGATACCTTATAATAGGGCCAGATTTGTATTCAATAATGGATTTATAATAATTTATGAGTGACTCAACATTAAAAGAGTTCAATATATGTAAAGAATTGAAATAAATATTAAAAAAACTAAGGAAATCTCTTCCTAAAAGAAATTTAGAGAAATTTAAATCAGTTATGAGTATATCAATCACCCTAGAAACATTTCTAAATTTTATTTCAAATTTAGCCTTGCCTAAAATAGGTATTTTAGAACCACTATAGCCTGTTAAGATGGTATCACATTTGTTTAACCCAATATTTTCAAAATATTTAAAGTAAACACATTTAGTTAAAGTAGTAATGGCTGCACCAGTATCAATTTCAGCTAAAAGTTCAATCTCATTTACATACACAGTTTCAGTTAAAGGAGGATGAAAATTTATATTATACAATGACAAACTATTTTGAGAATTTGAAGGATTATTAACATTAGGGTGCGACTTAAATTTATTAAAATTATTTTTAGAATTTATAGGCAAATTATGGTCAGACTTAAAGTCTTTTTTTTTTATAACATATTGTGGATATATGGCCTAATTTACCACAAACTTTACAAGTAGCAGATTTAAAGAAACAATTATAATGAAGATGGTTAGTCTTACCACAGTGTTTACAGGTATTATTAATGGCGTGAAGATACTGTGGAGACTGATGGGCATTTTCGGATCCTTTGATATTATGTAGCTCATTATCCGCTGATTCCGCAGACAGAGCTATGTCTACTGCACCATCAAAAGTTAAGTTTTCTTCTTGTAGGAGTTTCTTTTGGGTAGATGAATCAATGATGCCAGCAACAAATCTGTCACGTAAGGATTTTGTAAAAAATCTCCAAAAGAACACTTTTGAGCTTGGTCTTTTAGGCGTATCATATATTTAGAAATAGTTTCTCCAGACTTTTGATTCATTTTCTGAAATATAATTCTTTCATATATTATATTAGTTTTTGGATTAAAATGTTTTAATAAGATCATACATAATTTATCAAAAGGAACTTGAGCAACTTCTTCTGGAAAAACTAAATTTCGCAAGATACTAAAATATTTAGGGCCTATACTTGAAATAAGAAATGGCGTCTTAAAATCTTCCTTTGTTTTAGAAATTAACATAAATTGTTTTAAGCGATATATATAATTTTCCACATTTTCTAAATTTTAATCAAATTTCTCAAACGTACCTGAAGACATATTTGAAGTATAATTTCTTCTGCCCAATCAATTTCTTTGTTCTTTAAAAAAATTCGCTTTTCCTCGTCGCCAGTTGTTTTGTGCTTGTTATTAAAGTTTAAAACACATTTAAATTTTATATATTTTATTCAATTAGGATCAAAATTACATAAACATCACATTTAATTATATATCATCACAAACAATTATATATCATAACTACATAACATCAAGCCAAACCATTTTCAGTTTTGTTTTCGTCACCGGTCCAATATTTTTATTTTCACAGACTAAATTATGAGATTAATTTATAAATGAAAAATATGCAAAACAAATAAACAACTATATACATCACGTATTTCCACTATATAAGAAATTTATATCATAATGGAACAATTAATTATACTATATATAAATCAGTTAGGAATACAGTCGACTCTCCTATAACGCGAGTTTTTACAACGCGATTTCGCACAACGCGATAAAAAAAAATTGCGACAAATTTATTTATACAACGCGAATTTTCGTATAACGCGTTATAAAATAAAATTCGGAAATTCCCATATTGACAACTGTACAATACATTTAATTTTTATGCACACGCGTTTAGATATTAAATTAGAATTTACATGTAAATATTTTGCAAATATAAAAAATTACGAAACTTGTGCTCCCCAGGCATGATGAATAAAGTTGGAAAAAAATAAAAATTGAAAAGGAGATATACTGTATCATGTAAAAATGTATTGTATAAAATGATGTATATAGGAAAATAATTAAATACTAAAACAAAACTAAATGTTATATTATTTTATATGCAAATGTATATAAAAAAACAACACAAATTACGTAGTGAATAAACTTTAATTCCTATAACGCAATTTCATACAACACGGAACACATTAATCGCGTTATAGGAGAGTGTACTGTAAATACAATAGTGCAATAAAAATAGATAACAGAATCAATTGGCGATTCGTTATAGAAGAAAATCGTACTAATAATTCGTTTGGAAACGCATTTAACATGTTAAGCGTATTTACGCAAGTTTGGCCTTAAATACCCATTTCTTGGTTTCTCAAGAAGCCTCTGGGACCAAAAATATTTTTGGTCGCAGTGGTACAGCCTACTCCACGCTGACGAGCGCCAACAGCGCGAAACGCGTTCCTGGATGGCTTTTCTTGATTTATCAAGAAATTGGGTTGGCCAAATATCAGGGAACAGGCTAAATCAGATGGCGCTGTGGGGGCGCTGCTTGCGAGTTAAATCTACAAATCTGCAAATAACTCTAAGGATATTCAAGATATTCAAGAAATTATTTTTCAGAAACCTTCCCAGTACTATACTAAATAACTTCCCAAAGTTTCATGGCGTTCCAATGAGTGGTTTGGTCAGGCATAAAGGACAGACACACACACACATACATTCATTTATATATACAGTCTACTCTCGTTATAACGCCACCATCCGGATTTTGCAAAAAAGCGGCGTAAGGTGAGGGTGGCGTTGTATCGAACACACACGTTTAAAATGTGAAATTCAAAGATACAATAAATCATTTATAACAATTACTAATAACAATTTATACTCTAAGTCAATATATAGAATGCCGACATTAAATAATTAATATGATAAATAGAAAGCATTAATTTATAATTCATCATAAAAAAAGTAATTACATTTTCTCAAAAGAAGTCTGTGATCCCAACTTGTCTTTTCTCTCCCTAACTTATGGCATAGACACGGCGTAACAAACCCGCAGATAGATTGACATCGTCAGATGCTGCTCTCTTGGAGTGCTCAAGAAACAACAAAACTATCTCAGCAGCTGTTCTGGCTTCCCATAACGATGGTAGGCGCGGAGTCACTTGTTGCATCATCATCCTCGCCAAGTTCTTCTTTCGCTGTAACAGTGGACACCAGAAAATTGTCATCTGTTGGCTTCACTACCGCCTCCTGGGAATCATCAACCAGTTGAAACTCCCTTTCAGTCATCAAATTCTCTGGTGTAATAGCGAAGATGTCGCGAATGCGATTGAGCAGATTTCCATAATTAAGAGGCTCAACTGCAGCAGTAGAAGTGAAGCGAATGCCTGTGTGATTCAGCAGTTGCCCAACAGAATCCCAAGCCATTTTACAATAGCGCACAGCGTAATCCAGACGTAATTCTGTGGGTAGATGGGCATCCGCCAATTCCACCTTTTTCTGGAGTTGAAACTTGCGATATTGAGCCTTGAAACTTTTGATGATGCTGTGTGTTTGTTGCTGAGACCATCATTAGGGATGCAGTGAGACGTAGCGTTATCTAACAACAGTAGGATACGACGTCCTTCAGAGTCAAGCTGCTTGTTGAACTGCAGTAGCCATTCTTGAAAGATGCTAGAGGTCATCCATGCTTTGCTGTTAGGTGTGTAAGTGCAGTAGAAGTGTGGATTAAAGTTTCTGAAGCATCGAGGCTTTACCGATTTTCCAATAATCAGCAATCGCCGCTTGTCTGTTCCAGTAGAGTTGCAGCACAGTAGAACAGTGATTCGTTGCTTCATCCTTTTGACACCACGGCAGTTTTCATCTTTGTTAGCAAGTGTTCGGTCAGTAATGAGCTGAAAAAATAATCCTGTTTCGTCTGCATTGTATATGTTGGCTGGGTCATATCCGGAGTTCGTCAGCATACTGTTCAAATTTGTAAGGTGTTCATCAATAAAAAGCTGGAGAAATCGATGCGCTTTCCCCACAGAGCCGTCGTTGCGAAATATGGAATCTCCCTTTAAATCGCTGCAGCCACCCACTGCTGTACTTGAAATTTTCTGGTACGTCCAACTGCCCGCCAAGTTTTTTTGCCTTTTCTCTTAGGAGGTCATCAGTAATAATAATATTATTGGCACGCTTTTGGGTAAACCAGTTGAAGAGAGCGTCTTCCAAGTCACTAAATTTTCCGACACTTTGAAGAACCAACAGTATAATTTTCCCACTTCTCAGCCTGAGTGAGAATATCACGGACAGTTGTTCGTGGAAGTGAGAAACGCTCTCCAATCTCATTCTTCGACATCGTAGGGTTATTTCTTGCCAACTGGCATATCTCCTTCTTTTCAATGGTGATCGATTCACGTTTACGCTTTTGGGAACTCATGATACGACAATAAGGTTGTTGTGTTGACGTTAGCAAAGGATGAAGCGACTGTATATGTCCCAGGCACAAGAAGGAAATGGGTCTGCTGGCTGTTCACACAATCTGTTGTGTCAACAGCAGGCAAAGTCCGGTGCCGCTGGCGGAAAAAAATGCAGATAGGAAAAGGGGAGGGGGAGACGTTGTGAGCGGCGCTATAACGAGTGTTTTTTGCTACTTGGGATACGAGAAATCAGCGGCGGAAGGCGAACAGCGAGGGAGTGGCGTTATATTGAGAAAAATACATTGATGTCGATTGGGACAAAACGAAAAAGCGGCGTGAGGCGAGGGTGGCGTTATATCGAGTGGCGTTATAACGAGAGTAGACTGTATATATATATATATATATATATATATATATATATATATATATAGATACATATTAAAATAAAAAAGGCATTTCCTGACCACGAGCACATGTGGTCACCTGACCCACTTGTCTTTTATTTTTTTCTATTGTTGGCTTATTGTTGGCTATTTGTTTTTTTTATACACATATATATATGTGTTGTAAACCCGGGTAAGCCAACAAGTGAGTTGGAAGCAGTCGGGGTTGAGTGGCAAGGCGTGCAGAGTGGGAAGTCCGCACGGGACAGTAAGGACAAAGTTTGGGATCAAAAGACGCGCTCTCTCAGTACGTCTCAAGTGGCACCAGAACCAGGGGGAAGTTGAGGATTAACAGAGGAAAGCTCGGCGTCCAGCCTGAAGCCGCGGGGACCGTCGTGAGATAATCATGGCCTAGAACTGAGCGGCCTGTCCCAAAATATCCACTGTAACCTAACTAACTGTCAACATCCGTACCAACGCCCCTTTTTTGTCCCTCCCTGGATCCCCCGAGTGTCCGGTGGCAAGCTGGTGTCACTTTGAGACGACTAGAAAAGACGTCATACTTTATTACTTACATATCTCATTGTTTAAATTACGATATATATATCTGTGAAAATGATAAAAAATAATAAAAAAGGTCAGGTGTTGATATTGAAAATAAAAAAAGACATATCCTGACCAATAACATGAGCGTTTTCTAGATGGCAGAGCGCCATCTAGTGGTGCAGAGATTAACAAAACGTTGATATAGTGTTTACCCTGATATTTGACGAACCAATTTTCTTGATGAATCAATAAAAGCCAATTCTTAAAATTTTAAAATTGAGTTTTATAAGTATTTATAAATATATATGTTGCAATATATTCCAATATATATATTCCCATGTGTTATATAGTTATAGTGAAATTACCAAATTGACAAAATAAAATTTCTAGTGAATGACCGCCGGCGCCAGGACAGGAAAAGGTCCAAAAACATGTCGGGGTTCCCAGGTGTGCCCTCTGTTTGCTCAAACAGATTAGCCCGCTTTGAGACACGATGATTGACAGACCCCTCTCTACAGATCTGCCCTGACCGTCGTCGGCTACACTTACTCTCTCGCCATCTCTATGGTGACATCCAACATGCCTTGTCCTTTTGTGTAATTCATTTCACACCTTGAAACCACTCTAAACATTGTGGCCACCACGACTGCAACCAACATGCCACACTAATGACATACAACAGAATAACAAAACTACATTACTAAATATATATTTTTGAAAACCCGTTAGGTTGACTTTATTGACATTATCTTTGGAAAATAATGTATATTTCTCTAAAAATGTTACATTTGTGTCGGTGGGTAGGTGTAAAAAACTGTAAAAACTAACGATATATACATGTGTATAAATATCTGAAATTAACTCGTGCTGAAATTAATTGTGCGGAAAATGAGCTTTACTTAAAAAAAGCTCCTATGAAGGAAGAACTCTGTTCATTAGACACCTTTCGCACTTTAGAAGAAAACATTATTCCACCCAACTCAATCAAGCAAATAACTGTTGTCTGTAGCGACATTACGGGAGTTCAAGAATTTGCGATTACTTGCTCTAAAGCTCGTACTTTGGATAAAGAAATAATTATTCCGGCCTCCGTTGTCAGTCTCAACCATGAAAGGAGCAAGGTTTGGATGGCGAATGGGAGTGACTTTGCAAAGATCATTCCTGTAGGGATGAAAGTTGCTGAACTATCTCTCATAGACAGCAGTCATTTATGCGGCATAGATTGAGGCAATGATGATTTTGAGAAGAATGAAAATAGATGCACTGTGGACTTGGATAAACTTGTGACCCTTATAGATACTGATATATCCAATGAAGATAGAGTGAGACTGTTGTATGTTTTTAGGAGATACACAGATCTATTTGAATTTCAAAAAGCGAACCTTAAAACTTCATCATTGAAAGTTAAACTTCGCATTGATACAGGAGATCATGCCCCTATTAAGCAACACCCATATAGAGTGTCACCAAAAAAAAAGAAGTGTTATTCAGACAGAAGTGGACAATATGCTTAAACTGGAAATAATTCAACCATCGGATAGTCCCTGGTCCTCTCCTGTTGTCTTAGTTAAAAAGAAAGATGGAACCTGGAGATTCTGTGTGGACTACCGCCGATTAAACAAAATAACCAGAAGAGATGTACACCCGTTACACAGAATTGATGACACTTTGGACTCGTTGAGGGGTGCTTCCATATTCTCCACAATGGATTTGAATTAGGGGTATTGGCAGATAGAGGTTGATGAGACCGATCGCTGAGACTGCTTTTGTGACTCCTGATGGCCTCTTTGAGTTTAAAGTAATGCCCTTTGGTTTATGTAACGCCCCCGCGACCTTTGAGCGAATTATGGATAATCTCCTACGAGGACTCAAATGGACCATCTGTCTCTGCTACTTAGATGACATCATAGTATTTTATAAATCTATGGACGAACATCTACAACGTCTGGAAATGGTGTTAAGTTGTTTTGCAAAAGCGGGCCTCAAAATTAATTCGGATAAATGTAATTTTTTTTTGTTGATAGTCAAATATAAGTGCTAAGACACTTAATTGATAGAGATGGTATTTATCCTGACCCGGAAAAAGTAGAAGCTGTGATTGATTTTCCAAGACCAAAAAATGTATCAGAAGTCAGAAGCTTTTTGGGTCTCTGCTCCTACTACCGCCGATTCATTAAGAGATTTGCTAAATATCAGGACCGCTAAACGAACTACTAAGGAAGGGGAAATATTCATATGGACTGATAGTCAGGAAGCTTCGTTTAATCAGTTGCAGTCGGCATTGACTTCTGAACCCGTTTTAGGTCACTTTTATGAGACTGCACCAATATACGCTCATACCGATGCGAGTGGCTATGGTGTCGGTGCTGATTTGGTACAACTAAAGGATGGATGTGAAAAACCAATTGCCTATGCATCCCGAACTCTATCTAAAGCTGAGAGAAACTATACAACAACTAAAAAGGAATGTTTGGCCGTAATTTGGTCCATCAACAAATTTCGACCTTGCCTGTTTCGACCGCCCTTTTTCTATCGTGACTGACCATCATTCCTTGTGCTGGCTATCAAATTTGAAAGACCCGTCTCGCAAGATGGGCTTTGCGACTTCAGGAGTATGAAGTCACCGTTTGCTATAAAAACGGTCGCAAGCACAAAGACGCTGACTGCCTTTCCAGAAGCCCATTACCTGACACTTCGGAAGAAACAGAAAGAGATATACCTTCCTTGACAATATTTACTGAGGTAGAAAAGGAACAAAAACTAGATCCTTCATTGGCAAAGATGATGAAAAACTGTGATGACCCGAATTTTAAGAGATTTGCGATTATGAATAGAATACCTTACAAGAAAAATTATGATCCTTTAGGACGACCTTGGTTGTTAGTGGTTCCAAAGTCCTTATGTTTGGAGGTGCTTAGATCATTTCATGGCGCCCCTACAGCCGGACATCTAGGGTTTGCCAAAACATATGACAGGATACGCAGACGAATTTATTGGCCTGGTCTCTTCAGAGGTGTTCGAAATTATGTCGGACATTGCAGAGAATGCCAACGGCGCAAAAGCACACCTCAACTACCACCTGAAAATCTTAAACCCATAATTTCCTCCTCAACTCCCTTCCAGAAAATAGGTATAGACTTGTTGGGTAGATTCCCTTTGTCTAGAGATGGCAACCGTTGGGTGATCGTTTTTGACTGATTACCTTACCAAGTACGTAATAACGAAAGCACTACCGACCGGAGGAGCTGTTGAAATAGCAAATTTTGTATTGAACGATATTATACTCAAGCACGGAGCTCCTAGAGAAATGATAACGGACCGAGGACGCTCGTCTCAATCGAAGCTCGTAAACGAATTAACTAGAATGTGTGGAATGTCTCAGTACTTTACAACGACCTATCACCCACAGACCAACGGCCTGGCCGAGAGATTAAATAAGACCCTAGGATACATGTTATCGATGTACGTTGATGTCGAGCAGAAGAATTGGGACTCTATTTTACCGTTCGTTACTTTCGCATATAATGCGGCTAAACAAGAAACCACTGGGTTTTCACCATTCTATTTAGTTCATGGACGAGAGGCGGAAACAATGCTGGAGACTCTATTACACTACCAGCCAGTTTATGAAAACGACGAATATCTGAGCCAGTTAATTATAGACGCCGAAGACGCCCGACAACTAGCCCGCTTACACACCCTTAGAATTCAGGACATTGATAAGAGACGGTACGAATCAAGATATAGGCCTGTTTATTACAACGTCGGCGACCTGGTCTGGATCTTCACACCCGTGCGTAAAGTCGGCTTATTCGAAAAGTTTTTTTAAAAAAATATTTCGGTCCATACAAGATAACTAAAAATATTTCGGACGTTAACTATGAAGTAATGACAGTGGACGAATCTAGCAGGAGGAAGAGGTCCAAAGATGTAGTTCATGTTTTGCGGATGAAACCCTACAAAGATCCTGGACAACAGAACAGTGACGTTTAAATATACGGACTTCCTTTATATTTCGTAAGTAAAAACATTGGGACGCTGTTCTCCTGGGGAAGGAAATCTGTCACGAAATTGGTTTTATGTAAATCAAATGTAAAGCAAATGTCTCTATTAATAAATATGTAAATAATTTTGTTTAATGTTATATAAGTAAGGTATGTAAATTCTATAACGGATATTACCATTTCTTGTTTATAGTTTTGTTGTGAGGAAAAAATCACTCACGAAGTTTATCAATTGATTAATAAAATTCTAATTTGAAACCGTGACGATATTAATGATTGATACAGTGGTTTTGTAAAAGAATAGTGATAAACATCGATGAGAACTTTCATTTATATAAAATAATCTATATTCAACGTGTATTCAATAAGTGCCCCAACAACTATATTGGTTGAAAAAAAGAAGAAGCTAGAGAAAAAAAAAGAGAAATAAATAAATACTTTTTTGTATCTAATTATTGTACTTACAGTAGGCAGGTGATATTCTGGAGGTAGTGAGCAACAAGACTTGATGAATTTAACATAATGAGCTTTATTCCCTTATGATAATATGATGTATAAAAATAAAATAATTTCAATCGGAGTGATTATCCTGAACTATTATGCTAATCACCAATCTTCTTGCTAACTTTAGCCTCTTCACTTTCTTCAGTTTATACAATTGGCTTCTTATTAAATTCTTTATACTTTTATTATTTTCCTCTGAGCTTGAGTTCTTTATCTCCTAGGCTCAGGCACTCATAACCAAATTTTCCTCTGAGCTTGAGTTCTTTAACTCCTAGGCTCAGGCACTCCTATTCTTATATACAATCCTTACAAATCCTTACAATCCCTGCGCCGGCCATCCCGGAATTATTCTTGCCTTCACCCGCACAAGTCTCAGTGGAGACTTTTCCGGGCACAATGTAGCTGAAACGAAAAACGGGTTCCAGAGACGGGCAAATGCGTCGGGGGATGGAGATTTGCCAAGGGGCAATGCTCAGGCTAAAGAAGTCAGGACTGTTACCCCCTGAAGCTGTTTTATAACTTGTTTGATTAAGATTTGTTTAAATTTCTTGTTCAAAGAAGGTTTTAAATGGTGGTTATGAGTAGTTGAATATACAGATATTTACAAGTATAATGATTGGCATGGGAGAAGGCATGTGTATATACGAGTATAATTTTGTTTTCTTTTATTGTATATATTGTTAAAGTTTTTTTTTAAACATTTTTATTCTCCCATGCTTGTCCATATTTTATTTTATTATTAATTTTTTTACTTATCCATATTTTATTAAGGTAGAAAAGTGGGTGTTCTATATATAGTAAAAATCTATGTACATGGTTGTTATATGGTTATACAAGGTAGATTAATAGGGAGGCATATTTACATTTGTATATACAAGATTATTGGTTTCAGTGTATGAGTGTGTATATATGGTTAATTGGTACATAGATAATTAATAGGTGATGTTGAATATGTATGACTATGGGGAGGCGAACGTTGAAAAGTGTTTGGGGGGATTCTGTTAGAGGGTTAAAAGGTGATGGATGTGAATTGTTGTAGCTAGTGGGATTTCAAATGTAGGTGTAGAATGGGAGTTATAAGGAGTGGTTTTATGGATTGGGCTCGTATCTGACTAATCAGGTTCTGAGGTGCTTGCTTCGGAGTCAGTCTGGAGCGGTTTGTTTGAGGGTGAGAATCTTCCACAGCTGTGTGCGAAGGTGAGCACTGACCTCCATATTTTCTTATTGAAAACAGTATTTTGGTGGTGTTGGGAATGTACCCTATTTGTTTTATACAGTTTGAAAATAGTATGGATCTATGGTTATCTAATGGCGGACATACGCCGGCCATCCCGCCGTGCTTTTTATACCTTGCTTGCGTAAAGTCTCACCTGATTGGCTTTTTGTCACGTGATCAGCAAATGCTATTATACAAATGAATTAGTTTTAACAAATGTGTATATATATATAAAACTATTCACTCTATTATAATTAATTTATTATGTACACTCACCACCAAAAGATATTTTAAAATATATTAAAACAAAGCATCCCTTCTCTATCTTCTATGAGTAAAGCGTTAGGACTCAGGTAGGTGACTATACCAAATCACCACGCTTGGAAAATTAAATAAAAAACAATCTGTATTTGGCTTCTTAGTACAGGGACAGTTTTCATAACAACCTACGATAGAAGTTGATGAAAACGGCTCAATTTGCCAAAAAGGTGTTTAAGGTGACGAAGCGATAGGTTCTACAGGGTCCATTATGAAAGAAATAAGCATTTACTGGAAAAAATACATTTATTGATCGTAATTTGTGCAAATGTTCAATATTCTTCAAAATACATTCCTCCTGCATCAATACACTTGCGGAGACGCGTTTGCCACGCCTGAAAGGCACCCTGGAACTTCTCGACAGGAATGCTTCTCAGGAACGTTGTAACATGGTTTTGGATATTTTCCACGGTTTCCCAATGTTTTCCTTTCATCTTTCTCTTGAGTCGCGGAAACAAAAAGAAGTCACATGGAGCTAAGTCGGGACTGTAAGGGGGGTGAGGGATCACCGAGGTGTTGCTCCGGGCCAGGAAGTTGGTGATGATGAAGGCTGTGTGGCTGGTGGCATTGTCATGGTGGGGCTTGACCGTGTCTTTAATGTCAGTCCTCACGTGTGCGATCGGGCGTTTCAATCTCCTGAGCACCTCCAGGTAAAAGACTGAGTTTACAGTTTGTCCCTGCGGTACAAACTCACAATGGACTATTCCTCGGATGTCAAAGAAGACAATGATCATCGTTTTGATCCGCGACTTGCTCATTCGCGCTTTCTTGGAGCGTGGGGATGATTTTGTGTGCCATGCACAACTCTGCCTTTTCGACTCTGGGTCGTATTCAAACATCCAGGATTCGTCTCCGGCTACTACAGAGTTCAGAAAGTCCGGTTCATTTTGAATCAAATCCAACAATTCTTGACAGCGCAAAACTCTTAAGTTCTTTCTGGTCTTGCGTCAACACTTTCGGCACAAGCTTCGCACAGACCTTACGCATTTGAAGATTCTCGGTCACTATCCCATGTACCACAAATGTGGACATGTGTAATGTGTCAGCAATTTGCTAAATGCTTAATCGACGGTCGGTACGCAAAACTTCGAGCACACGATCCACGTTCTCGTCAGTTCTGGCCGTTGTTGGGCCTCCTGAACGGGGTTCGTCGGCGACCTCCTCCCGGCCCTCCTTGAACGCCTTGTGCCACTACCCAAACTGTGAT
Organism: Cordylochernes scorpioides; assembly: GCA_030710605.1. Classification (NCBI taxonomy): domain Eukaryota; kingdom Metazoa; phylum Arthropoda; class Arachnida; order Pseudoscorpiones; family Chernetidae; genus Cordylochernes; species Cordylochernes scorpioides. The sequence goes on from CP092874.1 coordinate 75,732,720, forward strand.
CTTGAAATGCAATCGTCCTTGAAGGCTTTTTGCAGCATCTGGAATGTTTCGGTTGCATTTTTTTCAAGCCTCACGCAAAACTTTATGGCGTATCGTTGTTCAAGCGAACGCTCCATCGCGCTATGTTACAAAAGTTGAAAACACACTTCAAGCGGAGGCATGTATCTCCCCTCACACTGCTCGAACTCAACTGACGACCGGATGGATTGAAAGGGCATATCCCTCCACCACATTTCCCACGGTTTTACCCTGCTGCCATCTATCGTCGCGTCACAATAACATTATGCTCATTACTTTCATAATGGACCCTGTATTATAAGAAATGGATACATGCAAGCCAGAAACCTTGGGTCGGCTTATGGTCAAATTGGCTAAAACTAGGGTGGCTTATTCACCTATCTGAGTCTGTGCGCTTTATACAGTAAAGATCGATAATGTATTGTTTCAACACATTTTAAATACATTTTTTTGACAAATGAATACCACCATCAAAAGATGGTGGCTCATTGTAAATGGCTCAACTTGATCAACTTTCTCTCTCCACGATACTAATTTTTACAGATAACTTCATTAAGTCAACTTCCTTTATTGCTTAACATATTGTAAATAACTACTTTGCGATTTATTCTATCTGCTTATGTTGTTGCTTATTTGTTTAATGTATATGTTTATTCAATGCTCTTTTTCTTAATTGTTTATTTTCTTTTTGACAATTCTGTTACCTACTCTACTACAATATGAATTATTGTATATAGTTTACACACAATTATCCAGATCGGATATAGCGTGTCTTATTTGCAACTGGTAATAAATAAATCAATCAAAAGAGTAGTATTAAATCATAATTTTTTCATATATCGATTTTCTCATTTTGATATCTCTATCGAGACGTATTTCGAATGAGACAAAATTATCAGAGGCTATCTAAAGTGAAAAGAATTCTGAAGAAGAGAGCACATTTTTATAAATCAAAAATAGAATTAATAACAAAAGTAGCAGTTTGCGGTCAGAATTTATCATGGGTAGAGTATCCAATTCTTCGCAGACCAATTTTTCAAATGTTTAACTCTAATGTATAGATTTCTGTTATGATTGACTATTAATTCTACTATTCTGGCAGACCAATATTTGCATACTTTCTTTGCTTTAATTTAGGAAAGTCAGAGAATTAGGCCTTCATTGTCTTTGACTTCTTGTCTTGAAACACGGCTATCTGTAAACCTTCTATTTCTCTCAAATACCAGTTCGTTTGAAAATTTCTATCTATTGTAACATTTTATATGTTTGACTATATTTACATAGGTAAAATTAGATACAAAATATGATGCATATGCGTTACTTAGTTATATTTTTAATTGAAAATCACAAATAGGAATCCAAAGGTTTATTAACAAAATGACAATAATAATGAACAGACTGCAGGCATTTATGTTTGTTATATATACATCGGAGTGTAGCAAAGGCTTTATTTTATATAATAGATTTTTATTTTGTTTTGGAGATTTTGTAAACAATCCATGTACTAAATTAACATATTGTTGCAACGCTTCTCAGCCGTCGATGTTTGCGTTCAAGGTTTCTAGGAGAACAATGTGGATTCTTTGTGGATACAGCTTAGTACGGTATATTTATTATAAGAGCTTTAATGAGTAGATAAGTAACTATATAAAGTAGATGAACTTGCCTTCATTGTCCGTCACCAGAGGGATCCTCCTCGTCACCGTCTTCCCGGTCAGTCCATACGGCCACACGCCCGGATCCCACATCCCGTAGTCAACTTGCTACGTCTCCTGTCACTGCAGATCTGTCTAAAACTGTCCTCCTTCCCCCACGTTGAAATGCCGTCGTGGCGCCTGTGCCTCTCTACACACATGTGGGCCATCCTCCCGTATCCATCTTTCTACAACTTCACTCTGGGATCCCTGCCTCTCGGAATTTTTTTAATACAGTGTGAGGAGGGAATTATCCATATTACAATATCATATGTTCAAAATACTCCGCAGTGCTCAGGGAATTTGATAGCTGCGTGCGTGAGGTATAGAATTAATAATTATATCTTTATATATAACATTTTGTTTTAACGATTTTGCTCTTCTACAGGGCGGAATATTCTTTTGAAGAAAGATAGATTTTTATACCTCCCAGGTAAAACCGCTACAGAATACACTCATGGACCAAACTTAAGGAAAGGGAACGTCTTCAATGTCGCTGGTAATGTGATACAGGGCGGACAAGGTAAGGGGTTCAAGAGACTACCTGATAAACCAGTGAAAGTCTTATTCTGGGCCATGAATAGGCTTGAAGATGTGAGAAGTCGTAGTTATGTGTTGAAATGTTATAGATTAGAGATGGCGGGGGACATGTAAATGAGGAGGGCGAGTGTAATTTAGCCGCTGCTCTCATCGCGGGTTTAATATCTCCTGCTCCGGAAATTGGCTCCGTGCTGCCGATCGATTTGTGGCACAGGAGCTCTCTCTGGACCGAGAGCTATGACCCTAGATCTAGGTACTGGTCTTTGGATTACATACTTCTTCGGTCTACTATACCCACTCTCCATAGATGTAGGTACTGGTCTTTGGCGTACATACTTCTTCGGCCTAGGCATCTCACTATACATTGGTGTAGGTACTGGTCTTTGGGGTACATATTTCTTCGGCCTAGGGATCCTACTATACATTGGTGTAGGTATTAGTCTTTGGCGTTCATACTTCTTAGGTCTAGGCCTCACTGTCCATAGATGTAGGTACTGGTCTTTGGCGTACATACTTCTTCGGTCTAGGCATCCCACTATCCATAGATGTAGGTACTGGTCTTTAGCGTACATACCTCTTCGGCCTAAGCATCCCACTATCCATAGATGTAGGTACTGATCTTTGGCGTACATACTTCTTCGGCCTAGGCATCTCACTATACATTGGTTTAGGTATTGGTCTTTGGGGTACATACTTCTTCGGTCTAGGCATCCTACTATACATTGATGTAGGTATTAGTCTTTGGCGTAGATACTTCTTCGGTCTAGGCCTCACTGTCCATAGATCTAGGTACTGGTCTTTAGTGTACAGAATTATTCGGTCTAGGCATCCGACTATCCATAGATGTATGTACCGGTCTTTGGCGTACATACTTCTTCGGCCTAGGCATCCCACTATCCATAGATGTAGGTACTGGTCTTTGGCGTACATACTTCTTCGGTCTTGGCATCCTACTATCCATAGATACTGGTACTGGTCTTTGGCGTATATACTTCGGCGTATATACTTGGCGTATTTCTTCGGTCTAGGCATCCGACTATCCATAGATGTAGGTACTGTTCTTTGGCGTACATACTTTTTCGACCTAGGCATCCCAATATCCATAGATGTAGGTACTGGTCTTTGGCGTACAGAATTCTTCGGTCTAGGCATCCGACTATCTATAGATGTAGGTACTGGCCTTTGGCGTACAGAATTCTTCGGTTTCGGTCTAGGCATCCGACTATCCATAGATGTTGGTACTGTTCTTTGGCGTAAATACTTCTTCGACCTAGGCATCTCACTATCCATAGATGTAGGTACTGGTCTTTGGCGTACAGAATTCTTCGGTCTAGGCATCCTACTATACATTGGTGTAGGTAATGGTCTTTGGCGTACATTCTTTCTTCGGTCTAGGCATTCGACTATCCATAGATCTAGGTGCTGGTCTTTGGCGTACAGAATTATTCGGTTTTGGCATCTCACTATCCATACATGTATATACTGGTCTTTGGCGTACACACCTTTTCGGCCTAAGCATCTCATTATCAATGGATTTAGGTACTGGTCTTTGGCGCACAGAACCTTTTCGTTCTATATATATATAGGTATCCCATTATCTATAGATGTAACTACTGGTCTTTGGAGTACATACCTCGCTCTAGATATCCTATTATCTATAGCTGTAGGTATTGATATATTTGGACTATCCACTTATTGGGTCTAGGAATCCAACTATCTATAGGTGTAGGCGGCCTGATGTGATTTCGAAGCCCAGCACCGTGATGGAAGATTCAAACCGCATGATTCTCAACTGAGATTCGGTCCGTTATTCCAGTCTCTGGACCAGAGTCCATTCTTCTTGTAAAAGTTCACGCACGCTGCTGCAATTGGTCAAAGATGATCTGACTTTCTCGAGCTGCCAATCCTAGCGGATCAGCAGGAGAACATAATTGGCGTACGCCAGACGTTCCCTCTGCCGAGGAAACTTTTCCAGGTAACGCAGGAGACGACTAGTAAGAATGAGAAAGGGACTGCACTTCAGTAACAACTTCTGAACGGGCGGGGGAAGTTTTAATCTACTCTTATTAAAGATTGACATGATAAAATCAGCCTTAAGAGATTCTTTGGAGTCCACAAGTCTACCTCAAACACTTTTCACTATATGAAAACAAATAAAAAATAAAACTTAGAAAAAATGAATATATAAAAATATAGTAATTTTGATGGGAAAATAAGTCTTTTAAATGATAAAGTGGCATTATTCCAAACAAAATAATAAAACGTCGTAACAGCCTTTACTGAATCATAGTGGAAGGATGTGAACTACAAAAAATAAATAATAATCAATTCATAAAGTATCACAGATATTGATAAAGAATCTGTAAGAAAGCCATGTGTGAAATGAGTAAACTTATATTTCAAATTGTGTGGATTGCCTTCTACGCTGAGGCATGTCCTTACTTGTCGTGCCTGGAATTTCTCTTCAATTTCCCAACTGGGAAGATCGGAACATTTGTGTTTGATAAGTTTCTTAGTTGTAACCATTGTAATGTATGTCACGAAAATGAATTTTATGAGTTTCAATTGCATATCCATAAATTAATTAAAAATCTGTATAATTAACGAATTATAATTAGTATGACGTCATTTATTTTCAGATATATATATATATACTAGCCGACTGGACCCGGCTTCGCCCGGGTATTGTTCGAGTGGGGTTTACTCATGAATGAATAGAGCCCCAACTGTTTGAAAACTTAATGTAATGAATTTTCTTTCAGCAAAATGGAGATAAATTGCAAATAGCAATATTGAAAATGCTGGTGAAAAAATTTGAAATATAAGATAAATTTCACAAACACATCTAATGAATAGTGTGAATGCTGTTTGGAGGAGTGGTCTAAACTGTTATTTTTTAAAACCACGACCCGGGATCATCGATCCAGCTTTGGGCACTTTGTTCTGAAAAAAAAAATTGCCCCAGTGGCCCCTGATTCTTGAAAAATTTCAACCCCTCCAGTGAGTGCAAGTAACCAAACTGAGCTTTGGTATCTAAAAAATAAAAAAAAATCTAATGATTAGTGTGAATAAAGGAAAATGGTCCTCACAACCTGAAAATTTCCCTTTCTCCACTTCACTCTCGGCTGTTCAAGAAGAAACAGCCAGATTAAACATTTTTAAGGGCACCTAATCCGGCACTTACATCTCTAAATAGTTAAGAAACTTTTATAAATGTAATATATCTGCAATACTGAAATTCCCGGACTTGGATGAATTTTTTATTAGTTATTGTTGCAGTTTTAGAAAAGTTTGGGGAAATTGGATATTTTTACAAAAGAATGTACTTTTTAAAATGGTATATAAAATAAAAAAGGAAATTTGCATAATTTTCTAATAGTCAAGGGGAATTTTAAAAATACCAAAAAAAGCAAGACCAAATAAAAATAAACAAATTATGTGTGATGTTTCAGTAACAGCATTGTTACCATATAAAGACAAAATTACTGAATGTATTCAGTACTTTTGTCTGAAGATGGCCAAAATGCTGTAACTGAAACCACACATAATTTATTTATTTGGATTTGGTCTTGCTTCCTTATTTTTTTAATTATCCCTAGTACTCGTGGTACAGGCCATGATAATCATGGTGGGTAGGTAGCGACTGCTTTTACTGTAAGCGCACCACATGTCTACGCATGTGATTCTTATCTATATTTCAAAATATACCTCAATTTTTTTACCTAAAAAGGTATATATATATATTGCCAAGACCTTGAATAAAAGTAAAATGTCAAATGAGTTATTAATTAACCCTATATGGATCAGGGTTATGGGTCAGTAACATGTGAAAATAAGGCCAACAATTGAAATATCTTTTTAAAAAAATAAATTTTGAACGCTAGCTTCACACAGGGCACAAAATTTGCTACCAGCTAAATGCATTCTTTTTTTACTATGGTGTGATTTCCATATGATGGATCTGTAGATACATTATAATCTCTCCAGAGCTTAAGGTAGCAAACAGTACTTTCACAATACATAAATATCAATGCCAAAAGCCAGAGTTATGATAGCATGTTGCAGTGTAATGTTGACATGCAGGATGGGAAAAAAGCAATATTATTTGCAAAGACTTTAATTTGAAAAGTAATATGAAACATTAAAAATATAATCTTAACTTTTAAAAGCATGAAAAAAAACAATGGTTGCCTGTAAAGTCGGTTTTACGGGCGAAGATTTTACGTGACAACGGTAGAATATTTATTGATATGAATATAATTAAATTGCACAATAGGAACAAGGAATTGAATGAAAATAAGAATTGCACAAATTTTAACTATAGAAATATATTTTTGTTTACTAAAACATTGTACATGTAAACTTAAACTTAACTAATTCCTATTTGAGTGATTTTGTTGAGGATAGGACGATGATAGGAGAAATATGAAATGAAAGGAAGTGTTTCTGCTGTAATGTGTCTTGCGAAAGTCAAGTCGATAGTTGCTCCTTTTAACGTAGTTGACTTAGAAACGTTTGATACGCAACAAGATTATACGTATTTTTCATGAATTTAAGAAACGAGTTGTCAGGCTTTACGTTTTTGTTAAAATCACCACACAGAAGAATCGGTATACTAGAATCAACTTGCACGAACGGTGGCACGTACTGGCTGTTGTGAATGTACGGACCGAGTCCTTGTCATAGTAACATTCCAATATCCTGCATACTAGCTCCTGGATGAATATATACAGCACCGAGTATAAACTTGAAGCTAGTATTAGCGGCGAAGCAAGTAACTTCAGTCATGCACATGTCACCCTTGGTTTTAATGACACGAGTTACGTCTGTAATCGCAACTTGGAACACTTCCGCCGTAGATGTCGATGATAATTTACGATAGATCGCCACTCCACCAGCCGCGTTGGTATTTGAAAATCAAAACACTTATTCAGATCGAAGGTTCAAATTTTTGCTAAATAAATTTGAAATTAAATAAAATTTGTAATTGTAAATGATGAAGTTGAAAATTAAAACATTTACTTAAATTAGATGTTAAAATTCTTGCTCAACACAGTTTAAATAAAGTTTTCTTATATCTGCCACTTTTTCTTAATATTTGTAATTTTAAAGAATCAATTCGAAAATCAAAACATTTATTCAGATCGAAGGTTCAAATTTTTGCTAAATTAATTTGAAACTATTTAAAATTTGTAAAATAATAATTAATTAATTAATTAATTTTAAACTAATAATTTACTTAACACTATCAACATTTATCAATAGTATGACATAACCTATAAACTCAGTTTCTCAACTTTTGTGTCAATCTAACAATTAATCAATCAATCATAGTTTACGATAATGAAATATCAGTGTACAATTATTTACCTTTATTGTTGTAGTTGTTGTAAATGACGAATCTAAGCACTCCACATTTTCACTACAGACACAGCTGACGATTCTTTAACCACACGTGTGAACTTGTATTATGACGCTTTCTTGTTTTTCCAACGCCAAGAACGTTCGAGAAAGACAAAGACAGAGACAAGCATGCGCCGATTCAATGCGCCTAATTCTCTAGCGCTGCGCGCGCAGCTGCGCGCGCAGCACTCTCGTTCGATGACTCATCGTAACGTTACCGGGCGTTACACTTTTTCATAAGTGACTCCCAGCCGCAACCTAATTTAAGACGTTGTCACGTCAAAAAAAGCTATCTTGATTTGAATAAATTTAGTCTAAAAACAAACATCATGTAAAAGTAAGTACCAATCGAAATCATTTATTAGCTCTAACAGTGCTGCCCCCAGCGGTAAAAGACTGGAGCTAACGCTTCATGGGTTGGTAATTTTTTTTAATAGTACATTAACTTAACAATATTCAATGTCTTGCTAACATAAATTAAAAAAAAAATGAATAAAATAATGCAATTCTAAAAATCATAAACGAAGCGTCATTAAATTAAATGGGAGAGAAATGGTGTTCCAATTTTTTTTTTTTGTTGTAAAACTTTGACTTTTATATTTTTACAAATTCTTAATGTACACACACATATAACCCAAAACAATTTTTTTATAAATTCTGCAAACTAATATAAAAAAAAAAACGGAATGAAAAATTGTATAGAAACAACTATAATACAATTGTGTATATATTATGAGTATGCAGAATTAACTTTCTGTTAAATATTGCAGTCCTAAAAATACTAATGGTGTAAAATTCAAAACAGCAAAGTTATCCTTATAATGAGCTATCATAAAGTGTGTTGCAGGCTAACAAAAACCTTAAGTGAACCAGAAATGTTGACACCATATAAATAACAATTCTCTAGAATAGAGTTATGTAAATGAATTAAATGGGAAAAAAACAAACAAAATAAAGTAAAAAAGGCTTTATCGATGAAGCTATAGTAGAGCAATAATGATGAACAAAATATTGACAAAATATATTTACAAAAGTCAAGCTTCCCAAAATCATTATTCGAAGAAATCTCTTTCAAAATTGTCAAAATCTAGATGAAAGCCCCCCCTGATAAACAATTATGCGTGTCTTGCTAAAAGTAGAACTAAAGACAAATAAATTTATTGGGCTGGAAACACGGGACCATGCTACATAGAGTTGCCCATGCGAGAAACAGGGAGACTCAAGATGCACACCAACTACTTGCAATGTTTGACCCTGAGATTCATTAATTGTTATAGCAAAGGCAACCATAACTGGGAATTGCAAGCGTCTAAACTTAAAAGGCAGATTATTTGGAATAATAGGTGTTCTAGGAATCAGGACCTCTTCCCCTCGAAAAGAGCCAATTAATATTCGAGCCTGGAGAACATTAGTGCTCATTCGAGTGATGCATAATCTAGTGTGCCATTGCAGAGACGGGGTGGATCAAGGTTTCGTATTAAAATTACTGGCACACCAACTTTCAGTACAATTTTGTGTGAAGGTGTACCAGACAATTCCAGTGAATTCAAAAATTCAGGGGCATACGACACAGATTCATCAGGATCAACCATTGTATCTATTGATCTATAGACTTTGCCTCCACCCGGGATTAAATTTAATATTTTATTATTTATTTCTATCACAGTGCTATTTTTGGGGGCTAAAATAGTGCGCGCACATAACTATTTTTCAGATAAAGAGTTTACACATATATTAGGAAAAACTTTTTTCATACAGACTTTCTGAAGATTCCACCACTTGGCGAAAAGTATTTGAAACTGGATGTTACCCTCGGAATCAGTTTCTAGTTGCCCTTCGCCTATCTTTAAGAGTTCGTCTGCAAATTGTGCAGCAGTGGTATCATTATGGAGTTGAACTCTCATGTTGACTGTGAGATGCATTTTCACAATATGGCTCCAAAGATAAGAAGACTTTAGACAGGTATTCAGCTCAACAGCAGATGTACCTCTAGTGACAACTGGAAGAGTCTGTCGGAAATCACGGCCAAAAGCACTACTAAACCACCCATGGGTTATGGATCATCACAGATATCCTGTAATGTCCTATCAAGGGCTTCCAAGGTAATTTTATGGGCCATGGTGCACTCATTCCAAACCAGCAACTTACAGCTACGTAAGAGTGAAGCTTTATCACTATTTTTTCGTATATTGCAAAAAGCAGTCTGGCCCTCTGTAAAAGTCAGTAAATGTGCAGTCCTTCCGCCCGCAAGCAATGTCGCAGCTATCCCCGAGGAAGCAACAGCAATGGCAATATTTTGTTTCTTCCTAACCATTGCTAATAGAAGATTCAAAAGAAATGTTTTACCTGTTCCACCCGGCGCATCTAAAAAAATAATTATGGGTTGTGACAATTTAATTCATGCTAAAACAGCATCAAAAACTCTTCTTTGTTATGGCAAGAGTTTGGGAATCATTGATGCAACATTGTCTTAAAGTTCTGCCGTATCATACTCAAGTTCTTTCAAAATGTCAGAATTAGTAACCACATTTCTCCTGGGTGCTTCTAAGCCTAATTCCTGCAGCTTCTTCCCACATATAGATCCGCCACGATCCTCAATGTCACACAATGTTTCATTATATATCATATCATTATACCTGATGGAGGAATCTAGAAGCTGATAACGATGAAGAATATCACCTGCCATCTCATCTCTATATGTAATCCATAACTGCTGAGGGTTTGAAATTGTGCACGTTGAAATTAATATGGCAAACAATTGCCTTACTCTTGTAGGAGCCTGACAAAGAATGGCCTCATCCATTGTGACAACCCAATGGTTATCATTCTCCAATAATCCAAGAGCTGCGCATGTATCTCTAAATGTTTCGTATTGACTGCCATTGACAATCTTCAAATATGCGCGAAGGAAGGCGGTCCTTGATGTTATGTAGTAACATACGTAAAAAAGCATTCAAAGTTACTGACATCCACAGCGTAAACCCGTTCAATAGTGTCTGATCTCTTCACTCCTGGCCATCCTTCAACCGGCTTGCCTTGAACTCGCCTTCTCCATTCATGGGCAGAAGAATTCCAAGTGTAGTATTGGGGAACATCTGGATAGAGGCAGGGTCCTAGCAAAGAATCAGTTTGGCATAATGAAAAAAATGCAGTCAGGGTTGTCCTTGGTGGATTTACGCATTTGATAGAAAGAGTGTTTTGATTGAAATATATCCGTTCTCCATTCTCAAGATGCACAGCTAAATGGATAACAGCTGGATGGCGTTGGTGTAAAAAGGAAGCTGAGAAAACGCCAAACAGCTTCATTGCTGCTTATGTATCTGGCACACTGATACATTCGCACCTCATTTTGAGGGTCAGGACCTCTTCCTTCTCTGCGTAAATTAATAATAGCTTGATCTCTCACATGCCCTTATTAACATATTTGCAAATATACTTTATCGCCTTAACAGAACTACAATTCTCAACATTGATATGGGCACAAAACATCTTCGATAGCAATGGAGAATAAGGGACCATCCAGCGATTGTCAATTGTGACCTCTTCGTTTCCACGTATTTTAACCTTTGCAGTAAAAGCCACCTGCTTGGCGCGCGTCGCCTATATTAAGTATAACCATTCTCATTAGTCTGGGTTTCCAGCAATAACTGTTTAGGATATATTTTTAGAACATCTACTATTCTTCATGCAGGGGGACATAGGGTTGTACTCACCGCAAGGCCCATGGATCATATTCTTAACCACAATGTTATACAATAGTGGGTCTTGAATAGGATCTGGAAACTCAGCACATATAACAGTGTCTATCTGAGTGGGACGGAGCTTATTTGCTAGCCAAACTAATATGTGCGCATGAGGAAGGCCCCTTTTCTGCCATTCAACAGAATACATCCACGCAACTGTTGCTCCATACAATTGTCCCTTTTGTTAGAGCCCCAATAATATTAACTAATTTTTGCCGAAAAACCCGAGCTGTGATATCATGCCTATCCAGCTGTTTTTGTCCTGGTAGCAACGCTGCAGATATATTTTCCCAAGAGGGATTACCTGTGAAGTAATAAAAAGATCTGGACGCCCAAATTTCCGAACATAACAAAAAGACTCCTGCGTATATTCTGCCAAATACCTGGGACTATTGACAAAACTTGAATATAACTCTCTGCACGCAAGTTTCTCTGGTGCAGCGTAATATAGCGCAAACATTCACTTTCTACCTTAGCATACATATCGACCAGGAATTGATGAAAGAGCTGGCCAAATTGAACAATGACATTAGGACTATTTCGTCGGACCATAATAAAATAGCCATAAAAATCCATAGACACTTTACTTGACAAAGGCTGTCTAGTGTTTGGTCCGATCTGAGGAATATGAAAAGAATATCCTTCTTGGCCTTTCCAGAAAATTAAAGGATATTGAAGGGCATCATAAAAACGATGTGTGTCGCTAACATGTTGAAGTACATTATCTCGCTGACGTAAAACAATGTCACGTGAGCCAAACTGATTACCGGCTAAGACAACCGCAACCTCATTAGCTGTATGAGCATTATACCGTCTAGGATGTTGACCAGGAGGTGTCCGATCTGCATTTACAAACAACTCTGTATGCGTCACTGGGGAGATTTTCAAGTGCAGTTTTACTGTTGAACCAGTAGATTGTGCTGGTGCAACATGCGTTGCAAACCCTGTACAATATAACGACGTACTCCCTGTATTTGCTGACACCTTTGATCAGTCTGGATATCATCATCATTATCATCGCCCATAAAATATATCTGAAGAAATCTACTTGGCTGGTTCTCAGATGGCATAAGTGAACCTATCCTGTGGTAGACCTGGCTTCGGATAGAAAATGTGGTTGGAAAAGAAACAGAGTGGGTTTGGTTTTCAGTTCCAAATGATGTCATTTGAAAGCAGGAATTATATTTTCGAATATTACGCAAAAAACAGACCGAATCAGAATTCTCTTCAGATAATAGGCTGCGAAGTGGCTCGGGAGGTAGGTCAACTAATGGCAAACTGACTTTCCCGTTTGAACAGCACATTCCAGAAGACTCATCTTTCCATCTTAAGGCCTCACAAAACCTGAATGTAGTGTCCATCATCCCAAAGGAAATTAAAGGGTGCTTAAAGTATTCAACAGCAACAGAATAATTAAAACCTGCATTATCCATAGAAGACCAAACGCCTCTGAAAAATAGTTTGTTCTAGTATTCCTCCAAGTAGAAGAATATCTCTCTGAATGCGCCTGTAATCGAAAATGGGTGCGATCAGGTGTCTCTAACGACCGCAGAGTGGCTTGACGCTCTGCCTGTTCACGTAATCTTTGAATATTCTGCGCTCTAGTTTCGTGCAATTTGTAAGCACGCTGAACCCTAGAGCTATGAGAACGCTGAGAAAGATTGCTTCTCTGATGGCTTGACATACCTACAAACATAAAGCATTATAAAAAAATAAAAATAAGGATAATCGAAAAATGTAAAACATCAAGGGCTGAGAATGAAGAAAAATGAAAAAATAGTTGTACTAAAATAATCTCGACTTATGACTAAAATTTTAAGTCTAAAATAAAAAATGCATAGAAATAATCTGAAATAAGGGAAAAAATGCATAAAATTCAGTGAACTGGAAAAAAATTGAAAACTTAAAACAACTGACAAAAAAAATCAAATGGAAGAAGACCGAAAAAAAAAAGTATAATTAGCTGAAAAAATCTGTACAATAAAATATGAGTAGAACATATTCTGGCTCCCTCATTGGTCAGATTGCTGATTGTATATTTCTTTACTTAAATTTAATTTCATCTATATCCATATCAAAAATATGGTTGTACCATATAGACATATATGAGCAGTTATATATTATGAAGCAGATAAATATAAATCCTACCTAAACAAATGACAGCAAAATAAAAATTTGGGCTTGCCTTTTAAAAAAAGCAGTTACTAAAAATGCATAGCTGCTGCTTACAATATAAATGCAAATAAGTATAAACATATTACATGGAACAAACATATAGTAAAATATATGTAGCAAGTTATATAGAAAAAACATACTTTTCTTCAATAAATATACTTTTCACAACTTCAATAAAATTTATACTTACTCAAAATATAAGAAAGAAAAAAAAAATAGAATACTGTGCTAAATCTCAATTTGTCTTAAAATACGAATATTCCTTATAAGAATCAAATAGTAAACTTATCTTAAAAAATGTAGATCGTTATATTTGCACTAATTAAAATTAAACGAAGCAAAAAGATATGAATAAGCTACGAAATAAACAATATTTGCAATCAATTAAATTTGAAAAATATTACTAAACAACTAAATAAAATCCTACCTTCTATAAAGAAAAAAAAAGATATTCTAAATGCCAATTTTAGCACTTTTAGCCTAAATGCAAACCAAAACCTCAGCTACCTACGCGCGAAATTCCACAATACAGTTTTAATTAACCCAGGTTACGGGGGCGTATAAATTTGATATACGATCGATTAATATTATTTCTAAAGAGTTTAAATAAATATATAATCTTAACTTTTTTGAAAAATTCAGCGTTTAAACTAACATTCATCGGGTAAACAAAATAAGTGTAAAATTATTAACCAATCTAATTCATTTATCGTCGCGACCAGTGCGGCGCCAAGCGGTAAAAGGCTGGAACTAATGCATTTTAGTTATAATTTTTTTTTAAAAAGCACATTAACCTTTGTAGTTTTTTTAATAGCCTATATGTTAATCGAAATCTTCAGCTACCTACATGCGAAATTTCATAATGATTGATCCTGTAGATTTTGCGCAACGCGATAACAAAAATCGATTTTGTATTTCATTTTTATAGATATATAAGGATAAGGATATCGTATATTTTAAACTGTATGACACTTTTAGTATATGTTACATATCTTCCAATTAGTTAAAGCCGATATCTTATAATTATCCTACCCTTCTATTGAAATGTACACTATTTCTATTTACTACCACCCCATATTTTGTATATAAACTATTTGTATTTTAACCCCCTATTAGTATTTTAAAACTAAAAATGGTGACGTCAAAATAGAGATCCAAAGAGTGTTCAATCAGCTGGTGGCAGGGACAGAGGGAGGAAAAAGGCAACGCCCAGCCCATGTGGGGTCCCGAGGGACATTTTTATAGACGACCCCTGTAAACAGGACAGGTTTTGGCAGGGGGGTCAGCAGATGGTTCTAGGGTGTTTTTCTCGGCAGGCCGCTTCAGTCTGTCTCTCCATGTCTCGGTGATAGGCATCCAAGTTTGTGTCATGGCCTCTAACTCTGTCCCGTGGGCTGTCCCCGATCACTCTCGGTGTTAACATCTAGCCCTGCCTCTGCTTCTTGTTGTCCGCGTGTGGGAAGAACATCAACACTCGCCTCACGTTCACGACTGCCAGTTTATCCATACGTCGGCAGGATCACATTTGCAACAATATTACATATATATATATATATTAGTAGATTAAATTTTATTGCCCTCTATCGTTAAAATTTAACACAAATAAATTAACTGTAGAGATTTAAAAAAGAAACGCATTGCCAGTAAATTTATTTGTGTAAAATTTTATATATATATATATGGTAATTTAAGCCAACAACCCCATATTGTATATAACTTATAACAAGATTTTAATGTTTGTATAATAGAAACACAGCTGTAAATGATTATACGCATGATTGACATGTGTCATTACATCATCATATGTAATGTACTTTGTACAAACTGAAGATAAATAAATAAAAACTCTTTAATAGATTAAGAGTTGAGCTAACGCAGAGATCGAGCATATAGTACAAGGTCCAGTACAAGGTCTAAATAAGGAAACTGCCAGGGCGCCAGTGTACAATTTCACCAGACGATCCAGGCCCCTCTCGCATGTGCTGTAATGCAATACTCCCCTTTCTCGGAAAGATATATAAAAGGCCCCCGTCTTAACCAAAAATACAGTCACTTGACAGTTAGTTCACCAACAGCGCAAGCTCACGTCGGTTGTACCCCAGGTCCATCTCATCCACCATGTAGTCCAGTAAGAACTCTTCTATCTCCATCTTTCGCTCCTAGCTCAACTTTTATCTGTTCACGGAACTTTCTTAGTGCAACTGTGTCTTCGTTTTTTTGTGTATGGACATTCCCAAGCTTTCCACTCTGCCTCGACCACGACTGCCTGTACTTTGTGAGAACTTTTAAAGGTCTTCCAAGGTGCAGAGAGGTACTGGAAAACTCCACATCCTGACTGTTCCTCTCGGTCAACACAGTATAGCGAGAGTTGACAAGGGACTCACACCATAGTTTATAAGTCGACTGGATACCTCATCACATTTTTAGTCGACAAGATTCTACAATAGCTACCAGACCTCACCACATATATATAGTTTTTATAAACGCAGAAATAAGCATCTTGTCATGGTAATTCCTCAGAAACATAAATTCTATCATATTTTTTTCTATTATCTGAACACCAGTTAGAGAGTTCTGACTGTATATATATATTCGATGTTGATGAACAACAAACCGCGACATACGTGTGGACAGATTCAGTTATTCCATTCCCAGTCATGTTCCCCACACCGCCATTAAAGTTTCCACCTCAATCGGTTCCACCCCGGTGAACTCTAATAACCTCCTGGGCAACACATTTGTTTTTGATTTGCAACATCGATTCCCTCCTCGCCACCTACACTCTTTCTTCCCACTTCGGGTGGCTGGATAATGTTTTGCCCCCACTAGAGAAGGCAGGATGATGTTTTTTTATCCACGCCAAAGGAGGCAGGTTGATGTTTTTATTCCCGCTAGAGGAGACAGGAGATGACATTTTTCAAACTACCGCCAGAGGAGGCAGGATGAGGTTTTGCTCCCACCAAAGTGGAGACAGGATGATGTTTTACCTTCTTCATAGGTGTCTAGATGATGCTTTGCCCATCAGCAGAGGAGGTAGGAAGATGCATTTTTTTATCCCCGCCAGAAGAGACAGGATGAGGTTTTGTTCCCACTAGATGAGGCAGGATGATGTTTTTATCCCCTCTAGAGGAGGGTGGATGATGTTTCTATCCCCTCTAGAGGAGGTAAGATGATGTTCTTATCCCCTCTAGATGAGGCAGGATGATGTTTTTATCCCCTATAGAGGAGGCATGGGGATGTTTTATCCCCTCTAGAGGAGGCAGGATGATGTTTTTATCCCCTCTAGATGAGGCAGGATGATGTTTTTATCCCCTATAGAGGAGGCATGAGGATGTTTTTATCCCCTCTAGAGGAGGTAGGATGATGTTTTTATCCCTCTAGAGGAGGCAGGATGATGTTTTTATCCCCTCTAGAGGAGGTAAGATGATGTTCTTATCCCCTCTAGAGGAGACAGGATGATGTTTTATTCCTTCTAAGAGAAAAGGAAGTATTGGAAAATAAGGCAAAGACAGAAAAAAATTGAGAAATGAATAAATAAATGAATAATTTAAATAATTTTGTATCTAACTATTGTACTTACAGTAGGCAGGTGATATTCTGGAGGTAGTGAGCGACAAGACTTGATGAATTTAACATAATGAGCTTTATTCTATTACGATAATATGATACATAAAATAAACTAATTTCAATCGGAGTAATTATCTTGAATTATTATGCTAATCACCAATCTTTTTGCTAACTTTAGCCTTTTCACTTTCTTCAGTTTCTACAATAGGTTTCTTATCAGCTTCTTTAACCTTTTCACTTGATTCAGTCTCTATCCAGGCTTCTTATCAGCTTCTTTAGCCTTTTTACTTTATTCAGTTGCTATCCAGGCTTCTTATCAGCTTCTTTAACCTTTTCAATTTATTCAGTTTCTATCCAGGCTGCTTATAAACTTCTTTAGCCTTTTATTATTTTCCTCTGAGCTAAAGTTCTTTATATCCTTCACTCTGGCGCTCATAATAAACTTTTCTGAGCTTGAGTTGTTTATCTCTTAGGTTCAGGCACTCATAACCAACTTTTACTCTGAGCTTGAGTTCTTTAACTCTTAGGCTCAGGCACTCTTATCCTCATAAACAATCTCTATAATTCCGCACCGGCCATCCCGCCGTGCCTTATATACCATGCTTGCGCAAAGTCTCACCTGATTGGCTTTCTTTGTCACGTGATCAACCTACGATATTATACAAATGAATCAGTTTTAACAGGGAGAGTAAGCATGGTAAAATAGTTCAAAATCCGGAATAATGGGATCTGAATATAATATTTGCCTACAAAGAGACCGAAAAATATTGTCCAAGTAACTAAATTCTGACACTTTCTACGTGCCAAACTAGAACTGAATTCTAAATGTGTAGACATGAGGTATTCTTACTGTTAAAACTGTCTCTGTCTGAATTCTACTATATGCGTGATATTGTGAATAATTAGGTGACAATTATAGAGTGTCGTTTTATCTACAATAGAGATATATATACTATATAGAAACACGGGTGACACACCGCGTTGCATACCATCGTTTTAGCACACAATTAATTATACCTTTTTCGGGTTACTTTCAATAAGTGGGTACCGTATTAAAATGTAAATGAGCATTGCCGTGTGGGTGGCACGCCCCAATTAAATTATGCTTGTCGAAAGATTACCTATTGACCGCTGGAGAGCTAATTGTCGCCAAGCGCCCCGTGACCGTCCTGCTGCTCAGAGATAACGTCGGCTGCCCCAGGAGTGCATAAATCTTCGCCGCTCAAAACTGCTGCTAACATGGGACTGTTCTTTCTGTATTTCTGGCTGACTTCACTTAGTTGAGAACATCTTAACACCCGAGTCGTGTGTACATGTACGTGTATGTATGTGGGATATGTTCTTGTAGATATGTTTATATGCGTGTATCTTCACTTAGCGGGAGAAATCTCAACACCTGAGCTGCAGTCGTGTGTACATGTACATGTATGTATGTGGATATGTTCTTGTAGATATGTTTATGTGCATGTATCTTCACTTAGCGGGGGAAATCTCAACACCTGAGCTGCAGTCGTGTGTACATGTACATGTAAGTATGTATGTGGATTCGTGCTTGTAGATATGTTTATGTGCATGTATCTTCACTTAGCGGGAGAAATCTTAACACCTGAGCTGCAGTCGTGTGTACATGTACATGTATGTGGATATGTGATTGTAGATATGTTTATATGCGTTTATCTTCACTTAGCGGGAGAAATCTCAACACCTGAGCTGCAGTCGTGTGTACATGTACATGTATGTATGTGGATATGTGCATGTAGATATGTTTATATGCATGCATCTTCACTTAGCGGGAGAAATCTTAACACCTGAGCTGCAGTCGTGTGTACATGTACATGTAAGTATGTATGTGGATTCGTGCTTGTAGATATGTTTATGTGCATGTATCTTCACTTAGCGGGAGAAATCTCAACACCTGAGCTGCAGTCGTGTGCACATGTACATGTATGTGGATATGTGATTGTAGATATGTTTATGTGCATGTATCTTCACTTAGCGGGAGAAATCTTAACACCTGAGCTGCAGTCGTGTGTACATGTACATGTATGTGGATATGTGATTGTAGATATGTTTATGTGCATGTATCTTCACTTAGCGGGATAAATCTTAACACCTGAGCTGCAGTCGTGTGTATATGTACATATATGTATGTGGATATGTGCATGTAGATATGTTTATGTGCATGTATCTTCACTTAGCGGGAGAAATCTCAACACCTGAGCTGCAGTCGTGTGTATATTGTTAGGAGAGAGGCGCGCGGCTCAAGGCGGTTGCTCACGTGCCACTGTTCTAAACCTACTTGTTTTAGCTACATTTTTTTCTCGTGGACTTAACGGTAACCTTTTAAAACTTATTTATTCCTTTTAACTTCCTTGTATAAGTATTTTTACATAATTTAGTTTTGTATAATTATTTTTACCATAATTTCCTATCATTAAAATTTCATACTTTTTGTTTTTAAAGATTATATAAGATAATAATCTTTAGTTAGAAGGTGTTCTTTCTAAAACCATTTGTTTGTGAACAAACGTTTAAAAAGGCTTCTCGGATGTTTTATCCCAGTACACCAGGTCACCAGCGCAACAATATGTACGTGTATGTATGTGGATATGTGCTTGTAGGTATGTATATGTGATATCCTGTCGACTCTCGTTATACTGTGGTACCCAAAAAGAATCAAACCTGTAGTAACCGAGAGGGACAGTCAGAGTGTGGAGAGTTTTCCATTACCTCTCTGCACTTTGAAAGACCTTTCACAGAGTACAGGCAGTTTTCACAGAGTAAAGACTTGGGATTGTCCACACACAAAAACCGAAGGGACACAGTTGTACTAGGAAAGTTCTGTGAACAGATAGAGTCGAGCTCTAGAAGCAAAGAGATGGATATTTAAGAAGAGTCATACTGGTGATTGGGGACAACCGACGAGGGCTTCCGCGAATGGTGAAGTGACTATTTATTTTCGACCCTGAAGGGGGATTTTATACTTTGCCGAGAGGAAGTACTGGGTTTCAGCGGAGGCAATAAGGACGTGGATAACAGAAGAGATGTGATTTACACTCTTTAAGACTTTCAGGCATCTTTAGGCCTCGTTGTCAAACGTTGTTAGATTTATTATACTCCAATCTCTGCCATAGCTCAACTCATAATCTATTAGAGAGTTTCATTTTATTATTCTCAGTTTGTACAAAGTACATTACATATGGTAATATAATGACACATGTCAATCATGCGTATAATTATTTACAGATGTGTTTTTATACATGACTATCTCATTATATTATACACCAATATAACGTTGTTGATTTGTGGTATGTGCATGTATCTTCACTTAGCGGGAAGCATCTTAACAGCGGAGCTGCAGTCGTCTGTACATGTAGTATGTATGTGGATATGTACTTGTAGATATGTTTATGTGCATGTACCTTCACTTAGCGGGAAACATCTTAACAGCAGAACTGCAGTCGTGTGTACATGTACATGTATGTATGTGGATATGTGCTTGTAGATATGTTTATGTGCATGTATCTTCACTTAGCGGTAAACATCTTAACAGCAGAACTGCAGTCGTGTGTATATGTACATGTATGTATGTGGATATGTGCTTGTAGATATATGTATATATGCATATATATTCACTTAGCGGGAAACATCTTAACAGAAGAACATATACATGTCCACTAGTTCCTTTTATTTACTTTAAAGAATATATATAATCTCTCATTACACAATATATTATTATAAATTTTGAATAAACGAGAAAAATAATAATTTTACAGTATTAAAATGTTCCACAAAAGTATTTTCCAAAATAAGTGCAGTAAAAATTTATAAAGATAAATCGTTTCTTGGATATTAGATTATTGTTTACCGCTAGCCTAACAACAATGCATTTAGCGCATGCGCAATGGTGCAATATACAGAGATAGATTCCATATGGTCGGTACCAAGTTACTGGGTAGTACCAATAGCTTGTCTCAATGGTCTGGAAAAGTTATGTTAAAATTGATTTATTTTCTCAACGTTTCGACAAAAATTTGTTTAATATATTTTTTTAAGTTCAATTAATTGTTCCCACAGAGTATCTGTGTAAGATCATAGGAAAATAGGCGCTAACCGGATGAAGATAACTTTCTCTTTGTTTACTATGCAATAAGTTTCTCAATTATTTTGTTCTCTCTCTTGTAAATCAATAAATATAATATTTGATCAATCTTCTTAGAATCAGTAATTTTAAAAGGTCTGAGCAAAGTCAGTGAAAAGGCTTTGTCCTCCATCAGGAAAAAATAAAATTAATGCATTTGGTAAGGCGTTAAAATTTTATCTGAGGTCGCCAGAGTCGCGTGAGAACGCGACCATCTTCACCATCTCCACCTGGCCCAGCCTTCTTCGCCTGGAGCAGATACTCGGCCGGGATAATTGGCCTGACGTACGCCGACGACATCGTCCTGCTTATCCGCGAGGATGGGCAGCTACAAGTCGCCAAGATGATCTTCGAGGATTTCAGGCGTGCATCAGGGATAAGGGTCAACTTCGGCTAGAGCCAGGGCCTCTGGTGCGGGAGATGGAGGAACCGCACCAACTCCCCGTTGGACATCTCCTGGAACAGGGAGAAATTCAATATCATAGGGACCATAGTGACTCCTGGTGTGGGAACTTCGGCCCAAGACCAACATCTGCAGGAGTTACTGGAGAGAGCCATTGCTAAGTGGTCCCCCTTTGTCCGCGTCTCTCACTTGCTGGACGAGCAAAATCGGCCAATAACCTGGTGCTCTCGGCCATCTACTATCACCTCCAGGCTTAGGAAAATTTGAAATCGCCTGAATCCATGCTGATGTGCAGAATTAGAAACACCTTTCCTGATGAATATTTTGATTTTAAAAGTGTTTGGGAATCAGTGTCTAAAGAAGTACGTTCTGTAGACAATCTCACACAAAGGCTTCGGTTACTCGAGATAAAAATTCAACAGCGAGATGAATGCAGCGCATAAAGTTCGACAGCACTAATGACAAATTCATATGAAAATAAGCAAAAGATGAAAGGAAAGGTAAACAAAATTAATGAAAAATTTCAGAAAACAAGAGAATGTTACTTTTGTCATAGAAAAGGATACTTGGCCAAAAATTGTAGGTATGCAAAACAGAAGAAACTAAAGGATAAAGAAAAGGATAAAACTAAATTAAAACTTAATTCAAAATTAAGTGAAAGTTTGATTAGTGAAAGATTCAATGAACAAGATGAAGACATTTGGATTGGTGACTCAGAAGCTACTAACCATATTACAAGAAATGCAAGTTTTTATACTTCGTATAAGGAATTTCCTATCCAACAGACTGTTAAAGTTGGAAGTAATGAAAAATTGATAGCTCATGGAAGTGGAACTATAACAAATGAAACTTGTGTGAAATGTAAATGGCGAACTCACTACCTAACTGATGTATGGTACGTTCTCAATTTCAGTCGTAATGTGATGCCATTAAGTCCACATTAGATAAAGGGTTTGAAATAAAAAAAATGGGTAAAAACGATTATAAACTTTTCAGACAACAACTGGGGAAGTTTTTGTAAAAGTAGAAATACTACCAGGAGGCTTGTATGGTATGTTAATAACAAGTATCAAACCTGAAAATGCTGCAGAAGTCAATATAGCCAAAACCCAAAATGTCAATATGCTACAACTATGGCATGAAAGATTTAGACATCAAAATAAAAGGCATGTTCAAAAATGGCTTAAAGCACAAGGAATAGATGCAGTCATAGACAATGAACCTTGCGAGGCATGCATTTATGGCAAACAACATAGACTGAGTTTTGGATCAAGATAACAATATGCTTCTACCCAAACTGGAAACTTAATTCATGTAGATGTATGTGGCCATATGCAGAAGGTTTCGAAAGGAGGGACTAGATACTTTGTGTGTTTCAAAGATGATTTTACAAAATACCGATCTCAGTGTATTTCCTAAAAGAAAAGTCACAAGTCATTGAAAAGCTAGAACAATTTCTCTTGGAAACAAAGACAACTTGACATATAGTGAAAGAAATTCTCACAGATGGAGAAAAGGAGTTTGTACATAAAGAATCCTTAGAAATTACAAACAAGTATGGTATTAATCATCGTATATACTCAACAACAGAATTGTTCAGCGGAAAGAGTAAACAGGACTTTAATAGAAGCAACTCGTTCAATGATACATGCCAAAAAATATGAGCCTGAAGCTTCGGGCAGAGGCAGTTAACACTGCTACATATGTTTTGAATAGAACAGGGCCAACACAAATTGAGGGAAAGACACCTTATGAACTATGGTTTGATAAAAAAAACAGCAGTTGATCATCTTCGAATATCCAGAATTGAATGATTGTCCATGTGCCTGATGAAAAGTGAAGAAAGTTAGATGTCAAAAGCGAAAAAGGTATTTTAGTTGGTTATTGCAGTAACAAGATAGGTATCGATTCTGGAGGCCGAACTCAAACAAAGTTGTCACAAGTAGGGATGTAATATTCAAAGAAACTTTTAAACATTTAGCTTTGATATTGAAAAGAGAAATAAAGAACTTTCAAGTAATCAGATTGATGAACAAAATGATACTCAAGATATTGAGAAAATTGAAAGCAATGTTCAAACATCAGACGTATACAATCTAAGAGATCGATCAAAGATATCAAAACCTCAAAGGTATATTGATGTTGAAATAAATATTGCAGAAGGTCTTGAGCCCAAGACATACAAAGAAGCAATGGATTCTCCAAATGCACAGTTTCAGAAAGAAGCAATGAATGAATAAATGAATTATTTAACGGGAAATGATGTATACGAATACACAACATTACCACCCGGCCAGAAACCAATTGATTGTAAATGGGTATTAAAGACCAAATTGAATTATAAAGGAGAGATTACAAGATATAAGGCAAGACTGATGGCAAAAGAAGGGGTTTGCACAAAAGAAGGGTATATATTATGAAGAAACATTCAGTCCTGTGGCAAGACGTAACAGCATAAGAACTCTTTTAGCAATTTCTGCTAATGAAGACTTAAAATTGGTACATTTTGATATAAAGACAGCCTTTCTATATGGATACTTACAAGATCAAATATATATCAAACAACCTGAAGGATTCAACAATGGAACAGATCTTGTATGGAAATTGAAGTAAAGTCTCTATGGACTTAAACAGTCACCAAGATGCTGGAATCAGAAAATAGTCAACTTTATGAAAGAAAAATGTATGAAGGAAAGTACAGCTGACCCATGTTTATTCTTCAGAAAAACAAATGATCAACTACTCATTATTGCCATATATGTTGATAATGGAATCATTGCTGGTACAAATGAACAGCAAAATAAAATAATTTCTTTATGAACAAATGTTTTCATTTAAGATCACAAGTTAACCATTAAATTACTTTTTAGATATTGAGATAGAGCGGCAACCGGATGGATCAATCTTTATAAATCAAAAGGCATATATACAAGGTATGTTCCATAAGTTCCCGGACTGCGTCCATAGAAAAAAAGCAAGATATATTTTAAAATTTATTAAAACTTTTCAAAGTAATCCCCCCTTTCTTCAGCGCACCAGCGCCATCGTTTCTCCCAATTGTCGAAACAGTTTTTATAGACCTCTTTTGGAATGCTCTTCAATGCCAACAGCGATTTTTCTATTATGTCATCCCTGGTGTCAAAATGTCTTCCTTTTAGAACTGCTTTAAGTTCGGGGAACAGGAAAAAGTCATTTGGTACGATGTCTGGGGAATAGGGTGGTTGAGGTAGGATTTGTGTCCCGTTTTTCGCCAAAAAAAACTCGTCACCAAGTGCGCTGTGTGAGGGGGGGGGCATTGTCATGGTGTAGGATCCAGTCACCATTAGTCCATTTTTCTGGCCTTTTTTTTCGAATCGCTACCCTTAGACGGCGAAGAATGCCCAAATACATTTCCTTAATAACTGTTTGGCCTGTAGGAAGATACTCGTGATGAACAATGCCCTTTTATCCAAAAAAAAAAAAAACGACCAGCAACACCTTGTTTCTGGATTTCAATATCCTGGATTTTTTGGGTCTAGGCTCACCCTGACCTCTCTACTCGCAGATTGACGCTTGGTTTCAGGGTCATAGCCATAGACCCATGTCTCGTCGCCTGTGATTATCTTGTCTTTCCATTCCGGATCCGTTCTTGCATTTCCAACATGTCCTCAAAGGTTGCAAGCCAACACAGTTTTTGCCCATTAGTGAGGAATCTTGGGATGAATTTTGCAGAAGTCTTTTTGAGCTTCAAATCTTCGGTTACGATCCTTCTAATTGTGGTTTTAGAGATGCCTGTGTCTTGCTCTAGATCCAGCAAAGTGGTTCGAGGATTTTCTTTTATCAAATCGGTGATTTTTTGCACATTTTCATCAGTCCTTTGAAATTTTTGGCGTCCTTGACGAGGATCATCTTCAATGGAAATTCTGCCAGCTTTAAATCTAGAATGCCATTCAAAAACAGTTGTTCTCGTTGGGGCGTCATTGGGGAATGCTTTTTTAAGTATTTCAAAAGTTTCGGTTGCTGATATTTGAAGTTTCACACAAAATTCTATGTAAATCCTCTGCTTCAATTTTTGTTCCATCGTAAAATCGCCGCAGCGCTAGGTGTAACCTTTAAATAAATTAAAATGACCTTGGCGCGCGCGCACGTACCGCCTCGATATTGGTACCACCGTGTTGCCAGATATTTTTCTATAATAAACAGTCAAATTTATTTACATTTTTCATATATTTATTTTTTTATGGACCCAGTCCGGGAACTTTTGGGACATACCTTGTGAAAATAATTCTTGAGAAATTCAATATGACTCAACGAATAAAGTAGGAACACCAACTGATAATTCTACTGTTCCTGGGGAAGCAGAGATTCTAGAAAATGTTCCCTTTCGTGAAACGATTAGTAGTCTGCATCTGAGCTGCTTAACAAGACCCGAAATCACTTTTTGCACTCAATAAAATTTCTCAAAAACTTGCAGCACCAACAAAATATGACTGGGAAGCAGTTGAACGAATCTTCAAATATCTAGTAAGAACAACTGAATATGGAATTATGTACCAAACGGGTCATAAAGTAGACGTTTTGGAATCTTTCAGTGATGCAGATTTTGCTGAAGACCCATAAACTAGAAGATCTACCAGTGGAGTTGTGTGTAAACTGGCTGGTGGTGCTATTTCTTGGCTTAGCCAAAAACAAAGATCAGCATCTTTGTCAACAACTGAGGCCGAACTCGTGGCAGCAAGCAATACAGCACAGGAAGTCATTTGGTTAAATAGACTTTTTAATGAAATTTCTCCACTACAAGAACAACCAATTATAAAATCTGATAATACAAGTACAATTAAATTAATGAAAAATCCTGAATTTCATAAGAGAACCAAACATATAGAAGTAAAACACTATTTTGTGAAAGAAAAATATCAAGAAGGTATTTTCAATGTAGAACATATTTCTGGAAAAGATCAAGTTGCTGACATTATGACCAAATAGACTAAGACCAAATTATGACTAAGCCGCGTTTCCAAATGCTGAGAAATCTACTGGGTATGAGGGACATTTGAAATCTGATAAAGGGAAAGTGTTGAAGATATTAATTTGCGATTTCAAATGTTTTTTTTTTTTGACCAGTACTTTTTGTTTTGTTTTGATTTCTGAAATATTTATTTTTTCTTTCTTATTATGTGTTCTATATGCAAAGCTTTGTTTTTTTAGACTTAAATAAACATATTCAAAAGTTTATTATATTTGTGTGTGCCTTTAAAATTAAAACACAACACATATAATGAATAAATAAAACATAAATAAAAATATATATTCATGATGGAATTCTAGACAGGGATTTAAATAAAAACAAATTAAAAATTATATTGAATTTTAAGGATTTTTTGTTTGTAATTTTACGGAGAGATTTGAGATAGAAGCTTGAAATTTTGGGTTTCTTCCTACTCTGAGGCCAATGAACGATCGCTCCTAAAATCAAGTCTAACTCCAACAGTTTCCGAGTTGAAACCATGCATTACAAACATCGTATTTATATAAATAGATAACGATATATGATTTTATTTTCTAAATGGAAAAATGTGCCCAAATAAATAGATAACGATATATGCTTTTATTTTATGTTCTAAATGGAAAAATGTGCCCAAATAAATAGATAACGATATATGCTTTTATTTTATGTTCTAAATGGAAAAATGTGCCCAAATAAATAGATAACGATATATGCTTTTATTTTATGTTCTAAATGGAAAAATGTGCCCAAATAAATAGATAACGATATATGCTTTTATTTTATGTTCTAAATGGAAAAATGTGCCCAAATAAATAGATAACGATATATGCTTTCATTTTATGTTCTAAATGGAAAAATGTGCCCAAATAAATAGATAACGATATATGCTTTTATTTTATGTTCTAAATGGAAAAATGTGCCCAAATAAATAGATAACGATATATGCTTTCATTTTATGTTCTAAATGGAAAAATGTGCCCAAATAAATAGATAACGATATATGCTTTTATTTTATGTTCTAAATGGAAAAATGTGCCCAAAGTAGGACGAGGTAATCAAGAAGTATATAAATAGACAAAAAAAAAAGATCCTGGTGACGAAGAGTAAGAATAATGTTTCACTTTAAATGTAATCTCAGTTGTAGAGAGAGAACATCTATTGAATTGTATCAAATCCTTCAAAAAATATCCCTGGGAAAACCCCAGGACTATAATAGAAAAGCTGAGACAATGGAACCTAATTGAGATCGTTTAAACGATTTGAGGAATACGCAACAACAACAATCTCTGTAGTTATAAAAGTCAAAATTTGTTTGTCTGTTTATTGAAAAACTCAAAAATTATTGGAATAGATATCATCAAATATGACATGTCGTACTTTTTGATCCTGGGAAATTTTATAGGCTAATTATTTTATATATGCATTTTCGTTGCAATTTTATTCACAAATTTGTTTATCTACGCGTCAATTTAACTCGCAACCAGCGCCACCAACGACTTTTGTTATAATTACATTCCCGCTGTCGTCTCATTTGTCGAAATTACATTTTATTGATGAAAATATACAGGGTGTACCAGGTAAATTGGGACTAACTTTGACAGTCCATAAAACAAAAACTACTTGAGATTAAAAACTTGTTTTTTTTTTTCATTACGTAGCCATATTAATGTAAAATGCAACAGTACATGTGTGCGCAGTGTAGTGATGAACAGTAACCGAGAATTTGAAAATCGAGCTGCCATCATCGTTGCTCTGCGCGCCGGAAGGAGCCCCAAAGAGATAGTGGATTTTCTTAAGTTGCCCAAAACCACTATTTATCGTGTCAAGAAGCAGTTTGATGAGGCCGACAGTAACAAAGAGGGGATAGCTACAAGGAAAAAGCACTCGCGTCGATCGGACAGGGTAAGAGGCGAAGAATTTGTCAAAAATGTCAAGGAGAAGATTGATGGAAACCCTGGGAAGAGCATGAGGGCCATAGCCAAGGAAATGGACGTTGGCTCTATGACAATTGTCAGAACTATCCATGAGGACCTTGGTCTCAAGTCTTATGCCCTTCGGAAAGGTCAGTTGCTGACTGAGAATATGAAGAATAACAGAAAAGGAAAGGCTGCTGCCCTCCTCAACAACCTGAAACACGACTCTTTTGGCATGCTAAGGTTCTTCTCTGACGAAAAGAACTTTGACGTGGACCAAAAGGTAAATCCCAGGAATGATCGCTGGATCTGTAAAGACCCCTCAGAGATACCTGTCGTGATGCACACGAAATTTCCTGCCTCCGTAATGGTCCTTGGCGTTATCAGCAGTGAAGGTAATGTCATGCCTCCCCATTTCTTTGAGAAGGGCCTTAGGATGAACGCTGACACCTACATCAATGTTCTGGAGACCGTTGTGAAGCCTTGGATGGACATGGTGGCCGCAGGAAGGAAGTATGTCTTCCAACAGGACTCAGCTCCAGCCCATAAGGCAAAAAAGACACAATCGTGGCTGACACTTAACGTCCCTAGTCACTGGGGTCCTGATATTTGGCCCCCTAATTCTCCAGATTGCAATCCCCTCGACTACTATGTATGGGGCGTTGTTGAGAGAGATGTCAACAAAGCTCCTCATACCACCATCCAGTCTGTCAAGAAAGAAGTTCACACGGTGATGACCCAAATGGACAAGGTCATCGTCGCCAAGGCCTGTGCTTCATTCCGCACTCGCCTCGAGACTGTTGTAGCTAATAATGGAAACTACATTGAATAAATAAAAACTATATCCTTTTATCTACTACTGTCTCAAATTTCATTCGGATATTTTAATTTTTACTTGCAAAAAATTTCAGTTAAAATACCATTGTTGAAATTCCCAATTTACCTGGTACACCCTGTATATAGGTTCCCAAAAAATAAATGTGTTTGAAAATATATTTTAAAAATATTTATAAGTAAAATAAATAATTTTAATATTACAAAATATTTTCTCACAATGAGTTTCTTTTTATTTTAAAATGCTAGCTTTCAAGCGATAATCGCTCTTCAACGGGCTTAATAAAAACATCGACTATATCCTACAAGAAATATTTACAAATACATACGCGCGCAGAGTGGATATTTGCAACTGAAATTTTAAAATTGATATGTAATATAACTATGTTATGGAATATGTCTATTCACATTTTTAGGGCATCCAGAACCTATAAAATTGATCTATTGATTTCTTCCGAGATATCGGTATTGTGATGGTAAATCTATCTTCCTGTTTATGCTATTCTATTCATTACAATCTCTCATTTTCTCACCTTCCTCACCATCTAATAATGAATAATTTGAAAAAAATATTGGAACGAAATTTAACTAATCCTACAGAAAGCTCAAGATTCATTACTTTATTTCAATTATATCTATCAACATCTAACTTAGTGATAAACTCTACCAACAGATATGTGGCTCTCCTATGGGAAGCCCGCTTTCATTGGTTGCGGTGGAGATTGTCATGTCTGATAGATGGATCAACAGTTTTGAGGAATTAGGTATAAGAAAATGGTATAGGTATATAAATGAAGTATTTTGTGAATCCCAAAAAGGAAAAGAGAATCAAATTTTAAATACTTTAAATAGTTATAACTCCCAAATCAAATACACTATGGAATTAGAAACCAAATCAGTATTACCTTATCTTGATATCCTCATTTTAAAAACATAGAACAGAAATTCCACTCCACAGTCTAATATAAACCCGGCATAGAATCTTCGTATTTAAATTTTAAATCAAACAGCCCAATAGGACACAAAATTTCTATAGTGAAAAAGTTAACTAAAGGAATATGGACACATTGTTCCCTACCAATTTTCAAGAAAAATGAGAAACGAAATATCATCCAAAAACTGCGTAATAATGGATTTCCAATAGATATTATATATAAACATTTGTATAATCAATCCCTCCCTAAAAAACAAACAATATACCGGACAAATAGTTGTTTACAATATTCACAAGCTAATGAAAGTTTATCCCATGAATTGAGGAAATATGGCATAAAATGCGTATTTAGAAATTCCCGAACCATAGGCCAGATCATTAGAAACCCCATAACCAAATCCAATAATAATACAGAGTCGAGAAAAAAGCAGAACGCCATATACTCCATCTCCTGCCGACAATGCAACGCCTCTTACATCGGAGAAACAAACAGATTAATAGATATAAGAGTTAAAGAACATATCCGTAATATCAGACCAAGATAACAAATCCTTAATATTCCAGCACTAAAATTTTACAGGTCATCAATTCAACCTACAAAATGTCACATGTCACTTCCATAACATATTCTCCAAAAACAATAGACTCATTCTAGAATCTTTAATCTCCCAAGACAATTAAACTATACAAGTATCAGAGTCATCAACAATCAATTATGTCATCGTTTGCTTTTGTGAATGGAATAAATACCCAAATATGGCCATTTCTTAGAAGCATCGGTGGTTCAGTGGTAGAATGCTCGCCTGCCACGCGGGCGGCCCGGGTTCGATTCCCGGCCGATCCCTTTTATTTTTAACAATTTTTAAAACTCATTTATATATTTTTTATTCTATATACAAGTATCAGAGTCATCAATTCTGTCATCGTTTGCTTTTGTGAATTAATGTAAATAATGGATTTCATATTTTTTAAATTAATTTTTGTGTCGGCCTTTATTTGTTTAAATATCTTTAAAAATCGTTTAAAATGCAGTCGCAATCATTAGCGAACACCTATGTTTGCATAATATTTCCATATGCTCTTTTATTTTTAAACAGAAAAATATTTACATGCCAGTATTTTGGATTATTATTTTTTAAATTCTTACTGAGAAGATGGGCATCGCAGTCAGGATTCTTTACAGTCAGTCACTCCTGTGGATCAGGAATAACAACGGAGATGTTGCACTACTTATTTGATTGTGCTGCTCTGTCTGAGGAAAGACGAAAACTAAATGATAAAACGGGGCAACTTTGTCCTTCATTTCCGGCACTAATTAATGAAATATAAAAAAATAGGTATATAGCGATGGCGATATTTGGATTCCACAAGACTATATCCCGGAAAAAGGCCACACAGTGTTCTCCCCATCCCTTGTGAACTGGCGAATCCTGTATAGGGCGAGAGGCCCTAAATAAAGGCTTTTTGTTGTTGTTGTTGTACAGTCAGTCACTCAACTCAGGCAATTTCAAAGGTTAATGGGGGTTTGGTGGAAAAGCTGCCGTCTATTTAAACTATATTAATTTTGAAACAACTAAATGGATTGCAAAAAATAATTAAATTAAATACCTAAACACTAATATAAAATTTTTGCCATTACACACTTTTTTTTTCCTGTAGTTTATGTGTTTCTTCTGTAATTGCTATTCTATGGCACTTCTACTATTTATTATTGATGTACTTTCAGTATGGAGGATACTTCACTCGGGGGATTTCTCGGGCGAAGCCGGGTCATTCTTCTAGTAACAGCATAAACAGAATAATCGATCTACCCCAACAGTTCCAGCATATTCAACGCAGATAATCCCACCCCCATTGAAACTATCCCCCTAACCCTCTACAACTGGAAACTATTGTTATATTTGGTTTTTTGAAAATATATTTCTGTGAATCTCTATTGTTTGTGTGTTGTACGCCTTTGCGGAGCTAGTGGTCTGATGAAGCGCGACCGCGCGAAAGCTTGC
Organism: Cordylochernes scorpioides; assembly: GCA_030710605.1. Lineage (NCBI taxonomy): Eukaryota > Metazoa > Arthropoda > Arachnida > Pseudoscorpiones > Chernetidae > Cordylochernes > Cordylochernes scorpioides. Next base: position 75,765,075 of record CP092874.1, read on the forward strand.
CTCCCGATATCTGAATAAAGAAACTCTGTAAATATTTGAAAATTTATTTAAATCAATTGTATATTATTTGCATCAATATATCAAGTACAAATTAGTAACGCTAATGTTGTAAAGTTTTTTTTTAATTGCATTGTGTGAACTAACCGTAACTTAGTAATATAAATTTCTCTCTCAATACATTTGTAAAAAAAGTAACACTCGTATGAAAAGTTATTTAAAAAGAAAAGTACGAAAGCAACATGAAAAAAATGCAGAACGCTCATTGGTCGCTTAATTGGCCTGGTGTTGTTACTTCGCCTCGTATTTACTCCACTTAAAAAAAGTTCCTAAAATGAAAAAAATAAATGCCAAAAATACTAATCAAAATGTAACCGATAATTTTCCTCATGTTTATAAAAAGCGGCAGGCAAAATTTGGTACCAACTGGTTCAGTAATTTTTAAGTTTATCACGAAACAGACAACAGACATTGACTTTTATATATAAGAATATATATAAATTATTTTTTAAAATAAAAACTATTTTTATATGATTTTTAAATTTTTATTTATTATTTAAAGTCTATAGATATACATATCTATATATGTATTAAAACGAAAATTTCATTTTTGAAACGAGTTTTTATTTATTAAATAAAAAATAATAATAACTCGATTTTCATACGGTCCAGTGAACCATGTAAGTGCGGAATCGTCTGTCCTCAAAGTGTTAATGGACATAAATTCATGAAAATCCGGGTACTATACTATCAAAATATAACCGAACTTTAAAAATGAAATATTCTATATACAGTTACGAGCGTCATGCGTGGCCTCTGTCACGGTTTGCTTTTTTTTTTTTGGAATGGCGCCCTCCTATTGGTCGGCTACGATCACGCCACCTTTGCCCCCCCCCCCCCCATTTCTGTAACTATTGTGTTGGAGCGGGTCGCTCCTTAAATAAATGCATATATTAGTTAATAACCAAATGGAATCCTCTCTTTATTTTTCCCAGTAAGAGACGCCTACGGAAGCCAACAGTACATAGACAGATAAAGCACATAGGCTATAGTTATTAACTAAAATATGCATTTATTTAAGGCGCCAATTTATAATTGTAACAAATAGTATTTGAATCAAAACATTCAATCGGGTAAAACACGGGCGTTGCCCGGGTCATTCGGCTAGTAAATATATAATGGCCAAATATTTTTATTCATCAACCCTCCACTAATCTACACATTTTTTCCAGTGGCCAAAACGCTGTTAAACGGCAATCTTTAAAAATATTGTACCAGAAATGTACTTGAGGTTTTGATTTTTTTTATCTCCATATGCTTTCTTTAACAATTTTATAATTGTGTGTGTGTCTCAGTAGTAATTTATTCAATTTTAAACAAAATTTTATGTTAGCTCGTTGTTCAAAAGTTAATATTACAAAATACGACGCGAGCGATAAACAAAGAACATTTATCTTTCTACAATGAGATTTACGCATGCGCTATTACCAGTGTTGCCAGTCTTATTTTTGTTGCTTAGGCTTTATTCTGAAATAACTCTTTTAAAAAATTGATATCAACGCTTGATTTTTATAAAGTTCATTTACTTTTTGATCGCACCTGGTATATAGTTTTTTTTATTAAGGACATTTTTAAATTCGGTATTTGTGTAAATATAGAGAAAGGTGATTTAGAGACAATATTTTAAAGTTTAATATAGAGAGAATTATCTTTGGGGATTCAGGAATTACATTCTCCAATACTGTTAGTAAAGTACAAATTTTTAGCCTTATATTTTCAAAAATTCGCTATACAAAACTTTTATTACATTTATGTTATAGAACGAAGTTTGACAATTATACCGCAAATGCTTCTTTTGAACGAAATATTTTCCGTTTATCAATTACTCTTCACAATTCATCTTTTCATACTTCATCCCTAAGGTTAGAAATAATCGTTATTTCTCCTTAAAATAAATTTCGATTTTTCGTTCAAAAGAAACATTTGCGGTATAATTGTGAAACTTCGTTCTACATTTATTTTATATCGTACAGCGTGTATTTATGAAACTTAAAAATGTCTTATGTGTAATAAGTCATTTTATGTTAACAAAAATTACTGCCTTTATTATAATTTTGAGAAATTGTCCTTAACTTATTACTATAAACTTATCTCTATCGTATATAAAAGTCAATGTATGTATGTATGTATTTAATTAAAAAGGCATATATTGGATCAATGTATGTATGTATGTATGTTTGTCGGCTATACATGTCCACATTACGTAACTAATCTTACTGAAATTTTAACAGTATATAGAGTAGAATCTGGAAAAAACTTATAGTGAAAATATCAGGTCTCTATTCCGAATATTCTTCGAGTTATTTGCAAATTTGCCCTTTCGCTTGCAAGCAGCGCCTCTAGCGGTGAAGATGGGATGTAATATCAGCTGACCTAATGTACATGGAAAACGTGTTTTAATAGGGCATAGAGAGTTTCTGAAAAATAATTTATTGAATATCTTTAATCTCCTTAGAGTTATTTGTAGATGTGTAGATTTAACTTGCAAGCAGCGCCCCCATTGCGACGATGATAAGTTTTTTTATCTATAAGTTTTATTATCACTAAGTTTATTATCTTAAAGATTATTTATCAAAGTAAGGTTTTCTACCTATTAATTGCGCACAAGTCAAAGTTAGTTATCGAGTATTTTTCAAGGGACCGGGAAAAAATGTTCACTAGATAAAACGATGATTTTGTAATGTAGAAAATTAGGAAAGACAAAATTCAGGATGACACGGCAATTTATTTGAGACAAGAATAATGATACAATTCCAAGGCAAGATACTATTCCTTTAACTTCCAATTACCGAGGGAACCAATTAATATTGATTTTATTCAACTTATCGAGTATTTTTCAAGGGACCGGGAAAAAATGTTCACTTTATCGATAGAATCAAATTTACGAGTTTCAAATTATCAAAATATATCTTTTTTTTTTTTTTAATAAGTTTATAGAGAATTGCTTCAACAAATGTTCGTTAGACAAACCTTTACTCGGGTAAAACCCGGGCGAAGCTGGGTACATCCGCTAGTAATAAATAAAAATTAGGTGCTTGACCTCTGTAAAAAAATGTTATCTCTGAAATCGCCTGCTGGAAAGATTGACTCTCCCTGTTCTAGACTCTGAGGAAGAGTAGTAGGAAATAGCCTTTCGAGGTCGTCAAGTCGTGGTCCAGCCAGAGGGAATCTGCTGCTTTCCTTTATAAATAGCCTGAACTTTTGATTTTCGGCGCGAGGGTCATCGATCCAGACTACTCGCTTAATCAAGGATGGAGCGGTCACCATGGCAACGGTCCAGCTGGCGGCTCTCAGTAGGCCGAGCACCTCGCCCTTTGCATAGTCGGACCGATTGTCTTTGTCGGCGTCCTTCAACCTGATATTGTACAGTGTATTGTTGGTGGTACTACAGCGGTGAATTCTCTTTGTACGGGGTCCTTCAACCTGTTCTTGTACAGTATTGTTGGTGGTATTACAACGGTAGATTGTCTTTGTACGGGGTCTTTCAACCTGTCCTTGTACAGTATTGTTGGCGGCACTACAGCGGTAGATCATCTTTGTACGGGGTCCTTCAACCTGGTCTTGGACAGTATTGTTGGTGGTACTACAGCAGTGAATTCTCTTTGTACGAGGTCCTTCAACCTGTTCTTGTACAGTATTGTCGGTGGTACTACAGCGGTATATTATCTTTGTACGAGGTCCTTCAACCTGTTCTTGTACAGTATTGTCGGTGGTACTACAGCGGTATATTATCTTTGTACGAGGTCCTTCAACCTGTTCTTGTACAGTATTGTCGGTGGTACTACAGCGGTATATTATCTTTGTACGAGGTCCTTCAACCTGTTCTTGTACAGTATTGTCGGTGGTACTACAGCGGTATATTATCTTTGTACGAGGTCCTTCAACCTGTTCTTGTACAGTATTGTCGGTGGTACTACAGCGGTATATTATCTTTGTACGAGGTCCTTCAACCTGTTCTTGTACAGTATTGTCGGTGGTACTACAGCGGTATATTATCTTTGTACGGCGTTCTTCAAGCTGGTCTTCTACAGTGTATTGTTGGTGGCACCACAGCGGTAGATTATCTTTGTACAGGGTCCTTCAACATGGTCTTTTACAGTGTTGTTGGTGCCACTACAGCGGTAGATTCTCTTTGTACGGCGTTCTTCAAGCTGGTCTTTTACAGTTTATTGTTGGTGGCACTACAGCGGTAGAATCCCCTTTGTACGGGGTCCTTCAACATGGTATTTTACAGTGTTGTTGGTGCCACTACAGCGGTAGATTCTCTTTGTACGGCGTTCTTCAAGCTGGTCTTGTACAGTTTATTGTTGGTGGCACTACAGCGGTAGATTCTCTTTGTACGGCGTTCTTCAAGCTGGTCTTGTACAGTATTGTTGGTGGTACTACAGCGGTAGATTCTCTTTGTACGGCGTTCTTCAAGCTGGTCTTCTACAGTGTATTGTTGGTGGCACTACAGCGGTAGATTCTCTTTGTACGGCGTTCTTCAAGCTGGTCTTGTACAGTATTGTTGGTGGCACTACAGCGGTAGATTCTCTTTGTACGGCGTTCTTCAAGCTGGTCTACTACAGTTTATTGTTGGTGGCACTACAGCGGTAGATTCTCTGTACGGCGTTCTTCAAGCTGGTCTTGTACAGTATTGTTGGTGGCACTACAGCGGTAGATTCTCTTTGTACGGCGTTCTTCAAGCTGGTCTTGTACAGTTTATTGTTGGTGGCACTACAGCGGTAGATTATCTTTGTACGGCGTTCTTCAAGCTGGTCTTCTACAGTTTATTGTTGGTGGCACTACAGCGGTAGATTATCTTTGTACGGGGTCTTTCAACCTGCTCTGTGGACTCTTGTACATTAATGTTCGTGGAACCACCACGGTCAGGGTTGTTGTACGGTTAAGTACTAGAGTATCTGACAGAACATGTAAGCTGATGTATTCTGTATACATCCAGCCTCTGCGATTGTCCTATATGAAACGGAGGTGTGATTTATCTGAGAATACGGTCCATTTCACCCTCCACGTACCTGGAAACAAAGATGTCAGTACTAAAGTTGATTATACCACTTCTCGTTTCCCTATCAACAACAAATATCATCTTTTGCGTTTTTTATACTCCGCTTTTATCTTTCCTATCTTCTTATATATAGAAGTCAATGACCGTGGTCTGTTTCGCGATAAACTCAAAAACTACTAAACCAATTGGTACCAAATTTTGCATGTCGCTTTCATAAACCTAAGGAAAATTTTCGGCTACATTTTAATTAGTATTTTATGGCTATTTATTTATTTATTTTTTTTTTCATTTGAAAACTTTTTTCTTTTTCGCGGAGTAAATACGAGGCGAAGTAATAAAACTTGGCCAATTAAGCAACGAATGAGCGTTCTGAATTTTTTTTTCAAGTTGCATGCGTACTTTTTTTTTAAATATCTTTTTATACGAGTGTTACTTTTTATTTTACAAAAGTATTGAGTATTGAGAGAGAAATTTATATTACTAACTAAGTTACAGTAAGTGCACACAATGCAATTTTTAAAATACTTTACAAAATTAGCGTTACTTTATATAAATAATGGCTTTTGTATTTTTTTTTTAAATTTTTGTTCTTGCCTTTTTTTATCTCCTTTCAAAAAATTGTTTAAAATGCAGTCCCAGTCATTAGCAAACACATATGTTTGCCTAATTTCCATGTGCTCTTTTATTTTTTTTTACAGAAAAATATCTACATGCAAGTATTTTGGATTAATTTTTATAAAACTATTTTTCTTATTCATACTGAGAAGATGGACATCGCAGTCAATATCCATCGCAGTCACTCACTCAACTCAAGCAATTTCAAGGGTTAATGCGATTGCGATGGGGCGGGTACCTCGGGGGTTGGGTGGAAAAGCTGCCATTTATTTAAACTATATTGATTTTGAAACAAGTAAATGGTTAGCAAAAAATAATTAAACCAAATATATAAATACTAATATAATACAATTTTTGCCATCAAACACACTTTTTGCCTATGGTTTATGTGTTACTTCTGTATTGCTATTCTATAGCACTTATACTATTTATTATTGATGTAATTCAGTATTAAGGAAATTAAACTCGGGGGAATTCTCGGGTCTAGTTGATATATAAGAATATAATGTGAAAAAACACATTTGCAAAGGTCAATGATATTTTTATAGCGGCCGCCATGAGTTCAGACCACTGCAGAATATAATGGTCGAGCATCAAAAGTTCTCCTGCTGGAGCTGCCAACCTACGTGGCCTGCAGTGGTGATCAACACTCGCTATGGATTACCGATACATTTTTATTAGTTAAATTTTCAATATTTTTCATTTCTGACTATTGTTGCGGAGAAAAATAAAGCAAGGGCAAGTTTGGGAATAATTAGTTTATTAAAAGGGGTATTTATAGGGAGAGAGAGAGTCAGATACAACTTACCCCAAGTTAAAGATAATCCTAATGAGAGACGTCAACCACCCCGCCGATCAGATTCCGAGAACCCCTCACGCCCGTGGCCCCCACCCACGGAGTCCAGGGATGATTGACAGGCGTCCCATGGGACCTCTCGTGATTGGAGCAGCAAAGGTCTCTTGACATTACTCCCTCTTTAGAGAAAACAGCGACCCGCTGATTAGCTTGTCTCAGCCCTTGTTCTGGAAGGAAATCTATCACGGCTGGTGTTCCCTAGCAGAATGGAATGTTGTTCTTCGGGGTTCAGGTAGGGCTTCATCCGAATGACATGGACGATATCCTTGGCTTTCCGTGATCGGGGAGAACTTCTGAAAGCTTCTTGGTCACCTTGTAGGGACCGAAGTATCTCTTCAGTAGTTTTTCTGATAGTCCTACTTTTCGAATGGGAGTAAAATCCCACACAAGATCATCCTTCTGGTAATAGACTGGATTATGTTTCTGGTCGTAAAGTCTACCGTCTTTCGCCTGTGATTGTAGAAGGCGTGATCGGGAGAGTTGACGCGCTTCCTCGGCTCTGGTCATAAGTTCTCCAACGTAGTCGTCAGAGATCTCATCTGGTAGGTAAGGTAGTACGGCATCGATGTAGGTCTCGGCCTCGCGGGCGTGGACAAGAAAGTACGGGGTGTAGCCGGTCGCCTCCTGTTTAGCAGTGTTGTAAGAAAAAGTTACATAGGTAAAACTTGGTTCCAGTCCTTCTGCTCAGCACCTGTGTACATGGACAACATGTCTCCCAGAGTTTTGTTGAACCTTTCAGTCAGGCCGTTGGTCTGGGAATGGTAGGCCGTTGTAAATCTAAGCACAAGTCCGCACAGAGCATTGATCTCTTTTATTACTTGAGAAATGAAATTTCTTCCGCGATCTTTGTTATCATTTCTCTAGGAGCTCCATGCTTCAAGATGACGTCTTCAACCAGGAACTTAGCTGTTTCGATTGCTCCTCCGTCTGGGATCGCTTTCGTTATGGCATATCTTGTCATATAATCGGTGCCCACAATGATCCAGCTATTTCCATCTTTAGAAACTGTAAATCTTCCAAGGAGATCAACCACGAACTTATAGAATGGCTTTTCTACAGGTGGTATGGATACAAGTTGTCCAGCCGGACGTCGAGGTAATTTCTTCCTTCGTTGACACTCCCGACAATGGCTTACATATTGGCGAACAGTTCTATAAAGGCCAGGCCAATATAATCGTTTCTTCACTTTGTCATACGTTCGGGCAAAACTCAAATGCCCAGCTGTAGGAGCATCATATAAATCTGCCATGACTTCCGATCTTAAGTGCTTAGAAGTCATCATAAGCCAGGGTCTTCCAGTTGCGCTGTAGTTTTTCTTGTATAAGATGCCATCGATAATGATGAATTCCTTTCTAGTGTAGCCCGAGTTCAAATTATCGATTATTTTAGCTAAATCCGGGTCTTTAGTCTGCTCTATATCGACGTTGGTTAGTGACATCACAGCACTTGGCTGATCGTTCTCAAGCGGGCTCCTTAACAGACAATCGGCATCCTTATGTTTGCGTCAGCTCTTGTAGATAACGGTCACATCAAATTCTTGCGACTTCAGCGCCCATCTTGCCAAACGGCCAGAAGGATCTTTCTGCCTTTCTAACCAACATAGAGAGTGATGGTCAGTGACAACCGTGAATGGTCGACCAAACAAATATGGACGGAATTTGCTATTAGACCAGGACTACAGCACGGCATTCTTTTTCTGTTGTAGAATAGTTATTTTCAGCCTTTATCAAGCTTCTATATGCATAAGCTAAAGGGGCCGCTCCTTTCCACCTTGTATTTGTAGAAGAACAGCTCCAATACCATGTCCGCTTGCATCCGTGTGTAGATGGGTATCAGCAGATTCATCAAAGTGTCCCAAGACAGGCTCTGAAATAAAATTGTTTTTCAGTCGTCAGTAGGTCATGCAAAGATCTAGCTTTGTCGGCAAAGTTTTCAATAAATCTTCGGTAAGAGGAACATAATCCAAGAAAGGTCCTCAGTTCAGAGATATTCCTTGGCCTCGGAAATTTAGAGACGGCTTCAACTTTATCTGGATCTGGATGAATTCCATTGGCGTCAACAAGGTGTCCTAAAATCTTTATCCTCCTTGATCAAAAAATATACTTTTTGTGGTTTAAGTTTTGTCCAGCTTTCTGGATGCACCTTAATACAGGTTGTAGACGACGTAGATGTTCCTCAAAGGTAGGTGCGTAAACTACGATGTCGTCCAGGTAGCAAAGTCATATGTTCCATTTAAGACTGCCCAGAACACTATTTATCATCCTTTGAAACGTTGCTGGAGCGTTGCATAGACCGAAAGACATTACTCGGAATTTATACAGCTCATCTGGAGTGATGAAGGCAGTTTTCTCCCTGTCTTTTTCGTCCACTTCAATCTGCCAATACCCGGACCGAAGATCCATCTTGGAGAAGTAATTAGAGTCGGCTAAACTGTCCAAGGCATCGTCAATGCGTGGCAGCGGGTAAACATATTTTTTGTTATCTTATTTAATCGACGATAATCTACGCAGAATCTCCAGGTCCCATCTTTCTTTCGAACTGGAATAACTGGAGATGACCAAGGACTTTCAGAGGGCTTCACAGTGTAATTTTCAATCATCTTGTTCACTTCATCTTATTCATTTGGTGCTACTCTATAGGGCCGCTGTTTGACAGGAGAGTGGTCTCCTGTGTTTATATTGTGCTTCACAGTACTGGTGGGCTTAATAGGAGTACTCCCAAAGTCAAATATGTCAATAAACTCGTCAAGGCATGAAACAAGCTGTAACCTTTGAATTTCAGACAGCCCTGGATCTAGAGTAAGGTTTATCTTCTGTGACCATTCACGTGACTTTAGCTGCGTTCCTTGTAACTTATCGCTGGATTCAATAAGACTGCAGATATTCCCATTCTCATAACTTTCCATGGTGCACATATTCATTCCTGATGGAATCAGTTGCGGCCAAGGCGCTCCTTTCGCCACCCAAATGCTACCTCGGCTGTGTCGAAATGTAACCAATGAGTTTGGTATAAGAACTTCCTTTCTTAATAATAAGTCCTTAGAAGTTAAGACTAAAACATCTCTAACACCACATATTTCTTCGTTTATCACACTGATCTTCTTTAATGATTTAAGCGGGATGACAAAGTCGTCGGAAGCAAACAATCTCTGGTTTTCCTCCTTTCGAGATTCCAGGACAGAGGTTTCCCCGAGATGGAGTTCATTTCTGCCACAATCAATGACGGCCTCGGTGGCCTTGAAGAAGTCCCATCCGATATGATGTCATGGCTGCATTCCACCATGAGAACGAATTAAAATGATATATTCATACCATTAACTATTCAGGGCACATTTTCCTAGGGTCTCTATTAAATTTTTGTTTGCGGCTGTAAGAATGGGACCTGGTTCTTTGAAGAGAAGTGTCTTTAGTTCGCGTCGAAATTTGTCCGAAATAACAGAAATGCTTTAATTTTGCATCCATTTATTTCGACGATAACAAAATTTTCTTTTAATTTAACGGCGATATACCCTGGAGGATTTTCCTCAATGGCGACCTCACCCCCGTTAGAAGCCGCTCTACTTAGTTTTTCACATTCTGAGGCTTGGGAGAACGGCTGAAACGACGAGCTGGCGACTGGGATTGTCTTCGGGCTGGCGACCTTACGCGGCTTGGATGTGGGGAAGAGCTCCGGTAGAAGTACGGCGAGGTTTGAGGCGTTACATAGTCGTCGTCGGCGTCATATCTTGGGGGGTCGACTCGAAAATCCAACATTTCTTCCTTCTCCGCCATTCCTTGACCTGGCTTCAGCGAAGACCTGCCGTCGTTCTCTACAATAACGAACGACATGTCCGGGTCGTCCGCAGTGGAAGCAGATTGGTTTGTCGTCGTAGGTTCTCCAATGTTCCGTCTTCCTGAGTTGGGTTGGTCGGTCGATACTATAATAGAGCGTGCGTGGTTGTTGTTGTACCACGTTGACTTGTGGTCTGGTAGGTTGGAGAGCACGGCTGACTTCTTCCCTCACAGTCTGTTTCAGGGCGTTCACCTCTCGGAGAGGATTGACCACTTCAGGTGCTGAGAAGACCTTTTGTATCTCTTCTCTAACGATGCGGCGAATTAAGCCGGCCAAGTCGTCTGAGTCGTCAACACATGAAATGGGCATTACGTTTGACAACCTGGTAAATTTCGTACGGCCGATCCTGCCCTGCTTGACGGTTGTCAGATGACGGCAAAACTTCAGGATCTCATCTACCGTCTGAATGTCTTTCGCCACCAATACCTGGTAGGTGTCCTACGAAATTCCCTTTATAATGTGAGCAACTTTCTCACCTTCTTCCATGCGAGGGTTCACCTGGTTGCAGAGACAAAGAATCTCCCGATGTATGACTCTCTGGATTCCTCGGCCTTCTGTGCTCTTGACTTCAAAACTTCCTCGGCGCGTCGAGCAGAATCCTCCTGCAATCCGAACACACCGCGGAATGCGTCTTCAAAGCTTCTCCACGAGTTGAGTGATTCTTCGTTATTATCAAGTAAAATACGAGGTTGGCAAGCTTCATGGTCTCCTCTCATCTATTGTAATTCGTCACTCTCTCATACTCTTTCAACCACTGTCCAGGGTTTATATTTCCATCTCCAGAAAAGGTAGAAGGATCTCGTTGGCGCTGACAAGGGAGGTAGGATTGCTAACAGTAGGTCTGTGGTTGTCTTCCATTTTTATTCGTTGTGGCAAAGGTTCAAGAATTGGTTCACGTCCTTGTAGACGTCGACTTCTTCGAAGTTTCGTCACGTTACCCAGCGTCTCCGCCAAAATATGTCGCGGAGATAGATAAAGCAAGGGCAAATTTGGGAATAATTAATTTATTATAAGGGGTATTTATAGGTAAAGAGAGAGAGTCAGATACAACTTACCCCAAGTTAAAGATAATCCTAATGAGCGACGTCAGCCACCCCGCCGATTAGATTCCGAGAACCCCTCACACCCGTGGCCTCCACCCTCGGAGTCCAGGGATGATTGACAGGCGTCCCATGGGGCCTCTAGTGATTGGAGCCGCAAAAGACTCTTTACAATATATATGTTATGATATCAATTGTAGAAATGCATCTTATAGAAATACATCAATAAAGATATTCTGTGTGAGAAAAGAGAGAGAAAAAGAGTAATGAGGTTAGGGAAAATAAAATTTGCTTGTCAGAACAACCCTAATCAACCACGTCTTGTTTCTATAATTGGGCATTCGGCAGTCGCGCACTGTTCTGCACTTTCCGATGACTATTTTAGCCTACTGAGCATGGTGTAAAAGTAACTGGATTTAGATGATTTGGGGAGAGTTCTCACCGAGTCGACTTCCACCCTAGTTGTTCCCAGGGTGGTTCTCGAATCTTCTCTTTCCTCTCAATCAACTCCTCCCAGGTTTTTGCTCCTGGATCCTGTCTCCTATGTGCGTCCTCCACTTGCCACACAACTACCACTTGTCACAGAACTACCACGACACTTCTTCAAAAATATCATCCCATATATATTAATTTTGAACTTTAAATAAATTTTACTATTCTTATTTTAGTATTAATTTTTGAATTAATTTTTTCAAATATTTAAAACAAGATTATTGCAGAATGAAGATGAATATATGCAAAATGTAAACATGCCTATTACAAAATGAAAGCAACTGTAATCCAACATTTAAAAATATTTTAATAAAAAATATTAGATAGAAATAAACTTTTCTAAAATTATAATGCTAAATATTATTTATAGATGGCTCCAGATTCTTGAAATTTTATTTTTTTTCGACTTTCTCCCTACATTTTCACTATATAACGAAAATATCAAAATTAAAAATGCAATTTATGTATATTTAGACAGGGTTATAATTTGGAATACGCTTCTTTGTTTTATGAAATAAATAATTTATATTTTAAAAACTAATTTATATTTTCTTTATTTATTGTGCACACAATAATGTTGAGAGTAAATAAAAAGAGATGAAAAAGGCAAAAAGCAAAGCCTAAAGGATATTTTTCGATTACTAAGAAAAATTACAACAATCTTGAAAATCAAAATCATCTAATTGCTATGCGAGTGCAAGTAACCAAACGGGGCTCTGGCACATTTGTAAGTGCAAAGTCGAACTGCTTTTCACATGTGTAGACATGTGGTGCGCTTACAGTAAAAGCAGTCGCTAACTACCCACCATGATTATCATGGCCTGTACCACGTGTACTAGGGATAAGCAAAAAAAGTATTTTTTTCCTATTTTTCCCTTCCTTTGATCCAATCTAAGTTTTTGACTACCGAGTTAATGTAACTAATAAGATAAAATAGCTTACGCGCTCAAAATAAAGGACTAATTCCCAATTGATGAAATATAAATTTTAAAATAAAATTTATTTATTTGATGAAAGAGTGAAAAACATGTTTTTTCAAGAGAGCGAATAAAGACTCATATAACAGGTAGTTATTATAAGTCTTTAAATGTTTCATAATATATTGATAGGCTTAGCAAAAATACGATGTTTCTTTTTTAAGGATTTCAAGTTGTTTTGTACTCACGTATTTTGTAGTTAAGAGGACATCCCTTTTGATATAAACTAATATATATTTATTTAGGGAACGACTTGTTCCAATACAAATATTGTTAAAACAAGGGAGCGATAAATCAAAAACAGAAAAGTCTGAAGGTAGTAGTAGAAGTGACGTCAGCACCGATGATGATAAAGTCAAAGTCTGCGTAACAATTCCCTCCTACTTTGTCTTTATTCCCACGATGCTGAGGTTCTCCAGGTGTTTCTTCATCTGGTCTCGGGATAGGTCCTTTGTGAAGATATCCGTCTCCAGGTCCTGAGATGGCTTGTACAGAAGGCAGATGTCTCTGGAATCATAACAGTCTCTCAAGAAGTGGTACTTTCTGTTGATATGTCTACAGAGACTGCTTTGTTTAGGGCTGGAGATCCAGTTGATCAATGACTGACTGTCTGTATAGATCGCAGTTGGTTTTTCCATGAAATTCCATTCTTTCAGCTCTCGTAAAAGGTTTATTATCCACTTGATTTGACAGCAACTTTTATAAGCAGCTATCATTTCCGCTTCCATTGTGGAGAGGGCGACGAGTGGTTGTTTACTACTTTTCCAGTCTATAGTTGCTTCGCCGAGCTTCAATACATATCCGCCGTAGGATTTTCCATCATGGGTGGTCGACCAGCTGGCATCGGTGTAGGACTTCAGGATTCCAGTCTTCCCTCTTTCAAATTTCACTCCTAGGTCAATTGTTCCTCGTAGGTATCTCGTCACTCTTTTTATTGCTGTCCAGTGCATCTGTTTTGGTTGTCTGGAGTACTGTGAAAGTTTGCTAGTGATGTAAGCGATGTCGGGTCGGGTGTTAACAGCTAGAAACATTAGCATTCCAAGGGCTTCTTGGTAAGTGTGCTGATCACAATTGTCATCTTCAATATGATTGTCCAAATTGATTTCTTGGAACCTGGTGTTGGAACTTCCATACAAGTTTCCATTCCATATTTCTGCAATATTTGTTGTACATAGTGGCTTTGCTGTAGCGAAATTCCCTCCTTGTCTTGTATGATATTGATTCCCAAAAACATGCCTTTACATGCGACATCCTTTATTTCCAGGTGAGGTCTCAATTTATTGATGAATCTGTTTGAGGTATCTTCAGAATCTGAGACAGTGATAAAGTCATCAACATATATCCCTAAATAGAAGTATTTGTCTTCATTCTTCCATTTAAATAGGCAAGGTTCAGATTTAAGTTTTTCCAGTCACAGTCATGAAGTACTTGACTGAATTTCTCATACCACGATCTTCCGAATTGAGGTAGACCGTAAATACTTTTGTTGAGTTTGCAAACTTTGTTTCTGTCTTGAACAAATCCAGCAGGTTGTTCCATGAATATTGTATTTTTAATGTTTCCATTTAGATAGGCTGCTTTCACATCAAATAGTTTAATGACTGAATCTTTTGTTGCTGCCATTGACAAAATAGTCCTGAGGGTAGCAATTTTAATTACAGGGCTGAAACTTTCGTTGTAATCTCTTCCTGGGATTTCGTTGTATCCCATTGCAACAAGTCTAGCTTTGTAAGTTTTGTTTTTGTTTTCTTGGTATTTAGATATTTCGAACACCCATTTACTTTTGACAACTTTAGCGTTTACAGGTCTAGGTACCAGTTCCCATACTTGATGCGAGTACATGTTCTGTATTTCCTCAATAATTGCGTTCTCCCAATGTTTCTTGTCTTCGCATGCGATGGCTTCATCATAGTCTTTCGGAATGGTTTCATTCGTAGTAGCCAGAACGTAGTCTTCGAATCTTTTAGGTATTGTTCGAGTTCTTTGTGGTCTGTCTGATTCACTTGACTCTGTCTGTCTGTTGATCATGGTATCTGGTGCTGGCTCTTCAAAATCAACATCTGATAGAACATGATTGTCCAGTTGTTCATCCTCCTGAATGAAGAAATATGTGTCAGTGTCCGTTTTATTATCACTTTGTTTTTCTTCCGAGATGACATTATTGTTCTCTCTGAAGTGAATGTCTGCGGTTTCAAGAATGACTCTCGCTGTGATATCAAATACTCGATAAGCTCTTCTGCATCTTGAATAGCCTACAAATATTCCTCTCTTAGATTTAGCTTCTAGTTTGTGTCATTGATGATTCTCGAGTTTATAGAAGACTTCACAACCAAATCTCATGATGTGAGAGACGGATGGTTTTATACCTTTCCATTTTCCCATAGGGGTAGTGTCTGGGTCATTGGTTGTGGGAGTTAGATTGTACAGATATGCAGCTGTATTCACAGCTTCTGCCCAGAAGTGTAAGGGTAATTGGGAGTCTGCCAGAAGTGTTCGGCCTTTGTCTAATAGTGTTCTGTCAGCTCTTTCAACTCTCCCATTGCTTCTTGGGGTGTACGGTGTAGTTAGTTCATGTTTAATTCCTTTGGATTCTATGAAGGTTTCAAGGTTTTTATTGATAAATTCTGTTCCGTTATCTGTTCTAAGTCGTTTTAGTTTCGAGTTTAGCTCGTTTTCTCTCTTTACAATAAAATTCTTCAAAACCTCTGCTGCTGAGAGTTTATCTTTGAGAAATTCTACAAATATTCTCCTAGAAAATCCATCTACGATGGTCAAGAAATATTTACTTCCGCCCAAGGAGTTTATTCTCATTGGACCACAGAGATCGACATAAATGGCTTCAAAGGGTTAGCTTTCCTGATTGCTATCTGTGTAAACATAGGGTACTTTGGTCATTTTTCCCAAGGAGCAAGCATCACATTGATCAAGGGTAACATTTATAGAGTCCAAGCCTTTTAGAAGATTGTTCTTCAAAATCAGGTCTAATTTGTTGTCACTAGGATGTCCTAACCTTCTGTGCCATGCAGTCCTAGAATTGTCCTTTGAAATCAAGCAATGTTCATTTGGAACATAAGTTGCTTCAGATAAACGTGATAGGTTCAATGTGTACATGTTACCATCAAAGTTGCCTGTTCCTATTAGCTTGTCATCAGAAAAGTATATGTATGCTCCTTCAGAATTCAAAAGAACAGAGTTCCCTCTTCTTACCACGCTTGGAATGGACATTAGATTTCCTTTCAGGTGTGGTACATGGAGGACATTATGCAGGGTTACAGCGTTGTTAAGTTTGTCCTTACCTTGTACAGTAGCTTGGGTTGATCCTGATGAGGCAGATTCGATGTGTCTCCCTTCTTCCGCCACTTGTATGCTTCTTCTCTCCTCCGTCTTGTGCTCGATCCATTCACCATGGGAAGTCATGTGGCTTGTGCACGCAGAATTAATTATCCACACGTCCTGAGTCGTCGGGCGTTCCTCCCTTGTGCTTATATGTAGTGCGTATTCTGAAGTGGAGTCTCTTCGTTGGGATGGTTCCTCCGTTCGTTCTTGGATTGCTGATCTGGCCGTATCTTTGTTTTGATTTGGTCCTTTATGGTAGTTCCTTGTACTGGCCATGTTATTTTTGTTTGTTGTATTCTTTTGATTTCCTTTGTTGTTAGGGTTGAACCAACAGTCTTTCTTGAAATGTCCTTTTCTTTTGCAAATGAAGCATGACTTTTCTTTGAATTGGTTGCCTGATGATCTGAAAGCATTTTCATTATTTTTGCTTCTGTCCTGTCTTTTCTTCTCGAAATCCAGTAGAGTTTGCTCAAGTCTAGTAAGGAGATTTCTCTGTTTATTGACAGTGCTGCTGTGATCGTGTCAAAGTTAGGTGTGAGTCCTTCAACAATGTATCGTACAAGTTCTCTTTCTGTTACAGTCTTTCCTAGCTGGGTGATCTCTTGTGCCAGTTTCTGTGCTCGTACAATATACATGTTAACATTTTCATTTGGATTCAATTTTAGTTTGGCTAGATCCAACATTAGGTCTATCCTTTTATTTTCTAGATATCCTTCAAACCTTTTCTTTATGTCGTACCAAATTCTTTTGGCCCTTTTATCGCCTCGAAAGATGATTGTTAAGTCATCCGAAAGTGACAATATTATTAGGCTGTATGCTTCCCGATTCTTTTTCTTCCAAATTTCATATTCTAGTTTATTTTTTGTAAAGTCTGGCTCGTCATCAACAATTACGTCCTCGAAGAGATCTTTTGAATCTACAATTGCTTCCATTTTCATGGACCACGTTGTATAGTTGTTTTCTGTTAACTGTTCGATTTTTGCTATGTTATATGTATCCATTTTCATTTAATGTTTTTCTTTCTAAATTGGCGGTTAGTCCAATTATTTAATTTCTTTTTGATTTAAATGGATCAATTGGCGGTTAGTCCAATTCGCGCGCCCAAACCACGCTCTGCTACCAAATTGATAGGCTTAGCATAAATACGATGTTTCTTTTTTAAGGATTTCAAGTTGTTTTGTACTCACGTATTTTGTAGTTAAGAGGACATCCCTTTTGATATAAACTAATATATATTTATTTAGGGAACGACTTGTTCCAATACAAATATTGTTAAAACAAGCGAGCGATAAATCAAAAACAGAAAAGTCTGAAGGTAGTAGTAGAAGTGACGTCAGCACCGATGATGATAAAGTTAAAGTCTGCGTAACATATATCTATTTAATCTTTCTAATTCTTCTGTGGATATAAAGTAGAGCAAAGTTTGAACGACAGTTGCAGTTACAGAAGTCCATGCTGTTTCAACTCTATGCCATAAGTTTATTGTGGGAAATTGTGTATGATACTTGTGTGGGCACTGTGGTGTCCGCTGATAAAAAAATAATTGATTAAGTTTTCGCAAGTTAGAGAGAGAAAGAAAGGAAGGAGTACACGCGGTAGTTAGAAGAATCCTTTTTTATTATTCGACGGCGCGCGTGCTAAAGTCCCGGCTGCGACTCGTCGACCGCGCATGCGTAGTAAGGTTTTCTTTCAGCTCGCGCTTGACGAGGCGTAGAATAGTCGCCACGAGTTCATCAATCGAAGTTCTTGGAAAGAGTTGGTCCAGCAGTCTCTCAACAATTATGAAACTGATGTTTAAAATTGATGAGAGATCTAGAGAACTTGCTAGTCTCAGGGCAATAAACGAGCATCCTATATATCAAGGAAGGTCAGGACAGCATGGGCAACTTGATGCCGTCCATTTTATGTTGAAAGGTTGTGTAGAAGCTTCGAGAATGGAGTAAATCTAAAAGCCGTAATACTTCAGATATATAACGGCGGTTGTCCAAATTATCAGCTATGCGAAGTGACCGTGATGTGTACCCAATCGACATCATTCTAGTTGATGGATCCGTAAGACGACGACGATTGCAAGCAGACATTGGTTGTTCTCCTCGGTGTCTTCACACACGTATCATGGTGCTGGATCCAGATTTGATATTGTCAAAAGAAACAACGTGACGCCACTCCTGTGGCCATGATTGTCATTCAACGTACTACTGCAGGCGATTCTGCCTCTGTAGCAATGTTAAAGAAAACCTTAGTTATGGTCTCTGGCAGCTCATTGTGAGGGAGGCGTGGCCGACTTTCTTCCTCCTTGCCACATCTCTCGTCATAAAAACGACTCCAGCTCTTGACTAGGAGTACGTGATGTGTTGTACGATCTTGCATAGTCATCCAAACAAAATGTCTATCCTTTCAGGCGGTAGTGACCGATAGCCGTTAAGATCCTGCATGACGTTCTATATGGCCCTCATGGATCCACCAATCGATATTCTTGCGACGGTCATGGGATCTCGACAACCCCGAGCATCACTATCAAGTACCGCAGTTCCGGTAGGATATGATTCTGCCACGATAAAACTCCAATATTTGTTGTTATGAGTTCTTACTTTTTACACGAGCAAGAACCTTTCCGTTGTACGATCGGTCCTTTTATAGGTGACGTTAACTGTTTTGCATGTTGGGGTTGAGAGTCTAATTATTTGAATATTCAAAAAAAGATATACATCTCTCGTAAATTTTCTCGTGTACCTCTTTCATGTGTAGAAATTTAATAGCAATAGTGTATTATTTTGTTGCTAGCGCATTTTTTGGAAATTCGTATTAAATCATCTGGTAGAACGTTTTTCTCAATCGAAAATATAGGTATATATCATTTTTGGCTCTCTAATAATTGCCACGTGGAAAATTAGGGAAGACCAACTTCGGGATGAGACAACAATTTATTTCAGGATTAACAAACTATGAGTGATAAACAAAAGATAAGAAAAAGAGGAAAGTGTACAGAGTATAGCAAAATATAAACATAAAAAATAATACTCTGCTAATAAAATAATAAATACTTGTTACAATATTATTGTTTAAAACCTAAGTGTGTAACAGGCCATCCCTTCTGTTCCAAAGAAGTAAAATATACAGTTAAAATTATCCAGACGATGTTTTGGAACATCTGGTGAATCCTCTGTGAATAAAAGAGCTCAAAAGAGAGCAAAGTTTTCCCAAATTGTTCCTGCGGAGAAACTGCTCTCTACCTTATCAAAGAATGTCTAAACTGAACTTTGCAGAAGTGAGACATCGATTGTTACCAAATCTGAATGATTTAACTGTCTTACATCAACCACTTTGTTTATACAGATTTTATGAACTCTGTCACTTTATACATGTACATCAGTAAATATTTAATCCTAAGTTTCAGTTTTTATCTTTTGTTTGTTCCCTCTGTAATAGGCGCAAATACTTCAATATCGCGTGACCCCTCTGCGGTTCTTTGCGACTACGCCGCTTCTTCCTTCGTGGTTCACCTATTCGGGCTCCCGTTGCTCTCCTTCTGCAGCTCTACCCTGCAGAGCACCCAAAGACGTCCGAGAACCACCGCTCAAGTAGAACTCCTTTCCTCTGGCAGTATCTCTTGGCCTTACCACTGGTGGGGGAACACGAGAGACTTACCAGCAGAGTAGCAGCATCGATGTTGGCGAGAGAATCATGACAGCAACCGCACAAGGCTTCTATGACTCCTCCTTTTATTGTCACTTCTACAACCATTAACTATAACTAGGATAACATTCAACGGGTATTTACAATTATTTACACTCCAGAGCCAATACGAACATCTATTTACAACTATTTGCTCCAGGAAACAGGAATACAGCAGTCGGCGATTCCCACACAAGTTGCATACCAGAAATAACCGAAAGCGCCATCTATAGGCGGAGGTTGTAGGTATACGCGACAATATTGTTATAATAAATATAAATATATTGCCACGTGGAAAATTAAGAAATACAAATTTCAGGATGACACAATAATTTATTTAAGGCAAGAAACAACTATGAATGATAAACAAAAGATAAGCAATGAGGGAAATTTACAGAGTAGCAAAATATAAACATGAAAAATGATACTCTGTTAATAAAATAATAAATACTTTGCTACATAGCTCCTTCCCTATGAGAGCTGTGACCCACAGCTTGCAATTTTTGTGGTTACTGACATGGATCAGACGTGCTTCTGGACATATTTTTAGGTTGGTAATATTAAAAATGTGTACGTTAAAAATGATAATTATATAAATATATACATAACACTATGTACAATGACTCCTCTGCCACCGCTACAGAACTGTATGTTAAAGGGGATGGGGCATTTTGAGAATGATTCTACGAATTTAAAATCTTTCTATATCATATACTCTATATCCTGAAGTATTATTTATATTCCGATAGTTTTTTTGTTTTTAAACGTTAAAAGATGCCTGTAACAAAGAATTCAGGCTAGACTCTGTATAATATATATGCTAGAATCTAGCAGCTAGATCATTATATATATAACCCACTACATCTGCGACGGATAATTCCAAAATTGACTAGTAGAAGAAAAATATGAGTAATCCAGGATCCTGGAGCATATACATAGATCGCCAACTCCTCGGGAAATATATTGAACAAAATAAATAACTAATTTCAATATAAATATAAAACCAGATGACTTTAAAAACAAAACTATTTGTTTTAAGTTAACTCTAATGTAGAAAAAAAGTATTGTTTGAAGTTTATATTTTAATTTTAAATTATTCTTATTTTTTAATTCATAGAAGCATTTTTCTAGCAGACATATTCAATTTTTTATCATCATAATTTATGATATTATTTTTTTGTTAGTTATCAAATCATTTGCAATTGTAGTTTCTTTTTTGTTTTGTTGTGTTCCTTTTTAAACAATAAAATATATAGAACTAAAGTGTAATATTCAATTCAAACATATGGAACCAATATCGATTCATTTTTAAAACAAAGCAAAATCATAAGCTTATACAACTTTCACTTTTTCATACAATTATGTTAATGTTCTTCTGCCTAAAAATACTCAGCCAGGAAACTCGCGCATGGGTCCTTCGGACCAATCAGCATCAAAAAGTGTATCATCCCGCCAATCGGTGCATCTGTGTGACCTCAACTCCAGTCAATAGTATGAACGGTAGCAAAAAGTAAATGAACTGCGCATGCGCCACATTTATGGCTCTGAGAAGCAATCTACATATTTTATACAAAAATGGAGAGAAACAAAAATACAGAGAGAATGTAAAACCACATTTATAGCCTACTATTAATAATATTAATATTTTCAAAACGTAAATAAAATATATTATAAAGAGGTTTTTAAATTATATATTATAAATAGAGTAAATAATATAACACACACATTCATTTACTAACATCATTTTAGAGCCTCAGCATTTTAAAAACATATATTGTAAACTTTAGCCAAATTGCTACGCTTTACCCACCTATATTAAAATGAATTTAACAAAAAGAAAAAAAAAAGCCAATTTTCGCGTCTGCTTGCGATTCTGCAGAGTTGCCAAATTGTTCTTTAATGGCACACTTTGTTGACCCCCTGCCAGCGTTGGTGTGCACCTGGAGCTCCTTTTTTATTTCTGGGGCAGAGCAGAAGGATGTTTTAATTAAAACCCACCGCGGGGGCTATTAGAAAGCCCATTACCCTCACGTCATGGTTGGGATTGTCCTAACAACCCTGCTAATGTCCTGCAACAAGCCTAAATGAGAGACATTAACAAAGATGACCGAGGATATTGAACACCAAAATTCAACCAGAATGTATAATAGCTGTGAAAGATTAACTACATCTATGAATTTGATGTTTGAATTGTGTAATTTTTCTTTATATTTTATTGATAATTTGTTTTAGTGTAATAAATTTTAATAGTATTTATATAAACATATTTAAATAGTGTGTTTATATGAATTTTATATTATATAAAAGAAATGAAAGTGTTGTTGTTGTTGCTTTTTTCTCAAGTCGTTTAAACGATCTCCATTAGGTCCTATTGTCTCAGCTTTTATATTATACACAGTCTAGTCATAAATTCTGTTACAAACAATTTATAAATTAAATGATTAAGAACAAAAACTAATGAAATATAAATACATATTTTATTAGCCAATAGGACATAGATTTTAAATAAATACAATCATTCAAAATGTCCTCCCTTATTTTTGACACAGGATCTCAAACTTTCGAGCCACTGATCTATGGCGGCACGCACCTTTTCTAAGGGTATTTCTTTCATTGCTCTCACCAATGCTGATTTCAATTTATCCAAATTATGATATATATTAGAGAACACCTTCTCCTCTAAATATGCCCAGAAACTGTAATCAAGGGGGTTTAAATCAGGGCTTCCAGAGGGCCAACAGGTGCAGGCAAAATAATCTTGGGAAGTAATTATAACAGTATTTTATATTACCACGTGGAAAATTAAGGAAAACAAACTTCGGGATGGCACAGCAATTTATTTAAGGCAAGAA
Organism: Cordylochernes scorpioides; assembly: GCA_030710605.1. NCBI lineage: Eukaryota > Metazoa > Arthropoda > Arachnida > Pseudoscorpiones > Chernetidae > Cordylochernes > Cordylochernes scorpioides. The sequence goes on from CP092874.1 coordinate 75,787,811, forward strand.
CAAACTATGAATGATAAACAAAAGATAAGAAATGAGGGAAGTTTACAGAGTAGCAAAATATAAACATAAAAAATGATATTCTTTTAATAAAATAATAAATACTTTGCTACAATATTATGAAAATGTTTGATTTTGCGACCAGAGAGTCATATTGAGTGCAAAAGTCATTAAGTTGATACGACTTTAGTGAATTATAAATCGGTTAAGATTCGACACGTCTTGTTGTGTAGCTTCATAATTATATTTTTAGTTTGATTATAAAATTCCATATCCTACTTTTATTTTGCCAGAGCTTACATATTTATAACTATAATTCTATAAGATTATATGGAAATATATGTCGTCTGAACGATGGCGCCAAGGGTTTCTAATAATTTTTAATGATCTTCAAAAATGTTGATTACAATTGATCCAAATTTTAATATCTTTTAGACACACCTTCTCCTTTAAATATTCCCACAAACTGTAGTTAAGGAGGTTTAAATCTCGGGTTTAAGAGGACCCTTCCTAGACTTTTGTGAACTCCTGAACATTCGTCTCTAATTAGGGTTTGGCTTAGCATTATGAACAGGAACTAAATCTTGTTGAAATTAACTATACTCTCTATGAAGCATTATTCAATAAATATTTGATGTTAAAATAAGATTATATATATGAGAGGGGTTAGTATAGCATTATATATAAAATGACGTTATGTGTATTTTTTATATTTATTTTATTTATAACAGACAACTGGGTGAATGAACAAATTAATTAACTCCTAAGACTTTATATTTCGACTTTAGACAACCTTCTACCCATGATCCACCCATGAATAAAACTATGAAGATATCTGGTTATTATTTATATTTATGTCAATTCTACTAATTATTGTTCTTCAAGAAAATATCTGCTTGTATATAAGTTTATGCTATGCCCTTACTTTCTTTTCCCCCCTCATTTGATACAATGTAAATTACATTGCTGATTACTTGTACTATGATTGTTATTGCTGTAAGTACCCTACACTTCTGTGCTTGGAGAATCTGTATAAGAATAAAATGTCTTAAAAAAGCTTTTTTTGTTGTTGTATATTTTATTCACATATGTATATTACTAGACGAATAACCCGGCTTCGCCCGAGAATTCCCCCGAATACAATTTTCTTCATACTGAAAGTACATCAATAATAAATAGTATAAGTGTCATAGAATAGCAATACGGAAGTAACACATAAACCATAGGCAAAAGTGTGTGTGATGTCAAAAATTGTATTATATTAGGGTTAAGGTATTTGATTTAATTATTTTTTCCAATCCATTTAGTTGTTCAAAATTAATGTAGTTTAAATAGATGGCAGATTTCCACCCAACCCCCGAGGTAACCGCCCCAGCGCATTAACCCTTGAAATTGCCTGAGTTGAGTGAGTGACTGCGATGCCTATCTTCTCAGTAAGAATAAGAAAAATTAGGTTTATAAAAAAAATAATCCAAAATACTGGCATGTAAATATTTTGGAATTTTATAAGTTTTTCACAATTTTATCACGAAAAAATATTTCTCTATAAAAAATAAAAGAGCACATGGAAATTAGGCAAACATATGTGTTTGCTAATGGCTGCAACTGTATTTTAAACGATTTTTTAAAGAGATAAATAGAAACAAGGGCCAGAACAAAAATTAATAAAAAATACGAAAGCATTATTTACATGCAGTAACACTAATTTTATAGAGCTTTCTAAAATTGCATTGTGTGCACTTACCATAACTTAGTAATATAAAATCCTCTATCAATACTTTTGTAAAAAATTAACACTCGTATAAAAAGATATTTAAAAAAATTACGTAAGCAACTTGAAAAAAAAAAGCAGAACGCTCAATGGTCGCTTAATTGGCCTGGTGTTGTTACTTCGCCTCGTATTTACTCCGCGTAAAAAAAATGATCTTCAAATAAATAAAAATAAATAGCCAAAAATACTAATCAAAGTGAAGCCGAAAATTTTCTTCCGGTTTATAAAAAGCGACATGCAAAATTAGGTACCAATTGGTTCAGTAGTTTTTGAGTTTATCTCGAAACAGACAACAGACATTGACTTTTATATATAAGAAGATAAACATAAGATATTCACATTAATTAATGTAAATACTGTCTTTCAAAGTGTACCATCAAAGGAAACAGCAGATTGATCATGAGGCGGTGGTGGTGCTTATCTCCATGGTTAAACCAATTCCTGAAGTCCACTCCTCTCCAATTTTGCGATGGTAGTTATAGGCCTGGAAAAAAGGTCCTCTATTGTCAGTTCTGAACATGTTCCGGAGAAGCTTCCCCACTATTGCATTTCAAGCAGTTATTAAAGGATTTTTGTCCATTTTGAAATTTTAAGGTTTTTATATGGCCACTTCTTAGTTTTGCTAAAGCTGGTTTTTGATTTCTATTGAGTTTTTGAGATTGATTATGTAATGGATTGATCTTAAGAGCTTTAATAAAGAATTTAATAAATGGATATTTGCATAAAGCGGGCAGTAGGTAAAAACAAACCAACCATCTACTCCAAGAGACAAAAACACAGCTAATGTAGCAATATATATCAAGACATAGACTTTTAGAAATATAACTGTAGTCGAAGATGTCATCTTGATTTGTGCTAATTTATCATTTTTTACATTAATCTGAAATATGTAAATGAGATATATGCAAAATATGATACTTTTTCACAGATTGTTTTACTTTAAATATAAGGGTTGTGTGCGCGCGCGTATATATGACCTGACCACTATATAAATGTTTGATATTTTAATTTATAATCTCATATTTTTATTTTATCATTACAGAAGCACGAAGTCTATCAGACTATTGTGCTATATTATAATTATTTACATATATCTTTAATTATTTACCCAATCAATTAGTAGTGAATTATAAATCTGTGTATAAATTGCTCTAAACCTGCCAAAGTGTTCATAAGATTGAGTATATACAGAAAGATGATTTGCCATTATTTCAAAGTAGGCAAGTACAATTTGGTTAGTCAGAGGGCAAGCCAACAAAAGATGCTTTGGTGTTTCAACATCTAGACAGCATTCACATGTTGGATCATTTATAACTCTCAAGTCAAAGATAAAACTTAAAAAGGGTCCTTTGCCTGTGAAGAACAAAGTAATGTATTCCTCAGGAGCAATGAAGCTTGGTACATCTCTCGGAAAAAAATTATTGAACGTTGGATTAGTTTGAGAAAGATAAAATCTAAATTTTGCATTCATATATAATTGGTCCAATTCCTTTGAAAGGGGCTTATTTAGTGTTTGGTCTGTCAGATAATTCTTCATATTTTATATAATTAGTGATAATTCAAGGTAGTCGGTCAGCATAGGAGTTTTCGCTAGAATATGAGTAATGTAAGAAGATGAACTTTGTGAGCATGAATGCATCTAATTAAAATTTGGTACTGTATAGGATTCAACTTTGAACGCTTTGCTGCATTAATAAAAGGGAACCAGATATTTGATGCATAGCTTAACATAGTTCGTATCACCGCTTTGTATAAAATCAATCTGCGCCTTGAATCAATTCCCCAAGTACGTGCACATAATGAAAATATCGCATTCTTAAATTTCATAGCCCTGTTAATTATATTGTCAACGTGTGGTCCAAAATCAAATTTATTTCTTTGTCTGTGGTTGCGAAAAATAACTCCCAAAATCTTTATAGTTTCTGATGGCTGAATATTTATACCGTTAAAGTTTATAGGTAATTTTTGGTAATTGTGTCGGTAGAGTATGCCTATTTTATTTGGACTTATTGAGAGTTTTACCTTCTCACACCAATTTTTTAAATATTATTTAGACTTTTTTCAATTTTGAACTGAAGATCTTTGATGCTAGAGCCCCAAACCACAAATGAAACATCATCGGCAAAAGCTGAAAAAATATTATTTAAGAGTCCGATGTGAATTAATCCCTCAAATATTTTGCCAAAAGATTAGATGACAGACATATAGGTATAATCTCATATCATAACAAGAACAAATAAATATAATATTTCATATATAAAAATAATAATTAGATATAAATTTTGCCGAGAGAATATTGTTATAAAAAGACAAAGGTCGCCTCTCCCGTTAAAATATACGTCAACTGAAGTCCGTCTTGAAATGACGAGGGCCATTAGCCCGAAACCATGGTCTCTAGGTGGACGCTTTTAAGTTTGCCAAAGCTGGTATTGTGGCTTTGTTACTGACCTGAGACCGCTAGTTTGAGGCGACGGTCAATAGATGGCGTCTAGCTTTGACGTCTATTTTAACGGGAGAGCCGACCTTTGTCACATTTCAGAAATATAATATATATTATATAAATTAAATATTTTTAAAAGTGATCTTTGAAAACATAAGATGCGTTATTTTGTTGAAATGGATTGGCACAAATTACAAGCGTTGATAAAAATTTTAAGTTATAAAAGTCAAATACCAATTGAAATTTATAATGATTGTGTAAATCCTATTTGTGATAAGTAATATATATATTCTTCCACTGAGAATAAATTATGTTTGGAATTTAAAAGGGGCAGAATTTCTCACCCAAAATTCAGAACAGCAAGGAACACCATCAACAATGATTAATAATATTGAAAAAACATTTTAAAATATCAAGAAAACAGGAGAATGACAATTAGACCGCAGCCATGTGAAAGTTGTAGGTTTAATAATACATTAATTTTATAAAGGCTGATATATAATGAGCAAGAGGTAACTGTAAAATGGACACCGGATTGTTACCAAGCACAAGGAATGTTTGAAGCTTTTCAACTAAGAGGTAATTTTTGTAAGATATTTTAAACTATGGTTGAGATAAATGTTTACAAAATTTTGACTCGGAAACAAAATTTCTTAGTAAGTTTTCAATAGAAACGCCCTAATTCACCAACCCTAAAAAAATTCTAATAATAAATATCTTGTTGAAGAGTGAAAGCAAGACGACACGTGACGTCATTTTAGTTCCTGGCGCCACCGCCTGGAGGAGCCACAGACAAACACAGCCACCCTAATCTTCCCCATGTAGTTGTTTTGTTTTGTATAACGTCTTATCTTTTTACCTAATAAATACTTACTTTAAATACATTTTCTCCTCTTTTATCTTCTCACCACAAAAGGTTATGGGCCCAGCACGCTTCCACTGTGCGGAATAAAAGAAGAAAATAATTAAATAAAGCAAGTAAGTGAATATTCAAATATTTCTTCCTATTGACGACGCCATTAGCTCGCAACTAGGCTTAAGAAATTACCCCACGTTTTGAAAATTTTCTGTAATAGTGTAATATCGTTTCAAAATGTTGGATAGGTTTGAATATATGGTAAAAAGTTTGATGGGACAAATTATCAAATTTGGAAACACCAAATAGAAATAATTTTACGTCAACAAGGATTATTGGATTTAGTGGAAGGCCTGAAGAAGAATCCCAAAAGGTAGCTTGGAATAAAAGGAATGATAAAGCAATGGTCATAATCTCGACGGCCATTGTTTTCAAGCAATTGGAACATCTAATTACATGTGATACTGCTCAGAAACAGTGGACAAGGCTCAAGTCCATTTATGAGCAGAGATCTACTACAAGTTTGCTGGCTATTAAACAACAATTTTATAGCTATAAAATGAATGAAAAGGATGCTATGTCAAAGCACATATCCAAAATTGAAGGGTTGATTAAACAGCTCTGTGAATTAGGAGAAAAAGTGAGTGAAGCTGCTTTCATGGCAAAAGTACTTGGATCTTTGCCATCTAAATATGCTCATTTTTTAACTGCTTGGGATTCTGTCACACAAACAGAGCAAACAAAAGAAAATTTGATTGCAAGACTTCTTCAAGAAGAAATAAGGTTGGATCAGAAAGATCAACAAGATGATGCAACAGCTTTTAAGGCAACAGCTAACTACAATTGGAAGAAAAACAAAACATGCAACTATTGCAAAAGACCTGGTCATTTTTGGGCAGAATGTAGTAATAGACTGAGAGACCAAAAGCAGAAAAATAAGAACTCTCTTCAACCAGAAAACAGAGACATGAATAGATCAAGAAAACATGAAGACAGTGGAAGGAGTGCATTCATTTGTAAAAATGAGGTTTTGTCTTCAATCAAAGATGTGTGGTACCTCGACAGTGGTGTATCCGAGCACATGACAAATCGAATAGACTGGTTTTCAGAATTCAATGAACTTGATGAAGAATACCAAGTCAAGCTAGGAAATAACCATGTCATTAATGCTTCTGGAAAGGGAACCATTTTGATCTCATGTTATGTTGACGGTGAATGGACAAAAGGAATATTAAAGAATGTGTTATATGTGCCAGAAATTCATAAAATCTCTTCTCTGCCGGAGCAGCAACAAATTTGGGAAATAAAATAATAACAGAAAAGGAAATCTGTAATATCTTCATGAATGACAAGAAAGTTGCCTGTGGAACTAAAGGATCAAATAACTTGTACACAATGCTCTTCAAGGTAACACATGAAGCTGAAGCCAATACTGCAAATGCGTACTCTCTCACATGGTGGCATCGTCGATTAGGACACATCAATGTGGACACAATCAGGATGATGGCCAAAAATGGACAGTTTAGTGATCTTAAGCTGAGAGAAGAAAAGGATTTCTTTTGCGAGGCCCGTAAGTACGGAAAACAACAATGCCAATCATTCCGCTCCATCGAGAATAAACAACAGTATGAGGTAGGTGAATTAATTCATTCTGACCTTTGTGGCCCAATGGAATCTCAGTCATTAGGAGGTTCAAATTACTTTCTTCTTTTTAAAGATGATCAAAGGGCATACAGAGTTGTTTACTTTATAAGGCATAAATGTGATGTGTTCACTAAATTCAAAGAATTTGATGCCCTAATTAAAAATCAGTTTGGTAGATCAGTTAAAATTTTTTTCAGAACTGATAATGGAACTGAATATGTCAATCAATCGTTTTTTTTAGATTATTTAAGAAAGAATGGCATAATTCATGAAAGATCTGCTCCTTATACGCCCCAACAGAATGGCTTTGTTGAAAGAGATTTAAGGACTATTTTAGGACTTAGTCGATCAATGCTACATGACTCAGGGCTAGAAAAGAATCTGTGGGCAGAAGCTGTTAACACAGCTGTCTATGTTCTTAATAGAACACTTTCAAATAACGAGAAAACTCCTCTTGAACTTTGGAGTGGCAGAAAGTCAACTTTCAAACATTTCAAAATCTTTGGTTCTGAAGCCTATGCTAATATACCTAAACAATTTAGGTCAAAATGGGATAGTAAAACTAAGAAAATGATATTCGTTGGATATGAGCATACTTCTAAGAATTATAGACTTTATGATCCTAAATCCGGACAGATTGTAGTTTGTAGAAATGTAACTGTAAGAGAACCCAATCCTGTTGACACATGCGACACTCAGATGAAAATTGCACCTATATCAATTGAGAGTGAGGGATCCTCGCAACATCAAGATGAGGATTCTACTCAGGAGGGAACGTGTGGGACAACTCACTAATACAATCTTAGACCTAGAAAGACATCACAGTGTGATGTTGCTAGTGCATGGATAGCTGAAAGCCTAGAGCCAGTTACTTATGAGGAAGCAATGTCTAGTAAAGATAAAATAAATTGGGAAATTGCTATGAATGAAGAGAAACAGGCTCTTATTAAATATAAAACATGGGAATTGATGGACCTTCCTGATAATGCAAAAGCTATAGGATGTAAATGGATTTTCCGCATAAAAAGAAAAGGCAATGGTGAAATTGATCGTTATCGAGAAAGACTGGTGGCCAAAGGCTTCAGCCAAAGAAGAGGTATAGACTATAAAGAGACTTTTGCCCCAGTTGTAAGATATGACTCAGTCAGAGTCTTGTTAGCCTTAGCTACTGTCATGGACATGGAAATTATGCAATTCGACATAAAGACTGCTTTTCTTAATGGTGATCTTGACGAAGATATCTATATGCAAATTCCAGAAGGAATAGAAGTTGAAAATAAAAACTTGGTTTGTAAACTAAATAAAAGTTTATATATACTAAAACAATCACCCAGAATCTGGAATGAGAAATTCACATATTTCTTAAAACAATTTCAGTTAACCCAATCACAAGCTGATCCATGTGTGTTCTACCAAACTAAGACTGATGCGAAAATATTCTTAGCTCTTTATGTAGATGATGGTATAATGATGAGTACTTCTAACAACCTGTTGTAGGAATTAGCCCAATATCTGTCCTCACATTTTGAAGTCACCATCTCCACGCAAAACCAGTTTGTAGGCTAAGAGATAGATAAAGACAAAGAAAAAGGCCTCATATTTCTAAGTCAAACCAGTTATATAAAAAGAATACTTGATAAATTCAACATGACTTCATGCAATTCTTCAGGGACTCCTGTTGACCCCAACATGAAATTGACAAGAGAGAACATCAATGATACTCATGACATGCATAACGTTCCATATGCTGAAGCTATTGGATGTTTGATGTTTCTTGCCGTCTGTACAAGACCTGACATAGCTTTCGCCGTTAACAAGCTAAGTAGATTAATGGCAGCTCCTGTTCTCACACATTGGAATGCTCTGAAAAGAATCTTCAAATATTTGAAAGGAACTTTGGACTCAGGCATCCTATACAAAAGAAAAGATGTGATTAAATTAATTGGATACTCTGATGCTGACTTTGCTGGTGACATTGATACACGACGGAGCACTTCAGGATACATCTTCCTACTTGTAGGAGGACCAGTCACTTGGACTAGCCAAAGACAATCAGTTGTGGCTTTATCTACCACAGAAGCCGAATACATTGCAGCAAGCATGGCTTCAAGGGAAGCTGTATGGCTTAAACTACTGATCAAGGAACTGACACCCAATGATAATCCTATTCCTTTGATGATTGACAACCAGAGTGATATTAGACTGATTTTGAACCCAGAATTTCACAAGCGCACTAAACATGTTGATGTCAAGTTTCACTTTATACGTGAACAGCACAAAATTGAAAATCATCAAGATATTCAACTGTCCAACAGAAGAACAATTGGCTGATCTTCTCACAAAGGCTCTACCAGCAACACGCTTTAAAAGACTTTTTAAAGACATTGGAATGTCTGCCTTGCTTTCAAGTGGAAGTGTTGAAGAGTGAAAGCAAGACGACACGTGACGTCATTTTAGTTCCTGGCGCCACCGCCTGGAGGAGCCACAGACAAACACAGCCACCCTAATCTTCCCCATGTAGTTGTTTTGTTTTGTATAACGTCTTATCGTTTTACCTAATAAATACTTACTTTAAATACATTTTCTCCTCTTTTATCTGCTTACCACAAAATATCTTCAAGCAAGGTCATGGTATCATGTTTTTTAAAATTACAAAGAATTGATAATGGCTGCTTTCTTGGAAAAGTGATATGGTTCTAGTTTCACTACAGATAAATCAGACATCCTGCTGTGTGACTATAGACTCGTAGTTTATTCGATCCAACCAAATTAATAGCGAGAGATAAAAAAACAAAATATAATTATAAATGAAATATGTCAAAAAATAATAGAAAAAATAAATTAAAAAAAGGTCAGGTGTTGATATTAAAAATAAAAATGGCATATTCTGGAGCACATGTTCTTTACAGAAGGCAGAACGCCATCTGGTGGAACAGAAATCAACTAAACATTGATTTAGCCTGTTCCTTGATATTTGGCAAACCAATTTCTGATTTATCAAGATTGTAGTATGGGCCAGGTATTCATGAAACTGCACTTGAATAAATATTAAACATATGATTGATAAAACTCTCTAACTTGTAAAAATAGAAAGTCCAAGATAAACAAACATTTGTTATCAGATGTAAATAAAACACATTGATTTTGCACGTTGTCCTTGTTTGGAAGCATATAAACAGTTGTGTTAGCAGTTTTATATGAGATTCCATTAGACTGAAGTCTGGCTTGAACTTGCAGGACTAGGTAAGGTGTATTCTTCAGGAGGCCTCCATATAGTGCATCATTTTTATCTATACACGTTCATCTCCGACTTATCCCTATGTATATAAAAGTCAGTGTATGTATGTATGTGTGTATGTTTGTCGCTTATACATGTTCACAATACGTAACTAATCTGACTGAAATTTTAACAGTATATAGATTAGAATCTGGAAAAACATAGTGAATATTTCATATCTCTATCCCGAATATTCTTCGAGTTATTTGCAAATTTGCGTAGCAAATTTTCCCTTTTGCTCACAAGCAGCGCCTCTAGCGGTGAAGATGAGAGGTAATATCAGCTGACCTAATGTACATGTAAAACGTGTTTAGAGAAAAATCTGAAAGAGATATTTGTCGAATTTTTAGCAAGGAAAAATTGAAATTGACAGGTTCTGCATTCGTGCTCGTAGACAGAGTCTGGTCATAACTGCAATGAGGAGAAGGGGTGCGAAGTTTGTATGCATCAATTGTATTCCTTCTGTTCATTGACACGTATAATAAAGGGCTAACGTTTGCTGCATCCCATAAGAACTCACGTATCTTTGTGAAATCCTGATTATACAAAGAACACGAACAGCGTCTGGGTACGTATTTGTATATATTTTATAAGATCAAATTTATTTCAGAGTTTTACTAAGTAATCATATTGACACATGAAGCTTTCTCTTTATTTTATTTTAGAGATTTGACGATTTATCTCCTTATTCTGCAATGATCAAATTTAGTGGCGTGAAGACATTATTCCATTTCATTATAAATCGACCTTTTCTAGAATTAATTATTCTGAAACGTCTTCGGTATGTTCTATAGGACTGTGCTCTAGTTTCAATGCCTATATCATCCCTTGCTCGGTCGTTTGACTGAGCTAAATTTCTCTTCTGTGTTATAGTTTACAATGTTTATGAATGGATACAAATTATAAAACTAAAATCTCTCCCGATGTACGAGGGCCATCCAATAAATAAGTTTCCCTATTTTTTAACAAATAAACCACATTATTTACAATTATGCAGTTATTTTATTTTCATTATACAACTCATAGACTACTTCTCTAAATAATCACCATTTCTGTCCAAACATTTTTGGTACCGTTGTAGCAATTTTTTGATACCACTGTGATACCAAGCCGTGTCCTGTCTTCGTAGCCAGTGGTTTTCCTCCGCCTGCACTTCGTCATCATTCGCAAAGTGCTTGCCTTCAAGGTGCCACTTGAGTGCTGGAAAAAGATGGAAGTCGCTTGGGGCAAGTTCCGGAGAATAAGGTGGATGTGTGAACATTTCCCATTTGAAGTTTTCCATAGCCATAACTTTGCCTGCAGAGATTGTGATCTTCGCCTTTTTTGGTGCACTTTCCTCAGGCTTCTTCCACACCATGCTTTGTCGTTTTGTTTCTGGAATTGAATGATGCACCCAGCTTTCATCTCCAGTGACAATACAGGAAAACAGTTGATCTCCATCTCTTTGATGCATTTCCAGGAAAGCTCGGGCTGCCTCCATCCGTTGTTGCTTGTGATTTTCCAAGAGCAAACGTGGGACCCATCTTGCGCAGACTTTGCGAAAATTCAAAATATCTGACATGATTGTTCCAATCGAAGAGCGTCCAATTTCGATTCCAGGAGGCAGTCGAATCATTATTTCGTCAATGGTGACGCGGCGATCTGCTTCCACCACATTCCGAACAGCAGCAACGGCTGCATTGTCCGTAGCAGTAACGGGCCTGCCGCTTCGCTCGTCATGATGCACGTTTTGCCGTCCTTCTAAGAACCATGAACGCCATCGGCGAACCATTTGGATGCTCATACATTCTTCACCATACACTGGCACTAAATTGCGATGAATATTGACCGCAGTTTCATTTTTCTCTGTGAAAAAACGAATTACAGAACGGAGTTCGCAAGTGGACACGTTCACCAGTGGTAGCTCCATGGAAACTGAAGCGCTACGGACTTGCGCGTACGAGTAGCGTGATTTTGAAGGTCACCAGCTTCCAACGCATCCTAGTGACCATTTATTCCATACTAATTTTTACATCCTTTCGTTTGCAGAAAAAAAAAATAGGAAAACTTATTTATTGGATGGCCCTCGTATATTTGTATATACAGTATAATCTGTAAAAATATTCAAACATATGTGAATAAATTAAGAAAAAATCTCATTATCGTGAAACTGAAGTTTGCTGATGACTTGCGCCATCTGTCGGAATAAATATCAACTATTCTGTTGATTTTTAATTATTCCAGAATTGGCCAAATGCCCATTCTTGATTAATCAAGAAAAGCTAACCACGTTAAAAAATCAACAAAATAGTTGATATTTATTCCGACAGATGGCCCAAGTCATCAACAACTTTCAGTTGCACAATAAGGAGATGCATTTTTCTTAATTTATCCACCTTATCCCAGTTTATTTCAACATTCGTACTATTTTTTCACATATGTAAATATATATTCAATGGATCAGCCTTTTGACTCAAACAAAATCAATATATCATTTGTAAATATAAAGATAAATAGGTTTTATTTTCTACGTAAAATAAAAGAATAATTCTCAAATTTTAAAAGTGATTAATATCATATAAGTTTCATATTGATTAAATTCAGAGCTTTCCGTGAAAAATAAAATTTAATTCATTTTCAAAAATGTAATCTACGAAATTTCAACTTTATACAGTCTAATAATTCATAATAAAATAGTTGCGCTAAGTTTTTAATTTTAAAATCAAATTTGTTTACTCACAGACTTTCCTTCCAATTTTCTGCCTAATTTCCTGCCATTAATCTTGCCAAACGACATCGACGGTTTAGGCAGCCATTTTGAATTAGCTTTTATAAAACCTCGACAAATTTCATTTTATAATTAATTCATCAAAATATTAATAATATTGTCATTTTATAATATAGAATTTATTCTTTTATATAATATATTATATAAATTAATTATACACTAGTGTCCGAAATTAAGATAACAAGCAATAAATCCTTAATAGATAAAATAATAATAATAACGAAAAATAATAAAAATCATTATATGATATGCAAATTACACTACACGGTTTAGCTAGACAATTAAAATAATTGTAATGCTTCACCTTATATGCTAATTAGTGTCTTCTTTAAAGCGTCCACTTTTGCGTGCTTTTTTATCCAGCTATAAAATTTTATTTAAACAACATATCTTCAGTTTTATCTATCTATGGTAAAATAGAGGCAGGCCAATCCAAAGCAAAAGTTTCAAGATGGCTCGAAACTTCAAGAAAAATGGTTTTGAATCTATGGAAACAATTTCAAGAAAATGAAGACATCTCGAGAAGAGAAGGACAAGATCGCCCGAGAATCACAATCTTATCAGAATAACGTTATCTGAAGTTAACGGTCAAACGTAACAAAACCATGACAGCCAGACAGCTAACAATGGATCTCTCTTTGACCATAGGAACCATGATCTCAAGGCAAACAGCTTACAGAAGATTCAATGAGAGAAGGAAATATATTGTTGCACCGGGTTGCGGCTTGGCAGGCTCTTCAAACTTGCTCTGCCCAAAACTTCATGGGTAATTTTGAGTCAATTAGTAAGGTTCTTGCTGTATCTATAAGAGTCCTATTCATTCTCTCTGCGACTCCATTACTTTGTGGTGAGTATGTGGTGGTAAGTTGGTGATGGATCCCACTTCTCTTGAAAAGTCCTTCAAATCTAGAGTTACAAAATTCAGTTCCATTGTCGGTTCTTACATCTTTTATTCTAAAACTTAATTCGTTTTCGGCTCTTGCTTTAAATTCTTCAAATCTCTCAAAGGTCTCATCTTTTGATCTCAGAAAATATACAAAGATTATTCTACTGTAATCATCTACTATAACAAGAAAATACTTAGATCCTCCTAAAGATTGACACGGCATTGGTCCACATAAATCCATATGAATCAACTGCAGGGGCTTAACTGTATAATTTTCCGTTATATTATATGGCTTCTGAACCAGTTTACCCATTATGCATGCTTCGCACTCTGGTAACCTTTCGAATTTTAGATCCAATCCTTTTACAATATGTCCTTGAATCATTTTTTTCATGTATATGGTTTAATATTTTATGCCATAAACTTATATTGCTATTTTTATTTGATAAATGTGTATTTATAACCATGACATTTTCATTTTTTGTTATTGGTACATTTCTTAGTTTTGTTTCCATCATAAACATTCTATCTTTAATATATGCTTCAGCAACTAAATCATTCCCTTCATTTTAAATTTTGCTCCATTCTTATTGAAAATAACTGAATATACTTTGTTGACTATATAATTCGTATACTGACAAGAAATTATTTCTTAGATTTGGTACATGTAAGATATCTTTGATGCGAATATTTTCTTGGCCTTCACTTGTGCATGTAATAAGTCTCATATCTCCTTTGGCTATGGCTTGGGTAGTTTTGCCCTTCTCAGCTAGGTTGATTTCACTTTTGTACTCTGTCACATTTTCCATCAAAGTTAGGTTTGGGGTTAAATGTGCGGTGCATCCTGAATCTATACACCATATTTGCCTATCATTTCTCTCATCTGGTGAATCTTCAAATTTTTTTACATATGTTTCAAATGCTTGCTCATTAATTCCATTTTTCATAGTATCCATTAGGTTATTTGAATGTTCCTTACTGTATTTGTGATTTCTATAATCAGGAGTCCTTTTCTTTTGATATCCTTATTTCTGTTTATCTCGAAACCAGCAATCATTAGCTAGATGTCCCTTTTTATTACAAACAAAACATCTTTTTTGGCAGAAATTGGTGAACTTTTCTATCTTTAATTCTGTATACTTGTTCATTCCCATTCTCAACTGATTGATTTGATCTCATATTTCTTCTTGACTCCTCTTCTCTTAGAGTATGTTGAATCTCTTCTACTGTTGCCTCTCTCTTAGATCGTAAGACAATAGCAATATTTTCATACCTTGGATGTATGCCTCTGACAATATGAAATGAAAGTTCTCTTGAGGTAAATTGATGCCCTAATGATGAACTTCTAGCAGCAATATTTTTTGCCCTTGTTGTATAGTCATCTACAGTTTCATTTTTTATCTTTCATTCTAATGTTCTTCAATTCTAAGCCTATATCAATTATTTTATCTTCCAAATTGCCCGTGTATGTTTTTTTCAGTGAGTCCCATACTTTCTTAGCATTTCTTTCACCTATGAACATTCCAGCTTGTTCATTAGTCAATGTTGTGATGATTATCCCAAAAGCTTCATCATTTTTATCACTCCAAATCTTCCAAGAACTTTTGTCTTCCATATCAGGTTCTGGATCGGAAATTACACATTTAAATAATTTTCTTCCTCTCAGAACTGCGCCGATTTTCAACGCCCATATTTTATAATTAGTTCCTGTTAATGGTTCAATTTTTGTTTGGGATAAAAAATTATATTCAGCCATTTTTGCCTTTTGAGCTAATATAAACAAACCAATTTAATTTAAAAACAAATATATATTTCAAATTTATTTAAATATTAGGTAGCTTTTAAACATGCAATACATAGATATAATTTAACTTAGTCTATATAAATACCTTTAATCTTCGCAGAAGTGCTTCAGTTTACCGATCAGAATAAACTTCTTGCTTAATCTTCAGATTAAATATTTTCGCTTTTGAGCTTTATATCAAACAACCACGCTCTGCTACCAATTGTTAACTTTGCTTAGAATTATTAATGAAACTGATTCCAATAATTATTAAATCAACATTATACGAGGTGTGTTCAAAAAGTATCGCGACTTTTGTGTTTTTTCAAAAATTATATTTTCATTCATGAATACCTATTTTGTCCCCTTCAAAGTAATCCCCATGAGATATTATACACTTGTGCCAACGGTTTTTCCAATCTTCGAAGCACTTCAAAAAATCATTTTTTTTAAAATCTTTTCAGCTCCTACTTCGATGCCGTCTTTATCTCGTCAAGCGTAGCGTAACGTCGTCCTTTCATGGGCCTCTTCAGTTTAGGGAACAAGAAAAAGTCACAAGGGGCCAGATCTGGGGAATACGGTGGCTGCGGCATCATTAGTGTGTTGTTTTTGGCCAAAATGTCGCGCACAAGCAACGATGTGTGAGCAGGGGCGTTATCGTGGTGCAAAAGTCAATTTTTGTTCTTCCACAAATCCGGGCGTTTCTGGCGGATTGCTTCGCGAAAATTGCGCATAACTTGCAGGTAATATTCCTTATTGACCGTTCTACCCTGTGGCAAGAACTGATGATGCACCACGCCCCTGCAATCGAAGAAAACTGTCAGCAAAACTTTCACATTCGACCGAACTTGGCGCGCTTTTTTCGGTCTTGGTTCGTGCGGCAGCTTCCATTGAGATGATTGAGCTTTGGTTTCCACGTCATAACCATAAACCCACGCTTCGTCACCAGTTATGACCCTCTGGAGCAAATTTGGGTCGTCGCGGACAGAGTCCAACATCTCATTAGCAATGTTCATGTGATGCTGTTTTTGGTCGTAATTGAGCAATTTTGGTACGAATTTCGCGGCGACCCGTTTCATGCCCAAATCATTGATACAAATCAAATGGCACGAGCCAATCGATATGTTTAGGTCCTCAGCAACTTCTCTAACGGTGATTCGACGATTGGCCAATATCATTTTCTCCACTTCATTAATTTTTTCGTCTGTTGTTGAAGTGCTCGGGCGTCCGGCACGCTCTTCGTCGTTCACATCTTCTCGGCCTTCTGAGAACATTTTGTACCACCGATAAACGTTGCTTCGGTCCAAGGTAGCTTCTCCGTATGCCACAGTCAACATTCGGAATGCATCCGCGCACTTAATTTCGTTTTTCACACAAAATTTGATACAGGTTCTTTGATCCATTTTTTAAATAGGTAAAAATCGAATACGATCCAAAACACCTGCAAGCAAAGCAGCTGTCAACAATTAAGTGGACATTCAAAATGGCCGAGCTTGTCGGCATAAGTGAGAGACATTAGTACCAACATAAAGCCACAAAAAGATCGAAATTCGAATATACGTAACCCGCGAAAATTCAAAAGTCGCGATACCTTTTGAACACACCTCCTAGGTATTGATTTACAAGAAAGAGAACAATAATATAAAAGGGAAACTAATATTAAACAAAGGAACTTTTTTCTGTTTCGGTTAGCGCCTATTTACCTGTGAGCTTACACACACACTCTCTGTGGTAACAATTAATCAATATATATACAACATGTTTCCTTATTCGCAACATTTATTAAGCTTCTTGCTAGTCGAAGTCCATTTGTTTGAAACATTTTATGGTTCTCCTCGATGATGTATTCGCCATCCTCTGCTTCTACAAATGCCTTAATCAATTTAATAGAAAATTCTGTTATAATGGCATCTTTTGCACTTTTTAATTTCTTCTGTTGATATTTGATTACGTGACGATTTCTTGTCAAGTTATATTTTATTATTTCACGCTGACAATCAATGTTTGCGTTCATTTTCTTAAGAAAATCTCGTCCAAGTATAAATATTCGCAAATGT
>CP092874.1:75805388-76166466 GCA_030710605.1 Cordylochernes scorpioides
ATATAACCTCACGTGTTCATTTTCAGTATAAAATTTCCAACTATGCAAATCTTACCTTATTTACTCTATATAAATATCTATCTATGCAAATCTCGCCTCACGTGTTACTCTCAGTATAAATAGCCATCTCGCCTCCCTTGCTCACTTTTAGATTATAATTTTTGCTTCTGGAAGAGCGAGAGCTCTAAAGCTCGTGGTGATTTTCGTAATAAAGAAAAATTTTACGTAAGGTTTTCGAATATTTTTATTAAGCAAATCGTATATCTGAAAACCATATACTTCCTTTAAATTTTAATAGATTTGTAGACACAAAGAAATTTTGAGAATGGACAATTTATTTGATGCATTAGCGTGACATATGTTATAAGAAATATAACTATTTCCGACGCGTATGATTCTTTTTGAATTAAGACGATTTTCTACTGCTCTTACTGCAATGATAAAATAGAGGGGCTCTGGCTCATTATTATCATTCCAGTAAGAGAGGTAGAAAATCGTTTTAATTTAAAAAGAATCATACGCATCGTAAATAGTTTGTTTCTTATAACAATTTATGCTAAATTTATACCAGACGTGTATAATTAAGAAGTATATTCTTCGGAATGTTCCCAGATTTCATGCATTATGGATAAATTTGGTTTTATAACATCTTAATATTTTGTGACCCCCGAGCATACTTCTTTTGGAAATATTGGCATCCCTATATATATAAATGTCAGTGTATGTATGTATGTTTGTCGGCTATACACGTCCACAATACGTAACAAATCTGGCTGAAATTTTAAAATAATATAGAGTTGAATCTGGAAAAACTTATAGGCTAATTTTCAGGCTTCTATCTCGAATATCCTTAAAGTTATTAACAAATTTTACCATTTCACTCTCAACCAGCGCCTCACTGCGGTAACTTCGAGAAGTAAAGTTAAGTAAGGATGGTCCACGTGGGGCGACGGTGACCTTGAGTGACGTAATGACGGCATAGGGGCAAGAAATCACTTGCTATCATTTTATGTATGCTACTCTGATTAAAAAGTTTCGACACTTTGCTCATAAAATCCTGAAAACTCAATATATTTTCTCCCGGTTTGTGGCAAACGCAAGCGTCGCCCTTATCTTGGAGACCTGCCAATTTCAAAAATCACGCGCCACAACAGCGCGAGCAGCGGCTGTTCGAAGTGAAGCCATTTTGCCCGCGCTTCGATTTCGTTAGTCACCGAAATGGAGGATCAACGAATTTGAATCAAGTTCTGTGTGAAAAACGGATTCAAGGGTGCCGACATTTTTTGGATGTTGCAAACAGCCTACGGGGATGCCTTCATGAGCCGAAGACAAGTTTTCGAGTGGTACAAGCGCTTCAAGGAGGGTCGGGAAGAGACCGCCGACAACGAGCGTTCCGGGAGACCGTCCACATCAACCACGCCTGAAAAAGTGGACAAGGTGTTGGAACTGGTGCGTGAAGACCGACGAATAACTGTCAGGGAGGTCGCCGAAGAAGCAGGGATATCATTCGGGTCGACTCAATCGATAGTGAAGGACATTTTGGGAGTGAGAAAACTCAACGCCGTTCTCGTTCCCAAAGATTTGACTTTTGATCAAAAGAACGCCCGGGAAAAAACGGCCAGTCTCAATCTCGAAGCGACAACCGACGACCCCGAATTGCTGAAGAGGGTCATTACTGGAGACGAAACATGGATTTACGGCTTTGATTCGAAAACTACCAAACAGGCATCAGAGTGGCGCTTCAAAAATGAGCCGAGACCAAAGAAAGCGAGGAAGGCTCCCAGCAAAGTCAAGGGGATCGTTCATCATGAATTTCAACAACAAGGTTCTACAATAACTGCTGACTCCTACCTGGGAGTTTTGAGGCGATTGAAGGAAGCGATCAGGCAGAAACAGCCGGAGCTGTGGAGGAGCAAGTCGTGGATCCTCCACCACGATAACGCGCCGGCGCACACAGCCCTCAAAATCTCGAAGTTCCTGCAGGACCACTCAACCTCTGTGTTCCCCCAACCCCCCTACAGTCCCGATTTTTTTAAATAAAAAAAAAAGTTTGGAGCGGGACGTTTCACAAGAGTGACATCTACGGGGGCAATTTATTATTGTAATGAATAGCATTTGAATAAAAACATTTAATGCCCGGGTCATTCGGCTAGTAATCAATAAAACTTGTCGCGCATTATGTAATAGAGGATATTAAAGGATATCTGATCCCTAGATTCCCCTCTGGACCCTTGGTTACTTTTATTTGCATACTATGTTTCTTCCAAAGTGAATAGGGAGTTTATCGTTGTATTAATACTATGTTTTAAAGTATAAAACATGGGATATATTCTTTCAATCTGCATTAATTGGACTTCTTATATCCTTCTTGTATACTTCTTGGATGCTTGTATATTTCTTGTATATTTTCTGTGTACTAACTGTGTATATATGTCTCGCCTACTAGTTGGATACGCGTCTACCTTTGTCTACTTCTTGTTTATTGTTTACTTATTGTTTGTGGATACTTGTCTATCTCTTGTACACTTATGGCGCATGCCTCTTTTTTATTTTTCAAATTAAATTCTTTGTCTTGTATACTTCTTGTGTATTTAAGTTCGGAAATATGTGTGTGATCTACTAGCTCGGTCGAGACGCCATTGTATGGGCTAGTGATATATTCAGATGAATAGTTAAACGTACTCTCTCTTTAGAGTATGTGCTTATTCCTAAAACTGAATATTTGTGTTAGAAATTCTATGGATGTTGTGGTTAAGAGAGTAAGTATAGTAAAGAGGCCATGATTATATATCATGGCGGGTTTATGATTGTTTGTACATGAACTACATGTCTCTACCAGAAACATTTTTATGGAAATTATAACATTTTTCTAAAGTGATTTTAAGAAATTTGTGTATATACTCCCAACTTAGAGAAGATATTGTACATTTGAGACATCCTAAATCCTGTAGAAAGGGACGTGAGATCATAAGTAGTTAGGGTTGTGTTTCCTTTCGTCCAATTGGTTGTTATCGCGGTATCTAACAACCAGGTTGCCTAGAAACTTTGCGGGCATTCGGATGCAATGGCAGCTTAAAGAACTGAAGCCTCAAAATTAGGGGTAGTTTAGTATATCAGAGAGGATTAAAGAAACAAAATTCACCATGAATATCACATATATGGAGGAACGCTACAGGACTTCTCGGATGGCGTCTAATCCTAACTTCCCCAAGACAGCATCTCCTCCTCAGCAGAAGAACGACGCGGTTCCGAGCGAAGGCCGTCCGCGGTCATCGGCTTCACTGCACTTCACCGGCGGCCACAAGGTGGTCCGACACCTTGATGACAAGTACCAGTTCGCTCAAGATGTCGCTCGGTTCTACGGTATCGACTCTTTCCTCTGTCAGCCGGCAGGTGGTAAACCTTCTGAAGAGCCTGTCCAGTCTCAAGCCAAAACTACCGTAATCTTGGATGACAAAAAGGCATATAACTATAACATTATCAACTTGCATGATCTCGATGGTGGGCAAGTATACCAGTACCTGGTCCCTGTCTCCTACAACCCTAACATCCTCAATCTCAACACAACTGAACCGGGAAATTTTTCCAATGTTGAAAATCGCGGGAAGCCAGATCCAGAATTGTTTGAAATCCCGCAAGCCAATAACCCATCCTACTATTGCAGTAACTGTGAGATCTGTACTAATCTCCGCAACCAGCAGTACAATTATCCAACTCAGCAAGCTCCTAAGGAATATCTTAGAAAGAACAACTCCCTCAACGAAAGAATCTTTGATAATCTCGGCTACTATGAAATGAGTCCCAACATAAGAGCCTTGAATTTGAAGACTCTCGATACGCCTCCAACCAAAATCAGCCACAGCAGCGCAGATGCAATAGCTCACAACACCATCAAGGCACTGAATCTGCGAAGTACCGAAGCTTGCCATAATGGCTACTTCGAACGTCCCGCCCCACGGATCATTGGATCCCGCAGTTTCAGAAAGAATTCTCCATATTCCGCTCAGGAAGCAATTTTTGATCCAAAACAGATGTACGTTGATCAAGGAGGAATTGCTTATGGTAACTACAACTTGGCATATCCTGATAAAGTAGAGAATCCTCAGGTCCAACGTCATTGCTATGTTGCTTCAAACAAGGATAATCCGGAAGGTCTTAAACTGATAGAACCTTGCCATCCTCAAAGCGAAGCTTCGGAACAAAGCAAAGGCATTCATTTTGTTGAATCTCAGCCTATGCCAGGATTCCAGCAGGCACAAATAATTCGCTCCGCTCGAATCGCTAATGGAAAACGTTACCACAGTAGCATGTTCATTCCTCAGGAACCTAATCTTATTCAAGATTACTTCATCAAGGATTATCAAGGAAACGAGATTGAGAGGAACTTCGTATCAGGGGAAGAAGAAGTTCATGAGGAAATGCAGGGCTATGATCATCTGTATACAACCCAGGAACAACGTCCCTATCAGCCGATTTCTGCCCCTCGCGGTTACTTCGTGCACATGCCCAAAATCGAGAGAGCTTCTTCGAAGCAAATGTACTCCATGAAAGAACCTCCGGAGTACCAGGAGGTTCCAACGTTTCCCATTGGAGCTAGATATAAATTCAAGAGCTACAATCAAATCGAAACCGAATATGCAAATCGTTTTGTACCAGAGCCACAAGCTGCAGAAGCAGTGGTGAATCCGACCATGTTAGCCCGCGACCGCAAAGGGAAAAGTAAAATTGCTATCTCAAAGTCTTCCGAGTGTATCATTATCACTCAGAATCCGAAATCCTTTCAGATTTCACGTGGAATTCAACAAACTCCATCGATGCTAGAACCTTGCCATCATTTGCAGTTCATCAAGAACGACGTGGCCCAAATGCCCCAGGCGGAGGCCGCTCAAGGCGAACTTGTAAATTCTTCCGATTCCAAGCACTCGGCTGAAAAGTGGCAAGAACAGGCAATTCCTTCGGAAGGCGTTCCAAACGAGGGTCCTAAAGAAAAGCCCGCTGAAGTTGGCAACCAGCTGCCACCCGAGCCGGAGAAGCCTCCCATCCAGGAGTCTCTAAGCTTCCATCCGCAGTCGGTGAAAATGTTGCGTCTTCAGGCATTCCTGCCCCATCCGATGCCCATTCTGGTGAAGCCCCCACGTAATGTCTCGGGCCTGCGACCCGGGGTCAACCAGGGCGGGGTTTTTCATGCTGTGGGGGACCGCTTTGCTTAGATAGACTCGCTATGCAAATAAAAGTTTAGATCGGTAATAAGCATGCTCAATCCTAGAGAGTCAGAATTCAGACATTCAACATTCTTACCATGTTTTTCTCTGCACAGTTTCTAGCTTCTTTTGCACTTGATAGCCTGTAATATTAATTTATTCATAATATAATATTAAATTATATATATATTATTTTACGCTGGTCACACAACAAAAAAAAAAAAAAATTGAAACACCTATATAGAAATACTTATGTAAATTTTCTAAAAATTGGTGAGCTATATAATGGTAATGTGAAAAATAATTGATTGAGATTTTCAAAAAGGGATGTAAATTTATTGAGAATCAAAGCTTTTATCAATATTTGATGTTTCCTTCATTGACACGTATACAAACAGCTAAACGGTGTGAAGCATACTGTCATATGACTTCTTGTGGTATGCTAGACTAAGCCATTTCAATTTTTTTTTGGCGGAAGTTGTTGAAGATTACTTAGCTGTGTAGATTTCCTCAATTTCCTCCCCACAATGTCCCATATTGAGAAATGATATGGGGAACATGCGGGCCAGAGAAGGATGTCAACATTTCGAAGGAAGACTCGTGAGAGGTTGGCTGTATGTGGTCGGGCATTATCTTGTTGGAAAATGGCATTATTAGAGTCTGCTCTAGAAATGGTAACACAACAGGTTGCAACAAATCTGCAATGTATAGCTGAGCAGTCATTGTGTCTTGAATAAAGACGAACGGGATCCTACTTTCTTAGCTGATACCAACCTACACCATTAATCCAGGGGTTCTTGCTGTATATGCCTTTTCACAATACAGTTCTGATGGGATCTTTCTTAGGGCCTACATTTAAAATGTACCTTGCTGTCCTAATGAACCCCCAAACTGAATTTATATTCATCAAAAAACATCACAGAATTGCCATTCTTGAGCCCAGAGACGTCTCTTTTCACACCAGCTGAGCCTGTCCCTTCTTGTCTGGCAGAGAGTGGAATTCTTAATAAAGGCTGGCTACTACGGAGTTCTACTTTGATAAGACGGTTATTAATGGTGTTTAGAGATGGTCCAGGATTTATTCTACACATGTAGAACTGCTTGAATCATTGGTACAGTTGTTGTCCTGTCTGCTACATCTACTTTATGAATACTCCTATTCTCTCTCTGTTTGATTGTGGTCTTTGGACCGAATTAGAAATCGCGGCTTGATTTTTTTCCGATTTCTTCCCTGATAATTGCCTCGAGAGGAGAGGGTTCTGGAGCGGTTGATGCGGAGTTCAATGCACGATGTGCTTCTTCGCGGACTATCCGTCTGATTAAGTCCTCCGTCGATTCGGACTCTACTGGGTCGATCGAAGCAACGTTGGGTAGTCTATCGAACACTATGCGTTTGTTTACACGTTGCTTGTGTGAGTTTTCGATTTTTCTGCACAACCTAATAAAATCTTCAGTGGTCTCTATTTCCAAAACGACAATTGATCTATAAATATCCTTCGATATACCTTTCATTAAATGTGAAACTTTCTCGCTTTCGCACATTTAGGGGTCGATTTGCTTGCACAGGTTGAGTAATTCTTGAATGTAAATTTCACAAAGCTCGCCTTTTTACTGAGCTCGGGATTTTAATTTTTTGAATTAAGTTTTCTTTTTGGTTGGCGTGAAGACCGAAAGTCAGAGAGAACATTGTCTCAAACGAGTCCCACGAGTTTACCTGTTCCTCGACGTTTGTAGAATATCTGCAACCCCCCCAAGATATATATTGAGAATATAGATGTATAAAAATTCGAAAAATGTGCTCTAAGTAAACAAGTAATAGTTAAGAAATAGATAAAGAACCTACAAAAAGCAAGCAAGAAGTATACAAATATCGAAGAGTTAGATAACAAGTAGACAATATTTCCAGGTGATGTAGTGCAAGATGGTGAACGAGCTTTTATTCTTTCAAATGCAGTTTGTATAAATAGAAGTGGCCCGAGATCTCCCTTCTCCCTGTGTGGAATAATGGAGATCCACTTCGGGACGTCGGCCAGACAACGGACCGGGTGACAGCAAACAAACAAACCCGCCAGCGATGCCAGCCGGCAACAAAGGATTTAGCGCGCAGCGTGGTCTGATGACCAATTGTGGCCCTTTTCCTCTGTCCTCTTAACATGTTTAAATAAAGTTAGTTTAAAGGAGACTTTTACCCTCTCCTTTCTGCTATTTGGTGATCTGACTAAAATCCTTGCAACAGCCTACAAACGAATCATCACTGCGAATTCTTATACCGATTTTCGAATCATTATTTTGTAAAAGGTTTACCAGCCTTTTCTTCACACCCTGTCATGCGGTAGAGCCTTGCAAGCCTTTTTTTTTTTGGTAATAGTTATTTTAAAATAGAGAAACATCTGGAGGTGGTGGAACGGGAATGAGTTATGTTTGGCCTCTGCTATTAGAGAGAATTCTACATGGAGCGAAGAGAACGAAGTAGTCAATATCAAGCGATTTCTTTATCCAATTTGAAGCTCCTGCAAATAACAATTTTTGACAACTAAAAACGTCTAAAAAGACATAGGTCGCCTCTCCCATCAAAATAGACGTCAAATCTAAATCCCATCTATTGACCGTCGCCGCAAACTAGCGACCTCGGGTCAGTGACAAAGCCACAACACCAGCTCCCGGCAAAATTTCCATCTATAATTAAAAACGTATTATCTTAAAATTATGGCAACGTATATATTAAGGTTTCAGACTATGGTCCTCATCAGTATAGGGTTGATTTCGATTTCATAACTTCCAGGAGTAATGAAATCGATTGAATTGGCCAAACTATTCTGGCCTGAAAATCTACCCATGCCACTTCACCAGCTTAAACATCTTTTTGCCAAATTCGACTGATTTCATAACCCTTCTCGTAAGATGCTGTGAAATCTCTAAGTCGTCTCTCTATTAATGACGGCCAAAGCCCGAAACCATGGTATACAGGTTAGCTTTTGATAGAAATTGCCAAAATGGTGTTGCGTCTAATTCTTTATCATAACCATTACGCTTTGATACTGTTATGTTAAACAAAATGCATTGTTTTGATGTATTTTAAAGGGAAATGTGCCTGCCTTTTTTTTGGAACATGAATATCATCTTCCCGTAACTTATTTATAGAAGATCACGATATTATAGAAATTTATCTTTTAAAAAATATAATGTTTAAACTACGTATATCAAACTTCTACTGTCCTTACTGCGATGAAAAAAAATATTGGGAGGGCTTAGCTCATCAGTGGTTAACCCTCCCAGTGGTTTCTCCAATTCAATCTACCAGACCGCTTCTCTTTAGAGCTCTAATACTGTATTGGATCATTCTGCTTATGTATGCTACAGTGAAGGGTGGAATCTCAGAAATGGTATTTAAGAAAACTATGGAAAAAATGTATAATTACTAATAATATTCGCATCGAGAAATGCTCTTCGGCAAACAATAAGGACAAGGCCATTTAGGCATAAATTAATATAAAGCAATAACAATATCTATATATATAAAATTGAATGTCTGTCTGTCTGTCTGTTTGTCTGTTTGTCTGTGGTCTGTGTGTACTCTATAGATTCAAAAACCGTACATCCAATCGCCGTGAAATTTTGGGATATTATTAGGCATATCCCCGGAAAGGTTTACGAAAAATAATATCTTGAATATCTTTAATATCCTTAGAGTTATTTGCAGATTTGTAGCTTTAACTCGCAAGCAGTGCCACCTTGCGACGAGAATGGATTCATCCGGCCGGCGGCAGTCCAAGGACAAGTTCAAGGACAGTCCAAGTACCCACCGACCAATCAGGGCAGAATTGGTGACACAGCTGTGCCAAGTAGACAAGAAAAAAAGCCTCGCGGGAGCTTGCCCAAGATGACCTCCGGGAACTTAATCCATCTTCCATAAACGACCATGAATTTATTCAACCTTATCGAGTATTTTTCAAGGGACCGGGAAAAAATGTTCACTAGATAAAACGATGATTTTGTAATGTAGAAAATTAGGAAAGACAAAATTCAGAATGACACGGCACACAGGGACCGGGAAAAAATGATCACTTTATCGAGAGATTCAAATTTATGAGTTTCAAATTATCAAAATATATATATTTATTTTTATAAGTTTATAGAGAATTGTTTTAACAAATGTTCGTTAGACAAACCTTTACTCGGGTACCGATTAATATTGATTTTATTCAACTTATCGAGTATTTTTCAAGGGACCGGGAAAAAATGTTCACTAGATAAAACGATGATTTTGTAATGTAGAAAATTAGGAAAGACAAAATTCAGAATGACACGGCACACAGGGACCGGGAAAAAATGATCACTTTATCGAGAGATTCAAATTTATGAGTTTCAAATTATCAAAATATATATATTTATTTTTATAAGTTTATAGAGAATTGTTTTAACAAATGTTCGTTAGACAAACCTTTACTCGGGTACCGATTAATATTGATTTTATTCAACTTATCGAGTATTTTTCAAGAGACCGGGAAGAAATGTTCACTTTATCGAGAGATTCGTTAGACAAACCTTTACTCGGGTAAAACACGGGCGAAGCCGGGTACATCCGCTAGTATATATATATATACATATGTGTGATGTCGTGAGTTCACCGGACGTGACGTAGCCGTCGTGCATGCGCGGGGGGTAGAGGAAGAAAGCCTATCTCGAGTGGTAGCATGAGACCACGCGTATATTTTAAAAGTAAATAAACTATGTTTCCTTCCTTCTTCACCGTATAACCTTTAAACTGGCCTTTGTCATTAATTCAACAAACATAACAAAGTGGCGACGAGAATTCAAGGTAAAGTGATCAATTTTTTTTTTTAAATTGATTTTTTTTCTTATGTAAACAAATAATTCAAGATGGCTGCCGGTAAACTCATCCCGTTCCTGCAAGATGGCATCCAAAGCATGGCCTTTGACGAATATGTTCGTTTCTTCAACAACTACATGATCGCTGAGG
The DNA here is from genome assembly GCA_030710605.1 of Cordylochernes scorpioides. Lineage (NCBI taxonomy): Eukaryota > Metazoa > Arthropoda > Arachnida > Pseudoscorpiones > Chernetidae > Cordylochernes > Cordylochernes scorpioides. Next base: position 75,815,571 of record CP092874.1, read on the forward strand.
ATAAACTAAATGTGGAAGAAAACAGAAAAATTGCTATCTTCTTGAACAGTGTTGGAGCTGAAGCACAACGGCAATATTACACATTGCCCAAGGCCAGTATTGTCACTTCCTTAAGTGAAGCTATTGATCTTCTAAGGCAGAGATATGTTGTTAAATCTCGCCCCTGGGTAATCAGGATGAAGTTTAATGATCGAAGGCAATTAAAAGGCGAGACAATCGCTGACTACATATCGGCACTACGCGCGCTGGCTAAAGGCTGTGCCTATGGTTCTATGGAAGACGAATTGATTCGGGATCGGTTCATTGTCGGAACCAAAATCAAGCAACTACGGGATCGGCTTCTAGTGGAGACTACGGACTTAAACCTGGATCAAGTGGTGCAACTTGCTACTCAGTACGAGAAGGCCCAGGAGGACAACAAGATGTTCGATAATACGCCCGAAGGGATAAATAAGATCGCTGCTAATGATCGCCGCACTGAGCCTAATCTTCGGGAGCGCAAAAAGATCTCGACAAACTTCAAGCGTCTGCGCTGTGGAGGTAAGCATAAAGCTACAAGTCCTGATTGTCCTGCTAAGGATGTAAAGTGTCACCAGTGCCTGAAGGTAGGGCATTTTAAGAAGTATTGTTTATCTAAGTTTTCAGTTAAGAACATTACAATGGCACAATGTAACTAACCAATTCATCAGCCTTCAAAGCTTGAAATGGACTTGAATGTTAATGGTGGAACAAGTAATGTTCTTATAAAGTTCCTAGTTGACACAGGATCCTCAGTGTCATTGATTCCAGAGAGTTTGTACACCAAATACTTTGAAAAAATTAAATTAAACCCAGCTTCGGTAGCACTAAAAAGCTATACGCAGCAAGCTATTGACGTACTTGGTGACCTTCCCGCTAAAATTAAGCATGATAACACTGTTGTACATACGCTCTTACATGTTGTTAGAGCTGACTCGCCTATTTTGGGATTGGAGTTATTTAATAAACTCGGGCTTTCCATAAAGGATGGAAAAGTCAACCAAATCACTGAAAGTAGCAAGATTCTTGAAACTTTACCCTTCGCAAAGGACATTGAGTACAAAATCTTTGTTGATACGAGTGTACCGCCGGTACAACAAAAACTAAGGAGACTGCCACCAGTCCTTTTAGATGAAGTACACAAGGAAATTCAACGCCTGGTGAAAATGGACATCATTGAACCAATTGTTACATCTAAATGGATTTCACCCATTGTGGTCTCCAAAAAGAAAGTAGGCTCAATAAGGCTTTGCGTTGACCTAAGAGAACCGAACAAGGGTGTGATATTGGATGCCTACCCAATTCCACTAATTGAGGACATACTATCATCCTTGCACGGTTTTAAAGTTTTTACTAACTTGTATCTATCCCAGGCATACCACCAGATAAGACTTCACCCTGATAGCAGGTACCTCACTGCTTTTATTACTCATATGGGGATTTACCAGTTTAAAAGGTTGCCCTATGGCCTGAGCTCAGCACCAGGTGCTTTTCAAAGATATTTAAGTGAACTTCTAATGGACATTAAAGGTGTAAGTTGTTACCTCGATGATATAATAATTGGAGGTAGCAGTATGGAAGACCATGATAAAAAATTAAATCAAGTTCTGTCTAGATTTAGAGAAGTCAACCTTATGCTAAATGACGCAAAGTCAATTTACAGGCAGAAGTCCTTAAAATTTTTAGGGAACATAATTGATGATAATGGAGATCATCTGGATGAGGAGTTGATGAAACCTCTCTTAGATGCCCCTCCTCCCAAAGATAAGTCAGGTCTTAGATCCTTAATCGGAATGATAAACTGGTTCCAGAAATACATCCCTAACAAAAGTACAATTATGGAACCTCTACAAAAGTTGCTTAAGAAAAGTGTTCCGTTTAAGTGGAGAGGAGAACATGCAAAAGCTTTGCAAACTGTAATGGACTCTCTTAAAAAGGGACAAGTACTTGCCCTATTTTGTCCAAAATTGCCTACGGTCATTACAACTGATGCATCTCATAGCGGCACAGGATGCGTAGTCTCACAGCTGTCAGAAAAGGGAGAGGAGCGCATTGTGGCGTGTGCCTCAAGAACACTTTCTGATGCTGAGAGGAAATACTCAATCGTTGAAAAAGAAGCCCTCGCTTGTGTGTGGGCTTGTGAAAAGTTTAGAAGATGGGTCTGGGGTCTGAAGTTCACTTTGAGAACGGATCAATCCTCTCTAACGACATTGCTTACAACTAAAGGCAACGATAGAGCAGGACTGAGAATTGCAAGATGGTCTGCAAGGCTCATGAACTTTGATTACAACATCGAATACAAAAAGAGAAGAGATAACGTATTACCTGATTATCTCTCCAGATCATCGCTATCATCCCATGAGGACTATGATGGCGTAGTTGAACTAATTGCATCGATCAATCAGGACATGTTAGCTATCAGTGAAGAGGAATTCCTGAGAGAATGTTCACTGTGCCCTGAAATTATTGCCTTAAAAGAGCAACTGATGAAACCATGGAGTAATAATGAATCTTCACAATTAAATAAGTACTTCAGATTAAGAAATGATCTTTCAGTTCAGGAGGACCTGATCTTGAATGAAAAAGGAAAAATTCTAGTGCCAGTATCTCTCCGAAATAAATTGCTATCCTTTGCTCATAAAGCTCATCAAGGAATAGTCAGAACTAAGCAAAGGTTAAGAGAAAGCTATTGGTGGCCCGGGATGGATAAAGACGTGGAAGACTTAGTAACCAATTGCTGGGTATGTAAGAACCACGACAAGAGACTAAAGTCTATTCGAGTCCCCATAACTCCTGTTGAAAGGCCAGCAAATCCCTGGACTAAACTTGGCCTGGATATAGTTGGACCCTTCATTGACACCGAGATTGGATTCAGGTTTGCTATAATTCTAATTGACTACACATCTAAATGGCCCGAAGTCTTCTGTACGAACAAGACTACCTCTAAAGTGATAATAAACTTTTTGGAAGATGTTTTCTCTATAGAGGGATTTCCACGTGAGATTGTCACCGACAATGGAACACCCTTTATCTCCGAGGAGTTTGAAGACTTCCTGGGGAGCAATGGCATTAAGCATATAAGGACTGCTAACTACCACCCAGCTTGCAACGGAGAAGTGGAAAACTTCAATAAAACTCTAAAGTCAACGGTCCTGACAGCACACCTACAGCATACAGAGGTTAAAAGAACGATACAACTGTTCTTGAGAGAATACAAATCTACACCGCACACCGTTACGAAGCAAACACCTTCAGCAGTGCTCCATGGAAGAACTTTGAGAACTTTGGTGCACGTGTTCGATAAGGAAGTTAAAACAAAACCACCTGAGGAAGCTTGCCGTCAGGAAGACAAGAGCTACAGTGAAAGTAAAAGCTGTAGTCCTAAACTACAAGTTGGAGATCAGGTAAAAGTCCAAGCGGGTGATCCCGTCATGAAAGGACGTTCCAAGTTGAGGGGCCCGTTCACCATAACCAAACAACTGCGACCATTTACATTTGTGCTATCCGACGGTAAAGTGTGGAATGCCCGCACACTGAGACTGTACCAGAAGTGTGCCGGGACCTACAGCCGTCCTGACACCCGACATGAACTGGGAATACATCCTGCCCTACATTTGGATGACCCCGCCAGCCAGGAGGAGTCTACCCCACCTCCTGACTGTTCTCCCATCGCTTCGCGACTACGGTCCAAGTGTTACAGGAAAGGGGGAAGATGTGATGTCGTGACGTCACCGGACGTGACGTAGCCGCCGCGCATGCGCGGGGGGTAGAGGAAGAAAGCCTATCTCGAGTGGTAGCATGAGACCACGCGTATATTTTAAAAGTAAATAAACTATGTTTCCTTCTTCACCGTATAACCTTTAAACTGGCCTTTGTCATTAATTCAACAAACATAACAATATGTCATTATATATACTCTTCCAGGAATAATAAAGCAAACCTAGAGTTGACCCAGAGAGAGACGGGAGAGTAAAGTCCGGTCACTTTAGACATCAGCGACATTCCAAGGGGCGACCACTGGGGCCCGTTACTTGGAACCTCGGGACTATTAAGACAGTGGGGGGATTGTGTGCGATAAGAACGGACGCCCGGCTCTCCCTCTCTCTCTCTGGTTGCCTGGGTTCCTTCTCCAACTTGTGGTGTCCTTATTTCTTTCCCCACCTTATTATATTGTCACATATATGTATATATATATATCAAATTACGAAACTATTTTAGACGCGTAATATTCTTTTTAAAATAAAACAATTTCTAAATCTAACAATCTAAATTAAAATTTTATTTTAAAAAGAATATTACGCGTCTAAAATAGTTTCGCAATTAGATAACAGATGGCACGCTAGTGTATCGTAATATATATATGTCATAATTTGTATATAACTAGATGTAACCCCACCACAATATATGCAATGTATGATCCAAAAAGGTTTTAATAAAAGCTAGGCCTAAGCGAACTGAGAGAGAAGAAACAACCATTACCAGAATTTCATGATCCAGGAAGCAAAAGTTATTACCCAGGAACTAATAAAATCTAAGTTCAAAGACCTTCTTCTTCCGGGTCCCTGAAAATCATGAGACGAACAATGGAAGCACCAATATCCAATGAGAGTCCAGTAGGAATAGCTAACAGCCAATCGACAGTCGCCACGAGACGATATTCAACCAATGAGGGCACTAGAGAGTTAACGAGTTAAATCTCGGACTCAAGTTTGTCAGTTGGGAGCTTGCCACCACCTTAAGCAGTACGCTTAAGCCCTTCTAACCACCAAGGTAACTCTATCTTCAGAATGTGAATTGCCAAACCATTAGTCAAAAGCCCTTCTCTCCTTAGATCGCCTGGTCCTATATTTCAATCCCATTTCTGTGTCCTTTTCGTTATTTTCCCCTGTGAGAAAACCTTACCATATCAGCCAAACGACTGCGCCAACAATCACCACCATCGTCAACCACCTCAAGTAAGTCAACAGGGTCTCACAACCACCAATCCAAACAGCCAACCAACCAATCCCGAAAAAAGTACAATATTATAGTGAGTCGACAGGATTCGACAGTGAGTCGACAGGATTAATTCCGAATATTACAGTGAGTCGACAGGATTAATCCGGAATATTACATATATTATTATATAAATTTTAAAATCTTTTTCCACTCTTTCTTTTATTTTAATCCAATTATTCATTGGTCGAAGAGATTGGTTAGGCGAGTCAGATAGCAGGGACGAAACTCCCGCCGGGTTTATCTTTGACAAGTCCCGCCCCGGTACCAATCTCTTTCCATCCTGGTCGAACCATTATGGTTTCCATTAAAACAACACAAAAATTTGACTCCATCTTACAATAAAATTTTTATATTATTAAAAGTGTTTTCTACAAAAAAAAAAAATATAAAATTACACAAATTATTGCTTAAAAAAATATTTAAAATTTTTCTTTCTTAATAAAATTAAATTGTTTGATAAAAAGATTACATGGTTCTGTCTTTGCTCTTTTTCCTACCCTAATATCTTTAATTCTTCCTTTTTTTTCTATGTTCTGCTTAAATGACGTGTAACGGCCGAGTTAAAAGCGTGAACTTGTTATAACCCTATATTGTTACATAAAAAAATAAAACCTTTTTGATACCCAAATAATAATATTTAATAATTTGTTTTAATCATCATTAATTTACAACTATTTTTCATATAAATGCTATTTAATTCTACTATATATATATATATATATTGTTACGCGTAAGGCCTCTGAACGGTTGCAACCTACGCCAATAGATGGCGCTTTCGCCGGATTCTCTTGCTGGCTGATGTGGGAGTCGCCGACAGCTGTGGTCCCGTTTCCTGGGGAGGTTGGCTGTAAATACGCTTTTGTGTTGGCCCCAGGATGTAGGGTCATGTAAATACACATTGTCTGCTATTTTATTTAGATGTAATGTTTAGTAATAGATGACAATAACTACTGCTGCTGCTACTACTCTTCTGGCGATGATGGCAGTGGCGAGAGTAACGACAGGAGGCGGCACGGAGACTTGAAGCAATTCCTTTATTGTCATATATTACTAAACATTACATCTAAATAAAATAACAGACAATGTGTATTTACATGGCCCTACATCCTGGGGCCAACACAAAAGCGTATTTACAGCCAACCTCCCCAGGAAACGGGACCACAGCAGTCGGCGACTCCCACATCAGCCAGCAAGAGAATCCGGCGAAAGCGCCATCTATTGGCGTAGGTTGCAACCGTTCAGAGGCCTTACACGTAACAATATGAAAACATTTAGATGCGAATGTTTTTTTCAAACATATATTAATTATTATCTATATTCTTGAAATGTTCTGTTATATGTGGGGTCACTTGTAATTATTATAATTATTACAATCAATTTATTCGCGATCGAACGTTGTGGCCCACTGTACTTATTACATCCCAAACACGATGCGACGCCAGCCATCTCTGACTTGAGCTCGATGTAACTATCTCGGCGAGCGTTAAGCCAGTGAGTTTCTTAATTGGTTCACGAAGCGTGTCGACGGGCGTCCAGGTATATGTCGCCCAGATGTCTTTCTGGTCAGTATGGTGTACTCCATTCCCCTGCGTCGCGACTTATAATAATTATAATGTCTTCTTTTATTACCTCTGCTTTATTTGATCTCACAAATGTTTGGAGATTGCTTTATGAAGTGAAAGAGGTGCTTGTAGACATCTTATGTTCTGGCTTTAAATGAACCAAGGGGATGAAGACATAATCAGTAGCATAAAACCTTGGCAGACTTACGCTGAAGGAAATATATTTCTGTTCAGAATTGATCGAAATTAATTAAAATTGAAAGAAAGATATTTTTCAAACAGCATTTTGTTTATTTCATATTTTTTTTTTGTACAGCCCGTACATCATTTCCGAAAACCACATTTGAAACATCAATCAAAACAGCTTGAATCATATTTCTGATAAAAGTTCTACAATGTTAATAATCATCTTCTATAATAAAAAATATATTTATATATATAGAGAGAGTGTTTACTTATTTTATTTCAAATTATACATTTCTTTTGATATACTTACATTCACATTTTTCTAACCTAATTTCAAAATGAGAGGTCATTGTTAATTTATAAGTTTGGATAGGGGTCTAAATTGTATTTTTAAAAATGTGAAAAGGGGGGCCGATACATCTGGCAAATGGATCCAAAGAAGAAAGGTTGCTACAGACCTCATCTCTGTCCATGCGCAGATTTACATTACAAGAAGGTTGATTGTTTCTGTTGCAACTTCAATCGCCCCAGTCATTCCGAAACTAACTTACCTCGACAAAACAATAGCTCAGCTAAAAAAAGAGGAATATCTAAAACGGTTCGTAAAACTAAAATTGTTTTAAAGACAGTCACCATACCTGAAGAACTCCTTTTAAAACCTAGGTTTTCTCGACCATCTTGCCAGTTAGCACAGGATAGATGCACGCGTTCTCAGTCACATTGTACTAGGACGAAACATGGAGAATGCAAAGTGAAATGTTGTGAATGTCAGACAATGGCGCCAGGGCGCATTCAATCCAGAAGTTGTGATAAATACTTAGGATGCTATAAATGCAGACGATGTTCTTCATCAAGAGATTACAGACGTCGAACATGTTCTAAAGAAACATTTCGAAAAAGCGCTTCAAAATTAGATAGTCATAAAAATAAATGCAAGAAAAAGAAATCATCTGACGAACAAGTTGAGATTCCTTTAAGAGGACGATGCATACCATGTCAGTGTTTTCCTCCCAAAACGTATAGGTACAAGATCAATTCCCAGATCTGTTGTGAGAGAAATGTAAGCAGGTTTGTATCAACAAATCTTGGTAGCCACGGGTCTACTGGATGTAGATTTGGTGTACCCCGGTCGGTCAATTCACCCATCATTCAAGTCCGAACTTATTGCGACAAAGCCTCTGGAGATAGGAATCACACCTGGAAGGATCCTATTCTACATAAAATGAGGAAAAGGAATATCAGTAATGAACTTCTCACATCACCGAGCAACGACGTGTTGACCCGAAATATTCTTCTACGTGTCCATAGTGATGTCAACCTCTGCCTGATATCAGAACAGAATATAAAAGGTGTGACATACAGCTCTTCATTTCAAACAGAATTCAACATAGGCAATTCCAAAATTTCATCAATGAATCTAATACCTGAATATAAAAATCTTCCAAATTGGCTATTTTACATAACCGAGAATACACAAAAGAAGAACTTAATTGAGATTCCATCAATACAGAATATATCATCAGAAGTTGAGTTTGACAATATCTTTCAACCAAAAGTGACAATTTCTGCTCCTGAAGTTTATCGCAGTTTCCCAGACATTGAACATCTCCAGAAGACAAAACAAGATATTTCCACCAACAAAAAGAAGCCAATGGTATCTAAAGACACACGAAGAACCGAACATCTTAGAAGAGCGGCATATTCAGCTCCTGTTCTGATACTATCCAACCTAATCTTCAAGTCAAGAAGTAGCACAAGTTTAGCTTCCATTTTAACTCAATAGGAAGTAAAATTACCAATTACTAAAACACTACACTATTTCAAAGAATGATATAATATATTTCGGGTTTTCTCTATCTTTATTATATAAAACAAAATGTAAAATCGTTCTGTCCAACTCTTTTCCAAAAAAAAAAATCCGAAATTCAAATATTACATTATTGGTAAAATTTTAATTTTTGAATCACACACAACACACACATTTAATACCAACATTGTATTCAACTATTTTAAAAACATTTATATGGCTTAAAACCTATTTTTGTATTGAATTATTTAGTTATTCCTATTTTACTTGCAAAAAAATTCAATTAAAATGATAATTCCATTATCAATATGACACAAAGCAATTTGCCCTCTTTATCTATCCATTTACATCTTCATTAAAAATGAAATTGGTATAGAAAAATTAATACTATATAAAATATCTAATACGATTTTTAGATGTTAATTATTGATGTGAAGGCAAATAATAGCACCCTTTCTAATATCTTTATATTCAATCACTAACCGAATGACCCGGGCAACGCCCGTGTTTTACCCGATTGAATGTTTTGATTCAAATACTATTTGTTACAATTATAAATTGGCGCCTTAAATATATCCCTAATGATAATAGTACTTACATATGTACATAAGTATGTGTATATATATACACCTTAATAGTACAAAAGCTACATACCTATACTTTCGATATTTGCGGACCTATAATGAGGTATTTAAAATACAATATAACGCGGCTGATGATTGTAAAACGAAAATTAAAATTATACCGCGAATGTTTCTTTTAAATTGTATTTTAAATGTTACTTTAAATATAAGTTATGAACGGAAAAATACGTCCAGGGTAGCCGAGTGGACAAGGCACCTGCCCGGTAAGCAGAAGGGTGTGGGTTCGATTCCCGCCCCTGGACACTTTTTATTTTTCCGTTCTCCATTACTCTTCATGTTTTCACCTTTCCATACCTCATCTTCAAAGTTAGAAATGTCGCTATTTCTCTTTGAAAATAAATTTCGATTTTTAAAAGAAACATTCGCGGTATAATTTTAATTTTCGTTTTATAATGAGGTATTGTTAACAATAGATTATTTAAGGAGCGACCCGCTCCAACACAATAGTTACAAAAAAACAAAGCGAGTGGGGGGGCATGATTGGGGGGGGGGGGGGGGGGGGCAAAGGTGGCGTGATCGTAGCCAACCAATAGGAGAGCGTCATTCCAAAAAAAAGCAAACGGTGACAGAGATGAAAAAGAATTGATGACGCTCGTAACTGTATATAGAATCATAACCTCTCTCTATTTATTGTTCTATAAAATTATATTTATTTACTGACATAGAGTTTATATATAGGAAAATTGCGATTTGCTATTATAAAATATCAAAAACCTTACGCAAAAAATTTCTTTATTCTTTAAACCTATTGTGCAAGGTGATTTTGATATTTTATAATATGGTTTGGAAACATTTCTGAAATGGTATCTTTAAGATTTCTCGAAGAATTTTCAACTTCGACATATACATTGTAAATTTGAAAAAATAGAGCAATTTATAAATAAATCTTTAATTAAAAAGGCATATATTGGATCAAAATATCATTTATTTTACCAATATAGGCCTTTTTATTTATACATTGTGATGTGCAATTTTAAAAAGAGCTAGCTACCTAACAAATTTGATAAATTATGTTCATTAGAAATAAAAAATAAAAAATTTAAATCTATATTTAAAAATTGAAAGGATTTGAAAGCACGAATGTTTCCCCTATACACAATACAAACCTCTATTGTCCTTACTGCGATGAAAAAAAAAATATATTAGGAGAGCTTGGATCATCAGTGGTGAACCCTCCCAGCGGTTTCGTCAATTTAATCCACCAGACCGCTTCTCAGAGCTCTAATACTGTATTGGACGATTCTGCTTATATACGCAGCACTAAAGGGTGGAATCTCAGAGATGGTTTTTAAGAAGACTGTGGACATAAGCTTATAGGACAGTAGAATTACATTCAAATATTTGCATCGAGCAATGCTCTTCTGCAAACAATAAATCTATACAAACGTTTGGCTTCTCAAAAACACTAAAGGTTTCGAATAAATTTAGTCTATACCAGAGGTCGGCAACCTGGAGCGTGAGCCACATGCGGCTCTTTGGATGTAAAGCTGCGGCTCTTTATATAGTTCCATACGCAAATAGTATTTGTGCGAGTACTATTCATTGTTGGTAAGAAAAAAGGTTGTTGCTCTTTAAAATCTTTGGAATTTTGTAAATTGTAATTTTTGACTCTTCCGACTCAAAACGTTGCTCACTTTCTCATTGTAACATCATATAGCTATTCTATTCACGGCCTAAATGCATAGACAAATGTAAAGGCATACATGTATGACAGCTCAAGTGTCCCTAGGGGGATATAGCGCTTTAAATTGAAATTGAAAATAATAAAAATAAGGTATAGATGAATTAAAACATATTTACCAGTTCTACTACTGATCTGGAGAAAAAATAACGTTATTTAATAGAATACAATGGAAAATATTTAATTTTGTCAATGCTTTTCATTTCTTGATACGAGGAGGTTGATAGATAGGAGACCATTGGAGTTACCAGTTCTAGCAGAAGTTGGAGGACAAGAACTTCGGAACAGATCCCAACATGAATATTGTAAACATGATTGACAATGTTTTAATGGTTACAATACCCTTGTCAGCGTGGTACAAGCTGTAACTAAACGACCAGAAAAAAACTTTGTCTTTCAGGTATCCTTAAAAATCATGAAACGGGTATTCAAGGCCGGAGTTACGTTTGCGAAACGGAATGCCTGAAAGACCAGATTTTTCTGGGCGTTTAGCTTGTACCACGCTGACGAGGGCCAATAGCGTGAAACGCGTACATGGTTAGCTTTTCTTAATTAATCAAGAAAGGGTATTTGGCCATTTCTTGAATAAATAAAAAAACATCAATTAGTTGATATTTATTCCAACAGTTTCACGATCAAGAGATACTTTTTTGTAGAACGACATTTGAAAATTATCCCGCATGTGTTTCTTTTAAACGAAAAATCGAAATTTATTTTAAGGAGAAATAACGATTATTTCTAACCTTATGTTCCATCCCTGGACACTTTATTTTTGCGTTTATCATTACTCTTCACAATTCATCCTTTCATACTTCATCCCTAAGGTTAGAAATAATCGTTATTTCTTCTTAAAATTAATTTCGATGCTTCGTTCAAAAGTAACACATGCGGGATAATTTTCAAATGTCGTTCTACACTCATAAGCCGCATTATATTGTATTATAAGATACCTTTTTCTTAATAAATGTATTTATTAACAAAACTAGCTTTGATTATGGAGTAAATTACAAATGGTTCAACTCCTTCATGAAACTCCATCACTGCTCATATTACATATACTTGGAGCAGCTCTTTGTTTTGGTCTACATTTTTTATCGAAACTAGAATGTTGCCAGATAGTTCTTTTCACGTGATATAAGTTACTTCATTTTAAATTGGTATATCCATATGCATATATTTCACTAATTTCCCTTATATAACGTTTATATATATACTAGCGGATGTGTACCCGGCTTCGCCCGGGTTTTATCCGAGTGAAAGTTTGCCTAACGAATATTATATATTATGAAGTATAATAAACAATGTTAAAGATTAGTTTTAATTATTAATCAAGATTGTGTGTGAATATGTGAGAAAGATGTAATATCGTTGTTGTTTTCTTGGCCGACTGTTTTACATATGGTGTTATCTTAAAATTGCTTGTTTTGAATATTTTTTTAGATTGAGTTGAATGAATTGCTGAATTTTTTTTTGTATTTATATATAAATAAAATTAACTCTGTTGATTTTTTTTTGTATTTAATCGATAACAGCGAAGTTACGCATGTTAAAGTTAGGAAAAATATTTTGATGTTAAGCAAAACCTGCTCCATCTCGTTTTACATAAATGTTGAAAATTTGGTCGAAATTGATGCATTGTAACGAAAGTTTTTAGCGAACACCACTTATGAAATTTGCATTTTATTAATATAGATATAACTTTGTGGAAGAAAGAGTAAACCAACACAAAACAACCTTTAAAAAACATAGCCCATTATCACTTTTGGTGGATCGCGCACTCAAACAGGACCATATACCTAATTTTGAAAAAGCAGAAATTATATACCACAATATTCAGGATAAGTACTCACCTTGATGGAGTGGGGTACCTTGATTTATTTCTGGAATATTTTTGAGTAATACCTTGATTTATTTCTGAAATATTTTTGAGTAATACCTTGATTTATTTATGGAATATTTTTGAGTAATACCTTGATTTATTTATGGAATATTTTTTTAGTAATACCTTGATTTATTTCTGAAATAATTTTTCCTGCTACATTGAAATATTTCTGGAATAATTTTGCCTGCTACCTTGACTTATTTCGGGAATATTTTAGCCTACTACCTTGACTTATTTCTGGAAAATATTTGCATAATACCTTGATTTATTTCTGGAATAATTTTTCCTGCTACATTGACATATTTATGGAATATTTTGTGCCTGCTACCTTGACTTATTTCTAGAATATCTTTTCGTAAAACATTGATTTATATCTGGAATAGTTAATCAGTTCACAGAACAAAACGTTATGGTGGTGATAAATAACAAGTTACAAAACCATTTTTGGCAAATTCAGAAAAAAAGCCAACCTGCATACCATGGATTTGGGCCCTCATAAATACAGGCGTCTTCGATCTCATAGCATCCTACGGGGAGAATTATGAAATCGTTTGAATTGACCAAAAGGGTGTTTAAGGCCGAATATTAGGCTGGTATACAACATAAAGTTGTATATTGTTTGTCTGTTTACTTTTTTTACGAATAAAAAATGAGCTCAAAACCTAAAAAAAAAAACCTATTTAGAAATCTCTACCTTGAAGGAAGTGATTGGTTAAAAAGCATTTTACAAATTTCGAACTTTTTTTTATTTGTACATGCTAATTAAGACTTGTTATACACTATGAAGGAGCTTTTGGACTTAAGAAAAGGGGCTCTCTACATCGTGGTATAGTTCTCGGATTTAGGTCTAGATATTGTGTAATAGGCCCTTGGAATTCGGAAGTAGGATTTGTGACGTAATGTTGTTGTTGTTGTTGCTTATTCCTCAAATCGTTTAAACAATCACCATTAGGTTTCATTGTCTCAGCTTTTCTATTATAGTCCTGGGGTGGAGAAGGAATGGTAGGTTTCTTGGAATTGGGAATAAAGACTAATATCATCATAGCAGCCTTCTTTGTCTAAAGAAATGGTATTTTCAAAATTCCATTGCAAGGCACTTTGAATTTGAAAATAAGAACTTATAAAACTTCTGGGAAGGTTTCTTGGACTTAAGAAAAGAGACTGGAATAGACTGTTGGTTCTTAGAATTGAGAAGTGGGATTCGTAACATCATTGTGCATTTAGCCTGCTATCCTCAGCAGGCTGGGTTCTGGTATTGGAGAATGGGTTTTTCACAGCATCTGAGCCTAGGTCTTGGATTCTAGAGGGGGGTGCCGGTCCAGGTTGTAGGTCTGCTTCCTCATTAGACACACTTCAAAGGCCGGCACATCGCCATTTTAGAAGAGCTTCTTAGATTTATAGTTTAAAATATTTCTATAAAATATATAAAATTCCATCATTTTTCGTGTTAAAATGGCGAACTTTGAATTCCCGCACGAACTAGCCGTCAGGATAGAGCGAACGATCAGTTAGTACATACACAGGTCATAGAACGCCCGTTTAAGTACACTTACTTTAGAGATTGAAAGTATTTTCATCAATTGATGATATGTCGTTATTGTCCGGTTATTCTTGACAATTTCCTCAACAAGAGCCAAATTTTGGACTGTTGTGACAGTTTAAGGTTAACCTAGCCTCTCTTTGTCATGAAGATAAAAATCATCTTTCTGGAAGCGCTGAACCCATCTCTGTATAGTGCTTCTATCCAATGTTTCGTTTCCATATACTGACTGAAGTTTTCAGTGAATTGTTATGGCTGAAATTTCCCCGGACTTAAAGAGGAACTCGGTCACCGACCGTTTTCGGATTCTTGTGTTCACATTAGGCTACATATCTGAAAAATACAAAATATATATCAATTCTGATTGCAGATCTGAAAATAAGAGTGTTTTATTCACAAGAAAACATTATTTCTATTATATTAATTACTAGCGGATGTGTACCCGGCTTCGCCCGGGTTTTATCCGAGTGAAAGTTTGCCTAACGAATATCATATATTATGAAGTATAATAAACAATGTTAAAGATTTGTTTTAATTATTAATCAAGATTGTGTGTGAATATGTGAGAAAGATGTAATATCGTTGTTGTTTTCTTGGCCGACTGTTTTACATATGGTGTTATCTTAAAATTGCTTGTTTTGAATATTTTTTTAGATTGAGTTGAATGAATTGCTGAATTTTTTTTATATTTATATATAAATAAAATTAACTCTGTTGATTTTTTTGTATTTAATCGATAACAGCGAAGTTACGCATGTTAAAGTTAGGAAAAATATTTTGATGTTAAGCAAAACCTGCTCCATCTCGTTTTACATAAATGTTGAAAATTTGGTCGAAATTGATGCATTGTAACGAAAGGTTTTAGCGAACACCACTTATGAAATTTGCATTTTATTAATATAGATTTATATATTTTTCTAGGGGTGATTGTGCATTACTTATTGACCCAACCTTGTTTATACAGAAATATGTTTGCTTAAACAATAGAGGAGAGAAAAATAATGGAAAATCAAGGGGCTATAGATTTATTTTAGCAATGGCCTAACATGGCTTAAATAACTTTAAGGAGAAATAGAATTATCCAGACAAGTGACCTTAGCATATGCTCCAGGGATTCTTGCATTGAAAAAAAAATTGGGAGATCAGATTTTTATAAATTATTTTGCCATATTTCAACCTTTTATAACATCCAGTAATCTTCTTAAATCATATAACAATGAAGTTTAGATATAACTAAGAGCTTTTAGAAGATGTCCATTGATTTGTTCCGGTTATTTGCTGGAATTTTCTTTTGTAGACGGCGACAAACACTAGGTGCAACGGTCATAGATGTCCATCCCATAAATAGAACAGAGAGTAGATTGGAAAGTTCTAAAGTTTCTATAAAGTTTATAAAGCGCCACAATACAAGTTGAAGAAAAGATTGGCAAGAAATATTAACTCAGACAGCTAAATCTGCGTGCATCGCCCCTCGAGCGTGTAGTAAACATTGGCTCATACAGAAAAATTGAGAGAGGTGAGTGAATATTAAACTCTGCCGGGAAATTTCCATTCAAACTCATCCATATTTTGTCAGAATTATTGAACTTTCGAACTTGATTCTGCCGTTAACAAAGTGTTAACATGATGCATTAGTGCGCCATCTACCTTGCGATTTCTTCTATCTGCTTATGTTGTTGCTTATTTGTTTAATGTATATGTTTATTCAATGCTCTTTTTCTTAATTGTTTATTTTCTTTTGACAATTCTGTTACCTACTCTACTACAATATTAATTATTGTAAATAGTTTTACGCGCAATTATCCAGATCGGATATAGCATGTCTTATTTGCAACTGGTAATAAATAAATAAATAAGTGCGCCATCTGTCATAAGAAACAAACTATTTTTCTTTTTCAAAATAAAATAATTTTTATACTACCCTTATTTCAATGTTAATAATAGGTCCTCCTGTTATTTCATAATTTCAGTAAAGACAGAAGAAATTATATTTTAAAAAATAACATATGCGTCAAAAAGAGTTTGAATTTTTTGTAACAAAGTGTGTTGGATTTAGGATACTGTTTTTTTTTTGTCATATCAATCTCTTGCTGCCATCAATTTTAGTTATAATTCATAGTAATGTCTTCTACCATGCTCATCCTTTTAAAACTGTAATTGTCATATAAACAAATATTTTATAAAGGATGCCTACCTCCCAGACAAAACTTTTAATTGGTTCCTGTTGTAAAACAAGCTTTATTTATTTAGACGTTACATACGTTGTATAATTATTTACATAAAATGATAATAAGCATTCTAGAGAGAATGTGTTATAGAGTTATTATTTATTTATTTAAGTAACCCAGGTTCCTGGAGCGTACAGAAGTCGCCAACTACCCGGGATGTCCTTCTGACCTAAGTCTTCTTGGATTTATATACAATGCCAGTGGAACTCCAATTAATGAGGTGTTGCCAGGCAGATTTCTTTCTTGGGAGATTTTCTAGGGATGCTGGACATATGTTGGAGATACTTAGGAGAGTGGCTGTCTGGAATCTTTGGCATTGGAAGGTTGGGCAAGTGAAGAGGAGGTGGTCTACGGTTTGGTCTTCATCTTGGCAGTGGGGGCAAATTGGGACTTCTTTCGATACCGTTGCAAGGTCTGCCTGAATGTATCCATGGCCGGTCAAGATTGTTGTGGAGGTAGATCCATGCTTGATGTTTCGAAGCATTTGGAGGAGTAGTTTCGGGGTGTAGCAGCAAATCTTCGTAGATTTCTGGTGGTATAGAGTTATACATTATATTTGAGTCGCTAAAATTAAGTCGAGCTCTTTTCTGCATTATTGTCGTTATTAAAATCAACACCATAGGTTGTATATGATGTATTTAGTAATATCAAAAATCCTTATTATATCAATTGCTTCTTTAATTTAATTGGTTCGAGACTTAATGAAGAGTTTAGTATGATTCCCTCAATTAAATCTACCTTGGTGAACGCCCAACACTTGGTAAAATAAAATAGCCTCGATTAATTTCGCGTTTTTTTACCAATAAGTTAATATTGTCACGGTAGAGAAGAAAAGTATTCTAAAAGCTTAATTAAAAATAATTTATTAATTAAACTTATATATTGCAAAATGTATCAATCGATTTTTGAAGTGGTAATTTACAAGCATGGTAAGGGGTGATGACTATGCAAATATTTATGATGATAAACAACAGAGTATTCAAAAATAATTATTCTGTGGCAATATAATAATTGTAGTAGTCTGCTAAACTAAACAGCCGAAGCTGCTGCGAAGGTGGGAGTATGTCTGAAAACACTTATGTAAATATTTTGTGATATAGAAAACAATTGTGTAAATTTATTTCTATGTTTAATCAATATATATGTAAATATCTCTTACTTTAAATAGTGTTCTTCATTCTAAATAAAGGTTCTTCTTCTAATCTCAAAGGTCCCGACAAGTCCAGGCTGGGATGTCAAATGTCGCGTAAAACGTGTCTACACCCAGGCTTCTGCTTCGCCTAGATGCCCTAAACTTCTTCTGGTCTTCTGGGGAGAAGTTCACCGACCTTTCTCTAATGGCGAGAAAGTCTTTCAACTCCTAAAAGGTAGGCTAACTGAAACCCGATGCTTGATCTAACACCAAAGACGACTACACTAACTAGCTCACACACAATCTTTATTTTGAATCAATTACACTATTTAAAGTAAGACATATTTACATATATTGATTAAACATAGAAATAAATTTAGATATTTGTTTTCTATATGAAAATTCGAAACTTTTATAAACGCGTATGATTATTTTAAAAATTAAACAATTTCTACTGCCTCTACTGCAATGCAAAAATTAATGGGAGGGCCCGGATCATCAGTGGTGAACCCTCCCATTTTTAAAAGAATCATACGTGTCTATAATAGTTTCGAATTTTCATAACAGATGGCGCGCTAATGCATTATAATATAATTGTTTTCTATATCACAAACAATATTTATTTAACTCTGAAAAAATAGTACAAATGTGATATTGCACTGGGATAAGGTGCATAAATGATGAAAAGGCATCTCCTTATCGTGCAACTGAAAGTTTCTGATGGCTTGCGCCATCTATCGGAATAAATATCAACTATTCTCGTTGATTTTTAATCATTCCAGAATTGGCCAAATACCAAAGAATGGTTGATATTTATTCCGAAGATGGAGCAAGGCATCAGCAACTTTCAGTTGCACGATAAGGAGATG
This sequence comes from Cordylochernes scorpioides, assembly GCA_030710605.1. Classification (NCBI taxonomy): domain Eukaryota; kingdom Metazoa; phylum Arthropoda; class Arachnida; order Pseudoscorpiones; family Chernetidae; genus Cordylochernes; species Cordylochernes scorpioides. Next base: position 75,834,118 of record CP092874.1, read on the forward strand.
CCTTTTTATAATTTACATAACTGTTTTCCGACACTCACTCAATTCAATCTATGATGGGGAACGCTCAATATTTTGTAAAATAAATCAATAGCCTCGTTTAATTTCGCGCTTCTTACCAATAAGTTGATTGTTTTAGTTTGCTGAACTAAACAGCCGAAGATTCTGTGAGGATAAACAGTATTGAACCATCGCTTGGTAATATTTATAGACTTCCCTTCTGTAAATATTCTTTTATGCAAAATCTGACAAGGATCTTCATTAAATTTAATTTTTTACAATTTTTACAAATTAATGGGAGGTTTTTTTTTCATTGCAGTAAGGACAGTATAAATTGTTTATTTTAAAAAAGAATCATATGGTTCTATAATACGTAGTTTCGAATTTTGATATTATATCTTAATTATAAAGATAATAATAAATATTATCTTTTTTTCATGTGTGTGTTCGGTTATGATATTTCTTCATAAGTAAGAGAATGTTGATAGCGGGATGAAAGGAAAGTTCTGGCTCATATGAACTAAGAGGACGAAGGCCCTTTCAGTTTTGAAGCCTCCACACTGTACAGACATATTTTCTGCAGATTTTATTGAAGTTACTATTGTGCTGTTCTCCATCAAGAGATTATAGACGTCGAATTTTTTCACAAGAAACCTCTCGAAAAAGCTCTCCAAATTCAGGTAATTGCAAAAAGAAATGCTTAGATAAAAAATCGGTTTACGCACGGTTAGTTAAGAGTCCTTTCAGAGAACGATGCATGCCTTGCCAGTGCTATCCTCCCAGAATAAGAACTTCAAAACAGCTTGAAACATATTTCTGTTAGCATTTCCATAAGAAAACCTACAATTTTAGTCTAGAGGCACAAAATATTTATAATCAGAGGGGGGAGGGAGTAGATTCTGTTTTTAGTCCAAATTCAGCATCTATAGGGAAAATGTTAGCTTTCACTTGCCTAGCCTTTCTAAAAGAGGTCATTGTTCTCTTAATGGATTAGGTAGGGGAATCTAAATTTTAAGACATATAAAGGGGGAGATATCTTTGAAAAATGGAACTTATGAAGCAAAATTGTTCAAGACCTTATCTCTGCCCCTACGCAGATTTACATTACAAAAAGAGGGGCTGTTTGTGTAGAACTCCTAATTGTCCCAAATGTTGTCGTTCCGCAATTTCCTTACCTCAACAAAACAAATTTTACGCTGAAAAAAGAGGAATACCTAAGGCTAAAAGGGTGCGTAAAACCAAAATATTTCTTAAGACGGTTACTATACCTGACGAAATCCGCTTAAGACCTTTTTTATCCCGTCGTTCTTGCCAATTAGAGTTATCTAGATGCAGGCATTCGCCTTGCATATGGACCAAACCTGGGAAATTCAATACAAAATGTATTCGTTCCGCAATTTTTTTACCTCAACAAAACAATCCCTCCGCTGAAAAGAGAGGAACATCTAAAACTAAAAAGGTATGCAAAACCAAAATTGTTTTTAAAACTGTTACCATCCCTGAAGCAATTCGTTTAAAACCTCAGTTTCCTCGACGATCTTGCCAGTTGGGACGGACTAAATGCAGGCATTCCCTTTCACCTTGTGCAAGCACAAAATCCGAAGAATGCAGAGTGAAATGCCATGGAGGCCAAACAATGCCGACTCTATATAAGCATATTCAGTCCAGAAGCTGTGACAAATACTTTGGATGCTGGAAATGCAGACGATGTTCTCCATCAAGAGATAATAGACGTCAAATTTGTTCACAAGAAACCTTTCGAAAAAGCTCTCAAAATTCAGATAATTGCAAAAAGAAATGCTTAGATAAAAAATCGGTTTGCCCACGGTTAGTTAAGTGTCCTTTCAGAGGTCGATGCATGCCGTGCCATTGCTATCCTCCCAGAACGTATTGCAGAAAGAATAGTTCATTGATATGCTGTGAGGGAAAGGTTATCAGGCTTGCCTCTACAAGCCCTTGTCGCCACTGCTCTTCTGACTGCAGGTTTGGGAGTACTCCGAGCTGTCAACTCGCTCATCTTCCCAATCATACGCTGCTGCAACAAGGACTATAGGGACAGAAAACAATCATAGATTATCGTATTTTAGCCAAAATTAAGAAGAAAAAGATCAAAGAAATAGACTTCTTAAGTCACCAAGGAATCATGTTTTGACCAGAAATATTCTTCAGCATGCATATAGTGATTTTGAAATTTGCCTAAATTAAAACAATAAATAAGAGCAGCTCTCTCTTCATTTTTACCAAGATATTTCTACACAAAGATGTCCCAGAAGGAACAAAATTAACCAAATTAACTAGTTTGTATGGCTGGTAGTTTCAGAAATTTGAAACGATGGCAAGTTCGAATCCATGTCGGGCAATGCTTTCTGACTGCCAGCCAGAAGAGTTTAATCATTGGCTGGTGACTCGTACTCCGAGATGTGGCAGGTTGTGGTACGATGCAGTCTTAACTATATGCTGTCCGCGAGCCACAGATGCGTTCATTCGGGTGGGAGTGTCAGAGCTGGACGATGTAGGCGCTGTGCCGAGCGAGAAAGCTGTATGGGCAACACTTCAGGTGACGTTCAGACAAGGCAGATTTAAGGTCCTGTATTCTGCTAAAATGTTAGAAACCTCCAACAATGATTCTCTGTAACCCTCACTAAACACTTTTATTTGTGTTATTTTAATAGTTGTAGTATTTATGAGGTATATATATTTGGAGTTGTTATGGTTGTATTAGCTGTAGTATTTATGGGGCCAACTCACTCCGAACCATATATACAGTTGCCCGGCCATCCTTGCAGCCCTCTATATGGCAGACATCAATCCAGAAGAGGACATCCATACTAACAAGGCACCTCAGTTGGCCGGTATTGTGATCAGGGTGCATGGACCGATCTGATCTGTTCCTTGGACAAGACACCACCACCAGTAGTTATGAGGTAAATTTGGAGATGTAATTGTTTTAATAGTTTTTGTAGTTATGGAGGTATTTGGAGTTGTGATGGGTTTGGTAATTATAGCTACAGTGTTTGTGGTATTTGGAATTGTAATGGTTGTAGTAATGTTAGTCGTGATGGTTGTGGTAAGTTCTAGATTTGGTTTTTGTAGAGTTTAGACTTGTGATCGTTTAGTAAAGTTTGGCCATAAATACCCATTTCTTGGTTTCAAGAAGCCCCTGGGACCAAAAATCTTTTTGGTCGCAGTGGTACAGCCTACTCCACGCTGACGAGCGCCAACAGCGCGAAACGCGTTCGTGGATGGCTTTTCTTGATTTATCGAAAAATTGGGTTGGCCAAATATCAGGGAACAGTCTAAATCAATGTTTAGTTGATTTCTGTTCCACCAGATGGCGCTCTGCGATCTGAAAAAATACATGTGCACCTGGTCAGGATATGCGTTTTTTATTTTTAATATATATATATCAACAAATAGAAATTATTATGCTATTTATTTTCTCTAATTCACCTATTGAGACTTAGCACGATTAAACTTCTCCCCTGAGTTTATTGATTTTCTAAACTTTTGATCCTTTATTTCAAGTCTTCTCAAATATTATTCAACCCTAATTAAAATGAATAAAACTATAAATAAATAATAATTTGTATAAAAATAGTATATATCATCAATTTGTTAATGTGATACTCCTGTTAAAGGACTGACAAGTCCGAAAGTTTGAAAATAAAAGGTTTGCATAAGAAACTTAGTCCTGAAAGCTTTATTTATTTCATTATAAAAAAACTATAAATATAGAAAGTTAAAAATAGTGAGATAGAACTCGATGGAAAAAATGCGATGCTATAAAATATTAAAGTCCATTTTTCTCAAAATATCATTTCAAAATATTTTCTCACAAATAAAACTTTCAAATATAAAAACACTTTTTTCATATTTCACTCAAAAGTACATAAATTTAATTGAAGACGTGCAATATGAGTGATATTCAAAGAGATGAACTTGGTCTTCGATTTAGCATTTCAACCTCATATTCCAACGTCAACGCGTTCTTAGAAATCAGTTAAATAGCAATTTTCTTTGCTTATCCCTAGTACACGTGGTACAGGCCATGATAATCATGGTGGGTAGAGGTAGGCGACTGCTTTTACTGTAAGCGCACCACATGTCTACACATGTGAAAATCACTTCGATTTTCACTTACAAATGTGCCAGAGCCCCGTTTGGTTACTTGCACTCGTTGGTAGGGTTGGAATTTTGCAAGAATCGGGGGCCATTGGAGCATTTTTTTTATCAGAAAAAAAGTGTCCAATTTGGGATTCGAACCCAGGTCGTAGCAGTCGAAAACCAACGGTTTAGACCATCTTTCCACCGACCCCCTGAATAGAACCTATGTAGTATATGTAAAGAAGAGTGCATTTCTATAAACTATCTCAAAGATACCTCTCAGTATATTCCAAGATAGGGAGGGAGGCTGTGATTGATGGCGTGCTGGGAAGGAGGGACTGAGGTAAACTATTTATACCGCAACCTTCATCTTGGAAGATCGACTAGGGCGTCAGCAGCGCCACTAGCGGCGATGCACTGAACTACGGTGTCGGTCGAAGATCTAGCTTTCTCACCTCAGGCGTCTGCTCATCTTTTCAACACAGGTATCGAGAAGTGATTTCAAATATGAGGACACCTTCCAACATTTATTCGAATTAAGCTGCCAATCAGTGAATGCGTTAATACCGTGTATCTACAATGGTATAGATCCGACTTTGTTTCTATGTATATTGAGTGTACGGTTTATTTTCTCAGCAAGTCCTAGATAGGCGCATGCTCAGTCCATTTACTCCTCAGCCACCGTTTGTGCAGCGGTTCAACTCACACAGAAGCCCTGACTTCTGGTCGGTACGATACATACATGAGCTCTTTGAAATAACGTCTATCAACGTAAAAAGTCAAAGATCTACAATCTTTTCTTTTACTTATTGTTCGATGAGAGCTTTGTCTATTTGTAATAGCAATTTTACAGTTCAATAGAAAAACTGAGAATTTTTTTAAATGGAAAAATATGATTAGAAGACACCCAGTGTTCGTTATATCTTTTCACCAAAAACTGTAAATATATATACAGTTAAACCTGTCTATAGTGCCCCCTCTAAATAGCACCTCCCTCTCTATAGCGCCCGATTTTAAATACGTAGTACGATGCGAGATTTACATTAAAAGTGACCTGTCTATAACACCCTATTTGGTGAGTCCCAAGAGGGAGCGCTATAGACAGGTTTAACTGTATATGACTATCTATTTACATATTCAAACACATTCTACAATGGCCTGTTTTTCTCCTTTCTTGGACGAGTGTTTAAAAGACGAAATATCTTAATAAATATTGTCGCTGTAGCGCGAGCTACTTACTGTCAATTGTTGTGCGAACTGACGTCACGTTTTAAAGCTGAAGTAGCACCATATTTTAAAGTTGAAACAAACTTTCAATTCAGTCTAAAGCCAAAACTGTCACTATTCTAAATTTCAATTCAATATTAACCCTTTTTTAATTATAAAAGCCATATAAAATGTATAGTACTCTGTTTAAATATCTTAAAGAAAGAGGTTGCCTTGCCAGCATTCATATTTCTTTAAAAAATAGACACTTCGGCCAGTCAAATATATAATATGCTTCGAGCAATCGCTCTTCCGCAAATATCAAAATATATGTAATTCGGCTGTCCTCAAAGCTTATGTCCATAGTTCTTCTAAAATACCCATTCAAAGAGTCTACCAACAGTATCACTATAAAAGGAAGTTCCAAAAATGCAATATAACAGCGGTATGGTAGATTAAACTGGCGAAACCGCTGAGAGGGTTCACCACTGATGAGCCAGGCCCTCTCATTAATTTTTCCATTGCAGTAAGGGCAGTAGAAGTTGTTTAATATAAAAAAGAATCTTACGCCTTTAAAATAGTTTTGAATTTTGATAACAGATGGCGCGCTAGTGCATCATATTATAAACATTCTACAATTTCTTAACGTTTCAACAAAAATATTTTGTCTTCGTCAGTAGAAATAAATAAAAAAATGAAGCATTTAGCAAATGCCTTGCCAAATGCTTCATTTTTATTTATTTCTTCTGACGAAGACAAACGATAATTATTAAGAAAATATAACTTTAACTGGCCGAAGTGTCTATTTTTTTTAAGAATTCTGTTTAAATAATTCAATAAAGCAATCCCTTGTATCAAATTTGAGTATAAATACCAGGCCTCCAGGGAAAAATATCTTTTCAAAAACTTTTTTAATATTTAGCTTTCGTGCACGAACCCCCTTCTACAGGAGAAAACACGTGACCTAGTTATATACCACTAGCCGAATGACCCGGGCAACGCCCGTGTTTTACCCGATTGAATGTTTTTATTCAAATACTATTTGTTACAATTATAAATTGGCGCCTTAAATAAATGCATATATTAGTTAATAACTATAGCCTATGTGCTTTATCTGTCTATGTACTGTTGGCTTCCGTAGGCGTCTCATACTGGGAAAAAGAAAGAGAGGATTCCATTTAGTTATTAACTAATATATGCATTTATTTAAGGAGCGACCCGCTCCAACACAATAGTAACAAAAACGAAAAAGCGAGTGGGGGAGGCATAATGGGGGGGGGGGGGGGGGGGGGGGGGGGGGCAAAGGTGGCGTGATCGTAGCCAACCAATAGGAGGGCGCCATTCCAAAAAAAAAAAGCAAACGGTGACAGAGTTGATAAGGAGATGAGGAATGACGCTCGTAACTGTATATAGAATATCCAGCCATTAATGCATTCACTCTGCTATATTAACCACCTGGAATATTTTATTTATACAAATATAATTTGTATGAAATCTGTAGAAGAACGATAGAGTGCACGAAAGCTAGTACGGATATGTGATATTAAAAGAAACTCATTGCTTCAATGTTTTTCGATAGTTTACTGATGCTCAATTTAATTAAAACTAGGAAGTTTTGAAACTATCAACGCGTATAACCTTTTATTCAGAATGAAACAATTTTCTATTGTCTTCGATGGGAAAATAAGATGAGCCCCTAGTTCATCAGTCGGGAACCCTCCTAGCATTTTAGTCAGTTAATCTTACAGTCGCTCTGATATCACTTTGGGCTTAAGAGCTTATATTTACAACAGCGAAATTAAAAGTCTTGGTTGAGACATTTAAGCGAACTATGGAAATAAGCTCTTATGATAGTAGAATTATATACATTGCTGGCCACCCAAATTGCAACACCAAAAAAGACAAGAGATATCACAACAAAATTTATTTTGTAGATAAAATGTTGACCAAGAATCAAATGATTAAATTTATAGACTTCTGCGAAGTGTGGTTCCTGCCAGAATCAGTAGCCAGAGTAGCCGCCATTGTTGTAGATCACCGCTGCCACACGCCTCGGCATTGATTCAAAGAGACTTTGAATATATTCTTGGGGTATATCAGACCAAGCAGCTTCCACACGTTGCCAAGGTTGATCTGGTGTGGCAGCTGGGGATGTAATATCGCTATCCACTTTCCTTCCTCTGTCGAACTCGGATACTTGATCAAAAGATGATCGCTGTTTCTTCGAAGCATAATTGATCGTTTTTTCAAAAAAAAAAAACAAGAAAAACACAATTGCCGAACTTGAAATCGACGAAATCTCCAAACCTTAAATAGTACTTTGAAGTGGAGCCACAGGCGCTCGTGATGTGCGTCTGCGCTGGAATTCTAATCATTTGCATATCTCACCTCCGCTAATGCATGTTATAAATTTTATGTTATTTGCATGCTTCTTTCAGGGTGTTGCATTTACGGTGACCAGCAGTTTATAAATCATAGATTTGTATGCGTTGATTAGACATTAAATACAAAGTTATTTATATACATAGTTATACATACGAGGGGTGTCCCATAAGTCCGTGTCCGACATATAAAGAAAATTACTAATAAAATGAATATGATTTATTTTAAAACATAATTCCCTTTAAAGTCTATATACTTTTTCCAGCAATGTTCTAATGCTTTTATGCCCTCCAAAAAGAACGATGTTTCAAGTGACTCAAAAAATGAGGTTACAGCATCAAAGACCTCTTCATCTGACCTAAATGAATGTCAGAAAGGGATTTTTCAAATGAGGAAATAGGTGGAAGTCAGATGGAGCTAGATCTGGTAAATAGGGTGCATGTGGTAAAAGTTCAAAGCCAGAATCATAAATAGCAGCCATGGCTTGCAGCGACCAATGACTCGGAGCATTGTCTTGATGGTAAGCAATCTTCCTGGACAACTTTCCTCTTCTCTTTTCTTTAATAGCTTCTCGTAGTTGTTTCACAAGATTTTCATTATAATTGCCAGTGATGGTTTGACCTTTATTCAGAAAGTCTAGAAGAAGTACACCCTCGGAATCCCAAAAGACAGACACCATAACCTTCCCTGCTGATGGAACTGTCTTGGCTTTCTTGGGGGAGGGGAACTGAAGTGTCTCCATTGCATGGATTGTTGCTTGGACTCTGGTGTAAAGGGATGGGCCCAAGTCTCATCCATGGTAACAAATATATTAACAAATTCCTCTGTATTAGCTTCAAATAACGCAAGATTGTCCGAAGATAACTTTCTCCTTACAGCCTTTTGATCGGGTGTCAAAAGTTTGGGAACCCAACGGGCAGAAAGCTTTCTGAGGCCCAAGTGTTCTCTCATGATCCGATCCACTGCTGTTTTTGGAATACCCAAGGTCTCTTCTATCTGAAGAACTGTCATTCTTCTGTTCAACATAACTAAATCATGTATCTTGTCGATGTTTTCTTGAGTAACTGGCTCAACAGGTCTTCCTGGTCCATGTTCGTCTTTGGTGCTGATCCTTCCTAATTTAAACGCAGCTACCCATTTTTTTACTGTGCTATAGGAAGAAACATCTTCTCTTAATGTATCCACCATATCCTCATAGATTTCCTTCGGCGACATTCCTTTCTTACAGAGATATTTTATTACAGCACGAATCTCGTTTGTCTCCATTTTAGATGATTCCTGTTTCTTGTCCTCTTTCAGAACCTATAACAAAAACGGTTAGTTGTAGAAACTTAAAACTTCACATATCTTTATACAAGGCTTTATGGTAATATGGTAAAATTTATCAGTTTCTAATATTTCGTTCTCATGGTCGGGCCACGGACTTATGGAACACACCCCTCGTATATACATAGTTATTTAAATTAGAAATTATTACTCCTGTAAGTGTAAGGTTTTATTTAATAAAGCAATTTTTATTCAATAGAAACCGTATTGCTCTAGCCATGATGCCAATTTGGTGCTTAAACTTCAAACCTTATTATGTCATGACCATTCTGCCTCGTATAGTCGTTTCCTGAACGCGTAACCTTTGTATAACTGCTCTGTGGAAAAATGGTACAAAAGTGAAATTGTACTGGGATTAGGTGAATAAATTAAGGCATCTCCTGATCGTACAACTAAAAGTTGCCGATGACTTGCGCCATCTGTCGGAATAATTATCAACTAATCGTTGATTTTTAATTATTCTAGAGTTGGCCAAATACCTATTCTTAATAAAAAAAAAAACCCACGTATTTCGGGCTGTTGGCCCTAATCGGCGTTGTATAAGCTGTACCTCAACGAACTGATTCCAATACAATTTTACTTCTATACTATCTTTTCATTTATATTGGCGTTGAAAAATACCCATTATTTCATTTTAGGAAGCCTCAAAGAATAGCTTTTTTATGGTCGTTGCTCTACAGCATGCACCACGCTGATGAGGGCCGACGGCCCGAAACTCGTACGTGGTTAGCTTTTCTTGATTAAATAAGAATGGGTATTTGACCAATTCTGTAATATTTAAAAATCAATGAATAGTTGATATTTATTTCGAAAGATGGCGAAAGCCATCAGGAACCTTTTAGTTGCATGATTAGGAGATGTGCTTTTCTTTAAAGAACTGCTCTGTCATCCAACCAAGGGAGATCTCTCCCTATGTAAACTGCTTCTAGGTTTCCGGCTATTTTACACGACAACGCCTAATCTCTTTAGACAATTTTAGAGTGTGTTTCAGGTTTATGATCTATTATAAAACGCTGCTACACGTCGGCGTCAGGTGGCTCATCATCATCATTCTTTGTTTTCTAAAACGTGTCAATAAAAACTTCATTCAACTCTATTTTAAGTAACACAGAGTATGTATAGGATAATATCCAATTTGGAGAGCTCCATCTAGTAAAATAAAATGTAACTAAACGTTGATTTAGGTTAATTCTATATTTATTCAACCAATTTTATTGATGATTCAATAAAAGGTCAACAACGCAAGCGTTTCGGTCAGCGGTGTCTGGCTAAAATGATTCCAGGCATACAGGAAAATTAGCTACACGGAGACCTTAATCCTGTAGATAAAATACTGTTACATCGTTCCCAGACGCTGTTCATGTTCTTTGTCTAATCAGAATGCCACAAAGATAGACACGTGAGTTCGTAAGGATGCAGAAAAAGTTGGCTCTTTATTATACTTGGCACTAAACAGAAGGAATACTATCAGTGAGACTTGCCTTCAACCTCCGCGTCAGAAGGATCCTTGGCGCCGTTGATGTCACTCTTGTTAAACGTCCCGCTCCACACTGTAATGCCCAGCCTGGACTACACCGTCTTGTAGGTCGCTCCGATGTCAGGCTCTCCTGGTACCGTCTTGCAGGATCATCCACACGTCTGGAGGCAACTCCCCACGTCTTCTACTTGCCGCAGATGTGACCAGACTGCCCGTTGTCCTCCTTCCACTCTGAAATGCCGTTTTTCGTGCCTCACACATGACAGCTGGAGTCCACCCCTCTTTCCTCAATTTTAATCTGGAATCTTGGTCTTGTCATTCATTCTACAATACTCTCAAGCAGGAAGTAAACGAACATTTACCCTGGACGTAACGCTACATCCTTGCCGAGAGACTGACTGCAGGAGGTGGGAAATTTTTATTTTGTTGCTAGGACTAAAGGATTTTTTTTTCTTTTCCTGCTTCTCTTTTTTTGAAATCGTCCTATTGATCTCACTTTATTTTTTAATTTTATTTCGACATAGAGCGTTATGTCCCCCTAGGGACACTTGCACTTTAAAGGTAAACTAAACATAGAAAGAAAAGAAAGAAAGTTAATTAGATGAAAAGAGAAAAAATATCAACACAATTGAAATATGTACAAAGGATTAGTATGCAAATCTAGTTAAATGAAATCAAATTGTAAAGTATTGAGTGTATTCGAGAAAAAATAATTTACAGATTGAAAAAAAGTTTTAAGGAATATTTTGAACAAAAATATGCTAGATATCAGAGAATTATTCAATTGAAATAATGCTAAAAAGAGTCAATTTATAAATAAAAGCGTTTCAAAGGAATTTAGTAATCTATATATATATATAATTGAATGTCTGTCTGTCTATCTGTCTGTGTGTACTCTATAGATTCAAAAACCATACATCCAATCGCCGTGAATATATATATAAAATTGAATGTCTGTCTGTGTGTACTCTATAGATTCAAAAACCATACATCCAATCGCCATGAAAATTTGGGATATTATTTGGTATATCCCCGGGAAGGTTTTTGAAAAATAATTTCTTGAATATCTTGAATATCCTTAGAGTTATTTGCAGATTTGTAGATTTAACTCGCAAGCAGCGCCACCATTGCGACGATGATAACAAGTTTTTTTATCTATAAGTTTTATTATCACTAAGTTTATTATCTTAAAGATTATTTATCAAAAGTAAGATTATCTCAGGATGACACGGCAATTTATTTGAGACAAGAATAATGATACAATTCAAGGCGAAGATACTATTCTTTTAACTTCCAATTACCGAGGGAACCAATTAATATTGATTTTATTCAACTTATCGAGTATTTTTCAAGGGACCGGGAAAAAATGTTCACTAGATAAAACGATGATTTTGTAATGTAGAAAATTAGGAAAGACAAAATTCAGGATGACACGGCACACAGGGACCGGGAAAAAATGTTCACTTTATCGAGAGATTCAAATTTACGAGTTTCAAATTATCAAAATATATCTTTTTTTTTATAAGTTTATAGAGAATTGTTTTAACAAATGTTCGTTAGACAAACCTTTACTCGGGTAAAACCTCGGGCGAAGCCGGGTACATCCGCTAGTCTATATATATATAAATGAATGTATGTGTGTGTGTCCTTTATGCCTGACCAAACCACTCATTGGAACGCCATGAAACTTTGGGAAGTTATTTAGTAAAGTACTGGGAAGGTTTCTAGCAAATAAAATTTTTGAAATTACTTTTCGCCTAAAAATAATCAAGATAAATATTCTAATTTATCTGTTATAATTCAACAATCTGCTCTAAATATTATCATGATGATATACGATGATTTTGTAATGCAGAAAATTAGGAAAGACAAAATTCAGGATGACACGGCAATTTATTTGAGACAAGAATAATGATACAATTCCAAGGCAAGATACTATTCCTTTAACTTCCAATTACCGAGGGAACCAATAAATATTGATTTTATTCAACTTATCGAGTATTTTTCAAGGGACCGGGAAAAAATGTTCACTTTATCGAGAGATTCGTTAGAAAAACCTTTACTCGGATAAAACCCGGGCGAAGCCGGGTACATTCGCTAGTTCCTATATATATAAAAGTCAGTGTATGTATGTATGTGTGTATCTATGTTGGCTATACACGTCCACAATACGTAACTAATCTGACTAAAATTTTAACAGTATATAGAGTAGAATCTGGAAAAACTTATAGTGAAAATTTCAGGTCTCTTTCCCGAATATTCTTTGAGTTATTTGCAAATTTGCCATTTCGCTCGCAAGCAGCGCCTCTAGCGGTGAAGATGGGAGGTAATATCAGCTGACCTAATGTACATGTAAAACGTGTTTTGACAGGACATAGAGAAAAATCTGGAAAGATATTTATCGGATTTTTAGCCAATAAAATTTGGAATTGACAGGTTCTGGGCATTAAAAGTTGTTTTTTAGTCAGAAAATGATTATGACAATATTGCTGTATTATGTTTGATTATCAGATACAAAATCATATCGGGAAAAATTCCAAAAAGCAGAGACCACGGGTGAAACCAGTTCATTTATTTGTACGCAGGAACAAAATTCTAACAGAAAAACATTCATTCGAGCAGAAAACAAAAGCCAGATCATCTTTCTATAAAAATATCGCTTCTCAGACACAAAGTTTGGAGCGGGACGTTTCACAAGAGTGACATCCACGGCGCCAATTTATAATTGTAACGAATAGTATTTGAAAATCAAAATAATATAATTTTCAAATATCGTTGTGAAAATTTACATTTTTATTTTTATATTTTAAAAACACACAAAGTTTGGAGCGAGACGTTTCACAAAAGTGATATCCACGGTGCCAATTTATAATTGTAACGAATAGTATTTGAAAAAAAAACATTTAATCGGGTAAAACCCGGGCGTTGTCCGGGTCATTCGGCTAGTCTATATATATAAAATTGAATGTCTGTCTGTGTGTACTCTATAGATTCAAAAACCATACATCCAATCGCCGTGAAATTTTGGGATATATTTAGGTATATCCCCGGGAAGGGTTTTGAAAAATAATTTCTTGAATATTTTGAATATCCTTAGAGTTATTTGCAGATTTGTCGATTTAACTCGCAAGCAGCGCCCATTGCGACGATGATAACAAGTTTTTTTTATCTATAAGTTTTATTATCACTTAGTTTATTATCTTACTTGGGTAAAACCCGGGCGAAGCCGGTTACATCCGCTAGTTTTTTTTATAAAATTCAAAATAAATCTGCTAAATGAGTTGAATTTTTTTATATATGTCTTTTGTTGAAATTAGATCAAACGAGTTTGATACATTTAGTCATACATTGAGCACTTTAGAGTGATAAATAGATAGGGTTTAATGTGGACCCGATGTTTCGCCAAGGCTTTTCCCGAGGGGATGTATGTTTGACCTACAAACATATTGTTTAAAATAATTTATATGATCATATAATTATATCATAATATATATGATCAGAATGTGTGCCACACTTAAATCAATTGCCCTTTGCCACTTCATATTTAAAAGAAAAAAAATCGACAGTTGACCAAAAAGTGCACCTCTCTGTGAAACTACCACGTTCCCATTATTCACCTTTTTAGAGGTAAGAGATGAAATTATATAAAAAAAGGTAGCCTCTAATAATTAGAGGCTACCTTTATAATCTATCCAAAAAAAAAAACTAAAGTGAAATAAAAAAAAAGGCATCTCCTTATCGTGGAAATGAAAGTTGGTGATGGCTTGCGCCATCTGTCGGTATAAATATAAACTATTCTGTTGATTTTAATTATTTCAGACCTGGACAAATACCCATTCTTGATTAATCAAGAAAAGCTAACCACGTACTTGTTTCAGGATGTTGGCCCTTGTCAGTGTGGTTCAACCAAGAATGGGTATTTGACCAATTCTGGAATAATTTAAAAATCAACAGAATAGTTTATATTTATTCCGACAGATGGCACAAGCCATTAGCAACTTTCAGTTTCACGATAACAAGATGCCTTTTTTTTCTAATTTATCCATCTTATCCCAGTACAATTTCAAATTTGTAATTTTTTTTCACAGTGAAATAGTTTAGCATTTTTTTATTTATGTGTGTTTCAGGGAGTGTTGTCTGAAGTCATATCAAAATTTCAAAATGGCGGTCAAAGAGGTTGTTGATATTCCGTTTGGATGCCAGAGAGGGTTCTTATGCCCCCTGGTGGACGTGCATTTCGTGGACTACGCCAAAGCCAAAATGAAGCTTGAAGCCGAAGGGAAAGAAGTCGCTCATGATTGGTTCCCAAACACGATCGTAGGCTATCCCATCTTAGGGAAAAATATAACGAAGGTTTATCCTCCAAATAAATACATGCCTCCTTCCTCTTATCTACCTAAATATGAGATACTAGAGAAACAACTTGATGAAACAAAATTGAAATATTATGAAAATTTGAAGACAAAAGAGGAAGAAGCAACGAGCGCTATATCAACAGAATCTGTCAAAATTCCAGAAGAACCTATCTACGATGATACAAAAGTAAAAAGTTTAGAAGATATGGAAACAGAAACTGATGTTGAAAGTGACCTGAAGAAATCACAGAGTGAAGAAGTTCAAAGTATTGTGGAAATTGAAGAAGTACAAGAAGGTGTTTCAGAACCAGAAGATGTCCCGGAACCACAAGAAATGCTCGAGCTGCCGTTACCAGCCAAATACGAGAATATCGACACGGACGTCAAAGATGCTGAATCTCTTGGAACAGATTTAGAAGAGAGTGAAAATAAACCAACAGAAAGTGAAAAATCTCAAAGTCTACCTGACGTAGAAGTAACAGAGGCACAAGTATCAGTTGTTTCATTACCGGTTGAAACACCAGAACCTCCAACCACGGCGCCTGAAATTCCAAAAACACCTAAAAAAGAGGATTCTAAGAGGAGGAAAAAAGCAGATGGAGGTTATTATATGACGGATGAAGAAATAAGAGCGCTCCCGTTACACGAACAGCCTGATCTCTTCCTTCCTCGAACGACTCCTTTTAGTCTGGCTCCAACAAAGATTACCCCTGAACCTAAACCAGCGCCTAAACCCGCGAAAGAAAAACCACCCAAATCTCCAAATAAAAACCCTGAAATGAAAAAACCCAAAGAATTCCACCAACAAGCCAAAGTTTCAACTCAAACTCCATCTCCAAAGAAAGGAAAAGGTAATAAAGGCAAATCCAAAGCATCAAAAAAAGCACCAAGTACTGCATCTAGTATTTCAACAATGGAAAAATCTGTCACAAGCGTTGCTAGTACAGGACAGTTAACTACACCATCACAATCAGACAAAGAAACATCAGGTATAGAAATTTCAGGAATTCCTAGAGTATATGAAAATGAAAAGTTTAAGGAAGATCATAAAGAAAAAGTCGAGTCAAATACCGTAAGTGAACCTGCATTAGAAGAAGTAGGTCCAAAACTCATAGAAACAGAGAAACCAATAGAATATCAAAATAATGCAGCTAAAAAAAAATTAGAAATCAAAGATGAAAATTCTGCTGGAACGCAGACACCGGAGGTGAACTTAACCCAAACGATTTCACCCACAAAAACGGTTGATGATGAGCTCAGTAAAACATCTTCAAAGATTATAAAAAATGAAAATGGACCCACAAACAAAAAGTTTAAACATGAAGTTAGTTTTGTAGAAAATACTAAGAAGAAAACTAACACCTCAGAGAAAAGGCCTTTGGTACCTCAAGCACCGGTAAAAAATCCGCAAGAGAGAAAAGAAACTGAAGTTAGTCAAGCGATTCAAAAAGATTTGATTCATAAACCAAAATTATATGAAGCAAAGACCTCGACTGATAGCAATTTGACTTTGGATGAAGTCCCTTTGTCAGAACAATATGGCCTACCAGACTTAGAAAGAAAGAGGCGTAAAAAGAAACAGAAGGTAAAACCAAAAAAATCCGAATCTTCTCTAAGTGTAGATCTAGCAAGGAAGCCAACACCAATTAAAAAGCCCCGCGTCTTAAACAAAGCTGAATTTAGCTCACCTGCTTCTGGAGGCAATACAAAATCAAAAAGTAAAAGTATGATTTCAGAAAATGATCTGATGAAAGAAAAACCGAAAACTAAGACATATACAGATATTGAATATATAAAGACCAAAAAGGAAGAAAACGTTAGCAAAAAGAATGGCGCTGCTGAAGCTATAGTAAAGAGTGAAAATATATATAAGAAATCGGAAGTAAAAATAGAAATAGATGCCGTTTTGAAGCAATACAGCGATACCAAACAGAAACAAAATACATATAGAAATAAAGGGCAAGTAAAGGAAACCAAAGAACACCAAATACCAAAATATCAAAAGCAAACTAAAGAAGAAAAAGCAAAATCACTAAGTCATAAAGTTTATGGGCCTGTAAGTCAAAGGCAACCAAGTGGTTTAAAAATAGATAAAGATATTCACAAAGAGGCTGACTCAGCAAAAACACTATATACAAAGATGCCTACACCGACTACTAAACCTCCTAGTAGTGGAGAAAGTCTTACCGAACAAAAATTAGAGAGAGATCTGTCAAAAAAGATATATGGACCAGTAAGTTTACGGCAACCTAAGAGTGAAAAAATACCCAAATCTGCCTACAAAGAGATTGATTCAGCAAAGCCTTCAAACACTACTAAAGGAATTTATGGCCCAGTTAGTTTAAGACAACCAAGTAGTGCAAAAATCTCCAAGTCTGCCTACAAAGAGGTTGATTTAGTAAAGCCTTCAACGACCACGAAGGGAATCTACGGCCCAGTTAGTTTAAGACAACCAAGTAGTGCAAAAATCTCCAAGTCTGCCTACAAAGAGGTTGATTTAGCAAAGCCTTCAACGACCACGAAGGGAATCTACGGCCCAGTTAGTTTAAGACAACCTAGTAGCGCAAATATACCCAAGTCTGCGTATATGGAAGTTGATTTGGCCAAAAGACCACATGAAAAAGTTCACAAATCAAAATCTAAAACCAGCAAAGAAAGTATTCACAAACCTAAATTAGAAGTAGACCTGGCGAAAAGACCTCATGCAAAGTTGCCTAAAGCTGCTGCCAAATCTAAAGCCAGTAAAGAAAATATACCTAAGCCCAAGTTAGAAGTCGATCTGGCAAAGCCTTCAGCGACGGCGAAAAGGATCTATGGGCCTGTAAGCCCCAGACAACAAAGTGGTACGAAAATATCTAAGCCTATTTACAAAGAAGTTCACCTCGCAAAAAAACCTTATGTTAAGAAACCTATGCCAACAGACAGACCTCAGAGCAGTGGTGAAACCTTACCTGAACAGAAATTAGAAGTTGATTTGGCGAGGCCCTTAACTACTATGAAAGGAATATATGGCCCAGTTAGTTTAAGACAACCCAGCAGTGCGAAAATATACAAGTCTGCCTACAAGGAAGTTGATTTAGCGAAACCTTCATCTGGTACAAAAGGAATCTATGGTCCAGTTAGTTTGAGACAACCAAGTACAACGAAAGTACCCAAGTCTACATATATGGAAGTTGATTTAACCAAAAGAAGACATGAAAAAGTACCCAAACTAAAAGCTAAAACCAGCAAAGAAAGTATTCACAAACTTAAATTAGAAGTAGACCTGGCGAAAAGACCCCATGCAAAGTTGCCTAAAGCTGCTGCCAAATCTAAAACAAGTAAAGAAAATATACCTAAGCCCAAGTTAGAAGTCGATCTGGCAAAGCCTTCAGCGACGGCGAAAAGGATCTATGGGCCAGTAAGCCCCAGACAACCAAGTGGTACGAAAATATCTAAGCCTATTTACAAAGAAGTTGACCTCGCAAAAAAACCTTATGTTAAGAAACCTATGCCAACAGACAGACCACAGAGCAGTGGTGAAACCTTACCTGAACAGAAATTAGAAGTTGATTTGGCGATGCCCTTAACTACTACGAAAGGAATATATGGTCCAGTTAGTTTAAGACAACCCAGCAGTGCGAAAATACCTAAGTCAACATACCTAGAAGTAGATTTAGCCAAAAGACCTAAACCAGAGTCACCCAAGACAGCAGAAACATCTGAAATTACCAAAGAAAGTATACCTGAAAGAAGTCTAGAAGTCGATCTAGCAAAACGAACTCTTGCAAGGGAACCTAAATCATCAGTCAAACCTCAGAAAAGCAAAGAAAGAACAAGCAGGCCGAAACTACAAGTTGATCTAGCAAATAGACCACGCGCAAAAGTGCCTAGACCAACAGCCAAGTCCCAGACAAGCGGCGAGAGCATACCTAAACAAAAACAAGAAGTTGAATCATCTAAGCGAGCGGATACAATGGTACCAAAATCTAATCTTAAACCTCAGGATAGCAAAGAATATCCTTCAAAGCCTACGTTGGAAGTAGATCTTGCCACACCACCTTCTACTAAAAATACCTATGGGCCAATCAGTCATAGACAACCTCATGAATCAAAATTATCCAAGTCCACCTACAAAGAGGTCAATTTAGCAAAACCACCAATAGCAAAGGTACCTAAAACAAAATACAAACCGAAAGGTAGTGATGAAAGCATATCTAAGAGAAAACTTGAGGTAGATTTAGCAAGACGTCCTCGTGCAAAATCAATTAAACCAAAGCCTAAAATCATGATCAGCAAAGAAAGTTTAACTGAACATGAGCTAGAGGTGAATTCAGAAAAGCCCCCAGCTTATAGCAAAAGTATCTATGAACATACGTTACCGGTAGATTCAAAGTTATCCAAGTCAGCATATGCAGATGACAGTGTAACAAAAAAACTTTATACGAAAGCATTACAAACAAATATTCCTGAACAATCATATCAACAACCTAGCTATTTAAAAATGACCAAGCCGATGTATAAAGAAGTCGATTTAGCCAAAAAGCCTCACGTAAAGATTCCTAGATCTAGGGTTCAAAAAGGAGGAAACAGCGAAACCCTTTCCAGAGCTCATTTACAAGTAGATTTATCAAAAAGACCTAAAGCTAGAGTTCCTAAGATGAAACCTAAAGCACAAGTCAGTGGAGAGAGTAGCACCCAAATATCATCTTCAGTAGATTTAGAAAAACGGCCTAAAACAAAACCGAAAATAGAAAGCAGTACAGGAAGCATAACCCAACCTACTTTGTCTGTGGATTTGACAAAACGACCGCACGCAAAAGTTCCTAAACCAAAGCCTAAAACACAAAGCAGTGCAGAAGGCATAACCCAACCTACTTTGTCTGTGGATTTGGCAAAACGACCGCAAGCAAAAGTTCCTAAACCAAAGCCTAAAACACAAAGCAGTGCAGAAAACATAACTCAACCTACATTTTCGGTGGATTTGGCCAAACGACGACACGCAAAAATTCCTAAACCAAAGCCTAAAATACAAAGCAGTGCAGAAAGTATAACCCAGCCTACTTTGTCTGTGGATTTGGCAAAACGACCGCAAGCAAAAACTCCTAAAGCAAAGCCTAAAACACAAAGCAGTGCAGAAAGTATAACCCAGCCTACTTTGTCTGTGGATTTGGCAAAACGACCGCTCGCAAAAATTCCTAAACCAAAGCCTAAAACACAAATCAGGGCAGAAAGTATAACCCAGCCTACTTTGTCTGTGGATTTGACAAAACGACCGCAAGCAAAAGTTCCTAAACCAAAGCCTAAAACACAAAGCAGTGCAGAAAGTATAACCCAGCCTACTTTGTCTGTGGATTTGACAAAACGACCGCAAGCAAAAGTTCCTAAACCAAAGCCTAAACCACAAAGCAGTGCAGAAAGTATAACCCAGCCTACTTTGTCTGTGGATTTGACAAAACGACCGCAAGCAAAAACTCCTAAACCAAAGCCTAAAACACAAAGCAGTGCAGAAAGCATAACTCAACCTACTTTTTCGGTGGATTTGGCAAAACGACCGCACGCAAAAATTCCTAAACCAAAGCCTAAAACACAAAGCAGTGCAGAAAGTATAACCCAGCCTACTTTGTCTGTGAATTTGACAAAACGACCGCAAGCAAAAGTTCCTAAACCAAAGCCTAAAACACAAAGCAGTGCAGAAAGTATAACCCAGCCTACTTTGTCTGTGGATTTGACAAAACGACCGCAAGCAAAAACTCCTAAACCAAAGCCTAAAACACAAAGCAGTGCAGAAAGCATAACTCAACCTACTTTTTCGGTGGATTTGGCAAAACGACCGCACGCAAAAATTCCTAAACCAAAGCCTAAAACACAAAGCAGTGCAGAAAGTATAACCCAGCCTACTTTGTCTGTGGATTTGACAAAACGACCGCAAGCAAAAGTTCCTAAACCAAAGCCTAAAACACAAAGCAGTGCAGAAAGTATAACTCCGCCTACTTTGTCTGTGGATTTGACAAAACGACCGCAAGCAAAAACTCCTAAACCAAAGCCTAAAACACAGAGCAGTGCAGAAAGCATAACTCAACCTACTTTTTCGGTGGATTTGGCAAAACGACCGCTCGCAAAAATTCCTAAACCAAAGCCTAAAACACAAATCAGGGCAGAAAGTATAACCCAGCCTACTTTGTCTGTGGATTTGACAAAACGACCGCAAGCAAAAGTTCCTAAACCAAAGCCTAAAACACAAAGCAGTGCAGAAAGTATAACTCCGCCTACTTTGTCTGTGGATTTAGCAAAACAACCGCAAGAAAAATTTATTCAAACAAAATATCAACAAAAGAGTACTGAGAGTCAATATCGACCTAAAATGGAGGTATATGCAGCAAAACAACCAAAACCCGCCATAAATTCTCGTCCAAAATATGGCACCCCGCCAGATGATGTTTCCAAATCTGTTTATAAAGAGGTTGATCTATCGAATAGACCTCAGATAAAAGTTCCCAAAACTACTTCTAGAATACGGAGCCACGGTGAAGGTGTATCAAAACATAAGCTACAGGTAGATTTGGCAAAGTCTCCTCAAACATCAAGAAAAATTCTTGATCAAAGGTCCAGTAAAAGACATGATGAAAAGAAAATAATCGAGTCAACACACAAAGAATTTGCTTTGGAAAATATTTTGCATGTTCCAAAGCATAGAGCTCCAACTCAGCAAAAAGAAGAAAACAGGGCCGAAAACATTCATCAATCAAAGCACCTACATGTAGATTTTGCTAAATTTTCAGAACCGAAGCATCATAAAGAACACTATTTGAAAGTCAAAAGTAATGAACAAAAGCCTTTAATTTCTAGAATAATATCCCCACTATACTCAGCTAGTCTTAGCGGAATCGCGAGAGAGCATAAGCATCTGGAGGTAGATTTAGCAAAAAAGCCCGTAATCGAAGGCGTCAATCGCGAAACAAAACATGTTGCCCAAACGCGAGTTAATGAGGCCAAAGAGAAGAAATATCTGGAAATAGCACTAGCAAAAGATCACGGAACTATAAAAGGTGACAGTCCAGAAATTATTTACAAATTTGTGGAAGGATCATCTCATGCAGAAACCAAACGGGCTAAATACCAACGTCAAAATTCTTCTTCATCACCCGGGAGCAGGAAACATTCTACAAAAGGTGACGAGGCAATTTCTGTTGAATTTGGAACAAAACCTAAAAGTGGTACAAAGACACTAAAGTCCGCCTCATCCACAGGTAAAATCCGACAAATAAAATCTTTTCAAATGGATTTAGCAGGAGAACCATCTGACCGATTAAGATCTACAAGAGTTCCCGTTGGTGCCAAAAAGGAAGCAGTACTTGGTGAATCCAGAGCTGAATCTGCTGTGGTGACTTTCATATTCGATAAACGTGGGAGATCATCTTCGTCTAGAAGAACTGCCAGAATGGACAAACCGCGGGTATCGATCCTTCAATATCCTTCATCCAGCCCAGTTTACACTGAGGAACTCTACTTAGCACCAAGAGCCACGCAACATGTGGACTTGCTTTATGTCAAATCTAATTATGATCTTTCTTTGATTTGAACTCTTCTACTTCCGAGATGGAACATGTGAAAATAAAATTCGTTCAATATCTACTTGGTGATTATATATTTCATTGTTAGGTTCAGTAGTAGGTGTAACCGAAGATGGAGAGAGACACGTGACAACATCATTTCCTTCACCCCAAACACGCTCTAATTTGAGTCACTCAGCCAATTCCTATAGCAATAGCCTCTTCCCTCAAAATAGACGCTAAAACTAAGCGCGATCAGAAGTTTAAAAATAATCAGAGTTCATGGATACTAACAATTTTGGTTCCTTAAGCGATTTCGCCCGTTTAACATGCAACTATCAACGAAAATATTCACGTTTTTGATCATTTTGCTGAATGGGTGACAATCTGAAGGTGGAAATTTTGCCGGGAGGATATATAAATTTCCATCAATATTTTAGCCATAAATTTGGCCTAGCGACTTTGCCAGCTAAACCCCTCTTTGGCAGATTGTCAAGATTCCATTAGATCTCGTGTGAATCTCATGGAATAAAGTCCGCCCTAGACTGACGAGGCCCATTATCCCGAAACCATGGTCTCTAGTTGGACGCTTTTCAGTTTGCCAAAGCTGGTGTTGTGGCTTTGTCACCGACCCGAGGCCGCTAGTTTGCGGCGACGGTCAATAGATGGCGTCTGGTTTTGACGGGAGAGGTGACCCATGTCTCTTTAAATCTCAAGGTGATGATACAAAAAGGTAAATTCTATGTTACATTGCGACATCATCAGATTACGGAATTTATCACAAGAAGGATGAATTTATAAACAAGGAACAATTAACAGTGCTATTTGTGGATTGTCAAAATCACTTGTTGGTTGGGAGTTGGCATAAAAAGGAATCTATACACACATATAAACTGTTCTTGAGTTATATATTTCCCGGGACGTTTGGGTAATCTACTCTCACCTTCCTCAGAGGAATAAATTCTTGAATTGTAACTTTTATCCTCTAGGAAAGCTCGAATTCAACACCATATAGACTGGGAAATACAAGGTTCTCCCAAAAGTTCGTAAACACTTGCAAAAATTGAAATACCAATATTATTCGCCGTTATTTATAATGTCTTTGTTTTATTCATAACGTAATTGTATTTTACGTATTATTATGTATTCGCCGTAATAAATTATTCGCCAAGTATTAAGAAAAGCGTTTTTAAAAAACACGAACTTTTGGGACAACCTTATAAATAATCCAAGAACGGTTAATAACTCTAAATTATTTTTTACCTTATATTTTAGAGATAGCATGGTAATTACCAATTTATTCCTCTGGCCCGTATAGGGAATTCCTGCCGGTGGTGGGCCATAATAAGCCAGTACAAAGATTGCTAGGGTACTATGACGAACTGAAGAAGTATTTATATATAATTTCATTGTACTTCCTGACCACGTAAATGAATGGTGCTAATTGCCTACTGCCATCTATCGGAAATATCAAATGACTTGTTTTTATTCTTAATTTTCAGAGAGAATGGGCCAATACCCATTGAATTATGAAGAAAAGTTTACACATATGCTTTCTGGACTGTTGGGCTTCGTCATCGTGGTTCAGGTTGGACGTGGAACACCAACAAAGGAGAGATATTCAACCTTTATTTTTAATTCCAGAATTTCAAGTCGTAGGATTGTAAAAATTATTTTTAAAAATTTGAAAAGAAATCAAGGCGATGTATTAAAATACGCCTCCAGCCTTCAGATTGCACTATCAGGAAGGGACATTACAATATATAGCTCCCTGAGCTTCATCTCTACTTATAAACTATTTTTTAAGATATTGTCGCGGAGATAAATGAAGCAAGGGCAGATTTGGGAATAATTAATTTATCATAAAAGGTATTTACCTTTTAGTTTTCCAATAAATTATATACAAGAGGTATTTATAGGAAGAGAGAGATTGAGATTGAAACTGATTTATTACAATGTCCATATAAGATTATATAAGGTTAAATACATGAATATAAGTAAGATTATAAAATGATAAATAACGAATAAATAGATTTAAATATAAACAATACTTTGATAAATATACATATATATAAAATATATACAGTCTCCATCTACCGCGGGAAAGACTCCGCCACCGATGGACTGCGAGAGTTAATTGAGAGAGAGTCTGATAATATAACAACTTATCCCAAGGTAAAATAATAATAATGAGAGTGGTCAGCCACCGAGGCGTCTTGTTCTCCATATTTGCCGATAAGATTCCGAGAACCCCTTACACCTGTGGTCGTCCCCCCGGAGTCCAGTGATGATTAACGGGTGTCCCATGGAGCTTTCTGTGGCTGTGGTTGTAGAGTTACTTGACAATATATATATATATTATATTTAAAAAAAAAATGATAAGATATTATTGTTTTGGATCATCTTGGTGATTATGGTATGGAGTTATTTGCTGGTTATTTTTGGTATTAAATGATATTGGTGATGCAGTCGTGGCTAGAATCTTGAAAATGAAATAATAAAAATACTAAAGATTAGAAATTGCTTTAATTGAGCTAAGAAATATAAAAACATAATTGGATAAAAGTATTGCCTGGCTTAAGGCGTAAGAATAAAAAAAGAAAAGCTTATTTACATAATGTACAAAAGTTTTGGGTCGGCCAACGGGGAAGAACAACAACGAGATTTTATAGGGGAAGCATGACCTCTGGCGGTCGATTTAAGCAGAGTATTTTAATCTATGAAATTATAATTTTAAATAAAATAATATTTTTATATAACATTTTAAATAATATCTTAATATAACATATATATAGTGTAAAAACTATATAATAAAAATATAACAGTGATTCTACATTTAAAACTTAAGGAGCAAACTGATAAGAATGATAAATCATATCAAGTAGATTTGGTTAGATTAGCAAGCTAAATCTAAATTAATTATAAAAATAAATAGTTGTATAGTTTTATAGTTAAGTATTCTATTAAAATTATCTTAATTATTTTGATTATTTAAATTCAAATTATAAAATTAGTAAATTGTTATTATTTAGTATAGATAGAGAGAAAAAAAAAATCCTTTACTTCTAAAACATCATCTAGTTAATTATATATTTATAATTAATAACAATAAAATTTAACAAAGTAACGTCTTTTGCATCGGCTTTTACACGTCATTTAGACATACTCTAATCCTTTATATAGAATAATCGAAGTGAGAATATATATAATAGTTAGAAAAAAGAGAGAAAGACAGAACCATGTACTTTTGATCAAACTAATAATAAGAAGACAAAAAGTTTTGTAAAGAAGGTAGTTAAGATTGTTAGTATATATATATATTTTTATAATTTTATATTTTATCGTTTTTTTTTTTAAATGATTTTTTAAATTTTTTTATTTTAAAATATGAATATAAATAGTTGTATTTAGTAATATATCTATATTATGAATTAACTTTTGTTATAAGTTTGGTTATTATGTTTTGAAACCCTAATGGTAGACCAGACATATACAAAAAAAATTAAATTGGAGTAATTATTGAAAAAAGAGGTCTGCTGAACCGGGAATTCTCAAATAGAAGTCCAGCGGCGTTTCATCCCTTCTCTATTACGTCATAGACCTCTTTTCAACCGGATTTTATGTGTTAATATAAAGTTACTTCAGTGAAACATTTATATGAACAGATATAACAGATATAAGTGTTACCAAATTCTTATTGTGAACCTACCTTGACCGCGCCGCCTTCAACTGTAAACATCTATTTCTGGATGACACATGTTGTGGGGGGTGGGGGACAAAATTAGATCGTCCATACTGAAGTTTTAGAACAACAAGATATTCCAAGAAGAAAGAGAAGATAGTTAAGGGAAGAAATCCAAACTTTATAATCTTTACATCCAGTTATATTAAAATAACTGATTCAACACTTAATCATCTTTCAATATTCCTTTAAAAAGGCAAACTATTAGAGTTTAATAAAGCTATTAATTGTGAAAATTCACTTTTATTTAATTTCCATTTTCCTCCCCAGAAATTGGAGATTAAACAAAATGAATTCTATACAATATTACTTTAAAAATCTTGTGAAAAAATCTTCAAATCAGTTATTTAATTTAAGTTTAACTAATTGTTAAAGATTATAAATTTGTAGTATTTATTATTGAGAGAAATTATAGAAAGTTGATTTAATAAATGGATACTTCCATTTATTTTTTTTTTTTAAGTATTTTATAATTGATATACTGTTGAAATATTTTACTTGTCTGATACTAAATTTGTTTTTAATAAATTCCATGTTTAAATTTTTAACATCTTCTATGAAATTTTCTAATATATTATTTATTCTATAAAATCTTAGAAATTGACCAAAATATATACCTTTACAACAATTTAATGAAATATTAGAATTCATATTACAGTATTTTATAATATTGAAATTATAATTACTTTTTTATTATAAATTTTAATAGCATTATTTGTAAGGTCTATATTTAGGTCTAAAAAGTTAACTTTTTTGTTTCTATAAATTTTTTCATTGTTTTTAAGTTTCAAGTATTTAGGAGAAATTTTAGGTATTAAGTTTTTGAACTGTGGATTATTAAATATTATGATGTCATCTGCATAACGGAACATTTGCCAGTTAACATTATTTTGTAGAAAGTATTCTCTTTCGTACCAGAATAATATTAAGTTTGCTAATAAAGGACTGGAAGAAGTTCCCATGGGAACGCCTTCTGATTGAATATATATTTTATTTTTAAATTCTATATAGTTAAAATTTAAAAATGTTTCCAGTAGAGTTTTTGCTGTTTTAAGATCTAATTTAATTGTTTTATATCTGTTATGAATAATTTTAATGTGGAAAGTTTTGTCATTAATTAATTAACTTTATTAACATCATGAAACGCGATATCCCAAACTCAGGGATATTTGCGCCAATACATTTCACTGCATTACAGCAATACGGCTATATACAATCCTGTTCAATTCATTATTTTACATAAATTAACTAAAGAAAATTGTCCAAAGAGAAAAACAAACAACAAAGCAAAACACACAGAGCAAGCATCGCAGTTCTTTTTTTTTTTTTCTAAGATTCCTTCTCTTTTTTCCAATTCAAGAGAAAGTTGTATATGTATTTACAAAATTGATCAAAATTTTTATACTTTTCTTTTTTGTCTACAAATTCATCAAGCTGTCCAATACGACCAAATCTATTTTCCCTAAAATCCCGGAAAATTGGGCACTCCAGAAGTAGATGTCTCGCGTCTTGAATTTCACCTCCGCAGAAGCATCCTGGTTCCTTCACGGCGCCGATAGTTGCCAAAAATTTCCCAAAATTGCCATGATCTGTAATGAATTGGATATTATAAAAATTTGGACGGAAAAATCTTGGAATTCCTAATACGAAAAAACTTCTGAAAATTTCATTAGTGTTCTCAAAAATTTCATTCATTTTTGCGTGTAAGAATGATTTGACTATACTTGGAGCATGGGGTTCGTAAGTAATTAGATCTTCAATGGACATTTGAGCTAGATCAAATTTGATTATTCTGGATTCTATATAATCTGTTAGGAGTGGAATTTTTGCCAAGCTATGCACACAGTTTGATGAAGTGGTTTTGTATGCTCTAACTGCCCATAAAATGATCTGGTACTGCATGGAGTTCAGTTTTTGTTTACAACGATTGTTTAAATATTTGAACCAAATTTCAGAACCGTATGTAAGTACAGGCCTAATGATTGTTTTGAATAAAGTTAACCTCTTTTCAGTGTCTAAACCCCACATATTGCCACTTAGTGAACATAATAAATTTTTCATACGTCCTGCCTTACACAGAATATCATTAACATGCGGTGTAAAGTTAACTTTGTTTTTCCATTTGTGATTAGAAAATTTCATTCCCAGAATTTTTACTTGCTTGACCGGCATTATTATATTGTTATTAACCTTAATAGGTATTTTTTGTCTGTTATGTAGGTATAGCATATTAGTCTTCTCTGTACTGATCGTTAATTTATTTCTATTACACCATTGGATCACATAATTTAAGGTGTATTCACTTGCGGTTTTTAGTCCTTCAATAGTCTTATTCCAGCAAATTATTGTAACGTCGTCTGCATAACATATAATATCTGCATTCATTGAATCAAAATTTATCAACAAATCATTTAGCAAAATATTCCATAGAAGTGGAGATAAAGGTCCACCCTGTGGACATCCTTTAGTTAGTTTCTTATAAAAAGTTTCTGATTCGTATGTAAATTTCACCTCCCTTTCATTATTCAAATAAGATTTTATGATCCGTATTAAATCTGAAGGAACATCATCATTATCCATTCTTTTTATAATAGCAGGCCACCATGCATTGTCGAATGCACCCGCAATATCTATAGCTATCAAGGAAGTCAATTCTTTTTGTTTATGTTTCAATATAGTTTCTATAATTTTATCCATTCCAGTAATTGTTGATCTAGATTTCATAAAACCATGCTGCCTTGAGCTCATTAAATTATTCTCTAAATAATAGTTACTTAATTTATTTTTTATTATATTCTCAAATGTTTTAGATAGATTAGATGTCAATGATATAGGTCTATAACTTTTATTTATTTCATAATTCGTTTTGCCTGGTTTTGGAATTATTTTTAAGAATGATTTTTTCCATTCATCCGGATAATATCCCATTTCTATACATTTATTGAATAATTTATGCAGAATTGGGATTATTTTTATTTTAGCCTGTCTAATCATATTGTTACTAATGTAATCAGGGCCCGGTGCTTTTTTAATATTTGTTTTTAAAATTGTTTCCTCTATTTCCTTAGATTCGATATAAACACTACTTTTATTTTTATATTTAGGCGTATAATTTCTAATCAAAATATGATCATCTTTATCCAAACCTCCAATATCATCCTGAAATAGATCGTTCATTAAACTTTTTATTTTGTCGGTCTTTAAATGATCTGGTAAATTATCTATTAGTGGTAATCCTAAATTTCTATTTTTCGATCTCAATGACTTGAATATCCTATAAGCATTACCAAATGAGTTATTTGAATGACTTTCTTCTATAAAAATTCTCCAACTCGCTCTTTTTGCCTTTTTACTTTTATTTAAATATTTATTTCTCATTGATTTATAGGTCTTTTCAAGGACCTTTCCATGTCGGTAATACAAATTTCTAATATAGTGGAAATCGTTTTTCATTTTCTCCAGCTTCCCATCCCACCAGTATGTATTTGTTTTATGATTTCCGCTTCTTGTCTTGACATTTAGTGACAGATAAGCTGCCTCTTTAATTATTTGTGTGAGAGTCTTTACAATGATGTCAATATCTTTGATGTTTGACGCGTGGTTTATCATGGTGATAATATTATCTACGTCTTGTATTGCTATTTTTTCGGTAAATGTTTTCCAATCAGCATCTTTTTCTATAAATTTCCATGTTGAGTTTTGAACTGTCCTTTGCCTGTTAAAATTGTGATAAATGTCAAAGGTTATTGCTACGTGATCTGAAATGTGCGTCAATATAGTCGTCTTCCAGTTTTGTACCAAACCTATTGATTTTTTGTTTGAAATCGTAAGATCTATAAAGCTAGAATTTCGGCAGGTGGGTATCTTAAGATTATGAATAAATAGGTTATGTTCATCTATGATGGAGTGGAATTTGAAACCATTGGAGTTTGTTGTCGGATCAAACCAGACTGGGTGTCTAGAATTAAAGTCACCACATAGTATAATAGGTTGTTGATTGTAGGTCTCCAGAAGCTCTTGGATAAATTTTCTATGAGTGTCATTAAATCTATGTGGATGTATATAAAAGTTTGCGATAATAGTATTTGATTTTGCTGAATTTAAAGAAGTGGTTGTACAAAAGGAGTTTGTGAATTTATTGATTTTATTAAATTTTAAACTCTTATTCATAAAGATCGTTGCAGTATAAATTTGTTCATCTGTCGTTGAATGCACTATTTGAGATTCCAAATCAAAAATTACATCTCTATCAATCAGATAAGGTTCCTGTATTAGGATGATATCTGGTGGGTTGTCTTTTATAGAAGCTTGAAGCTCATTCAGTGCCAAGATACTTTTTCTTACATTTTGTTGTAAACATTTAATTCCTTTTCCCTGCATGATATTCAAACTAAATAAACAAAAATCTTAGCTGCGAAATTTGCCTAATTGTCGGTTGGATCATATCTCGTTCGTTGGATAATTCTGTCTATCTGTATTTTGTATAGAGGACAGTCCGAGGAATTAGCTCTATGATTCGGCGAGTTTCTAAATTTAGGATGTTTTAGACAGTTATAACAATTGCAAATTTTTGAACAGTCATGAATTCCTTGCGCGCCGCATAATTTGCATATCTCGACGTTAGTACAATCGGCCAATTTATGGTTGGGATTAAATTGAAGGCATTTCTGACATTGTTTTACCAGAATCTTATCTTCCACAAAACAGCGTTCAAAGTCAGTATATAATTTATTATTCATATTTTTAAGGATTCGGTAAACCTTTGGAGAAACCCTAAGAACTATGTTGTGGTGGGGCTTATTCGATTTCATGCTAAACAAAACATGGATATCATTTTCCATTTCGTTCAATTCAGGGTTCATACTGCAGATTGTTTTAGTAAAATTAGCGGTTTCTGTAAGTTTATTAACATTTTTGACTATTACTGTAGGATCTCTTGGTTTGGGGATAAAAATTTTGCTGATATTTGCGAGTTCCTCTGCCCTGCCTAACTCATCATTTAGAGATTCCATGTCTGATTCTGTAGGGGTCTTTATTATTACAGATTTCCTAGCATTTATAATTTTGTTAATCTTTATTTTTTTCCTTCGTCCCTAAGCTTTTTAACTTTGCCTGATATAGTTTGATACATTTTTGTATTATCTTCCACATTTATAGGTGTTGCCACTATTGTGAACTCCTTATGTAAATTTTTTTTTTTTTTTATGTAATCTTGTGATGTTTCTGTACGAGCTACTTGAGCATATGTTGGAGTTGTTTTGACTAATTCATCTTGGATCCCTTTCAGTTTTTGGTCCATAACATCTTTAATTGTTGTTTTCATTAGTTCCAATATATCTTGGTTATTTATTTCTTTTAAAGTTGAAATACCATCCTTGGTTTGCCTAACCATAGTTGACAAAAATGTAATATCATTTTTAGTTAGATTTTTTTTATTTTGTTGAACCTTTTTGTCAAAATAGTTATAAATTTCATCCAACTTATCATTTAATGTTTGAATAATTATTTCCATATTCTATTTTTGCATATTTGTGCGAAAACAACAATTGAAAAGGCTTTCAAAAATGACTAAACTCTTAAACAGCGATTGCCAATTAAAAAAAGGTTATAATATTTTTAATTAAACAATTTATAAAACTTTTATAAATTATACAATAAGTAAAATGAATATTTAAAACAATATTTACCGGAACTAGCGGAGCCTAGCGACGCACGTCCGGTCAGTTTCGCCTCCTGGCGGCAGTCATTAATGATTTCGTTAAATAAATATTGGTTATTTTATTATTTAGATCTCTTAAATTTATTTTAGAATATAGGTCCTCAAAGTCAAATGTGTGTACTGTTTCCATGTTTGTCCAATTGTTCATTAAATAGTTAATGATTTTTTTATTTGAGTCGATAAATTTATAATTATATTTATTAGTTAATTTATTTATAATAAATTGTAGTGTTGAAGCTAATTGTATATCAATGTTTTTTATAACTGAATTTATACCAGATGTGATTTTTCTGAAAGAAATAGGTTTTTTGTGTAGTTTAGGAATTATATAGAACTTTGGTATGTTTGGATTTTTGTAATGATTATAAATTTTTAGTGAATTTTCAACGTTTTTGATGTCTTTTTTGATTTTTGTGGCTGTAGTTCTAGCAAAAGTGTATTTATGATTATTATCAATTTCCTTTTTTAGTATATCGTGGTATAAATTTTTACAAATTATAGATAAGTTATTGGAACATTTATCTATAGGAGTGATAATAAAGTCCTTCTGTAATTTAATTATATTTTCTTTAAAAGAAGGAATATCTGAATTAGGTTTTGTGTATTTAAGTGTATTATTATAATAATTTATAATTTCCTTTTTAATATTATGTTTCCATTCCAGAAAAGTAAATTCTGGAATACTGTATTTTATACTAGTTTTATTTATGAAAATATCTATATCTTTTAATATAGATTTAATTGTATTATTATAATTGTGTTTAATTTGAGGTATATATTTATACCCTTTATTTAAAATATCCTGATATTCTGGATTTAAAAAAGAAAAATTGCTAGTTAATATATGACCAGAGAACTTATATTTATCGATATAGTTGTTGCAATTACATTTAATTTTTTTAAAATTTGCCAAATTATTAATAAATTGGTTATAATTGCAAACTAAATTACCTATATTTTTGTTGTATCTCCAGATTGTTTTGAAATTTAAATTTTTTATAGGGAAAAGATTATTAATGTTTTGGTTATTAAAAATATCATTAAACTTAATATGATTAAATAAATTGTTATTAAATTTAATGATAATATTAATGTTATTAGTAGATTGTTTAATTTTTCTGTATTTAAAGATGTCGTGTGTGATATCTATTAATCTGTTAGTCAGATTATGAATTTTAATATATTCTATAAGTTTGATAAATTTATTATTATTTAGTTTAAATAATGTTTTAATAAATTTATCGACGAAGTTGTTAGTGTACATTTGTTTTGGGTCCAGTAATTCTTCAAATTCAATGTAACCTAATTTATTGGTAGTTTTACCTCTAGTTTTATTAGGTTTAGTTTTAAATTCATTTTTTTTTGTATTTGCAGCTGATTTCATAAGTTGAAATTTCTTCTGTTTGTGGTTTGTATGTGTAGTTTAATTCGTCATTAAGTCCATAAGGGAATAATGTGTTGTGTTTATAAATGTAGTTGTTTTCTAATAATAGTCGTTGTTTTTTGTTTTGACATATGTCTAGTATTTCTATCTTAAAGTTGTTAAAAGTATGTAATTGATTGTGTTCTTTCATATATATATTACCAATTGATTTTTTAGCGTGGTTTCTATGTAGGTTTATTCGTATATTTAATGGATTACACGTTTGTCCTATATATGATAATTGACAAATTTGGCATGTTAATTTATAAATAGTATTTACTAATTTACAACTAGTCGTTTGAAAAGTGTCATGGTTCTTAAGAGAGGGACAAGTTTGACAATTCTTTCTTAGGCAATTCTTAGCGAGTTTAAATTAACATAAAAGAGGTGCTAACCCTAATATGCTGGTAGTTTTTTTTAGTTTTTTAGTTTGTTATTCTATTGAAAAAAATTTTTTTTTTAATATATTTAACTTAATTGTTTTTGTGGTTATTAAATTTGTAATAAAATGAATAATTAATCTATAAAAATATAGATATTACTGTTTGTTATCTGTTATATTTTTAAGAATAACTAATAAAAAACATCTTTAAACTATCTAAACACTGAAAAAAACAAAAGTTCTGAAGTTATTTTTTCTAAAATTACTTTTATAATTTATTTTTTCATAATCAAACAATAAAAGATAATTATAATATGTATGAAGTTTTATTTATATTAGAATATCTAATATATAATTAAATTTGTATATTATATTATATATAAAAATATATCATAGAGCAAGCTCATATGAATTAATATAGTGTAAAAACTATATAATAAAAATATAACAGTGATTCTACATTTAAAACTTAAGGAGCAAACTGATAAGAATGATAAATCATATCAAGTAGATTTGGTTAGATTAGCAAGCTAAATCTAAATTAATTATAAAAATAAATAGTTGTATAGTTTTATAGTTAAGTATTCTATTAAAATTATCTTAATTATTTTGATTATTTAAATTCAAATTATAAAATTAGTAAATTGTTATTATTTAGTATAGATAGAGAGAAAAAAAAATCCTTTACTTCTAAAACATCATCTAGTTAATTATATATTTATAATTAATAACAATAAAATTTAACAAAGTAACGTCTTTTGCATCGGCTTTTACACGTCATTTAGACATACTCTAATCCTTTATATAGAATAATCGAAGTGAGAATATATATAATAGTTAGAAAAAAGAGAGAAAGACAGAACCATGTACTTTTGATCAAACTAATAATAAGAAGACAAAAAGTTTTGTAAAGAAGGTAGTTAAGATTGTTAGTATATATATATTTTTATAATTTTATATTTTATCGTTTTTTTTTTTTAATGATTTTTTATTTTTTTTTATTTTAAAATATGAATATAAATAGTTGTATTTAGTAATATATCTATATTATGAATTAACTTTTGTTATAAGTTTGGTTATTATGTTTTGAAACCCTAATGGTAGACCAGACATATACAAAAAAATTTAAATTGGAGTAATTATTGAAAAAAGAGGTCTGCTGAACCGGGAATTCTCAAATAGAAGTCCAGCGGCGTTTCATCCCTTCTCTATTACGTCATAGACCTCTTTTCAACCGGATTTTATGTGTTAATATAAAGTTACTTCAGTGAAACATTTATATGAACAGATATAACAGATATAAGTGTTACCAAATTCTTATTGTGAACCTACCTTGACCGCGCCGCCTTCAACTGTAAACATCTATTTCTGGATGACACATGTTGTGGGGGGTGGGGGACAAAATTAGATCGTCCATACTGAAGTTTTAGAACAACAAGATATTCCAAGAAGAAAGAGAAGATAGTTAAGGGAAGAAATCCAAACTTTATAATCTTTACATTCAGTTATATTAAAATAACTGATTCAACACTTAATCATCTTTCAATATTCCTTTAAAAAGGCAAACTATTAGAGTTTAATAAAGCTATTAATTGTGAAAATTCACTTTTATTTAATTTCCATTTTCCTCCCCAGAAATTGGAGATTAAACAAAATGAATTCTATACAATATTACTTTAAAAATCTTGTGAAAAAATCTTCAAATCAGTTATTTAATTTAAGTTTAACTAATTGTTAAAGATTATAAATTTGTAGTATTTATTATTGAGAGAAATTATAGAAAGTTGATTTAATAAATGGATACTTCCATTTATTTTTTTTTTAAGTATTTTATAATTGATATACTGTTGAAATATTTTACTTGTCTGATACTAAATTTGTTTTTAATAAATTCCATGTTTAAATTTTTAACATCTTCTATGATATATATATATTAAGATAATAAAAAGGCATATTTTGTTGCATCATAGCTAATGCACCTATTTTATTTTAAATTGTAATATTATTTTTCACATATATTTTTAATTTAAATTAATATTTTATATTTATTTATTTTATTAAACAGAATATATATATTATAACCAGATTTATGTATTATAAAATCACCATTTGTATTTTACTTACACTGTGTGACTTCACTGCTATCTTTGATGTGAGAAATAAAAAATTATTCTGGAGGCTACTTAAAGTAGAGTTATCTCATTATTCCCTTATATAAATTTGTAGGATGGTTGAAACACGCTCTGGTAAGATACAAGGCCCGGCACAGGAGAGAATCAAGTTTGAAGAGTCTGCCAAGCCGTAACCCGGTGCAACAATTGGTCGAGATGCAAGTGCCGACCCAGTTGTCTTGAATCCCAACATAGACATCTCCAAGTACGATGGAATAGAAGACCCTCGCCCATGGATTGAATCTTTTGAAGAAATTGGCTTCCTATACCATTGTAGAGACTACATTATTTCCCGTTATGCAGCCATGAATATGATTGGTAGCGCCAAAACCTGGCTGAACCTACACAAGATAAGCTTCACCAGCTGGGAAAATTTCAAGAGCCGCCTAATTCAGGATTTTGCCTCAGACGCCAACAAAGAAGAAATGAAGATGAGGCTAAACAGAATGCAACAGTGGAATGAACCTGCAATCAGGTTTGCAGAGGATATCCTTGTACTGTGCAACAAGTTCGACCCCCAAATGGAAGAAGAGACTAAAATAAATTGGGTTGTTGGAGGGTTGAAGAACGAATACTCTTTTGCCCTCTACTTAAACCTTCCTAAGAATACCAACGAACTTCTAGATTTGTGTAAAAAGATGGATTCGTTTGAAAATAATTATCAAAAACGTGTAGAAAAATCAAAAGCTCTATATAATGGACCACGCTCCCCTCGTCCCCATCATCAAGAGCAATGTAAGAACGCTCCGTCGTTCAGTAAGACCATACCAAAACACCTCCAAGCCCCAGGCCCCAGCTCCGAGGTACTATCAGAACAAGCCTCTGCCCCAGGTCTCTGCCTCTAGACGAACTTACACTCCCAATCCTGAACCAAAACCGGACAGAAGACGGGAGTCCAATATGTTTCAAGTGTAACAAGCCAGGACACGTAGCGCGGTACTGCAGAGTCCGGTTTGTAAGAATTGTGGAAGAGGACCCCATAGTTACGCAAGACAAGGTCGAAGAAGAAATTCGAATGGATAAGGGAACTGAGAAGTCGAGACCTCTGCTCTACGCTGACGTAAGTAATAGCACGCACTCGAGTATTCCTACACGGAATAGATATGCCGCGTTGAAAGATTTAAACTAAGCATCGCGCCTGAGTCCGTCAATCAAAGCAAGTCGACGATAAATAGAATTAAAAAGTTGGACCCCAAATATAAAATTAACATTAACGTGGATAGAATCGGTATCTGCGAAGCTTTGATTGATACAGGCGCCGATCTTTCAGTGGTCGACCTTAGTACAGCTCTTGATACAGGTCTTGAAATAATAAACCCTGAAAAATGTGCTCCGGACCCGATGGCAAAGAATTAGATATCGTAGGAAATATTATTTTAAATATAAAATTTGATGACAAAGCAATTACACATCAATTCGTGATAATGAGAACACATTTGCGAATATTTATACTTGGACGAGATTTTCTTAAGAAAATGAACGCAAACATTGATTGTCAGCGTGAAATAATAAAATATAACTTGACAAGAAATCGTGACCTAATCAAATATCAACAGAAGAAATTAAAAAGTGCAAAAGATGCCATTATAACAGAACTTTCTATTAAATTGATTAAGACATTTGTAGAAGCAGAGGATGGCGAATACATCATCGAGGAGAACCATAAAATGTTTAAAACAAATGGACTTCGACTAGCAAGAAGCTTAATAAATGTTGCGAATAAGGAAACATGTTGTATATATATTAATTAATTGTTACCACAGAGTGTGTGTAAGCTCACAGGTAAATAGGCGCTAACCGAAACAGAAAAAAGTTCCTTTGTTTAATATTAGTTTCCCTTTTATATTATTGTTCTCTCTCTTGTAAATCAATACCTATAATGCTAAATTAATAATTATTGGAATAGTTTCATTAATAATTCTAAGCAAAGTTAACAATTGGTAGCAGAGCGTGGTTGTTTGATATAAAGCTCAAAAACGAAAATATTTAATCTGAAGATTAAGCAAAAAGTTTATTCTGATCGGTACACTGGAGCACTTCTGAGAAGATTAAAGGTATTTATATAGATTAAGTTAAATTATATCTATGTATTGCATGTTTAAAAGCTACCCAATATTTAAATAAATTAAAAATATATATTTGTTTTTAAATTATATTGGTTTGTTTATATTAGCTCAAAAGGCGAAAATGGCTGAATATAATTTTTTATCCCAAACAAAAATTTAACCATTAACAGGAACTAATTACACAGGTCTACAAAAAAAACCTTTTTTTTGCACAAGAGAACCTGATGGTGTTTCTAGTGTAACTTTTCATGCTGAACTCAAAAATCTAATCAGAAATTTCCCATCACCCATGGTTTTTGCCTGACGGTCTTTTTTTAGTATTGGGATAAATACATGCATCCAACATGAAAGAGACTTACGAAAACATGAAACTGCTTTTGAAAAAGATAGAATATAAAAGATACGGTTGGAAAATATGCAGCGATTTGAAAGTCGTTGCTCTCTTGCGTGGATTACAGCTTGGATATACAAAATTTTGTTGTTTTCTGTGTGAGTGGGATAGCAGAGATAGGGAAAGGCATTACATTAAAAAAAATCTGGCCAAACCGTAAAATCTTTACTCCAGGATATAAAAATATTGCAAATCTACCCCTGATCGATTCAGAAAATATTTACTTACCACCATTACATATTAAACTGGGATTAATGAAGAACTTTGTTCAAGGCAATGGATCGAAATGCCAGTGGATTTGCCTACCTAAAACAAAAAATTTCTAGTATAAGTGAAGCGAAGATTAAAGAAGGCATTTTCGTTGGACCTCAGATTCGAGAATTGCAGCAGGATGGAAATTTTCAAAATAGTTTGAATGAAGTTGAAGCAGCAGCATGGAATTCCTTTAGAAACGTTTGCAAAAACTTCTTAGGAAGTGTCAAGGTTGAAAATTACCGAGACATAGTTAATGATCTGTTGCTTTCCTACAAGGCACTGGGATGTAACATGTCCCTCAAGATCCATTTCCTGCATTCACATCTAGATTTCTTTCCAGACAATCTTGGCGCAGTTAGCGATGAGCATGGTGAGAGGTTTCATCAAGATATATCAAGCATGGAGAAGCGGTACCAAGGTAAATGGAGTCCCGCTATGCTTGCCGACTACTGCTGGACACTCAAGAGGGATTACCACAAGCAAAGTATAGAAGAAAATCCACTGTCACTGCTTTTCAATAAATAAATATGTTTCGTTCATATATGCCTATATATTAACAATATTTCCAAATTTCAAGTAGGTGTATCTCTGAAATATTGCGTAATAGAAAAAAACTAATGGTATATTTGGATTCAGGACATGTAGATAAGATGCTATTTCTTTGTGGACAAAGAAAAATATTTTTTGATAAACCAGTTACGTGACATTGTTTGCATTTTTTACTGTATTTATCCCAATACTAAAAAAAGACCGTCACGCAAAAACCATAGGTGATGGGAAATTTCTGATTAGATTTTTGAGTTCAGCATGAAATGTTACACTAGAAACATAATCAGGTTCTCTTGTGCAAAAATGTTGTTGACCAGTGTTATCAAATATGGGCGTTGAAAATCGGCGCAGTTCTGAGAGGAAGAAAATTATTTAAATGTGTAATTTCCGATCCAGAACCTGATATGGAAGACAAAAGTTCCTGGGAGATTTGGAGTGATAAAAATGATGAAGCTTTTGGGATAATCATCACAACATTGACAAATGAACAAGCTGGAATGTTCATAGGTGAAAGAAATGCTAAGAAAGTATGGGACTCACTGAAAAGAACATACACGGGCAATTTGGAAGATAAAATTATTGATATAGGCTTAGAATTAAAGAACATTAGAATGAAAGATAAAAAATGAAACTGTAGATGAATATACAACAAGGGCAAAAAATATTGCTGCTAGAAGTTCATCATTAGGGCATCAATTTACCTCAAGAGAACTTTCATTTCATATTGTCAAAGGCATACATCCAAGGTATGAAAATATTGCTATTGTCTTACGATCTAAGAGAGAGGCAACAGTAGAAGAGATTCAACATACTCTAAGAGAAGAGGAGTCAAGAAGAAATATGAGATCAAATCAATCGGTTGAGAATGGGCATGAACAAGTATACAGAATTAAAGACAGAAAAGTTCAACAATTTCTGCCAAAAAAGATGTTTTGTTTGTAATAAAAAGGGACATCTAGCTAATGATTGCTGGTTTCGAGATAAAACAGAAACAAGGATATCAAAAGAAAAGGACTCCTGATTATAGAAACCACAAATACAGTAGGGAACATTCAAATAACCTAATGGATACTATGAAAAATGGAATAAATGAGCAAGCATTTGAAACATATGTAAAAAAATTTGGAGATTCACCAGATGAGAGAAATGATAGGCAAATATGGTGTATAGATTCAGGATGCACCGCACATTTAACCCCAAACCTAACTTTGATGGAAAATGTGACAGAGTACAAAAGTGAAATCAACCTAGCTGAGAAGGGCAAAACTACCCAAGCCATAGCCAAAGGAGATATGAGACTTACTACATGCACAAGTGAAGGCCAAGAAAATATTCGCATCAAAGATATCTTTCATGTACCAAATCTAAGAAATAATTTCTTGTCAGTATACGAATTAGTCAACAAAGTATATTCAGTTATTTTCAATAAGAATGGAGCAAAATTTATAATGAAGGGAATGATTTAGTTGCTGAAGCATATATTAAAGATCGAATGTTTATGATGGAAACAAAACAAAGAAATTTACCAATAACAAAAAAATGAAAATGTCATGGTTATAAATACACATTTATCAAATAAAAATAGCAATATAAGTTTATGGCATAAAAGCTTAAACCATATACATGAAAAAAATGATTCAAGGACATATTGTAAGAGGATTGGATCTAAAATTCGAAAGGTTACCAGAGTGCGAAGCATGCATAATGGGAAAACTGGTTCAGAAGCCATATAATATTACGGAAAATTATACAGTTAAGCCCCTGCAGTTGATACATATGGATTTATGTGGACCAATGCCGTGTCAATCTTTAGGAGGATCTAAGTATTTTCTTGTTATAGTAGATGATTACAGTAGAAGAATCTTTGTATATTTTCTGAGATCAAAAGATGAGACCTTTGAGAGATTTGAAGAATTTAAAGCAAGAGCCGAAAACGAATTATGTTTTAGAATAAAAGATGTAAGAACCGACAATGGAACTGAATTTTGTAACTCTAGATTTGAAGGACTTTTCAAGAGAAGTGGGATCCTTCACCAACTTACCACCACATACTCACCACAAAGTAATGGAGTCGCAGAGAGAGTGAATAGGACTTTTATAGATACAGCGAGAACCTTACTAATTGACTCAAAATTACCCATGAAATTTTGGGCAGAGGCAATTGCTACAGCTACATACATTAAGAATTGTACCTCCCACAGGTCTATCAAGCACCATACACCTATGCAGAGATGGATTGGCAGGAACCCATCGGTCAAACACATTCGAATATTTGGATGTTTGACACATTGGCTTAAGAGCAAACCAAGAAGAAACAAGTTTTCACCAAAGGGTAGAAAGGGAATATTTTTTGGTTATTCCATTAAAAGAAAAGCCTACAGAATATATGATATGAAAGTCATCAATAGTAAATGGATATACAGTACGAAGAAAACACCAAGTCACGGCATATATAAAAGAAAGGCCAGACCGGTTGCTGTTGGAAGCAATCAAAGATATGGTGTGGACTATAAGGACAAACTACCGAAATGTGCAGATAGCCTTGGACTTGTTGGTTAGAGCTTACACACATGGGAGCGTGTGTTGTATATATATTAATTAATTGCTACCACAGAGTGTGTGTAAGCTCACAGGTAACTAGGCGCTAACCGAAACAGAAAAAAAGTTCCTTTGTTTAATATTAGTTTGCCTTTTATATTTTGCTCTCTCTCTTGTAAATCAATAAATATAATGTTTAATTAATAATTATTGGAATCAGTTTCATTAATAATTTTAAGCAAAGTTAACAAAACATATATCTGGATAACAAACCCATATCCTCGACCATTAAAAATATTTAAAAACCAAACATTGTACTTTGGAAGCCAGCCAGCCAAAGTGAATTTTATGGAAGAAAGTGAACAAAAGGAGAATGAAGAATCTCAATTTCAGATAAACGAAAATGTATCATATAAGGAAAAGGAGCAATTCAAACAAGTTTTGGAAAAGTACGCGGATTTGTTTTCGTCGGAATTAGGAAGATCCAACTTAGCCAAACATCGGATTGATACAGAAGGTGCGAAACCGATCAAACACAAGCCGTATAGGGTGAGCGCTAAAGAGCGAGAAATCATAAAAGATCGAATTGATGAAATGCTCAGAGACGGCATAATTAGACCATCCTCGAGTCCATGGTCCTTCCCCGTAATACTGGTCAAGAAGCGAGATGGTAAGTACAGATTCTGCGTAGACTACAGAAAATTGAATGATGTAACAGTGAAGGATGTTTACCCAATTCCCAGAATTGATGAAGTATTGGACACACTTCAAGGATCCAAATACTTTTCAGCAATTGACCTTAAATCAATATATTGGCAAGTAGAGGTTGAGGAGAAAGATAAGTAAAAGACAACCTTCACTACAGCACATGGCCTATATGAGTTCAACGTAATGCCCTTCGGACTATGCAATGCTCCTGCTACATTTGAGAAGAACATGGAAAATATGCTTGGTAATCTTAGATGGAAAATTGGTCTCTGTTATCTGGACGACGTAATCATATATAGCTTGGATTTTCCAACACATCTAAAAAGAATAGAAGCTTTTTTAAGATGTTTTCGCGAGGCTAATTTAAAATTGAACAACAAAAATTCCAATTTGCTTTCGAAGAACTGGAGATTCTTGGCCATATAACTAGCCAACATATTATAAAACAAGCGGAGCATAATATCAATGCTATTAGAGATTTTTCTCGGCCCAAAAAGAAAAAAGAAGTTCAATCATTTTTAGGAATGTGCTCATATTATAGAAAATTTATCAAAGGTTTTTCGAAAATTGCTGATTCATTAACCAGTCTTATAAAAAATAATGTACCTTTTACCTGGACAGAAAATCAAGAAAAAGCATTTCAAACCCTTAAAGTAGCATTGATAAATCCCCCAATCTTAGGGCACTTTGATCCGAATGCAACTACATGTGATGTACTTATATCCATACTGACGAGTCTAACATCGGCCTGGGTGCAACATTAGTCCAAAAGTTCGGCGATAAAGAAAAGGTGATTTCATATTTAAGTCGAACACTGAGCAAACCTGAGCAAAATTATTCGACTACTGAAAAAGAATGTCTAGCTGTTTTGTGGTCAATGTCCAAGTTACCCCCTACCTATATGGAAGGCACTTCAAAATCGTAACTGATCATCATGCACTATGCTGGCTTAAGAATATGAAAGATCCGACCGGTCGATTAGCACGATGGGCACTAAAGATTCAGGAATATAATTTCGAAATTATAAACAAATCGGGTAAAAAAACATCTGGACGCTGATGGTCTATCTAGAGGACCCTTACCATAAAACGAATGGGATGAATATTATGAAAGACTATTTCTGAATCAAATAGTAGACGAAAAATATTATTTTATTGAGAATATTAAGGAGAACCTTGTGGAAACAAGCGTTCAATTACACAGAACTTTAAAAAAGAAAATGGGTGTCTCTACAAGAAATATCCAAATCCTGAAGGTAGGGCATGGTTGCTGGTAGTTCCAAAGAAGAGAAGGAAGGAAATCATGAGTGAATACCACAACCATATGCTGAATGGCCATCTGGGCTTCGCCAGAACCACATACCGATTGAAGAATAAATACTATTGGCCTTCCATGCTGAAAGATGTTTCCGAATTTGTAAAGACGTGCCATCTTTGCCAAAGTCGGAAAGGTTCAAATCATTTGCCTTTTGGACTTTTACAACCTATTCCCCCAGCTAACTACCCTTTTGAAAGAATCGGAATTGATTTTGTTGGCCCCTTGCCATCAACGAAAAGAAGAAGGAAGTGGATAATTGTGTTGACTGAATATTATACCAAGTATGCTGAAACAAAGGCAGTATCAGAAGCAACAGTAAAATAAGTCTCTGCATTTTTAATCGAACATATTATTTTACGTCAAGGGGCTCCAAGATTTCTTATTAGCGATGGAGGTTCACAATTCACTAGCAATTTGATAAAGGAGGTAATGAAAATGTGCAAAGTTAAACATTACTCCACAACGAGCTTCCACCCCAAGACTAACGGACTAACGGAACGGCTAAATAGAACTTTAATCAATATGATCAGCATGTATGTGAACACAGACCAGAAGAACTGGGACGAAATCCTCCCTTTTATCACCCACGCGTATAATACCACGATTCAAGAAACCACAGGTTACTCTCCCTTTTTCCTGTTGTTTGGGAGGGAACCCATGTCCCACTTAGACGACGAGAATATCCTAATGGACAGTAACATGGACGATTACGACGAATATATAGAAAACTACTCAGATAAAATAGCAAGGACGAGACAGGTAGTCGTTAACAACACAGAGAAGACTCAGGAAAGAATGAAAAGAAACTA
This sequence comes from Cordylochernes scorpioides, assembly GCA_030710605.1. Taxonomy (NCBI): domain Eukaryota; kingdom Metazoa; phylum Arthropoda; class Arachnida; order Pseudoscorpiones; family Chernetidae; genus Cordylochernes; species Cordylochernes scorpioides. The sequence goes on from CP092874.1 coordinate 75,878,567, forward strand.
TGACAAAAAACACAATGAGAAAATCTATGAACCGGGACATTTATGGCAGTTTGGACACCAGTTAAGGAAAATCGAAAAATGTGAAAAACTATTGAGAAAATATTTTGGCCCATATCGAATATTAAAAAAAATACTGTCCGACGCAAATTACTTAATTGAGCCGAAAGATAATCCTGGCCAAGACCCATTGATAGTCCATGTCTCAAGACTCAAACCCTATTTTGAAAGAATTGATGAGGTCACCCACGAGGAGGTGACGACCTCTGGAGAGGGGGAAGTGTTGCATCATAGCTAATGCACCTATTTTATTTTAATTTGTAATATTATTTTTCATATATTTAAATTTAAATTCATATTTTATATTTATTTATTTTATTAAACAGAATATATATTATAAACAGATTCATGTATTATAAAATCACCATTTGTATTTTGGTACACGGTGTGACTTCACTGCTCTCTTTGATGTGAGAAATTAATAAATTATTCTGGAGGCTACTTAAAGTAGAGTTATCTCATTATTCCCTTATATAAATTTGTAGGAAGGTTGAAACACGCTCTGGTAAGATGCAAGACCCGGCACAGGAGAGAATTAAGTTTGAAGAGCCTGCCAAGCCGCAACCCGGTGCAACAATATACAAGGTATGTCCCATAAGTTCCCGGACTGGGTCCATAAAAAAAAAAAGGTAAGATTTAAAAAAAAAAAATTATTAAAACTTTTCAAAGTAATCCCCCCTTGCTTCAACGCACCAGCGCCATCGTTTCTCCCAATTGTCGAAACAGTTTTTATAAGCCTCTTTTGGAATGCTCTTCAATGCTAACGGCGATTTTTCTATTATGTCATCCCTGGTGTCAAAATGTCTTCCTTTTAGAACTGCTTTAAGTTTGGGGAACAGGAAAAAGTCATTTGGTGCGATGTCTGGGAAATAGGGTGGTTGAAGTAGGATTTGTGTCCCGTTTTTCGTCAAAAAGCTAGTCATCAAGTGCGCTGTGTGAGGGCGAGCATTGTCATGGTGTAGGATCCAGCCACCATTAGTCCATTTTTCTGGCCGTTTTTTTCGAATCGCTTCCCTTAGACGGCGAAGAATGCCCAAATACATTTCCTTAATAACTGTTTGGCCTGCAGGAAGATACTCGTGATGAACAATGCCCTTGTTATCCGAAAAAGCGACCAGCAACACCTTGTTTCTGGATTTTTTGGGTCTAGGCTCACCCTAACCTCTCCACTCGGCAGATTGAGGTTTGGTTTCAGGGTCATAGCCATAGACCCATGTCTCGTCGCCTGTGATTATCTTGTCTTTCCATTCTGGATCCGTTCTTGCCATTTCCATCATGCCCTCACAGGTTGCAAGCCGACACAGTTTTTGCTCATTGGTGAGGAATCTTGGGATGAATTTTGCAGGAGTCTTTTTGAGCTTCAATTCTTCGGTTACGATCCTTCCAATCGTTGTTTTAGAGATGCCTGTGTCTTGCTCTAGCTCCAGCAAAGTGGTTCGAGGATTTTCTTTTATCAAATCGGTGATTTTTTGCACATTTTCATCAGTCCTTTGAAATTTTGGGCGTCCTTGACCAGGATCATCTTCAATGGAAATTCTGCCAGCTTTAAATCTAGAATGCCATTCAAAAACAGTTGTTCTCTTTGGGGGGTCATTGGGGAATGCTTTATTAAGCATTTCAAAAGTTTCGGTTGCTGATATTTGAAGTTTCACACAAAATTCTATGCAAATCCTCTGCTTCAATTTTTGTTCCATCGTAAAATCGCCGCAGCGCTAGGTGTGACCTTTAAATAAATTAGAATAACCTTGGCGCGCGCGCAAGTACCGCCTCGATATTGGTACTACCGTGTAGCCAGATATTTTTTCTATAATAAACAGTCAAATTCGTTTACATTTTTCATTTATTTATTTTTTTTATGGACCTAGTCCGGGAACTTATGGGACATACCTTGTATTTCCTTCTCTCATTGAATCTTCTATAAGCTGTTTGCCTTGATATCATGGTTCCTATGGTCAAAGAGAGATCCATTGTTAGCTGTCTGGCTGTCATGGTTTTGTTACGTTTGACCGTTAACTTCAGATAACGTTCTTCTGATAAGATTGTGATTCTCGGGCGACCTTGTCCTTCTCTTCTCGAGATGTCTTCATTTTCTTGAAATTGTTTCCATAGATTCAAAACCATTTTTCTTGAAGTTTCGAGCCATCTTGAAACTTCTGCTTTGGATTGGCCTGCCTCTATTTTACCATAGATAGATAAAACTGAAGAAATTTTGTTTAAATGAAATTTTATAGTTGGATAAAAAAGCACGCAAAAGTGGACGCTTTAAAGAAGACACTAATTAGCATATTAGGTGAAGCATTAAAATTATTTTAATTGGCTAGCTAAACCGTGTAGTGTAATTTGCATATCATATAATGATTTTTATTATTTTTCGTTATTATTATTATTTTATTTATTAAGGATTTATTGCTTGTTATCTTAATTTTGGACACTAGTGTATAATTAATTTATATAATATATTATATAAAATGACAATATTATTAATATTTTGATGAATTAATTATAAAATGAAATTTGTCGAGGTTTTATAAAAGCTAATTCAAAATGGCTGCCTAAACCGTCGATGTCGTTTGGCAAGATTAATGGCAGGAAATTAGGCAGAAAATTGGAAGGAAAGTCTGTGAGTAAACAAATTTGATTTTAAAATTAAAAACTTAGCGCAACTATTTTATTATGAATTATTAGACTGTATAAAGTTGAAATTTCGTAGATTACATTTTTGAAAATGAATTAAATTTTATTTTTCACGGAAAGCTCTGAATTTAATCAATATGAAACTTATATGATATTAATCACTTTTAAAATTTGAGAATTATTCTTTTATTTTACGTAGAAAATAAAACCTATTTATCTTTATATTTACAAATTATATATTGATTTTGTTTGAGTCAAAAGGCTGATCCATTGAATATATATTTACATATGTGAAAAATTGTACGAATGTTGAAATGAACTGGGATAAGGTGGATAAATTAAGAAAAAGGCATCTCCTTATTGTGCAACTGAAAGTTGCTGATGACTTGGGCCATCTGTCGGAATAAATATCAACTATTTTGTTGATTTTTTAACGTGGATAGCTTTTCTTGATTAATCAATAATGGGCATTTGGCCAATTCTGGAATAATTAAAAATCAACAGAATAGTTGATATTTATTCCGACAGATGGCGCAAGTCATCAGCAAACTTCAGTTTCACGATAATGAGATTTTTCTTAATTTATTTACATATGTTTGAATATTTTTACAAATTATTCTGTATATACAAATATACACATCGGGAGAGATTTTAGTTTTATAATTTGTATCCATTCATAGACATTGTTAACTATAACACAGAAGAGAAATTTAGCTCAGTCAAACGACCGAGCAAGGGACAATATAGGCATTGAAACTAGAGCACAGTCCTATAGAACATACCGAAGACGTTTCAGAATAATTAATCCTAATAAAGGTCGATTTATAATGAAATGGAATAATGTCTTCACGCCACTAAATTTGATCATTGCAGAATAAGGAGATAAATCATCAAATCTCTAAAATAAAACAAAGAGAAAGCTTCATGTGTCAATATGATTACTTAGTAAAACTCTGAAATAAATTTGATCTTATAAAATATATATATACAAATACGTACCCAGACGCTGTTCGTGTTCTTTGTCTAATCAGGATTTCACAAAGATACGTGAGTTCTTATGGGATGCAGCAAAGGTTAGCGCTTTATTATACGTCTCACTGAACAGAAGGAATACAATTGATGCATACAAACTTCGCACGCCTTCTGCTCATTGCAGTTATGACCAGACTCTGTCTACGAACACGAATGCAGAACCTGTCAATTTCAATTTTTCCTGGCTAAAAATTCGACAAATATCTCTTTCAGATTTTTCTCTAAACACATTTTGCATGTACATTAGGTCAGCTGATATTACCTCTCATCTTCACCGCTAGAGGCGCTGCTTGTGAGCAAAAGGGCAAATTTGCTACGCAAATTTGCAAATAACTCAAAGAATATTCGGGATAGAAATGTGAAATATTCTCTATGTTTTTCCTGATTCTAATCTATATACTGTTAAAATTTCAGTCAGATTAGTTACGTATTGTGTTGTTGTTGTTTCTTATCCCCTTGTGCAAAGATTACACGAATTCCATGAGTTACGTATTGTGGACATGTATAACCGACAAACATACGAGTTAAAATTTTACACAAATAAATTTATTATTTAAATTTACTAATTTACAAACATACGAGTACATACTCGTACTCGTACGTACTCGTACATACACTGACTTTTATATACATAGGGATAAGTCGGAGATGAGCGTGTATAGATAAAAATGATGCACTATACGGAGGCCTCCTGAAGAATACACCTTACCTAGTCCTGCAAGTTCAAGCCAGACTTCAGTCTAATGGAATCTCATATAGAACTGCCAACACAACTGTTTATATGCTTCCAAACAAGGACAACGTGCAAAATCAAAGTGTTTTATTTACATCTGATAACAAAGGTTTGTTTATCTTGGACTTTCTATTTTTACAAGTTAGAGAGTTTTATCAATCATATGTTTAATATTTATACAAGTGCAGTTCCATGAATACCTGGTCCATACTACAATCTTGATAAATCAGAAATTGGTTTGCCAAATATCAAGGAACAGGCTAAAATCAATGTTTAGTTGATTTCTGTTCCACCAGATGGCGCTCTGCCTACTGTGCTCCTGGTCAGAATATGCCATTTTTATTTTTAATATGAACACCTGACCCTTTTATTTATTCATTTTTTCTATTATTTTTTCACATATTTCATTTATAATTTTATTTTGTTTTTATCTCTCGCTATTAATTTGGTTGGATCAAATAAACTACGAGTCTATAGTCACACAGCAGGATGTCTGATTTATCTGTAGTGAAACTAGAACCATATCACCTTTCCAAGAAAGCAGCCATTATCAATTCTTTGTAATTTTAAAAAACATGATACCATGACCTTGCTTGAAGATAATTATTATTAGAATTTTTTTAGGGTTGATGAATTAGGGCGTTTCTATTGAAAACTTACTAAGAAATTTTGTTTCCGAGTCAAAATTTCGTAAACATTTATCTCAACCATAATTTAAAATATCTTACAAAAATTACCTCTTAGTTGAAAAGCTTCAAACATTCCTTGTGCTTGGTAACAATCCGATGTCCATTCTACAGTTACCTCTTGCTCATTATATATCAGCCTTTATAAAATTAATGTATTATTAAACCTACAACTTTAACATGGCTGCGGTCTAATTGTCATTCTCCTGTTTTCTTGATATTTTAAAATGTTTTTTTTTTTCAATTTTATTAATCATTGTTGATGGTGTTTCTTGCTGTTCTAAATTTTGGGTGAGAAATTCTGCCCCTTTTAAATTCCAAACATAATTTATTCTCAGTGTAAGAATATATATATTACTTATCACAAATAGGATTTACACAATCATTATAAATTTCAATTGGTATTTGACTTTTATAACTTAAAATTTTTATCAACGCTTGTAATTTGTGCCAATCCATTTCAACAAAATAACGCATCTTATGTTTTCAAAGATCTCACTTTTAAAAAAATATTTATAATCATATAATATATATTATATTTCTAAAATGTGACAAAGGTCGGCTCTCCCGATAAAATAGACGTCAAAGCTAGACGCCATCTATTGACCGTCGCCTTAAACTAGCGGCCTCGGGTCGGTGACAAAGCCACAACACCAGCTTTGGCAAACTTAAAAGCGTCCACCTAGAGACCATGGTTTCGGGCTAATGACCCTCGTCATTTCAAGACGGACTTCAGTTTGCCAAAGCAGGTGTTGTGACTTTGTCACCGACCCGAGGCCGCTAGTTTGCGGCGACGGTCAATAGATGGCGTCTAGCTTTGACGTCTATTTTAACGGGAGAGGCGACCTTTGTCTTTTTATAACAATAACCTCCCGGCAAAATTTCTATCTATATTATTATTTTTATATATTAAATATTATATTTTTATTTGTTCTTGTTATGATATGAGATTATACCTATATATTTGTCATCTAATCTTGGCAAAATATTTAAGGGATTAATTCACATCGGACTCTTAAATCATATCAATTCTAATAATCCTATGCATCCTGATCAGCACGGCTTCATACAAGCAAAGTCTACAATTTCTAACCTACAGGAAATAACTAAAATAAGTCTCCAAAGAAAGGAAACAGATGTTACGGCCTTGGTTGCTGTGGATATCAGCGGAGCATTCGACAACGCTTGGCATCCTGCATTCATTCAACAATTGGACAAAGCAAACTTTCCAGCGCCACTAATTAAAATAATTATTTCATATCTCGAAGATCGAAAGGTAGAGCTAAGATACTTAAACTCAAAATGTACAAAAATGGTAAATAAGGGATGCCCTCAAGGTGGAATTATTTCTCCAATTCTTTGGAATATATTATTAAATGATTTCATTTCATCTTTTAGAGAAAATTTCGCAAAAGTCATAGCTTTTGCCGATGTTGTTTCATTTGTGGTTTGGGGCTCTAGCATCCAGGATCTTCAGTTCAAAATTGAAAAAAGTCAGAATAATATTAAAAATTGGTGTGAGAAGGTAGAACTCTCAATAAGTCCAAATAAAATAGGCATACTCTACCTACACAATTACCAAAAATTACCTATACAATTGAGGGTATAAATATTTAGCCATCAGAAACTATAAAGATTTTGGGAGTTATTTTTCGCAACCACAGACAAATAAATAAATTTGATTTTGGACCACACGTTGACAATATAATTAACAGGGCTATGAAATTTAAGAATGCGATATTTTCATTATGTGCACGTACTTGGGGAATTGATTCAAGGCGCAGATTGATTTTATACAAAGCGGTGATACGAACTATGTTAAGCTATGCATCAAATATCTGGTTCCCTTTTATCAATGCAGCAAAGCGTTCAAAGTTGAATCCTATACAGTACCAAATTTTAATTAGGTGCATTCATGCTTACAAAGTTCATCTTCTTAGATTACTCATATTCTAGCGAAAACTCCTATGCTGACCGACTACCTTGAATTATCACAAATTAGATAAAATAGGAAGAATTCTCTAACAGACCAAACACTAAATAAGCCCCTTTCAAATGAATTAGACCAATTATATATCAATACAAAATTCAGATTTTATCTTTCTCAAACTAATCCAAATTTCAATAATTTTTTTCCGAGAGATGTACCAAGCTTTATTGCTCCTGATAAATACACTACTTTGTTCTTCACAGGCAAAGGACCCTTTTTAAGTTTTATCTTTGACTTGAGAGTTATAAATGATCCAACATGTGAATGCTGTCTAGATGTTGAAACACCAAAGCATCTTTTGTTGGCTTGCCCTCTGACTAACCAAATTGTACTTGCTTACTTTGAAATAATGCCAAATCATCTTTCTGTATATACTCAATCTTATGAACACTTTGGCAGGTTTAGAGCAATTTATACACATATTTATAATTCACTACTAATTGATTGGGTAAATCATTAAAGATATATGTAAATAATTCTAATATAGCACAATAGTCTGATAGACTTCGTGCTTCTGTAATGATAAAATAAAAAAATATGAGATTATAAATTAAAATATCAAACATTTATATAATGGTCAGGTCATATATACGCGCGCGCACACAACCCTTATATTTAAAATAAAACAATCTGTGAAAAATTATCATATTTTGCATATATCTCATTTACATATTTCAGATTAATGTAAAAAAATGCTAAAATTAGCACAAATCAAGATGACATCTTCGACTACAGATATATTTATAGAAGTCTATGTGTCTTGATATATATTGCTACATTAGCTGTGTTTTGTCTCTTGGAATAGAGGGTTGGTTTGTTTTTACCTACTGCCCGCTTTATGCAAATATCCATTTATTAAATTCATTATTAAAGCTCTTAAGATCAATCCATTACATAATCAATCTCAAAAACTCAATAGAAATCAAAAAACAGCTTTAGCAAAACTAAGAAGTGGCCATATAAAAACCTTAAAATTTCAAAATGGACAAAAAACCTTCAATAACTGCTTGAAATGCAATAGTGCGGAAGCTTCTCCGGAACATAACATGCTCAGAACTGACAATAGAGGACCTATTTTCCAGGCCTATAACTACCATCGCAAAATTGGAGAGGAGTGGACTTTAGGAATTGGTTTAACCATGGAGATAAGCACCACCACCGCCTCATTATCAATCTGCTGATTCCTTTGATGGTACACTTTGAAAGACAGTATTTACATTAATTAATGTAAATATCTTATGTTTATCTTCTTATATATAAAAGTCAATGTCTGTTTCGAGATAAACTCAAAAACTACTGCACCAATTGGTACCTAATTTTGCATGTCGCTTTTTATAAACCGGAGGAAAATTTTCGGCTTCACTTTGATTAGTATTTTTGGCTATTTATTTTTTTTTATTTGAAGATCATTTTTTTACACGGAGTAAATACGAGGCGAAGTAACAACACCAGGCCAATTAAGCGACCATTGAGCGTTCTGCATTTTTTTTTCAAGTTGCTTACGTAATTTATTTGAAATATCTTTTTATACGAGTGTTAATTTTTTACAAAAGTATTGATAGAGGATTTTATATTACTAAGTTATGGTAAGTGCACACAATGCAATTTTAGAAAGCTCTATAAAATTAGTGTTACTGCATGTACATAATGCTTTCGTATTTTTTATTAATTTTTGTTCTGGCTCTTGTTTTTATTTATCTCTTTAAAAAATCGTTTAAAATACAGCCGCAGCCATTAGCAAACACATATGTTTGCCTAATTTCCATGTGCTCTTTTATTTTTTATAGAGAAATATTTTTTCGTGATAAAATTGTGAAAAACTTATAAAATTACAAAATATTTACATGCCAGTATTTTGGATTAATTTTTTTATAAACCTAATTTTTCTTATTCTTACTGAGAAGATAGGCATCGCAGTCACTCACTCAACTCAGGCAATTTCAAGGGTTAATGCGCTGGGGCGGTTAGGTGGAAAGCTGCCATCTATTTAAACTATATTAATTTTGAACAACTAAATGGATTGCAAAAAATAATTAAATCAAATACCTTAACCCTAATATAATACAATTTTTGACATCACACACACTTTTTGCCTATGGTTTATGTGTTACTTCCGTATTGCTATTCTATGACACTTATACTATTTATTATTGATGTACTTTCAGTATGAAGAAAATTGTATTCGGGGGAATTCTCGGGCGAAGCCGGGTTATTTGTCTAGTAATATACATATGTGAATAAAATATACAACAACAAAAAAAGCTTTTTTAAGACATTTTAATCTTATACAGATTCTCCAAGCACAGAAATGTAGGGAGGGTACTTACAGCAATAACAATCATATTACAAGTAATCAGCAATGTAATTTACATTGTATCAAATGAGGGTGGAAAAGAAAGTAAGGGCATAGCATAAACTTATATACAAGCAGATATTTTCTTGAAGAACAATAATTAGTAGAATTGACATAAATATACATAATTACCAGATATCTTCATAGTTTTATTCATGGATGGATCATGGGTAGAAGGTTGTCTAAAGTTGAAATATAAAGTCTTAGGAGTTAATTAATTTGTTCATTCACCCAGTTGTGTGTTATGAATAAAATAAATATAAAATACACATAACGTCATTTTATATATAATGCTATACTAACCCCTCTCATATATATATAATCTTATTTTAACATCAAATATTTATTAAATAATGCTTCATAGGGAGTATAGTTATAATTTCAACAAGATTTAGTTCCTGTTCATAATGCTAAGCCAAAACCTAATTAGAGACGAATGTTCAGGAGTTCACAAAAGAAGGGTCCTCTTAAACCCGAGATTTAAACCTCCTTAACTACAGTTTGTGGGAATATTTAAAGGAGAAGGTGTGTCTAAAAGATATTAAAATTTGGATCAATTGTAATCAACATTTTTGAAGATCATTAAAAAATATTAGAAACCCTTGGCGCCATCGTTCAGACGACATATATTTCCGTATAATCTTATAGAATTATAGTTATAAAGATGTAAGCTCTGAAAAATTAAAAGTAGGATATGGAATTTTATAATCAAACTATAAATATAATTATGAAGCTATACAACAAGACGTGTCGAATCTTAACCGATTTATAATTCACTAAAGTCGTATCAACTTAATGACTTTTGCACTCAATATGACTCTCTAGTCGCAAAATCAAACATTTTCATAATATTGTAGCAAAGTATTTATTATTTTATTAAAAGAATATCATTTTTTATGTTTATATTTTGCTACTCTGTTGGTTGATGTTATAATTACTGTAAAAGAAATGAAACAATCTTTAAAAAATATATATTACAATATTATCAGCATTACTACTTTCATTTCTTATTACTAACCAGCCAGTCCTGAACATCTATTGAATTGTATCAAATCCTCTCTAAAAATGACCTCTGGGAAAACCCCAGGACCACTTAGTCTAGCCATATATATTGTTACAAAACCAAATCAGCGATAAAATTTTTAATTTGACCGCGTGAAGTATTCAAAATTCAGTAGTTATTATTTGAAAATCTCGTGCACACGTGTTTAGAAAAAAATCGGAATATATTTGTTTTTTTTTTATAATGGATTGGGGTGTTAAAGAAAACCGTATAGCTGTAATAGCCTTACACAGGGTAGGCCTAAATCCTTCATCCATTTTTAAACTTTTACAAAATTTAAATATTACGCGTCAATTTTTTTATCGAACCATTGAAAGGTTCAACAAGGCTGGCACTATTAATAACCTTGAAAGATCTGATCGACTGCGCGTGCAACGAACGCAAGCAGCTATAAAAGCCATTCGCGAAAGAATTCGTCGAAATCCACGCCGCAAACAAAATATCTTTGCAAATCAGATGAATTTAGCTCCAAGAATCGCTTCCAGGATAATCAACGAAGACCTTGGACTGAGAGCTTTCAAACGACGCATAGGTCATTTGATAACCCCTCCTCTTAGAGATATTAGATGGGTTAGATCAAAAATGTTGTTGGCGCGGCATGATGGTCGGTGGCATGAGAGAATCCTTTTCACAGACGAGAAATTTTTCACTGTCAAGGAAAGGATTAATCGTCATAATGATAGGATATATTCTCGTAGCTCTCTAGAAGCTTCTTTGAAGTCAGAAGACTTGAAAAAATCACCATCCTTCTTCTATCATGGTTTGGTGGGAGTTAGCTACCAAGGTGTAACAGATCTCCACTTCTGTGCCAAAGGGGTAAAAACTACAGCTAAAAACTACCAAGAAGATATTTTGGAACAAATAGTAAAGCCTCTGAATACAAAAATGTTTAAGGGTGAACATTTGATATTTCAACAATATTCAGATCCTGCTCACAAAGCTAAGTCAACTCAACAATTGTTGGATACGAATGTTCCGGAGTTCATAAAGGCCAATGAATGGCCCTCTGGAAGCCCTGATTTAAACCCCCTTGATTACAGTTTCTGGGCATATTTAGAGGAGAAGGTGTGCTCTAAAATATATCATAATTTGGATCAATTTAAATCAGCATTGGTGAGAGCAATGAAAGAAATACCCTTAGAAAAGGTGCGTGCCGCCATAGATCAGTGGCTCGAACGTTTGAGATCCTGTGTCAAAAATAAGGGAAGACATTTTGAATGATTGTACATATTTAAAATCTATGTCCTATTGGCTAATAAAATATGTATTTATATTTCATTAGTTTTTGTTCTTAATCATTTAATTTATAAATTGTTTGTAACAGAATTTATGACTAGACTGTGTATAATAGAAAAGCTGAGACAATAGGACCTAATGGAGATCGTTTAAACGACTTGAGAAAAAAGCAACAACAACAACACTTTCATTTCTTTTATATAATATAAAATCCATATACAACACACTATTTAAATATGTTTATATAGATACTATTAAAATTTATTAAACGAAAACAAATTATCAATAAAATATAAAGAAAAATTACACAATTCAAACATCAAATTCATAGATGTAGTTAATCTTTCACAGCTATTATACATTCTGGTTGAATTTTGGTGTTCAATATCCTCGGTCATCTTTGTTAATGTCTCTCATTTAGGCTTGTTGCAGGACATTAGCAGGGTTGTTAGGACAATCCCAACCATGACGTGAGGGTAATGGGCTTTCTAATAGCCCCCGCGGTGGGTTTTAATTAAAACATCCTTCTGCTCTGCCCCAGAAATAAAAAAGGAGCTCCAGGTGCACAGCAACGCTGGCAGGGGGTCAACAAAGTGTGCCATTAAAGAACAATTTGGCAACTCTGCAGAATCGCAAGCAGACGCGAAAATTGGCTTTTTTTTTCTTTTTGTTAAATTCATTTTAATATAGGTGGGTAAAGCGTAGCAATTTGGCTAAAGTTTACAATATATGTTTTTAAAATGCTGAGGCTCTAAAATGATGTTAGTAAATTAATGTGTGTGTTATATTATTTACTCTATTTATAATATATAATTTAAAAACCTCTTTATAATATATTTTATTTACGTTTTGAAAATATTAATATTATTAATAGTAGGCTATATAAATGTGGTTTTACATTCTCTCTGTATTTTTGTTTCTCTCCATTTTTGTATAAAATATGTAGATTGCTTCTCAGAGCCATAAATGTGGCGCATGCGCAGTTCATTTACTTTTTGCTACCGTTCATACTATTGACTGGAGTTGAGGTCACACAGATGCACCGATTGGCGGGATGATACACTTTTTGATGCTGATTGGTCAGAAGGACCCATGCGCGAGTTTCCTGGCTGAGTGTTTTTAGGCAGAAGAACATTAACATAATTGTATGAAAAAGTGAAAGTTGTATAAGCTTATGATTTTGCTTTGTTTTAAAAATGAATCGACATTGGTTCCATATGTTTGAATTGAATATTACACTTTAGTTCTATATATTTTATTGCTTAAAAAGGAACACAACAAAACAAAAAATAAACTACAATTGCAAATGATTTGATAACTAACAAAAAAATAATATCATAAATTATGATGATAAAAAAATTGAATATGTCTGCCAGAAAAATGCTTCTATGAATTAAAAAAAAAAAAGAGAATAATTTCAAAATTATCATATAAACTTCAAACAATACTTTTTTTCCACATTAGAGTTAACTTAAAACAAATAGTTTTGTTTTTAAAGTCAAACTTTAAACGTTAAAAGATGCCTGTAACAAAGAAATCAGGCTAGACCTTTGTTACAGGCATCTTTTAACGTTTAAAAACAAAAAACTATCGGAATATAAATAATACTTCAGGATATAGAGTATATGATATAGAAAGATTTTAAATTCGTAGAATCATTCTCAAAATGCCCCATCCCCTTTAACATACAGTTCTGTAGCGGTGGCAGAGGAGTCATTGTACAGTGTTATGTATATATTTATATAATTATCATTTTTAACATACATATTCTTAATATTACGAACCTAAAAATATGTCCAGAAGCACGTCTGTAACCATGTCAGTAACCACAAAAATTGCAAGCTGTGGGTCACAGCTCTCATATTTTTTATGTTTATATTTTGCTACTCTGTAAATTTCCCTCATTGCTTATCTTTTGTTTATCATTCATAGTTGTTTCTTGCCTTAAATAAATTGATGTGTCATCCTGAAATTTGTATTTCTTAATTTTCCACGTGGCAATATATTTATATTTATTATAACAATATTGTCGCGTATACCTACAACCTCCGCCTATAGATGGCGCTTTCGCCTATTTCTGGTATGCAACTTGTGTGGGAATCGCCGACTGCTGTATTCCTGTTTCCTGGAGCAAATAGTTGTAAATAGATGTTCCTATTGGCTCTGGATTGTAAATAATTGTAAATACCCGTTGAATGTTATTCTAGTTATAGTTAATGGTTGTAGAAGTGACAATAAAAGGAGGAGTGATAGAAGCCTTGTGCGGTTGCTGTCATGACTCTCTCTCTCGCCAACATCGATGCTGCTATTCTTCTGGTAAGTCTCTCGTGTTCCCCCACCAGTGGTAAGGCCGAGAGATACTGCCAGAGGAAAGGAGTTCTACTTGAGCAGTGGTTCTCGGACGTCTTTGGGTGCTCTGCAGGGTAGAGCTGCAACGCGAGCCCGGGTAGGTGAACCACGAAGAAAGAAGCGGCGTAGTCGCAAAGAACCGCAAAGGGGTCACGCGATATTGAAGTATTTGCGCCTATTACAGAGGGAACAAACAAAACATAAAAACTGAAACTTAGGATTAAATATTTACTGATGTACATGTATCAAGTGACAGAGTTCATAAAATCTGTATAAACAAAGTGGTTGATGTAAGACAGTTAAATCATTCTGATTTGGTAACAATCGATGTCTCACTTCTGCAAAGTTTAGTTTAGACATTCTTTGATAAGGTAGAGAGCAGTTTTCCGCAGGAACAATTTGGGAAAACTTTGCTCTCTTTTGAGCTCTTTTATTCACAGAGGATTCACCAGATGTTCCAAAACATCGTCTGGATAATTTTAACTGTATATTTTACTTCTTTAGAACAGAAGGGAAGGTCTGTTACACACTTAGGTTTTAAACAATAATATTGTAACAAGTATTTATTATTTTATTAGCAGAGTATTATTTTTTATGTTTATATTTTGCTATACTCTGTACACTTTCCTCTTTTTCTTATCTTTTGTTTATCACTCATAGTTTGTTCTTGCCTGAAATAAATTGTTGTCTCATCCCGAAGTTGGTCTTCCCTAATTTTCCACGTGGCAATATTTAGAGAGCCAAAAATGATATATACCTATATTTTCGAATGAGAAAAACGTTCTACCAGATGATTTAATACGAATTTCCAAAAAATGCGCTAACAACAAAATAATACACTATTGCTATTAAATTTCTACACATGAAAGAGGTACACGAGAAAATTTACGAGAGATGTATATCTTTTTTTAAATATTCAAATAATTAGACTCTCAACCCCAACATGCAAAGCAGGTAACGTCACCTATAAAAGGACCGATCGTACAACGGAAAGGTTCTTGCTCGTGTAAAAAGCAAGAACTCATAACAACAAATATTGGAGTTTTTTATTGTGGCAGAATCATATCCTACCGGAACTGGGGTACTTGATAGTGATGCTCGGGGTTGTCGAGATCCCATGACCGTCGCAAGAATACCGATTGGTGGATCCATGAGGGCCATATAGAACGTCATGCATGATCTTAACGGCTATCTGTCACTACCACCTGAAAGGATAGACATTTTGTTCGGATGACTATGCAAGATCGTACAACACATCACGTACTCCTAGTCAAGAGCTGGAGTCGTTTTTATGACGAGAGATGTGGCAAGAAGGAAGAAAGTCGGCCACGTCTCCCTCACAATGAGCTGTCAGAGACCATAACTGGCAGAATCGCCTGCAGTAGTACGGTGAATGACAATCATGGCCACAGGAGTGGCGTCACGTTGTTTCTTTTGACAATATCAACTCTGGATCCAGCATCATGACGGCCTTATACGTGTGTGAAGACACCGAGGAGAACAACCAATGTCTGCTTGCAATCGTCGTCGTCTTACGGATCCATCAACTAGAATTATGTCGATTGGGTACACATCACGGTCACTTCGCATAGCTGATAATTTGGACAACCGCCGTTATATACTGAAGTATTACGGCTTTTAGATTTACTCCATTCTCGAAGCTTCTACACAACCTTTCAACATAAAATGGACGGCATCAAGTTCCCCATGCTGTCCTGACCTTCCTTGATACATAGGATGCTCGTTTATTGCCCTGAGACTAGCAAGTTCTCTAGATCTCGCATCAATTTTAAACATCAGTTTCATAATTGTTGAGAGACTGCTGGACCAACTCTTTCCAACAACTTCGATTGATGAACTCGTGGCGACTATTCTAAGCCTCGTCAAGCGCGAGCTGAAAGAAAACCTTACTACGCATGCGCGGCCGACGAGTCGCAGCCGGGACTTTAGCACGCGCGCCGTCGAATAATAAAAAATGATTCTTCTTCTGTACTCCTTCCTTTCTTTCTCTCTCTAACTTGCGAAAACTTAATCAATTATTTTTTTATCAGCGGACACCACAGTGCCCACACAAGTATCATACACGTGTCCCCACAATAAACTTATGGCATAGAGTTGAAACAGCATGGACTTCTGTAACTGCAACTGTCGTTCAAACTTTGCTCTACTTTATATCCACAGAAGAATTAGAGAGATTAAATCGATATATTATGAAACATTTAAAGACTTATAATAACTACCTGTTATATGAGTCTTTATTCACTCTCTTGAAAAAACATGTTTTTCACTCTTTCATAAAATAAATATATTTTATTTTAAAATTTATATTTCATCAATTGGAAATTAGTCCTTTATTTTGAGCGCGTAATGTATTTTATCGTATTAGTTACATTAACTCGGTAGTCAAAAACTTAGATTGGATTAAAGGAAGGGAAAAATAGGAAAAAAATACATAAATATTTAAAAATAGCAATTAGAATTTTAAAGTGTATTTGATTTTTTCAAGATTGTTGTAATTTTTCTTTGTAATCGAAATATCCTTTAGGCTTTGCTTTTTGCCTTTTTCATCTCTTTTTATTTACTCTCAACATCATTGTGTGCACAATAAATAAAGAAAATATAAATTAGTTTTTAAAATATAAATTATTTATTTCATAAAACAAAGAAGCGTATTCCAAATTATAACTCTGTCTAAATATACATAAATTGCATTTTTAATTGTGATATTTTCGTTATATAGTGAAAATGTAGGGAGAAAGTCGAAAAAAATTAAAATTTCAAGAATCTGGAGCCATCTATAAATAATATTTAGCATTATATAATTTTCGAAAAGTTTATTTCTATCTAAAATTTTTTTTAAAATATTTTTAAATGCTGGATTACAGTCGCTTTCATTTTGTAATAGGCTTGTTTACATTTTGCATATATTCATCTTCATTCTGCAATAATATTGTTTTAAATATTTGAAAAAATTAATTCAAAAATAAATACTAAAATAAGAATAGTGAAATTTATTTAAAGTTCAAAATTAATATATATGGGGTGATAGTTTTGAAGAAGTCGTGGTAGTTCTGTGACAAGTGGTAGTTGTGTGGCAAGTGGAGGACGCACATAGGAGACAGGATCCAGGAGCAAAAACCTGGGAGGAGTTGATTGAGAGGAAAGAGAAGATTCGAGAACCACCCTGGGAACAACTAGGGTGGAAGTCGACTCGGTGAGAACTCTCACCAAATCATCTAAATCCAGTTACTTTTACACCATGCTCAGTAGGCCTATATAGTCATCGGAAAGTGCAGAACAGTGCGCGACTGCCGAATGCCCAATTATAGAAACAAGACGTGGTTGATTAGGGTTGTTCTGACAAGCAAATTTTATTTTCCCTAACCTCATTACTCTGTTTCTCTCTCTTTTCTCACACAGAATATCTTTATTGATATATTTCTGTAAAAGATGCATTTCTACAATTGATATCATAACATATATATTGTCAAGAGGCTTTTGCGGCTCCAATCACTAGAGGCCCCATGGGACGCCTGTCAATCATCCCTGGACTCCGGGGGTGAGGGCCACGGGTGTGAGGGGTTCTCGGAATCTAATCGGCGGGGTGGCTGACGTCGCTCATTAGGATTATCTTTAACTTGGGGTAAGTTGTATCTAACTCTCTCTCTCCCTATAAATACCCCTTATAATAAATTAATTATTCCCAAACTTGCCCTTGCTTCATCTCCGCGACATATTTTGGCGGAGACGCTGGGTAACGTGACGGAACTTCGAAGAAGTCGACGTCTACAGGGACGTGAACCAATTCTTGAACCTTTGCCACAACGAATAAAAATGGAAGACAACCACAGACCTACTGTTAGCGATCCTACCTCCCTTGTCAGCGCCAACGAGATCCATCTACCTTTTCTGGAGATGGAAATATAAACCCTGGACAGTGGTTGAAAGAGTATGAGAGAGTGTCGAAGTACAATAGATGGGAGGAGACCATGAAGCTTGCCAACGTTGTCTTTTACTTGATAATAACGAAGAATCACTCAACTCGTGGAGAAGCTGTGAAGACGCATTCCGCGGTGTGTTCGGATTGCAGGAGGATTCTGCTCGACGCGCCGAGGAAGTTCTGAAGTCAAGAGCACAGAAGGCCGAGGAATCCAGCGAGTCATACATCGGGATATTCTTTGTCTCTGCAACCAGGTGAACCCTTGCATGGAAGAAGGTGAGAAAGTTGCTCACATTATAAAGGGAATTTCGTAGGACACCTACCAGGTATTGGTAGCGAAAGACATTCATACGGTAGATGAGATCCTGAAGTTTTGCCGTCATCTGACAACCGTCAAGCAGCGAGGATCGGCCGTACGAAATTTGCCAGGTTGTCAAACGTAATGCCCATTTCATGTGTTGACGACTCAGACGACTTGGCCGGCTTAATTCGCCGCATCGTTAGAGAAGAGATACAAAAGGTCTTCTCAGCACCTGAAGTGGTCAATCCTCTCCGAGAGGTGAACGCCCTGAAAAAGACTGTGAGGGAAGAAGTCAGCCGTGCTCTCCAACCTACCAGACCACAAGTCAACGTGGTACAACAACAACCACGCACGCTCTATTATAGTATCGACCGACCAACCCAACCCAGGAAGACGGAACATTGGAGAACCTACGACGACAAACCAATCTGCTTCCACTGCGGACGACCCGGACATGTCGTTCGTTATTGTAGAGAACGACGGCAGGGTTTCGCTGAAGCCAGGACAAGGAATGGCGGAGAAGGAAGAAATGTTGGATTTTCGAGTCGACCCCCGAGATATGACGCCGACGACGACTATGTAACGCCCCAAATCTCGACGTACTTCTACCGGAGCTCTTCCCCATATCCCGGCTGTGACCAGGTCGCCAGCCCGAAGACAATCCCAGTCGCCAGCTCGTCGTTTCAGCCGTTCTCCCAAGCCTCAGAATGTGAAAAACTAAGTGGAGCGGTTTCTAACGGGGGTGAGGTCGCCATTGAGGAAAATCCTCCAGGGTATATCGCCGCTAAATTGAAAGAAAATTTTGTTATCGTCGAAATAAATGGATGCAAAATTAAAGCATTTCTGTTATTTCGAACAAATTTCGACGCGAACTAAAGACACTTCTCTTCAAAGAACCAGTCCCATTCTTAAAGCCGCAAACAAAAATTTAATAGAGACCCTTGGAAAATGTGTCCTGAACATAGAAGTTAATGGTATGAATATATCATTTGAATTCGTTCTCATGGTGGAATGCAGCCATGACATCATATTCGGATGGGACTTCTTCAAGGCCACCGAGGCCGTCATTGATTGTGGCAGAAATGAACTCCATCTAGGGGAAACCTCTGTCCTGGAATCTCGAGAGGAGGAAAACCAGAGATTGTTTGCTTCCGACGACTTTGTCATCCCGCTTAAATCATTAAAGAAGATCAGTGTGATAAACGAAGAAATATGTGGTGTTAGAGATGTTTTAGTCTCCACTTCTAAGGACTTATTATTAAGAAAGGAAATTCTTATACCAAACTCATTGGTTACATTTCGACACGGCCGAGGTAGCATTTGGGTGGCGAAAGGAGCGCCTCGGCCGCAACTGATTCCATCAGGAATGAATATGTGCACCATGGAAAGTTATGAGAATGGGAATATCTGCAGTCTTATTGAATCCAGCGATAAGTTACAAGGAACGCAGCTAAAGCCACGTGAATGGTCACAGAAGATAAACCTTACTCTAGGCTGTCTGAAATTCAAAGGTTACAGCTTGTTTCATGCCTTGACGAGTTAATTGAAATATTTGATTTTGGGAGTACTCCTATTAAGCCCACCAGTACTGTGAAGCACAATATAAACACAGAAGACCACTCTCCTGTCAAACAGCGGCCCTATAGAGTAACACCAAGTGAACAACGACTAATTCAAGATGAAGTGAACAAGATGATTGAAAATTACATTGTGAAGCCCTCTGAAAGTCCTTGGTCATCTCCAGTTATTCTAGTTCGAAAGAAAGATGGGACCTGGTGATTCTGCGTAGATTATCGTCGATTAAATAAGATAACAAAAAAGGTTTTTACCCGCTGCCACGCATTGACGATGCCTTGGACAGTTTAGCCGGCTCTAGTTACTTCTCCAAGATGGATCTTCGGTCCGGGTATTGGCAGATTGAAGTGGACGAAAAAGACAGGAAGAAAACTGCCTTCATCACTCCAGATGAGCTGTATAAATTCCGAGTAATGCCTTTCGGTCTATGCAACGCTCCAGCAACGTTTGAAAGGATGATAGATAGTGTTCTGGGCAGTCTTAAATGGAACATATGACTTTGCTACCTGGACGACATCGTAGTTTACGCACCTACCTTTGTGGAACATCTACGTCGTCTACAACTTGTATTAAGGTGCATCCAGAAAGCTGGACAAAACTTAAACCACAAAAAGTATATTTTTGGATCAAGGAGGATAAAGATTTTAGGACAACTTGTTGACGCCAATGGAATTCATCCAGATCCAGATAAAGTTGAAGCCGTCTCTAAATTTCCGAGGCCAAGGAATATCTCTGAACTGAGGACCTTTCTTGGATTATGTTCCTATTACCGAAGATTTATTGACAACTTTGCCGACAAAGCTAGATCTTTGCATGACCTACTGAAGACTGAAAAACAATTTTATTCTCAAGGGAAAGCGTTTGAAGTCCTTTAAACAGCTCTAATTTCAGAGCCTGTCTTGGGACACTTTGATGAATCTGCTGATACCCATCTACACACGGATGCGAGCGGACATGCTATTGGAGCTGTTCTTCTACAAATACAAGGTGGAAAGGAGCGGCCTATAGCTTATGAATATAGAAGCTTGACAAAGGCTGAAAATAACTATCCTACAATAGAAAAAGAATACCTTGCTGTAGTCTGGTATAATAGCAAATTCCGTCCATATTTGTTTGGTCGACCATTCACGGTTGTCACTGACCATCACTCTCTATGTTGGTTGGTAAGGCAGAAAGATCCTTCTGGACGTTTGGCAAGATGGGCGCTGAAGTAGCAAGAATTTGACGTGACCGTTATCTACAAGAGCGGACGCAAACATAAGGATGCCGATTGTCTGTTAAGGAGCCCGCTTGAGAACGATCAGCCAAGTGCTGTGATGTCACTAACCAACGTCGATATAGAGCAGACTAAAGACCCGGATTTAGCTAAAATAATCGATAATTTAAACTCGAGCTACACCTGAAAGGAATTCAGCATTATCGACGGCATCTTATACAAGAAAAACTATAGCGCAACTGGAAGACCCTGGCTTATGATGACTTCTAAGCACTTAAGATCGGAAGTCATGGCAGATTTATATGATGCTCCTACAGCTGGGCATTTGAGTTTCGTCCGAACGTATGACAAAGTGAAGAAACGATTATATTGGCCTGGCCTTTATAGAACTGTTCGCCAATATGTAAGCCATTGTCGGGAGTGTCAACAAAGGAAGAAATTACCTCGACGTCAGGCTGGACAACTTGTATCCATACCACCTGTAGAAAAGCCATTCTATAAGATCGTGGTTGATCTCCTTGGAAGATTTACAGTTTCTAAAGACGGAAATAGTTGGATCATTGTGTGCACCGATTATATGACAAGGTATGCCATAACGAAAGCGATCCCAGACGGAGGAGCAATCGAAACAGCTAAGTTCCTGGTTGAAGACGACATCTTGAAGCATGGAGCTCCTTGAGAAATGATAACAGAGATCGCGGAAGAAATTTCATTTCTCAAGTAATAAAAGAGATCAATGCTCTGTGCGGACTTGTGCGCAGATTTACAACGGCCTACCATTCCCAGACCAACGGCCTGACTGAAAGGTTCAACAAAACTCTGGGAGACATGTTGTCCATTTACACAGGTGCTGAGCAGAAGGACTGGGACCAAGTTTTACCCTATGTAACTTTTTCTTACAACACTGCTAAACAGGAGGCGACCGGCTACACCCCGTACTTTCTTGTCCACGCCCGCGAGGCCGAGACCTACATCGATGCCGTACTACCTTACCTACCAGATGAGATCTCTGACGACTAAGTTGGAGAACTTATGACCAGAGCCGAGGAAGCGCGTCAACTCTCCCGATCACGCCTTCTACAATCACAGGCGAAAGACGGTAGACTTTACGACCAGAAACATACTCCAGTCTATTACCAGAAGGATGATCTTGTGTGGGATTTTACTCCCATTCGAAAAGTAGGACTATCAGAAAATCTACTGAAGAGATACTTCGGTCCCTACAAGGTGACCAAGAAGCTTTCAGAAGTTACGTATGAAGTAGAGCCCGTGGACCCGTCTCCCCGATCACGGAAAGCCAAGGATATCGTCCATGTCATTCGGATGAAGCCCTACCTGAACCCCGAAGAACAACATTCCATTCTGCTAGGGAACACCAGCCGTGATAGATTTCTTTCCAGAACAAGGGCTGATACAAGCTAATCAGCGGGTCGCTGTTTTCTCTAAAGAGGGAGTAATGTCAAGAGGCCTTTGCGGCTCCAATCACGAGAGGCCCCATGGGACGCCTGTCAATCATCCCTGGACTCCGGGGGTGGGGGCCACGGGTGTGAGGGGTTCTCGGAATCTGATCGGCGGGGTGGCTGACGTCTCTCATTAGGATTATCTTTAACTTGGGGTAGGTTGTATCTAACTCTCTGTCTCCCTATAAATACCCCTTATAATAAATTAATTATTCCCAAACTTGCCCTTGCTTTATTTTTCTCCGCAACAATATTCAGAAATGAAAATTATTGAAAAT
Source organism: Cordylochernes scorpioides (assembly GCA_030710605.1). NCBI lineage: Eukaryota > Metazoa > Arthropoda > Arachnida > Pseudoscorpiones > Chernetidae > Cordylochernes > Cordylochernes scorpioides. The sequence goes on from CP092874.1 coordinate 75,901,470, forward strand.
TAACTAATAAAAATGTATCGGTAATCCATAGCGAGTGTTGATCACCACTGCAGGCCACGTAGGTTGGCAGCTCCAGCAGTAGAACTTTTGATGCTCGATCATTATATTCTGCCTTGGTCTGAACTCATGGCGGCCGGCCGCTAGAAAAATATCATTGACCTTTGCAAATGGGTTTTTTCACATTATATTCTTATATATCAACTAGACCCGAGAATTCCCCCGAGTTTAATTTCCTTCATACTGAATTACATCAATAATAAATAGTATAAGTGCTATAGAATAGCAATACATAAGTAACACATAACTATAGGCAAAAAGTGTGTGTTATGGCAAAAATTGTATTATATTAGTATTTACATATTTGATTTAATTATTTTTTGCAAACCTTTTTGTTGTTTCAAAATCAATATAGTTTAAATAAATGGCAGCTTTTCCACCCAACCCCCGAGGTACCCGCCCCATCGCATTAACCCTTGAAATTGCTTGAGTTGAGTGAGTGACTGCGATGGATATTGACTGCGATGTCCATCTTCTCAGTATGAATAAGAAAAATAGTTTTATAAAAAATTAATCCAAAATACTGGCATGCAGATATTTTTCTGTGAAAAAAATAAAAGAGCACATGGAAATTAGGCAAACATATGTGTTTGCTAATGACTGGGACTGCATTTTAAACAATTTTTTGAAAGGAGATAAAAAAGGCAAGAACAAAAATTAATAAAAAAAATACAAAAGCCATTATTTATATAAAGTAACGCTAATTTTGTAAAGTATTTTAAAAATTGCATTGTGTGCACTTACTGTAACTTAGTTAGTAATATAAATTTCTCTCTCAATACTTTTGTAAAAAAAAGTAACACTCGTATAAATAGATATTTAAAAAAAAAGTACGCAAGCAACTTGAAAAAAAATTCAGAACGCTCATTCGTCGCTTAATTGTCCAAGTGTTATTACTTCGGCTCGTATTTACTCCGCGAAAAAGAAAAAGGTTTCCGAATGAAAAAAAAAAACAGCCATAAAATACTAATCAAAATGTAGCCGAAAATTTTCCTCAGGTTTATGAAAGCGACATGCAAAATTTGGTACCAATTGGTTTAGTAGTTTTTGAGTTTATCGCGAAACAGACCACGGACATTGACTTCTATATATAAGAAGATAGGAAAGATAAAAGCGGAGTATAAAAAACGTAAAAGATGATATTTGTTGTTGATAGGGAAACGAGCAGTGGTATAATCAACTTTAGTACTGACATCTTTGTTTCCAGGTACGTGGAGGGTGAAATGGACCGTATTCTCAGATAAATCACACCTCCGTTTCATATAGGACAATCGCAGAGGCTGGATGTACACAGAATACACCAGCTTACATGTTCTGTCAGATACTCTAGTACTTAACCGTACAACTACCCTGACCGTGGTGGTTCCACGAACATTAATGTACAAGAGTCCACAGAGCAGGTTGAAAGACCCCGTACAAAGATATTCTACCGCTGTAGTGCCACCAACAATAAACTGTACAAAACCATGTTGAAGGACCCCGTACAAAGATAATCTACCGCTGTAGTGCCACCAACAATACACTGTAGAAGACCAGCTTGAAGAACGCCGTACAAAGAGAATCTACCGCTGTAGTGCCACAAACAATAAACTGTACAAAACCATGTTGAAGGACCCCGTACAAAGATAATCTACCGCTGTAGTGCCACCAACAATACACTGTAGAAGATCAGCTTGAAGATCGCCGTACAAAGAGAATCTACCGCTGTAGTACCACCAACAATACACTGTACAAGACCAGCTTGAAGAACACCGTACAAAGATAATATACCGCTGTAGTACCACCAACAATACACTGTAGAAGACCAGCTTGAAGAACGCCGTACAAAGAGAATCTACCGCTGTAGTGCCACCAACAATACACTGTAGAAGACCAGCTTGAAGAACACCGTACAAAGATAATATACCGCTGTAGTACCACCAACAATAAACTGTAGAAGATCAGCTTGAAGAACACCGTACAAAGATAATATACCGCTGTAGTACCACCAACAATAAACTGTAGAAGATCAGCTTGAAGATCGCCGTACAAAGAGAATCTACCGCTGTAGTACCACCAACAATACACTGTACAAGACCAGCTTGAAGAACACCGTACAAAGATAATATACCGCTGTAGTACCACCAACAATACACTGTAGAAGACCAGCTTGAAGAACGCCGTACAAAGAGAATCTACCGCTGTAGTGCCACCAACAATACACTGTAGAAGACCAGCTTGAAGAACACCGTACAAAGATAATCTACCGCTGTAGTGCCACCAACAATACACTGTAGAAGATCAGCTTGAAGATCGCCGTACAAAGAGAATCTACCGCTGTAGTACCACCAACAATACACTGTACAAGACCAGCTTGAAGAACACCGTACAAAGATAATATACCGCTGTAGTGCCACCAACAATACACTGTAGAAGACCAGCTTGAAGAACGCCGTACAAAGAGAATCTACCGCTGTAGTGCCACCAACAATACACTGTAGAAGACCAGCTTGAAGAACACCGTACAAAGATAATATACCGCTGCAGTACCACCAACAATACTGTACAAGACCAGGTTGAAGGACCCCGTACAAAGATAATCCACCGCTGTAGTACCACCGACAATACTGTACAAGACCAGGTTGAAGGACCCCGTACAAAGATAATATACCGCTGTAGTACCACCGACAAAACTGTACAAGACCAGGTTGAAGGACCCCGTACAAAGATAATATACCGCTGTAGTACCACTGACAATACTGTACAAGAACAGGTTGAAGGACCTCGTACAAAGAGAATTCACCGCTGTAGTACCACCAACAATACTGTCCAAGACCAGGTTGAAGGACCCCGTACAAAGATGATCTACCGCTGTAGTGCCGCCAACAATACTGTACAAGGACAGGTTGAAGGACCCCGTACAAAGATAATATACCGCTGTAGTACCACCAACAATACTGTACAAGAACAGGTTGAAGGACCCCGTACAAAGAGAATTCACCGCTGTAGTACCACCAACAATACACTGTACAATATCAGGTTGAAGGACGCCGTACAAAGACAATCGGTCCGACTATGCAAAGGGCGAGGTGCTCGGCCTACTGAGAGCCGCCAGCTGGACCGTTGCCATGGTGACCGCTCCATCCTTGATTAAGCGAGTAGTCTGGATCGATGACCCTCGCGCCGAAAATCAAAAGTTCAGGCTATTTATAAAGGAAAGCAGCAGATTCCCTCTGGCTGGACCACGACTTGACGACCTCGAAAGGCTATTTCCTACTACTCTTCCTCAGAGTCTAGAACAGGGAGAGTCAATCTTTCCAGCAGGCGATTTCAGAGATAACATTTTTTTACAGAGGTCAAGCACCTAATTTTTTATTTATTACTAGCGGATGTACCCGGCTTCGCCCGGGTTTTACCTGAGTAAAGGTTTGTCTAACGAATATTTGTTAAAACAATTCTCTATAAACTTATTTAAAAATATATATATATGTCATAATTTGTATATAATTAAATGCAACCCCGACCCACTATGTATGTACCATGTATGATTTTCAAAGACTTAATAAAGAACAAGGTAACTGGAGGGAAGCAAGTAGCATTAAGATATAGGAAGTAGACCTAAGGCTGGCACGACTATTCTGGGCACCCCTGTGTCAATATTGCAGGGGCAGAAACCGGACGTCTCTAGTGACCAGAAGTTATAAATGTTAAAGCTAACACCCAATATTTCCGGCAAAGACAGGACGTATCCAATATCCACAGAAGTTATATTAGTATAGAGACACCCCATACTTCCGACCCAAGATAGGACGTATTTGATAACACGGAAGTAAATAAAGTCAAAATAGCACTCGACACTTCCTATCAAGCAGATCACAGCTTTCATCAAGGAAAGCCGCGGGCCAATCAAAAGATAGCATCTAAATAGGTCAACCAATAGGGAAAAAGCATGTGATCATCTCTCAACCAATCAGAGAGAAACGGAGTCTTGGTGTTAAATCGAAAGGCAAGGATGGTCAGTTAGGTTTTCGCTCTCATAGGAACAACACCTGCAGTAGCGACTTGGCTCCCACCGAGTTCGGATCAGCCTTCGACTTGCTCCCACCAAGGTAACATCTGTTCTAGAGACCTCTCTCAGCTCAGCTCATAGCTATGTCAATCACCGCCATGTGATCAGATAAGGAACAATCAAACCCGCTCCTTCTCAAGCTTTCTTCCCTCCAACCAGTTGCCTTTTATTTCCAAACTCAAACAATCACGTGTCCTGATTATTCCTAACTGTGTGCTTCACTTACCACTCAACGACTGCGCTTCAACCAAATATCACCATTCGCATCCAACAACAAGAAACCCCGCAACGATATTGCCACAGATCGGTTAAGTCGACAGGATTCTACAACAGTGTAATACAACAAATATTATAGTGTAACAACAATTGCATCATCATATTACACAGAGTCGACAGGATAAAGATTATGGAACTTAATCAGGATAAAGATTATGGAACTTAATCAGGATTCAGATTATGGAGCTTAATCAGGATCAAAATGGAAATTAACCCAGACATCAGCAAACCAAAAGGCAATGACAAACCAAGAGAGAAGAAACTGGCAACGAGCGGAAAGAGACTGACAACGAACGAAGCGACAAGACACCCCCTTGCGACGGTAATTTTAGAACTGACCGCCGCGCTACAAGGGCCAAGATCCACGCAACTGGAAGCGGTCTTCCGGAGCGCCACCCTCGGGGCAACCGACTCCCGCACCGCCGGTACGTGTCCGAACAACCTGACGCCCACCGAGGAATCGCCACCCGCCATGCCGTACCAGTACACACGGAAGCAACCCACGCGACACGGGCCCAGTGTACCGACAACGCGGTCCACTCGAATGGAAGCAGTACAAATGACTAAATTTCCCTTTCAATTGCGAGGACAGTGCAAAAGGTCCCGACCCGGTCCAGCAGATAGTCCAAGCCAGCCACACCAAGCCGAAGACGCCACAGTGGAGACTTTTCGAGACTAAGGTAGGCAATCCACCCAATGACACCATCAAAGTGACTTTAGACTTGTATCTGACCCAGGACCTACCATGTACCTTTCTAATTGAACCAGACGCAGGTTCGAACATATTGCCGTATCATTTATACAATAGATTAAAAGCACAACTTCCCAACTTAAGTATTAAAAAACCTTCCCTTGATCTATCCACCCTAAATAGTTTTACGAAAATAATAGGACATTTAACTTTCCCTCTGACAATAGGCCAAATAACCCGTAGAGAGAACTTCCACGTGGTAAATGCATCCTTGCCATTTGGAGTTCTTACCTTAAAAACCCTTTATCAGTATAAATTAAAACTAAATTATAATCGCGGCACTATTTTCCAACTTGGCGTCCCATTGTCTAATACTATCTACCACTTTAAACATGTGTCAAATGAATGCAAGCACGGGCTAGGCCAAAACCTGTCCCAAAGGACTCGCACAGCACCCAAAGCTTTCACACATGGAAACCCTTGCCTGCATTCATTGCCCAAACCCCAAATATTTACATGCCCCCATTCTAATCTCACACCACGCAACTTTTCACTCAACCCAATTGCCAATACTTTATGCCCACCACATATAAAGCCACCACGACTCCAACCTACAATTCCAATAATGCCCAAAAAAGTGTCCGTACACCGACACAGCTCACCCACTTACCACACAAAATCCACACATGACCATACTTCACAACACCATAAACACGCAAATGTACCTCACAACATACACGCACCCATACGCCACCACGCAACAAACACGCACAACCCGCACAACAAACGCAACACGCACGCCAAAAGACAACAACAACAAACAAGCGCATGCACAACCGTTAAGGATAATACAATCATCCCGTCTACACAAAACATAGAAAAAATTCACGCCACCAAACAACCACACAATCGAAAAACATTACGATCTTTCCTAAAAGCTGTGAACGCCTATAAAGAGTTCATTCCGGACCACGCCCGCTTGCGGACGCCACTTATCAACCTTCTAAAAAAGGATATCATGTGGGTCTGGGATGACGAATGCCAGAAAGCGTTCACTAACCTGAAAGAAAACCTTACCACACACCCCACATTACACCTTTACCAGGAAGGTCTGCCATGCCAGGTGTACTGTAACACCTCAACATTCAGCATTACAGGCGTTCTTAAACAAGTCTACCCTGATGGGAAGACATACACCGTTCAACATTTCAGCCGATCTCTGCGTAGTCACGAGCGAAATTATTCAGACTTGGAACTACAATGCCTAGCCATTGTGGAAAGTGTGGATAATTTCCGCACCTGTCTAATGGACAGAAAGTTTACAATATTTTCTGACCATCCCGCATTGCAGTGGTTGAAAGAGATCAAAGCTCCGTCAGGCAGATTGTTTCGATGGAGGTTAAGATTGTCAAGATACGAATATGAGGTCCGTAGCATAAATGGAGTACAACAATATGAAACGGGCATTGGAACTCGTATCCCATTTTGTGGCTTTCTAGATGCGCCACTCATACAGAGCCAACAGTCTTCTCCACCGGGAAAATCTCGCGTGACTATAGATCACAATAAACTGCGCACCGTCTCCCGAAAAGGAGTACTTAAAACTATAGTCCCAAGTTCACTTACAACCAGACTCCTTAAGTCCGTACACACTCAACACCACCATCCAAACATCTCCAAGATGACGAGGCTCATCTCAGCACAATATTATTGGCAGAACATGACACAAGACATCGCAAAACAGGTAAAAACCTGCCCCACCTGCCGATTCGCTAGAAGAATCGATGAATACAAACAACCTGCACGTAAAAATACCGACACAGGTACCCAAACAAAACAAAATTCGTACATAAAGCACAGCGTACACACAACACAAATAATGCCAAAATTACCACATCCACGTCAGAGAAAAGATCACACATCTCAACCTAAACCAATTACCGCCGACATATCTCTAATAAAACCATTGACGATCAAACAGGAGAACTATAAACCGGACAAACAGTTCAATCATACCACATCACTCCCTAAAGATATCAAACAAGAGAACTGCGAACCTACCAATCATTCAATTTCTACAATTAATAAGGATCAAACAAATATTTCAAAATCCCCATTTACAAAAATACGAGAGAACATGGGGCAATACCCTATTTTTCATCTGATTTTCATCCTTTGTTTGTTACTTCTGCCATACAACTGTATTCCAATTTTATTCATCAATTACTTGTTTATATATACCATGCCCGCTCAGAAAATCTTCGAACTACAAGAGGCAGTTTTTAATTTTGGACAAACATTAGGAAACATCTTTGCAGAAAATCTAAATAAACTCCGAAAAGATAGCAGTAACTGAAAGATAACCAACCGATGTCGGAGAAGCCGTACTCCAAAAACAAGCCCCGAGCCGCACCAAAAATAAATAGACGGCAGGAAACGAGAATTTGAGACACCACGACGGAAGTGTAGTTCGCAGCGATAAATTCGGCCTCTGTAAACAAAGCGGAGCGCCCTCGTCCGATCTCCAATTTCATTCCCTCTCGTTTGCCCGACACACCCCACTTCCGTATCTCTAATTACAATGAGCAGATCCCCTATTGAGGTCAACTGGGAACCTCGCTATGCCACCGATTTTGATTCCAGTTCGAGTCTACATATCGATTTTTACCAACCAACTCCACATCCACGAGACAACACATAGAACTAACTCACACATTTCTTACACAACAGACTTCTAACATTTTTTCACAACACACACACAAAGACAAAAAATTACACATAAAGGTTATATAGATTTCCATGTCTCCTGTACACACAGCATAAACGCACTTGAGGGCTAGAATCACGTTTTTCACCTAAGTGTCGCTACAGATGAGACAAAAAATTTATAGGGCATAATTGAGCAAGTAAAACATTTATAGGGCAAAATGGAACAATCAATACATTTAGATCAGGGCATGTAGATACCAAAGGGTTCCAACCAATACACCTTATTTTTCATATCAATCATTTTCATTATTTTCTCGCAATTAAAAATGTAAATATTTAATCAATTTATCAATTTATTCAACTTATTGCCACTTTTAATCATTAATTATCTTTTTTTTTTCCAATTAGTTTATATTATCATTTTTATTTATCAATTATCATTCTATTTACCACTTAGCTTATATTGCCACAACTCAATTATCAACGAAAACCCACTGGTTTTCGATTAAACTAAAAACATTAAATCACCCTTTGTTGTTGAAACCTTTTTATTTTTCATTTTTCTTTTTTCAAACACTCAACTTTGATTTCGCTCAAAAAAACTTTTATTTTATTTTTATTTTTGATTTCTCAAAAGACCTAATAGAATTCCTTCAATTTCATTCCCAATCTCGAATAGAATATGGTTAGGCATTTTTCCTTTTTTTTTCACCATTCAACCAAGCACTCAACTTTGATTTCGCTCAAAAAACTTTTATTTTATTTTTATTTTTATTTTGATTTCTCAAAAGACCTTATGAAATTTCCTCGAATTCCTTTCCAAAATTCAAGCAAAAAAAGTAATTAGGCATTTTTCCTTTTTTTTTCACCATTCAACCAAGCACTCAACTTTGATTTCGCTCAAAAAACTCTTATTTTATTTTTATTTTTGATTTCTCAAAAGACCTAATAGAATTCCTTCGATTTCATTCCCAATTTCGAACTAGAATATGGTTAGGCATTCTTCTTTTTTTTTCTCACCATTCAACCAAACACATTCAATTTTGATTTCATTCAACTTCTTATTTCATTTTGTTTTGATTTCAAAGCACCTTATGAAATTTCCTCGATTCCTTTTTCTCAGAATTCGAGCAAAAAAGTAACTAAGCAGTTGTCTTTGTCACCATGCAACAAAATATTTTTCTTTTTCAACCAAACACATTCAATTTTGATTTCATTCAACTATTTTTATATTATTTTTATTTGATTTCAAAAGCCTTAATAGAACTCCCTCGATATCATTTCTTATCTCGAGTAGAATTCGTTTAGGCGCATTTTTTTTTTGTTTTACCCACTATGTACCATAACCTTCATTGATTTCTTACAATTAAAAAATTTTTTGATTTCTATTAATTATACTCAACCTATATCATCAACCCCATTCTATCTTACTTATGTCACCAGCAATGCTTGTATATAGCCCCTCAATACCTATAACTAATTTTCCCCCAAAATTATTTTTCATTTTACAGAATTCTCTCAGGCTAACCCCTTCTTGAATTCTTCACATGTAGGGGGCGCATCTGTCATAATTTGTATATAATTAAATGCAACCCCGACCCACTATGTATGTACCATGTATGATTTTCAAAGACTTAATAAAGAACAAGGTAACTGGAGGGAAGCAAGTAGCATTAAGATATAGGAAGTAGACCTAAGGCTGGCACGACTATTCTGGGCACCCCTGTGTCAATATTGCAGGGGCAGAAACCGGACGTCTCTAGTGACCAGAAGTTATAAATGTTAAAGCTAACACCCAATATTTCCGGCAAAGACAGGACGTATCCAATATCCACAGAAGTTATATTAGTATAGAGACACCCCATACTTCCGACCCAAGATAGGACGTATTTGATAACACGGAAGTAAATAAAGTCAAAATAGCACTCGACACTTCCTATCAAGCAGATCACAGCTTTCATCAAGGAAAGCCGCGGGCCAATCAAAAGATAGCATCTAAATAGGTCAACCAATAGGGAAAAAGCATGTGATCATCTCTCAACCAATCAGAGAGAAACGGAGTCTTGGTGTTAAATCGAAAGGCAAGGATGGTCAGTTAGGTTTTCGCTCTCATAGGAACAACACCTGCAGTAGCGACTTGGCTCCCACCGAGTTCGGATCAGCCTTCGACTTGCTCCCACCAAGGTAACATCTGTTCTAGAGACCTCTCTCAGCTCAGCTCATAGCTATGTCAATCACCGCCATGTGATCAGATAAGGAACAATCAAACCCGCTCCTTCTCAAGCTTTCTTCCCTCCAACCAGTTGCCTTTTATTTCCAAACTCAAACAATCACGTGTCCTGATTATTCCTAACTGTGTGCTTCACTTACCACTCAACGACTGCGCTTCAACCAAATATCACCATTCGCATCCAACAACAAGAAACCCCGCAACGATATTGCCACAGATCGGTTAAGTCGACAGGATTCTACAACAGTGTAATACAACAAATATTATAGTGTAACAACAATTGCATCATCATATTACATATATTTTGATAATTTGAAACTCGTAAATTTGATTCTCTCGATAAAGTGAACATTTTTTTCCCGGTCCCTTGAAAAATACTCGATAAGTTGAATAAAATCAATATTAATTGGTTCCCTCGGTAATTGGAAGTTAAAGGAATAGTATCTTGCCTTGGAATTGTATCATTATTCTTGTCTCAAATAAATTGCCGTGTCATCCTGAATTTTGTCTTTCCTAATTTTCTACATTACAAAATCATCGTTTTATCTAGTGAACATTTTTTCCCGGTCCCTTGAAAAATACTCGATAACTAACTTTGACTTGTGCGCAATTAATAGGTAGAAAACCTTACTTTTGATAAATAATCTTTAAGATAATAAACTTAGTGATAATAAAACTTATAGATAAAAAAACTTATCATCGTCGCAATGGGGGCGCTGCTTGCGAGTTAAATCTACAAATCTACAAATAACTCTAAGGAGATTAAAGATATTCAAGAAATTATTTTTCAGAAACTCTATATGCCCTGTTAAAACACGTTTTCCATTTACATTAGGTCAGCTGATATTACATCCCATCTTAACCGCTAGAGGCGCTGCTTGCAAGCGAAAGGGCAAATTTGCAAATAACTCGAAGAATATTCGGAATAGAGACCTGATATTTTCACTATATATTTTTTCCAGATTCTACTCTATATACTGTTAAAATTTCAGTAAGATTAGTTACGTAATGTGGACATGTATAGCCGACAAACATACATACATACATTGATCCAATATATGCCTTTTTAATTAAATACATACATAGATACACTGACTTTTATATACGATAGGGATAAGTTTATAGTAATAAGTTAAGGACAAATTTTCAAAATTATAATAAAGGCCAGTAATTTTTGTTAACATAAAATGACTTATTACACATAAGACATTTTAAAGTTTCATAAAGACACGCTGTACGATATAAAATAAATGTAGAACGAAGTTTGACAATTATACCGCAAATGTTTATTTTTAACGAAAAATCTAAATTTATTTTATGGAGAAATAACGATTATTTCTAACCTTAGGGATGAAGTATGAAAAGATGAATTGTGAAGAGTAATGATAAACGGAAAATATTTCGTTCAAAAGAAGCATTTGCGGTATAATTGTCAAACTTCGTTCTATAACATAAATGTAATAAAAGTTTTGTATAGCGAATATTTGAAAATATAAGGTTAAAAATTTGTACTTTACTAACGGTATTGGAGAATGTAATTCCTGAATCCAAAGATAATTCTCTCTATATTAAACTTTAAAATATATTGTCTTCAAATCACCTTTCTCTCTATTTACACAAATACCGAATTTAAAAATGTCCTTAATAAAAAAAAAAAAACTATATACCAGGTGCGATCAAAAAGTAAATGAACTTTATAAAAATCAAGCGTAGATATCAATTTTTTAAAAGAGTTATTTCAGAATAAAGCCTAAGCAACAAAAATAAGACTGGCAACACTGGTAATAGCGCATGCGTAAATCTCATTGTAGAAAGATAAATGTTCTTTGTTTATCGCTCGCGTCGTATTTTGTAATATTGGCTTTTGAACAACGAGCTAACATAAAATTTTGTTTTAAATTGAATAAATTTCTACTGAGACACACACACAATTATAGAATTGTTAAAGAAAGCATTCTATATACAGTTACGAGCGTCTTTCCTAATCAGTCATCTCTCTCTGTCACCGTTTGCTTTTTTTTTTTTGGAATGGCGCCCTCCTATTGGTTGGCTACGGTCACGCCACCTTTGCCCCCCCCCCCCCCCCCCCCATCATGCCCCCCCCCCCCCCCCACTCGCTATTTATGTAACTATTGTGTTGGAGCGGGTCGCTCCCTAAATAAATGCATATATTAGATAATAACCAAATGGAATCCTCTCTTTCTTTTTCCCAGTAAGAGACGCCTACGGAAGCCAACAGTACATAGACAGATAAAGCACATAGGCTATAGTTATTAACTAACATATGCAAATAATTAAGGCGCCAATTTATAATTGTAACAAATAGTATTTGAATCAAAACATTCAATCGGGTAAAACACGGGCGTTGCCCGGGTCATTCGGCTAGTATGGAGATAAAAAAAAATCAAAACCTCAAGTACACATTTCTGGTACAATATTTTTAAAGATTGCCGTTTAACAGCGTTTTGGCCACTGGAAAAAATGTGTAGATTAGTGGAGGGTTGATGAATAAAAATATTCGGCCATTATATATTTATATTTCATTTTTAAAGTTCGGTTATATTTTGATAGTACCCGGTTTTTCGTGAATTTATGTCCATTAACACTTTGAGGACAGACGATTCCGCACTTACATGGTTCACTGGGCCGTATGAAAATCGAGTTATTTTTTTTTTTTATTTAATAAATAAAACTCGTTTCAAAAATGAAATTTTCGTTTTGATATATCTTTAGACTTTAAATAATAAATAAAAATTTAAAAATTATATAAAAATAGTTTATATATATATATATGTTATATTAATATATTATTTGAAATGTTATATTGAAATATTTTATTTAAAAATGTTATATGTTAAAATGTTATTTTATTTAAAGTTATAATTTCATAGATATAAATACTCTGTTTTAATCGACCGCCAGAGGTCACGCTTCTACTATATAAACTGATTGTTGTTCTTCCCCGGCTGGCCGACCCAAAGTTTTTGTAATTATGTAAATAATCTTTTGTTTTATTTATTTATACGCCTTAAGACAGGCATTACTTTAATCAATTATGTTTTTATATTTCTTAGCTCAATTAAAGCAATTTCTAATCTTTACCATTTTATTATTATTCTATCAAGAATTTAACCACGACTGCACCACCATTACAATAATCCTCAACATGATCCAAAACAACAGAAATAGTATTTTTTTTTTAAATATATATATATATTGAAAAATAATTTATATATCTTATATATAAAAGTCAATGTCTGTTGTCTGTTTCGTGATAAACTTAAAAATTACTGAACCAATTGGTACCAAATTTTGCATGCCGCTTTTTATAAACATGAGGAAAATTTTCAGTTACATTTTGATTAGTATTTTTGGCATTTATTTTTTTCATTTTAGGAACTTTTTTTTACGTGGAGTAAATACGAGGCGAAGTAACAACACCAGGCCAATTAAGCGACCAATGAGCGTTCTGCATTTTTTTCATGTTGCTTTTGTACTTTTCTTTTTAAATAACTTTTCATAAGAGTGTTACTTTTTTTACAAATGTATTGAGTATTGAGAGAGAAATTTATATTACTAAGTTATGGTAAGTGCACACAATGCAATTAAAAAAACTTTACAACATTAGCGTTACTAATTTGTACTTGATATATTGATGCAAATAATATATAATTGATTTAAATAAATTTTACAATATTTACAGAGTTTCTTTATTCATATATCGGGAGGCAAGCTTTCGCGCGGTCGCGCTTCATCAGACCACTGGTTCCGCAAAGGCGTACAACACACAAACAATAGAGATTCACAGAAATATATTTTCAAAAAACCGAATATAACAATAGTTTCCAGTTGTAGAGGGTTAGGGGGACAGTTTCAATGGGGGTGGGATTATCTGCGTTGAATATGCTGGAACTGTTGGGGTAGATCGATTCTTCTGTTTATGCTGTTACTAGAAGAATGACCCGGCTTCGCCCGAGAAATCCCCCGAGTGAAGTATCCTTCATACTGAAAGTACATCAATAATAAATAGTAGAAGTGCCATAGAATAGCAATTACAGAAGAAACACATAAACTACAGGAAAAAAAGTGTGCAATGGCAAAAATTGTATTATATTAGTGTTTAGGTATTTGATTTAATTATTTTTTGCAATCCATTTAGTTGTTTCGAAATTAATATTGTTTAAATAGACGGCAGCTTTTCCACCAAACCCCCATTAACCTTTGAAATTGCCTGAGTTGAGTGACTGGCATTTCAAAGGGGCGGCAAATGGGGCCCGTCCGTCAACACCTGGGGACTATTTTTGGACAGTTGCTGGGGGCGTGGAACACAAAAACGGTCGTTCAGCGGATGTAGAACCTCGCTCCCTCTCTCTCTCGGCTGGCTGCCTGGTTTATTTCCTCTACCAACTCGTCGTGTGATTATTTCTCTCCTCACCACATTATTACCACTATATTGCCACATTGAAAGTCGACAGGATCATCACATATATGTTATAATATATACTCTTCCAGGAATAATAAAACAAACCTAGAGCCATCCCAGAGAGAGATGGGATGTAAAGCCCGGTCAATTGAGAAAGCAGCGACATTCCAAAGGGGCGGCAAATGTGGCCCGCCCGTCAACACCTGAGGACTATTTTTGGATAGTCGGGGGGGGGGGGGGGTGGTACACACACAAACGGTCGTTCAGCGGATATAGAACCTCGCTCCCTCTCTCTCTCGGCTGGCTGCCTGGGTGATTTCCTCTACTAACTCGTCGTGTGAATATTTCTCTCCTCACCACATTATTACCACTATATTGCCACATTGAAAGTCGACAGGATCATCACATATATGTTATAATATATACTCTTCCAGGAATAATAAAACAAACCTAGAGCCATCCCAGAGAGAGATGGGATGTAAAGCCCGGTCAATTGAGAAAGCAGCGACATTCCAAAGTGCGGGAAATGTGGCCCGCCCGTCAACACCTGAGGACTATTTTTGGATAGTCGGGGGGGGGGGGGGGGGTGGTACACACACAAACGGTCGTTCAGCGGATATAGAACCTCGCTCCCTCTCTCTCTCGGCTGGCTGCCTGGGTGATTTCCTCTACCAACTCGTCGTGTGATTATTTCTCTCCTCACCACATTATTACCACTATATTGCCACATTGAAAGTCGACAGGATCATATCACAGAAAGAGTCGACAGGATTCTACAAGAACAACCAAACCTCATCTTATTACATTAGCCGACAGGATGACCAAAACGAAGGATGACACAACGAAGAAAGTAAGAAGACTGTTCAGATAGGAAGCGAGAAAGAGCAAAGATGGAGGAACAAACCGACCATTCCAACGAAACGTTCAAGCAATCTCTCCACCAAGATATTTAAGGAAGAAACGCCGCCCCAAGGGACCTCCGCAGACCCGCTAACACCGACCACCAACGCCGGGAGCAAGCTGACCGCGCCAACGACAGCCCCGAAATTCCCGCAAGTCATGGAAACCGAGCAGAATGGTGCAAACCCTGTGACAAGTTCTCCACCTTCGACTTGACATCATCGAGACAATGATCAAGGCGACAAACCGCAATCAACGTTGGAGAAACTACAAGCTTCTACAAGCCCTGCATGGAGCGCTTTCCACGTCAGCAGGAAAACAACCAAAGATCTAGTGTCCTGACTGAACTATCTTCAAAACTGTAAGTTTTAAAATCTTACATAACTTTATCCTCAAGTTCACAACTTGATTCAACCTAAATTTCGTATTTATATTTTCACTTTAAGCATTTAAAATCAATTTTTACCTTTTTTTTATATCATTTTTATTGAATTTTTAAAACTTTCATACTCTCATTTATCAAATTCACTTTAATTTTTAATCAGATTATAAATTTCAAGTTATTACTCTCAATTTTACTTTTAAAAAAAATTCGCCCATCACGCATTTTTACTAATTTACTAATCTTACATGTCGTTCTTAAATTTATCTAAAATGGCATTATCCAAATCTACAACTTAAAAAAATATATATTAATAATAATAATTATTTTTAAAAAAACAATCTCATTCATTATAATTCTCAACTTATTTTTGTTTTACTTATTAGTTATCTTTATACCAAAAGACCAATATCTTTATCAATTCTTAAAATTTGGTAATGTTCACCATTTTAAGTAAGCGCCCAATTCAAATTATTTGTAACTCTCACGACATTGCCCTTTTATAAGAATCATTTTAACTACCATAATCAACAATTTAAAAAGTATATTTAAATTTTAAATATAAATTAACATAGGTGAAACGCATTTTTTTTAATTGCAAAAATCGGAAGATACAATATCTTCAAAAACACCTATCTTTCCCAAAACAAGTTAAAAATAAAGATTCACTCCACTTCACCGCCAGTAGCTAATTTAAGTCACAGCCTTCCAAAACGATTACAATCGTTAATATTCGAGGATAAATACACTCCCTCGTCTTTTTCTTTTACATGCATATTCAATCATCAACAAATCTCTTTCAACAAACCTTTCAACACCCTCACATATCACTCTCTCCAATTGGCAACAATTATTAGTACGCGACTTCACAAACAAATCCAATTTCGAGCCATACGAGCTCCATAACGTCGCCCCACTAAACGCTAAAAAAAATTCACATTAAACATGCCAAATCCACTAACAGTCAAAAATTATCGATGTGTTCGTAGAACCACCACCCATGACTTTAGTAAATTTGTTATTTATGGCGAAACAGGTTAGATTTTGTACCAAACTATGACTTCACTTGACACCTTTCCATTTAATTCACTTTACAAGTGTCACAAGGCAACACAACAAAACTTTTCTCACTTTTCAGGCCAAAGACGCCCTTCACGCCTGTGACACTTCTCACCTCAAAGCGTGTCCACGTCGAAAGTCATATCTTTCACTCACTTCTAGCCTGAAATCATCGTATAACAATCTTACTATATCTAAACAACTTCGAAAATACAACCATTTACGAACATCGAGAAAACTATATTTTCAAATAGGCAAGAAGATTGCCAAACTTTAACAAAAGAAGAGAGAGAAATAATCACACGACGAGTTGGTAGAGGAAATCACCCAGGCAGCCAGCCGAGAGAGAGAGGGAGCAAGGTTCTATATCCGCTGAACGACCGTTTGTGTGTGTACCACCCCCCCCCGACTATCCAAAAATAGTCCTCAGGTGTTGACGGGCGGGCCACATTTGCCGCCCCTTTGGAATGTCGCTGCTTTCTCAATTGACCGGACTTTACATCCCATCTCTCTCTGGGATGGCTCTAGGTTTGTTTTATTATTCCTGGAAGAGTATATATTATGACATATATATATAGGTTTATAAAAAAATCAATCCAAAATACTGGCATGTAAATATTTTTCTGTAGAAAAATAAAAGAGCATATGGAAATATTATGCAAACATATGTGTTCGCTAATGATTGCGACTGCATTTTAAACGATTTTTAAAAATATATTTAAACAAATAAAGGCCAGAACAAAAATTAATAAAAAATATGAAATCCAATATTTACATACATTCACAAAAGCAAACGATGACAGAATTGATGACTCTGGTACTTATAAATAGAATCCTTATATCTATAAAAATGAAATGCGAAATCGATGTTTGTTATCGCTTCACGCAAAATCTACTGACTCAATCATTATGGAATTTCGCATGTAGGTAGCTGAAGATTCCGTTTAACATATAGGCTATTCAAAAAACTAAAAAAGTAAATGTGCTTTTTTTAAAAAATAAAAAACCAAAAAGCGTTAGTTCCAGTCTTTTACCGCTTGGGCGCAGCACTGGTCGCGACGATAAATGAATTTGATTGGTTAATAAATAACACGTGGTTTGTTTACACAATGAATGTTAGTTTGTTCACACGATGAATGTTTTTAAAAGGTAAGATTATCCAATCGCCGTGAAACTTTAGGAAGTTATTTACTATACTACTGGGAAGATTTCTGGTTTGAATTTGATTTGAAATAAATATTCTTTGCAATTTTATTTGCAAATTTTCTACTTTCACTCGCAAGCAGCGCCTCTAGCGGCGTCTGGTGAAATTATATTTATAAATTGTAACAATGCTTAAAATGTTTTCCAAGTATAATGAATTTAATTTGAGAATTTGGTAATATAATATTCCAATGACGTAAAAAATACTTGGCATTTCAATATTAATATATATTTAAAGAAAAAATTGTAACGATTTTGTGTTAAATGTTAAAATGTAATGTTGAAATATATTTTTACATTGTTAAGTTAATTTGGTGTTGTTTTATAAAAATGATGATGCAACTTTAATTGTTGTTGTGAAAATATTTTTATTTACGGAGCTGCTAACCATAATAAATGATTTTTGAGCCCCTAATTGTTGTTGTTTATTATCGTTTGTTTATATAAAAAAATTACATTGTATGTGATGATGATAACAAAAATGAAATTTTAAATTAATATATATAATTCATTGAGAAAAAAGAAATAATTAATTATCAAATTCACAAAAGTGACAATTCCTTATTTAAAATATAATAAATGTTTTCAAAAAATTATGTGTTTCAAAAATATATTTAAACGCATATAACAATATTTATATTTATATACGTTTATAAATCAATATATAGGTGGATTGGATGTTTTCTAGAATCGTTTTAACAAATGTTCGTTAGGCAAACTTTTATTCGGATAAAAACTCTGCGAAGCCGGGTACATTCGCTAAATACAGTTATTTACAAATCTTCGTTTGTGGCAAGATACTATTCCTTCAACTTCAAATTACCGAGTGGACCAATTAATACTGATTTTTTTCAACTTATCAAGTATTTTTCAAGGGACCGGGAAAATATTATCGAGAAGGTAGACAAGTATAGATTCAGTAGGGATTGGATGTTTGCTAGAATCGTTTTAACAAATGTTTGTTACGCAAACCTTTACCTGGGGCGAAGCCGGGAACATATATATATGTTTGTCGGCTATGCACGCCCTCAATATGTAACTAATCTCGCTGAAATTTGAACAGGACAGAGAGTTAAATCTGGAAGTTTTTTTGTCGCACTTCAACCAATAAAAATTATATTTAACCAAGTACAGAGCAACAATATTTTTTTAGTCAGAAATGATGATGACAATATTTCCGTATCATGCTTGATTGCATTAAAAATTTATTTTGGGGAATATTCACTAAAGCAGACCACGGGTAAAGCCAGATAATGATTAATAGTAGGTAGGAACAAAATTCTACCAGCGAAACATTCACTCGAGCAGAAGACACACGAAGCCAGGTCATCTCTATATATAAAACTAGACGAATGACCCGGGCAACGCCCGGGTTTACACGATTAAATGTATATTACATATGGAAGATGGACGTAGTTACCGGAGGTCACCCGCGAGGCTGTGTCACCAACTCTGCCCCCGCGCGCCAGGACCTCTTGATCCCTCTGATTGGTCGGTGGGAACTTGGACTGTCCAACCGGCCGGCAGCCGGACGATTACATTTTCTCGGCGGGGGGGGGGGGGCAGGGGGCAGGGAAGTCACGTGCTCGCCGGCAGCCAACGGGCGCGCGCCGCCGGCAGATCGCCATGCGTTCTAGAGGGCGCTGCTCGTGAGCTAAGTAGAATAATTTGAATATATAGTTTTAATAATTGATTTATATTTTTTTTTGAAATGGCCTATCGTCATCCCCGTTATTTTTTACCTATGTATGGAAATTTTGATTTGAATTAGTGAACTACTGCGAATTTGTATACAGGTCATACAAACCAACAGACAAACAGACAAACATACAAACATTCATTTTTATATATATAGATATCGTTTCTCGGCCTTTTGGCTAAGACCATGTAGTATATCTCGAGATATTTTTATTTATGTATATCTTTTTAAAAATCTATTCAGTAGAGAGTGGATATGTTTGCTCGAAAAATAAATTTCATATATTATATAAATATATGACATAACGAATTATACAACAACAACAAAACGCCTTTATTGAGGACCTCTCGTCCTATATAGGATTCGCCAGTTTACAAAGTAATTGAAGAGAAGATAACTAAGAATACAGAGAGAAACCTATAAGTAGTAGGTAGAATATAGTATTTTCTACACTGTGACTATATACAACAGCAGCAACAAGCCTTTTACTGGAATCAAAGTCCCATACAGGATTCGTCATTTTAATCCTGACATAGATTATTTGCATATAATTATTTACATCAATTAGATTATGTATATAGCCTCCTCTTCTCTTCAGCCGTCTTCCAGAATTTGAACAACGCAAAAGCTCCAGCTCTGTTTCTCACCACCTCATTCAACAGGAGCTCCAAAGAGAGTCCCTCAAGGCCTATTTCACTGAGGAGCACTTCTCGTTTGTCTTTCAGCCCCATACATGAGAGTATATGGTGATGAAGCCGCGGCTCCATTCTTGTCCCGCAAATCTCGCATGTCAATCCGTCTGTTTTAAATATTCTTAAATTTTCGTATCATATTAATTTTTAACTGCAAATTGTTCTTAGATTCGCCTATCAGTACAATATCATCTGCATATAGTAACAAATGGATATTTCCATGCTTTGGCAGATAAATACCAGGTATATCCGAGCAGTCAAAAGTACTAATCAGGTCGTTAATAAAAAGTATGAATAAGTAAGGAGATATCATAACGAATTATATTATCATAATATTCTGTGTGTTCCCGAATATTATTATCAATAATATTCGTTAGGCAAACTTTCACTCGGATAAAACCCGGGCGAAGCCGGGTACACATCCGCTAGTAAAAAATATATAAATGAGTTTTAAAAATTGTAAAAAAATAAATAAGAAAGGGATCGGCCGGGAATCGAACCCGGGCCGCCCGCGTGGCAGGCGAGCATTCTACCACTGACCCACCGATGCTTATAAGAAATGGCCATATTTGGGTATTTATTCCATTCACAAAAGCAAACGATGACAGAATTGTTGTTAATGACTCTGATATTTGTATATTTTAATTGTCTTGGGAGATTAAAGATTCTAGAATGAGTCTATTGTATTTGGAGAATATGTTACGGAAGTGACATGTGACATTTTGTAGGTTGAATTGATGACCTGTAAAATTTTAGTGCTGGAATATTAAGGACTAGACGAATGGCCCGGGCAACGCCCGGGTTTTACCCGAGTGCGAATATATTTTAAAAACGTTTTAATCTTCATCTAGATCTTCATCTTGTCTACACCTTGTATACATCTTGCTTCCTAGGGTTGCCTAGAGTGGCCGCTATAGACAGGGTGGTCTGTATAGACAGGTGGATGTATCACACAGCTGATAATAGGGTTGCCTATAGTGGCCGCTATAGACAGGGTGGTCTGTATAGACAGGTGGATGTATCACACAGCTGTAGAGTGGACGCTATAGACAGGGTGGTCTGTATAGACAGGTGTATGTATCACACTGCTGATAACAGGGTTGCCTAAAGTGACCGCTATAGACAGGGTGGTCTGTATAGACAGGTGGATGTATCACACAGCTGATAACAGGGTTTTCTAGAATGGCCGCTATATACAGGTGGTCTGTATAGACAGGTGTATGTATCACACTGCTGATAACAGGGTTGTCTAGAGTGGTCGCTATAGACAGGGTGGTCTGTATAGACAGGTGGATGTATCACACAGCTGATAACAGGGTTGTCTAGAGTGACCGCTATAGACAGGGTGGTCTGTATAGACAGGTGGATGTATCACACAGCTGATAACAGGGTTGTCTAGAGTGGTCGCTATAGACAGGGTGGTCTTTATAGACAGGTGGATGTAGCACACTGCTGATAACAGGGTTGTCTAGAATGGCCGCTATAGACAGGTGTATGTATCGCACTGCTGATAACAGGGTTGTCTAGAGGGGGGCGGGCAGGGAGGTCACGTGTTTGCTGGCAGCCAATGGGCGCGCATTCTATCCGTGAGCTTCAGACAAACAGACAAACAGACAGAATAAGGCAAATATATAAGTAGATTTGTTATCTTGGTTTCTGATATTACTGATATGTTCGTTAACTCTTATATCTATTAATCTGTTTGTTTCTCCGATGTAAGAGGCGTTGCATTGTCGGCAGGAGATGGAGTATATGGCGTTCTGCTTGTTTCTCGACTCTGTATTATTATTGGATTTGGTTATGGGGTTTCTAATGATCTGGCCTATGGTTCGGGAATTTCTAAATACGCATTTTATGTCATATTTCCTCAATTCATGGGATAAATTTTCATTAGCTTGTGAATATTGTAAACAACTATTTGTCCGGTATATTGTTTGTTTTTAGGGAGGGATTGATTATACAAATGTTTATATATAAAATCTATTGGAAATCCATTATTTCGCAGTTTTTGGATGATATTTCGTTTCTCATTTTTCTTGAAAATTGGTAGAGAACAATGTGTCCATATTCCTTTAGTTAACGTTTTCACTATAGAAATTTTGTGTCCTATTGGGCTGTATGATTTAAAATTTAAATACGAAGATTCTATGCCGGGTTTATGGTAGACTGTGGAGTGGAATTTCTGTTCTGTTTTTAAAATGAGGATATCAAGATAAGGTAATACTGAATTGGTTTCTAATTCTATAGTAAATTTGATTTGGGAGTTATAACTATTTAAAGTATTTAAAATTTGATTCTCTTTTCCTTTTTGGGATTCACAAAATACTTCATTTATATACCTATACCATTTTCTTATACCTAATTCCTCAAAACTGTTGATCCATCTATCAGACATGACAATCTCCGCCGCAACCAATGAAAGCGGGCTTCCCATAGGAGAGCCACATATCTGTTGGTAGAGTTTATCACTAAGTTAGATATTGATAGACATAATTGAAATAAAGTAATGAATATTGAGCTTTCTGTAGGATTAGTTAAATTTCGTTCCAATATTTCTTTCAAATTATTCATTATTAAATGGTGAGGAAGGTGAGAAAATGAGAGATTGTAATGAATAGAATAGCATAAACAGGAAGATAGATTTACCTTCACAATACCGATATCTCAGAAGAAATCAATAGATCAAATTTATAGGTTCTGGATGCCCTGAAGGGGAGGTGGATGTAAGAGATTCATTGCTGTCAATTTTGATTGTGTCCGGCTTGTGTGGTGAAAAGAAAAAGTTGAAAAATGAAAAAATGAGCCGGACGATGAGAGGAAAAAAATCTAACTGGGTCTCCTGAGCTCACTATTGGGAATTATATAGCGAGGAAGGGTCTTCTAGTTAGTTTAATCAATAAAAAAAAAGAAAATGGCTGACGAACAATAATCTCTTGATGGGTATAAAAAGTTGGGAGGAAAGGTTCATGAGATAGAGTTAGAGGTTGTAAGGGAAGCGTCAAAAATAACATTTTGAAAATCTATTAAGAAAAATAAAATGATAAATGTTTTATCTGTTTAAGAAATATTATAAATATTGTTAGGTGTAGGTTTTTTAAAATGGTGCCTAAAATAGTTGAAGTTGTAAAATTCTAAGTCTAAACATGATGAACTAAGTCTAAACATGATGAAAAAAAGAAAATAAAAATATTAAAGGTAATAATATATAAAGGATTGATTGGTATTTGATGGCATTAATGTTGATGGTTAATAAACAAAATGATATTATCGATTAATATTGAAATGTTTTATTTACATCTGTAAGTTAGAAAACAAAGTCCAACACCACAAAACTAGTGAAACTGTAAGTCTATTTACAAATAAATGAGAGAAGAGCTAGCAAACCTATTAAATGGGAAATAATTTGGGGCACAAATTAGTTATTAGAATAAAAATAAAGTTAAAGGGGAGTAGTGGTGACACACTGATATCATATTATAAAACTACAAAAATATATAAGAGGAGTACATAGGAAGGATAAATTTAAAGTAAACACACACAATAGCGAAAGTAAATATTTGGGAAAGTTGGTATACTAGTTACAGATTTTTGTTACTTAAGGTGCCTTGAGTATTTACAACATAGTTTCAGGGATGTAATACAGGAAGGAGGAGAAGTAGAGATAATAAAAGTAAAATAAAATATAAAAGAAAATTGACTTAAGCAAAAGGTTTGCGATAGGTAGTGACGCAGTGAGGAATAAAGGAAGAAGGTCTGAATTGGTTTCTGCAAAGGACATCTCAGGAGTCCTGCCCTGCATAACGAGCTTAGAAGCGAAGTATTGTTTTCAGGGTTCAGCAATCCCAAGATGTTCTGTAAGTAGCATTATGACAGATGGGCAAAAGGCGTGAAGATCGAAGGAGAGGTAGGTGATGGGAGAATTTTCAATTTTGGGATGTTATATTTATTAGTAGAAAAAATATTTGGGTAATTCTTAATAATATTCATAAAAGTAAAAACCTTTTTGATTCCTAACAAGGGAGCCGGTAATGTAGTGTTTGTTCGTATTAAAATGTACCCAGAAGGCCTATAATTGAATGATTGACAGGTAAGAGTGTTGAAGTAGGAAAGAATATCTCTGCTAATGATGGATACTAATGATGGATACAAAGGTCATTCCACCCCTTTAGAAGTAGGGAAGGAAAGACGAAGTAGAAAAAAAACTAGGGGGGAGTTCAGTGCGTGCGTCCTTGAGCTGTCGTTGGGATGAAGATTGGATTTAATTGTCCTTTTAGGAGGCCAAGATGGCGTCTCCTTTGGTCTCATGTACAGGATAGATTTTAGAGATGGTGGGGACCTAATTTTTAAAACTTTTAAATATTGAGAAAATATCAATTGAAATAGTAAAAGGTTAAGTAAAATAAAGAGCGTAATAAATTTAATTATTAATACTATGGCTATAAATAAGGTATTAAAAAAACACACAAATAAGTTTAGAAAATATGATTCGAGTAATTAACATATAATATGATTTTTGAGGGAAAATTGAAAGTTGCATATTTGGATAATGTCATTTTAGGTGAATTTAAGAAAGGCATGTAAGATTAGTAAATTGGCAAAAATGCGTGATTGAATATTTTTAATAATAAACTTGAAAATGATGAATTAACATTTATAATTTGATTAAAATAAAGTGATAAATGAGAGTGTTAAAGTTTTAAAAATTAAATAAAAATGATATAAAAAAGGTTATAATTGATTTTAAAATGCTTAAAGTGAAAATATAAGTATAAATTTTATGGGGAAAATGGCAGAAACTAAGTTTAAAGTACCTTGAAATGGCTGATGCTGGCTGGAGTGGATCACTGGAGATGGACCACTGGTTGTATGGAAGAAGGCTGCTTGTTGCGTGGGATCCGTCGAAAGAGGAGATGAGGGCTTCCTCCGCACGAAGCACGGCTAGTCTCTGAATGGCGTCTGCCAGGTGGCCTACTAGGTCTTCGTAGTGGGGCTGCATGTTGGTGAGGGCATCCGCGAAGTAGTCGTCTCTGACCTCCGTCATCCTCTGCTTGCTGCTGTCCTCAGTTATCCTGTCGACTTTAACGGGTTCTGTAGTAATCCCGATGTGGAATGTACTGGGCAGTCGTGGTTGTGGGTGCGTGATGGGATTCCCGCACGGGGACAGCAAGAGACAGAGGCAGGTCTAGATGGTAACTCCAAGAGGTAGAGGTAGACCACGGACGAAGGCAGTCGAACCACGGGCGTCACGGATGCCTACATCGCGGATAGGGGTGAGAGATCCGACCGTATGACGGCGTCGCTCTGAAAACAACTAAACAACTAACTTTGTCCCATTTCTGGGCTCTTTTATATTGGCTGCCCGCATATGGCGGACAGTCCTGATTGGTTCCTGTAAAATCACGCCACCTGTCAGGCGCCGGGTTGTTTATCACGTCTGGCCACCTGTTGACGGGGTGATTGAACTCATTATCATAAACACCTGTTCGTCTGGGTTATGGCGTCGTCTGATCTACCTTTACCTCTTTGTTTTATTTGTCATTTCCATTGTTATACGAGGTCAGTACATATTTTTATATAGATATGGGTTTATAATAAATATTATAAGAAGGTTGTGATCTATTTAGCTCAAAATATACTACATATATATGTGGTAAATTAAACCAACAACCCCATATTGTATATAACTTATAATAAGATTTTAATGTTATATAATAGAAACACATCTGTAAATGATTATACGTATTATTGACATGTGTCTTTACATCATCATATGTAATGTAATTTGTACAAACTGAGGATAAATAAATAATAATCTGTAATAGATTAAGAGTTGAGCTAAGCAAGAGATAGAAGTCATAACGTCAAAATCGAGATAGATTTAGAATTCCCACAACAAGGTCTAAAAATGGACCAAGACCACCCACACTCCACATCTGGTGGAATGCAAAGCCCCCTCTCACACCTGGTGACATGCAAGGCCCCCTTTCTCAGAAACGGCCCCTGTCGCATAAGGCCCCCCGTCTTAACCTATAAATACAGTCCCTTTACAGTCACTTCACAGTGAGTGCAGCATCTGTGTGAGCCCACGTCGGTCGTCCCTCAAAGCCATCTCATCCATCATGTAGAATAGTAAGAAAACTTCTACCCCCCCATCTTTCGCTCCTAGCTCAACTCTATCTGTTCACGAAACTTTCTTAGTGCAACTGTGTCTTCGTTTTTTTTTGTGTGTGGACATTTCCAAGCTTTCCACTCTGCCTCGACCACGACTGCCTGTACTTTGTGAGAATTGTAAAAGGTCTTCCAAGGTGCAGAGAGGTACTGGAAAACTCCCCATCCTGACTGTTCCTCTCGGTCAACACAGTATAGCGAGAGTCAACAACCAAACCTCAACTTATTACAGCTAGCCGACAGGATAACCAAAACGAAGAAGGCCAGATAGTTCAGATAGAAGCGAGAAAGTGCAAAGATGGAAGAGCAAACCGAACAGTCCAACGATGCGACCGGACTATCTGTTCCCCAACAAGAGATGACATTTGAAGAGGAGGAAACGTCGCCGCCCCAAGGGACCTCCGCAGACCCGCTGACACAGATCGCCGATGCCCTGAGTAAGCTGCTGATCATCCGATCTCCTAGGGAGATAGATGTGAGTCCATACGATGGTACCTTTGAAGCCCAGAGCTTTTTCGACAACTTCGATGCCCAAGCAGACCGAGCTGAGCTGACCTACACGGATCGCCTACGCAAGTTACCCTGCTACCTGCAAGGTAAGCCCCTCCAATATTTCCGAAGCCTACGGTTAGATAGGTTATTTTATAATGATGTCCGCCAAACCTTGATAGATATATTCCCAACAACGACAGAAACGTCGTTTTCACGCTTCCTAGCCATCAAATTGACACCCCAAATGCCCCTAGAAGACTACTACCAAAACAAAACGGTAATGGGCATGAAATTAAACCTACCCGCCGACATATTAATAGATTCTCTGACCGAAGGACTACCCGTCGCAGACCAGCGATTAATCGCAACGGTGCAGCCAAACACCATTAAAGAATGGTTCGACCTAGTGTCAAGAATAAGGAGAACTCAGTGTGCCACCAGTGCAGCGTACCAGCGCCAAGTAGACAAGGCCCCACATCCAACCTACCACAACCCACCACCGCGGTACAACAACCAGCGGTCATCACGTGTAACGTACCAAGTTGCACCCCCACCCTCGCCTTGCAAGTATTGCAATGCTATGCACTGGCACTCCCAGTGTGAACAACGGTTCCCACAGGACCGAACACGCCAGGTCTACAGTGCCAGACCACGCACAACCACTGTGCCAAAATCTGGTACCCGGCCCAAAGTCCAATCTCGGAGCCCTGTTCCCCAAGTCCAAGCTGCAAGCCGAGACGACTCTACAAGCCCCGCGAGCAACTCAACGGTAGGAAAACCTGAAACCTTTTTTCGTTGAACAGCTCGTAATATGGACTGAACTGTCACCAAATGTAAATTTGCCCTTTTTAATAGACACGGGATCATCTATTAACATACTTAACTTGGATATTTTAAGAACCATAGAAAATAGATTACCATATAAAATTATTATCCATCAGTACAGTATAACTATAAACGCAATAGCCCACAATGTAAATACCTTTGGATATATATTTTTAAAACTTAAAATAGGTAACCTCACCTAAAAACTAAATTTTTTTATAGTAGAAGTTTCACTATCTTTTGGTATTTTATCTATTAATAGCCTTAAAAGATTTAAATTAATTATAGATTTTAATAATCTCCAAATTTATCAAAAGAATGATGCTCTCCCAACGAATGTCTATAAGTTCACCAAGTGCAAACAGGATTTATGTCCCACTCAACCGAGGGAAACCACTATTTTTACCACCTTCCCCTCGAACCACTCCTGTTTACACGTGGCGGACCCTACCCCAATTATATGTTCCCCCACTATTGTTTCACCCACTATATCTCCTACCCATGATATTGAGATTTCTATACCTTCTAATGCGGCACCTCAGTTAGAACATTGTCCACACGAACTCCACCTAATTCTATATGAATTCTCGCATGTGTTCTCTACTAATAAATACAATGTGCCCAAATTGAACATACCACCGGTAAAAATCAATACCACCACAGATAAAATAATAGCATTACGCCCATATAGAGTGCCACTACACGACCAACAAGAAATACAAACCTAAATAGAGCAAATGCTCCAACATGGAATCATTGCCCCGTCAGTTTCACCTTATGCCAGTCCAAAATCTCTTGTTACAAAACGTGACAAAACGAAACGTTTCTGTATTGATTACAGAAAACTTAATGAAATCATCGCTCCAGACGTACATCCTTTACCTTTAATAGAAACCATTCTTGACAAATTGTCGAAAGCCAAATACTACTCTTCTGTAGATATAGCATCCGCATATTGGCAAGTGGAAGTAGAACCTAACTCACGTAATCTACTTGCTTTCGTGACGTTAGATAGTCAGTACGAATTTTGTAGACTTCCTTACGGATTTAAAAATTCGCCACAGATATACCATCGTGCCATAAACCAGGTCATGCAAAAATATAAACTAAATTTTGTTACCCATTACTTCGACGATTTCATTATTTTTTCTGACACCTTAGAGGATCATCTACAACACCTACAACAATTTCTAGCGGTGTGTCAACACGAAAACATCAAACTCAATTATAACAAATGTTCGTTTTTTAAAACAAATATAGATTTCTTAGGATACACTGTTACCGCAGGTACTTATGCACCACAGACGCGCAACCTTGATACCATAAATGCCATCAAACAACCTACCAATCAAAAGACGTTACAATCATTTTTAGGAGCAGTGAACGTGTATAATAAATTTATACCAGATTATGCCCGCTTACGAGCACCTTTAAATAAACTACTTAAAAATGATGTGAAATGGAATTGGGACCCAGATTGTCAACAAGCTTTCACCACTCTCAAAGAGAGTTTAACCAGTAAACCAGTACTTCACTTGTATCAAGTCGGTTTACCATGCCGCCTTTATTGCGACGCATCCACCCAAGGGATCGCAGGCATACTCAAACAGGAAGATCCAGACGGACAAGTACATCCTGTACAATATTTCAGCCGCGCCCTTAGAGCACATGAGAGAAACTACACCGTTTCCGAACTCGAGTGCCTCGCCATCGTCGAAAGTGTAGACAAATTCCGAATATACCTCACCGGTATAAAATTCACCATATACACAGATCACCAGGCTTTACAATGGTTTAAAACTATAAAAAAAATCCGTCAGGACGACTCTTTAGATGGAGCCTGAGACTATCTACCTATAATTACGAAATCCACTACCTCAAAGGCAGCCAACAGTACGAGGCAGATTTGCTATTACGAAACCCCTTTGTAGGATTTGTCAGTGCTGATATTATCAAACAGAATCAACCAACAACATCCCCCTTCAACATTGATACAAACGGCTTACATACCATTACCCGAAAAGGTGTAATTAAAATAATAATTCCCGAAACCCTGCAACATACTCTAATGAATAAAGTTCACCAAGAATATAACCACCCAGGCATCTCTCAGATGACCCGCATAATTACTGTCCAGTACTACTGGAAAGGTATCTCTAAATCTATAGAAAAATTTGTCAAGTCGTGTCACACCTGCCAAATCATTAAAAGGCCCAAAGGTAAACCCTATGGTGCCCTCGGACAAATTACACCACCTCAACAACCATTCGACTTAATCTCTATAGATACCATAGCTGGATTTTCGAAATATGGACACTCCAAGACATATCTACACGTAATAGTGGATCATTTAACGCGATATGCTTGGACCTTCCCATCGAAGTCCACCAGTACCCTAACGTACATTCAAACCCTCAAAAATGTACTACAGCAAGGATCTCCAAAACGTCTGTTATCTGACAGAGCGCCCGCTTTTACCTCAGAAAAATTCCGTAAATTTCTAATAACACATGGTATACAACCCCTACTCACCACCAGCAATAACCCACAAGCAAACGGTTTAATAGAACGCTTAAATGCGACCATTACAGGCAAACTCAGACTAGCTTATCTAGAAAATCCGAAAGCTTCCTGGACTCAACTAGTTAAGCGCGTCACTCAGACGTACAATAACACACCCCATTCTGTCACAAGTTTTCCACCTACCTACTTAATGTTCAATGTTATCCCCCCAGATCTAAGAACTCATCTTAACCCATACCCCGAAATAAATATAGCTCGAGAGATAGCAAACTCTCGTACTCAAAATAAGCATAAAAAAGATAAAGAAACATTTGATAAGCAGCACAGAACACCACATTTCGAAGTGAATGATCTTGTTTTGGTAAAAAATTACAGACATCCCGACACAGGTAAATTAGCACCATATTTTACTGGACCATACACAATAATTGAAATAATCTCACCCAATGTCGTTCGAATAGATCGCCCCAATCAACCTCTCAATAGAGACAGTGACAACATACATGTCAATAAATTAAAATATTACACAGAGAATGTTTTGTACATAACACCTCCACAACCCCGATTTGTTCAAAACCCACAGCGATTGCCTCAAAATGTATATCTCAGTGAATTCAATCATTTGACTCCAGATATCTTCGAGGCGCAAGTATTCCGAATTATACCGCCTACAAGCTCACAGCCCTTTTTGCATTTAAATCCCGGTATTTTCAAATAGGCAAGAAAATTGACTACCTCAACAAAGAAGTAAGTCAGTTTCAAGTAAACAACAAAAATAACAAACATCCCCCATGATTGACCACCCACGACGATCCCGTGAAAAACAGGAGGAGTGACTGCCAGTAATAGGATCACCCGAATCTATTTCGGTTGCATGTCCCCGCTCAAGGCAGATCTTGACCGCCAGCTTCATGATCGCCATTTTAAACAAATGTTTCAAACCAACCATTTAGATTTCCTCGAGAATCTCACAAATCTCACCAACGAGATCTCACAACACAACATACATTAAACATTTTACATGTTAATTGATAACACCAATTAAAACAATTTGGTTAAGTCTTATATAGACTTTATAACGCGAAAGAGAAATCATTCTCTACATACCAGCATTGTGGACAAACGAAGGGATCATTTCACATATTCCCGCTTCAGAGAGTCAAAAACACCAATGTTTACCAATGGGATATGATCTACACACAACAGTTGTAACTTTTCTTAAAAAGAGACAATTTTTGTTCAATTTTACACTACTTAAAATTTATCCAATCATTAATAACCTTTAATTATATTTGAATTTTTGTATAAAATCTTGAATAATTATTTTTATTTTTACCTTTCAATTATATAATCAAATTTTCAATCCAACATTAAAAATAAAAAAAACTTTAATCAAATTTACTTTTATTTTTCATGATATTATTTTAGTATTGCAAAACATCTAATTGTTTCAAAAATTATTTTATTTTATTATTTATTATATCTTTTATATATTACATGTTTAATTTTGTCCACTTACACTTTTTGTACCCGCAATCATATTTCTATATTTCTATTCACTATATTTTATTTGTTTAAATACCTTTATTATCTGACAATGTTTATCATTCACTATCGGGCATCTACAACAACCGTTTTCAACAATCATATTCTTTAACCAATTCCCTATATTTTTCATCACTATATTTTCAGTCATTGCGTCACATCAACGTAGAAAAACGACAGCACTGCTTGACAATTTATTTTTTGATTTCGTAATTCAACAAACTCTTTGAAAACACAGTTCCCCAGACTTACAAATCCCAACTTCTGGCCTGGACACGCTTCAAGAGTTTATTTCGATCATCCGCAGAGCAAATCACCAACGCATTCACAAAGCGTTCACTTTTTTCAACTTTCAACTTTTTTTTCAGCTCTAGCGGACCGCATTCAACCTTTGATTTCGAGTCAAGTCAGACCACCTACTGTCGCTACAATCCTACTTCTCGCATGGCTCTATTTCACTCCTTTCTCAATCATATTAATAAGCAACTTTTCTTCAACAACTTTTAACCCAATAATCCTAAAATTGTGACAAAACACTGTAACCCTTATATAGGATCGCAAGTGAAACATTGCCAAGGAAGACAGCTCAAGTCTATATCCTCGCTTTGCACCTGGATCTGAGTATTTGGTTTACATGTGCACTCCTAACAATTGCATATTCTTCAACTACTAACCCTTTCCAACGCCCGCCAATATTCTCTTAGAATGTGAATTTTTATGTCATCATTTTATTTTAATCATTTTTTTTAAATCAAACAAAAATGTCATTTTTATTTCACTTTTATATATCCAAACAAATCATCTTGTTATAGCCCTTTTTAGCCCTCACAGTTTAAATTAATTAAAAGAAATTTAAATTACTTACCTGTGTTAGAGAGGCTTTACCCGCTTAAACCCGGATAAACCCTTTCACTCCCGGGGCCCATCTATGGTAATTTAAACCAACAACCCCATATTGTATATAACTTATAATAAGATTTTAATGTTGTATAATAGAAACACATCTGTAAATGGTTATACGTATTATTGACATGTGTCTTTACATCATCATATGTAATGTAATTTGTACAAACTGAGGATAAATAAATAATAATTTGTAATAGATTAAGAGTTGAGCTAAGCAAGAGATAGAAGTCATAACGTCAAAATCGAGATAGATTTAGAATTCCCACAACAAGGTCTAAAAATGGACCAAGACCACCCACACTCCACATCTGGTGGAATGCAAAGCCCCCTCTCACACCTGGTGACATGCAAGGCCCCCTTTCTCAGAAACGGCCCCTGTCGCATAAGGCCCCCCGTCTTAACCTATAAATACAGTCCCTTTACAGTCACTTCACAGTGAGTGCAGCATCTGTGTGAGCCCACGTCGGTCGTCCCTCAAAGCCATCTCATCCATCATGTAGAATAGTAAGAAAACTTCTACCTCCCAATCTTTCGCTCCTAGCTCAACTCTATCTGTTCACGGAACTTTCTTAGTGCAACTGTGTCTTCGTTTTTTTTTTTTTTGTGTGGGCATTTCCAAGCTTTCCACTCTGCCTCGACCACGACTGCCTGTACTTTGTGAGAATTGTAAAAGGTCTTCCAAGGTGCAGAGAGGTACTGGAAAACTCCCCATCCTGACTGTTCCTCTCGGTCAACACAGTATAGCGAGAGTCAACAACCAAACCTCAACTTATTACATATATGTACATATACACACGACTGCAGCTCAGGTGTTAAGATTTTTCCCGCTAAGTGAAGATACATGCACATAAACATATCTACATGCACATATCCACATACATACATGTACATATACACACGACTGCAGCTCAGGTGTTAAGATTTCTCCCGCTAAAGAAAGATACATGCACATTAACATATTTACATGCACATATCCACATACATACACGTACATGTACACACGACTCGGGTGTTAAGATGTTCCCCACTAAGTGAAGTCAGCCAGAAATACAGAAAGAACAGTCCCATGTTAGCAGCAGTTTTGAGCGGCGAAGATTTATGCACTCCTGGGGCAGCCGACGTTATCTCCGAGCAGCAGACGGTCACGGGCGCTTGGCGACAATTAGCTCTCCAGCGGTCAATAGGTAATCTTTCGACAAGCATAATTTAATTGGGGCGTGCCACCCACACGGCAATGCTCATTTACATTTTAATACGGTACCCACTTATTGAAACTAACCCGAAAAAGGTATAATTAATTGTGTGCTAAAACGATGGTATGCAACGCGGTGTGTCACCCATGTTTCTATATAGTGTATATATCTCTATTGTAGCTAAAACGACACTCTATAATTGTCACCTAATTATTCACAATATCACGCATATAGTACAATTCAGACAGAGAGTGTTTAACAGTAAGAATACCTCATGTCTACACATTTAGAATTCAGTTCGAGTTTGGCACGTAGAAAGTGTCAGAATTTAGTTACTTGGGGAATTTTTTTTCGGTCTCTTTGTAGGCAAATATTATATTCAGATCCCATCATTACGGATTTTGAACTATTTTACCATGCTTACTCTCCCTGTTAAAACTGATTCATTTGTATAATATCGTAGGTTGATCACGTGACGAAGAAAGCCAATCAGGTGAGACTTTGCGCAAGCATGGTATATAAGGCACGGCGGGATGGCCTGCGCGGGATTATAGAGATTGTTTATGAGGATAAGAGTGCCTGAGCCTAAGAGTTAAAGAACTCAAGCTCAGAGTAAAAGTTGGTTATGAGTGCCTGAACTTAAGAGATAAACAACTCAAGCTCAGAAAAGTTTATTATGAGCGCCCCGAGTGAAGGATATAAAGAACTTTAGCTCAGAGGAAAATAATAAAAGGCTAAAGAAGTTTATAAGCAGCCTGGATAGAAACTGAATAAATTGAAAAGGTTAAAGAAGCTTAATAGAAGCCTGGATAGCAACTGAATAAAGTGAAAAGGCTAGGAAGCTGATAAGAAGCCTGGATAGAGACTGAATCAAGTGAAAAGGTTGAAGAAGCTGATAAGAAGCCTGGATAGCAACTGAATAAAGTGAAAAGGCTAAAGCTGATAAGAAGCCTGGATAGAGACTGAATCAAGTCAAAAGGTTAAAGAAGCTGATAAGAAGCCTGGATAGAGACTGACTCAAGTGAAAAGGATAAAGAAGTTGATAAGAAACCTATTGTAGAAACTGAAGAAAGTGAAAAGGCTAAAGTTAGCAAAAAGATTGCCGATTAGCATAATAATTCAAGATAATTACTCCGATTGAAATTAGTTTATTTTATGTATCACACATATTATCATAAGGGAATAAATTTCATTATGTTAAATTCATCAGATCTTGTCGTTCACTACCTCCAGAATATCACCTGCCTACTGTAAGTACAATAGTTAGATACAAAATTATTTAAATTATTCATTTATTTATTTATTTCTCAATTTTTTTCTGTCTTTGCCTTATTTTCCAATACTTTCTCTTCTCTTAGAGGAGAATAAAACATCATCCTGCCTCCTCTGGAGGGGATAAAAACATCATCCTGTCTCCTCTAGAGGGGAGAAGAACATCATCTTACCTCTTATAGAGGGGATAGAAACATCATCCTGCCTCCTCTAGAGGGGATAAAAACATTATCTTGCCTCCTCTAGAGGGGATAAAAACATCATCCTGCCTCCTCTAGAGGGGATAGAAACATCATCCTGCCTCCTCTATAGGGGATAAAAACATCGTCCTGCCTCATCTAGAGGGGATAAAAACATCATCCTGCCTCATCTAGTAGGGACAAAACCTCATCCTGTCTCTTCTGGCGGGGATAAAAAAGACATCTTCCTGCCTCCTCTGCTGATGGGCAAAGCATCATCTAGACACCTATGAAGAAGGTAAAGCATCATCCTGTCTCCACTTTGGTGCGGGGAAGAAGTTTTTCCCGCCCTCTACAATCACTCTAGAGGGGAGTGAGTGGAGAGGCGTCTCTGCGTGTTGTCCTCCGTAGGGGTGCCACTGGCTGATGTCCAGTGAAGCTGTAAGCTGGCCGTCTGTCCTTGGTTGTCTGAGGCGAGGCGCACGTGTCTTGAAACTCTTGGGTCTTCGCTCTGTGTGTGCGTCATTGGGAGCGTCCTTGCCGTGCGCGAAAATTGCACCAGGGCTAGGCCTGGTGTTGAAAAACCAAGGGGTGCACACAGTAGTACCACCCCCCCGCCTCCGCGTTGGTTTCCCCGCGTCAACCTCAGTACCTCAGAGGTCCTTGATTCGACGGCAGATTCAGGGAGTACTGGATAAGGGTTCGAGGGCTAAAGGGGGGGGGGGAGTCCTATTGGAGCGTAGGACGGGTTTTACTAAGTCCGAACGGGAGGGCTCGGTCAGCAACCTTGCCAATGAACTCTCGGAGACGCCTGTGGGTGAGTGGTCAACCCCATTGTAGCCGGACCATACTGGCGGGCGCGAGGGGCCTACCAAAGGCCGCTCGGTGCATGGAGAATGCATCATTCCTTCTGGCTGTGTGACGTGGTTTTTCAGCGAAAAACAGGGGATGCAAGGGCTTTTGCTGCCTATATCGTCCCTGGCTTTGCCGAATTTCTATTCTGTCTCCACTTTGGTGGGAGCAAATCCTCATCCTGACTCCTCTGGCGGTGGTTTAAAAAATGTCATCCTGTCTCCTCTAGCGGGAATAAAAACATCAACCTGCCTCCTTTGGCGTGGATAAAAAAAAACATCATCCTGCCTTCTCTAGTGGGGGCAAAACATTATCCAGCCACCCGAAGTGGGAAGAAAGAGTGTAGGTGGCGAGGAGGGAATCGATGTTGCAAATCAAAACAAATGTGTTGCCCAGGAGGTTATTAGAGTTCACCGGGGTGGAACCGATTGAGGTGGAAACTTTAATGGCGGTGTGGGGAACATGACTGGGAATGGAATAACTGAATATGTCCACACGTATGTCGCGGTTTGTTGTTCCATCAACATCGAATATATATATACAGTCAGAACTCTCTAACTGGTGTTCAGATAATAGGGAAAATATGATAGAATTTATGTTTCTGAGGAATTACCATGACAAGATGCTTATTTGTGCGTTTATAAAACTATATATATTTATTAGAAAACAAATACGAGAATCATGGGACGAGTGTCTTTTGTAGGAAGCTTTATTTTAAATCGCTCAAGCTGTCCATAATTTACTATTATGTTAATTATTCCTCCCGACTTTGCTTAGTTATGCAAAATCCCTATAAAAAGTTTTTAAAAAATTTTAATTTTTGAATATGTAAATAGTCCGATTATTATATAGTACCTGATGTGCCATTGTTCACTTATCTCCTGTAGAAGGGCCGGTCAGCCCGAAAGCTTGAGCGATTTAAAATAAAGCTTCCTACAAAAGACACTCGTCCCATGATTCTCGTATTTGTTTTCTAACTGTATTGAATGGGATTCCAGTACTTATAGATATATATTTATATGTAATATTGTTGCAAATGTGATCCTGCCGACGTATGGATAAACTGGCAGTCGTGAACGTGAGGCGAGTGTTTATTAATATCTGTGATGATTGATATACTTTATGAATTGATTATTATTTATTTTTTGTAGTTCACATCCTTCCACTATGATTCAGTAAAGGCTGTTACGACGTTTTATTATTTTGTTTGAAATAACGCCACTTTATCATTTAAAAGACTTATTTTCCCATCAAAATTACTATATTTTTATATATTCATTTTTTCTAAGTTTTATTTTTTATTTGTTTTCATATAGTGAAAAGTGTTTGAGGTAGACTTGTGGACTCCAAAGAATCTCTTAAGGCTGATTTTATCATGTCAATCTTTAATAAGAGTAGATGAAAACTTCCCCCGCCCGTTCAGAAGTTGTTACTGCAGTGCAGTCCCTTTCTCATTCTTACTAGTCGCCTCCTGCGTTACCTGGAAAAGTTTCCTCGGCAGAGGGAACGTCTGGCGTACGCCAATTATGTTCTCCTGCTGATCCGCGAAGATTGGCAGCTCGAGAAAGTCAGATCATCTTTGACCAATTGCAGCAGCGTGCGTGAACTTTTACAAGAAAAATGGACTCTGGTCCACAGACTGGAATAACGGACCGAATCTCAGTTGAGAATCATGCGGTTTGAATCTTCCATCACGGTGCTGGGCTTCGAAATCACATCAGGCCGCCTACACCTATAGATAGTTGGATTCCTAGACCCAATAAGTGGCTAGTCCAAATATATATCAATACCTACAGCTATAGATAATAGGATATCCAGACCGAGGTATGTACTCCAAAGACCAGTAGTTACATCTATAGATAATGGGATACCTAGAACGAAAAGGTTCTGTGCGCCAAAGACCAGTACCTAAATCCATTGATAGTGAGATGCTTAGGCCGAAAAAGTGTGTACGCCAAAGACCAGTATATACATGTATGGATAGTGAGATGCCAAAACCGAATAATTATGTACGCCAAAGACCAGTACCTAGATCTATGGATAGTCGAATGCCTAGACCGAAGAAGTATGTACGCCAAAGACCATTACCTACACCAATGTATAGTAGGATGCCTAGACCGAAGAATTCTGTATGCCAAAGACCAGTACCTACATCTAT
This sequence comes from Cordylochernes scorpioides, assembly GCA_030710605.1. Classification (NCBI taxonomy): domain Eukaryota; kingdom Metazoa; phylum Arthropoda; class Arachnida; order Pseudoscorpiones; family Chernetidae; genus Cordylochernes; species Cordylochernes scorpioides. Next base: position 75,939,952 of record CP092874.1, read on the forward strand.
GGATAGTGGGATGCCTAGGTCAAAGAAGTATGTACGCCAAATAACAGTACCTACATCTATGGATAGTCGGATGCCTAGACTGAAGAATTCTGTACGCCAAAGACCAATACCTACATCTATGGATAGTGGGATGCCTAGGTCGAAGAAGTATTTACGCCAAAGAACAGTACCTATATCTATGGATAGTGGGATGCCTAGACCGAAGAAGTATATACGCCAAAGACCAGTACCTATATCTATGAATAGTAGGATGCCAAGACCGAAGAAGTATGTACGCCAAAGACCAGTACCTACATCTATGGATAGTGGGATGCCTAGACCGAATAATTCTGTACACTAAAGACCAGTACCTAGATCTATGGACAGTGAGGCCTAGACCGAAGAAGTATGTACGCCAAAGACTAATACCTACATCAATGTATAGTAGGATGCCTAGGCCGAAGAAGTATGTACCCCAAAGACCAGTACCTAAACCAATGTATAGTGAGATGCCTAGGCCGAAGAAGTATGTACGCCAAAGATTAGTACCTACATCTATGGATAGTGGGATGCTTAGGCCGAAGAGGTATGTACGCTAAAGACCAGTACCTACATCTATGGATAGTGGGATGCCTAGACCGAAGAAGTATGTACGCCAAAGACCAGTACCTACATCTATGGACAGTGAGGCCTAGACCGAAGAATTATGAACGCCAAAGACTAATACCTACACCAATGTATAGTAGGATCCCTAGGCCGAAGAAATATGTACCCCAAAGACCAGTACCTACACCAATGTATAGTGAGATGCCTAGGCTGAAGAAGTATGTACGCCAAAGACCAGTACCTACATCTATGGAGAGTGGGTATAGTAGACCGAAGAAGTATGTAATCCAAAGACCAGTACCTAGATCTAGGGTCATAGCTCTCGGTCCAGAGAGAGCTCCTGTGCCACAAATCGATCGGCAGCACGGAGCCAATTTCCGGAGCAGGAGATATTAAACCCGCGATGAGAGCAGCGGCTAAATTACACTCGCCCTCCTCATTTACATGTCCCCCGCCATCTCTAATCTATAACATTTCAACACATAACTACGACTTCTCACATCTTCAAGCCTATTCATGGCCCAGAATACAGACTTTCGCTGGTTTATCGGGTAGTCTCTTGAACCCCTTGCCTTGTCCGCCCTGTATCACATTACCAGCGACATTGAAGACGTTCCCTTTCCTTAAGTTTGGTCCATGAGTGTATTCTGTAGCGGTTTTACCTGGGAGGTATAAAAATCTATCTTTCTTTAAAAGAATATTCCGCCCTGTAGAAGGGCAAAATCGTTAAAACAAAATGTTATATATAAAGATATAATTATTAATTCTATACCTCACGCACGCAGCTATCAAATTCCCTGAGCACTGCGGAGTATTTTGAACATATGATATTGTAATATGGATAATTCCCTCCTCACTGTATGACAAAAAATCCGAGAGGCAGGGATCCCAGAGTGAAGTTGTAGAAAGATGGATACGGGAGGATGGCCCACATGTGTGTAGAGAGGACAGGCGCCACGACGGCATTTCAACGTGGGGGAAGGAGGACAGTTTTAGACAGATCTGCAGTGACAGTAGACGTGGCAAGTTGGCTACGGGAAGTGGGATCCGGGCGTGTGGCCGTATGGACTGACCGGGAAGACGGTGACGAGGAGGATCCCTCTGGTGGCGGACAATGAAAGCAAGTTCATCTACTGTATATAGTTACTTATTTACTCTTTAAATCTCTTATAATAAATATACCGTACTAAGCTGTATCCACAAAGAATCCACATTGTTCTCCTAGAAACCTTGAACGCGAATATCGACGGCTGAGAAGCGTCGTAATTGTTGGTGTCAGATGTGGGGTACAGCTTAGTTCGCGAGATGGCAGAGCTAACCGAATCCGAAATTGAAGAATGTAAGAAAATTTTGGAAACTATATCTATTCGGATTAATAAAAAAATAGGCTCTATTCAGAGTGATATTGAACTGATGAAAGGAAACTTGTCCTCAATGGAGTCCCAATTGAGAAGGCTCGAGAATAGTGAAGATAATGTCCCTGTAGCCACATCTCCGTCTGTTAGAATAGCGGCCAATTTTCCTCGGTTATATACCACTGAATGTTTTGCAAAAATCAAGTCTCCTACCTACGACGGACAGACTTCCTGGAGCTGTTATAAGATTCAGTTCGAAGTGGTGGCCTTGGGCAATCGCTGGAGCTCCAGTAAGAAGGCAATAATTCTGGCCGCATCGCTCCGAGGTTCAGCCACGGAGGTTCTCCATTCCCTGCCACTAGAACAATTATTGGACTATGAATTTATGATCCATGCCCTGACTTTACGCTTCGGAGATGACAATTTGCAGCCCTACCATGTCGTGAAGCTAAAGAATCGCCGCCAGGAGTGCGACGAGACGCTGAAAGAGTTGGCAGCAGATGTCGGTAGGCTAGCGAGTCTATCCTTTCCTGATTGCCCCCGCCATTTTAAAGATCTGCTGGCACACCAAAATTTCGTGAATGCCATCGAGGACCCTGAGTCTCAACTGTCAGTGCGAATATCTGACGCCAAGACGTTGCAGGAGGCGTTGATCCATGCACTTAAGTTCGAGGCAGCCCGTGATGCGACAAGGGGCAATCAAAAGGTAGTGCGCCTCATGAAGGCCGACGAATCTCGGGAAGACGGCGACATTAAAGGAGCCATTTCTCAGTTACAGAGAACAGTAGAAGAAATGAAAAAGTATGTCTTTCTCAGAATCAGCCCCTGGGGCCTATCGCCAGCGCACCTAGAGACCCAAGGGCAAAACGATCTGCTGGAACTGTGGTAAACCAGGGCACATTAGGGCTAATTGCAGAGTACGGCGGACGTTTACGAAGAGGGGCAATACCATCACCAAAATATTCAGGAAGTGAAAATTATCCGGCTTTAAAGAGCCGAGGCTGGATAAGCGATGTGAGGATGTCTCAGGAAAAATTATCAGAGTCTCGAGTCTCCAAGGAGGCTCCAATGAGTTGGCCACTGAAGGACTTGTCAACGGGGTGCCTTGTCGAATGGTGATTAATTCCGGCGCCAATGTCACCTTGCTCCGTGTCGATTTAGCTCAGAGAATGGGGTCAATCTCAAAGCGAATTCCAGGGTCGAACGAGCTGGTGTTGCAAACAGCCACTGGAGAACAAGCAAAAGTCCATGGTACAGTAGTGCTTAAATTCCTGATAGGCAACAACTTGTTCAGCCACCTTGGGTACCTCGCTGATTTTGGAAGAAAATGGCCAGGAGTTTGGTCAAAAAGGACTCCTGTTAGCTCGGACTCTGTGTAGATCTGATCAAAGTAACATCCCGATTAGAGTGGTCAATCTTCTCGACTCCGCAAAAATTCTCGGAAAAGGGACCGAAATAGCTCTAGCTGAGCCTGTTACAAATGTAGCCCATTGCACAACTGTCGAAAACTAGGATAAAAGCCCTTGTCCCAGTTTGATTCCAGGCCATCTGCAGGAGCTTCTAGAAGGAACGCGAGAGGGGCTGAACTGGAAACAGCAAAAGAAGCTTAAACGTCTACTCTGGCAATATGAAGACGTATTCGCTACCAGCCCCAATGATGTTGGGCGAACGAACGTGACACAGCATTGGATTGGTACAGGAGGCGCTACTCCTGTTAAACAGCTCCCAAGAAGTTTGCCCATGATAAGAAGAGACGAGGTCGACAAATTGATTAAGGAAATGGCAGAACAAGATGTTATCGAGCCCTCATCTAGTCCTTGGGCATCTCCCGTTATGCTTTAAAGAAAAAGGATGGCTCTACACGTTTCTGTGTGGATTACCGACGTCTAAATGATCTGGACAAATAGGATTCTTACCCTCTGCCCCGAATTGATGCTACGAATCGAAATGGCTCTCCACTTTGTATCTCAAAGGTGGCTACTGGCAAATAAGAATTCACCCAGAAGACAAGGAAAGGACAGCCTTCACGGCAGAAAGGGCTTTGGCAGTGCAAGGTAATGCCATTTGGGCTAAGCAACGTCCCTGCCACCTTTGAGCGTCTGATAGAGACGGTGCTGCAAGGAATTCCTTTGGAGACATGCCTAGTCTATCTTAATGACATTATTGTGATAGGAAAAAGTTTTAAAGAGCATCTAATCAATCTTGAAAGAGCCCTACAAAAGATTCGAGGAGCAAGATTGAAGTTGAATCCGAGAAAGTGTCAACTCTTCAAAGAGAAAGTTCGTTACCTGGGCCATGTGATTTCGCGCCAAGGAATACAGACTGATCCAGACCGAGCTGAAACTGTTCGGCAATGGCCTATACCAAGGGATGTACGCCAAGTGAGAAGTTTTTTAGGCTTGTGCAGCTACTATAGAAGATTTGTTCCGGGGTTTTCAAACATTGCGAGACCTTTGCATCGACTTCGGAGTCTGGCCGCCCCTTTAGTTGGACTGTTGACTGCGAAAGGACAATGGATAAACTGAAGCAGGCCCGGTCTTCTCCACCGATGCTAGCCTACCCTGATCCAGGCGACCAATTCATTTTGGACACAGATGCCAGCAACACTGGTATTGGAGCCGTTCTATCTCAAACCCAAGATGGAGTAGAACGTGTCATCGCTTACTTCAGTAAGACTCTGTCCAAACCTGAGAAACTACTGTGTAACCCGAAAAGAGTTGCTGGCAATCGTCAAATCGATTGAGAATTTCCACCATTATTTATACGGGCAGAAGTTTCTTCTTAGAACAGACTATGCAGCTCTACGATGGCTGTTAAACTTCAAGAGCCCAGAAGGACACTAGCTAGATGGATTCAGCGACTTCAAAAGTATGACATGGAGATTCAGCACCGGAAGGGGAAATCTCACGGGAACGCAGATGCTCTCTCGAGGCGACCATGCCCAGTGAACCGCAAGCATTGTTCCAAGGCAGAGACACAAGTTTAGCTCAATATTCGTCAGCTTGCCCTCGCGGAAGAACTCAAGTCAGACGAATGGAGCCCCGAGAAAATGAGAAAAGCTCAGCTTGAAGACGCTGATCTTCGGCCTGTCATGAATTGGCTTAATTCCGGGACCAACAGGCCAGCATGTGAAGATGTTGCATCCTGCAGCCCAATCACCAAGAGCTATTGGTCCTTATGGGACTCGCTGGAACTTCGAGGTGGTGTTCTCTACCGGAAATGGGAGAGTGAAGATGGTCAACACATTGACTGGAAGATGATTCTTCCCCAATCACGAGTACCTTCCGTCCTCAAAGAGCTACACAATAGCCCCAGCGGAGGACATTTTGGGATTGCAAAGACATTGGGAAAATTGAAAGAACGCTTTTACTGGGCTGGATGCCGTGCCAGTGTTGAAAAATGGGTACGACAGTGTACTGAATGTGCTTCCAGAAAAGGACCAAAGACAAGATCTAGAGCCAAACTCAAGACTTACAACGTGGGAGCTCCATTCGAGAGGATCGCTATCGATATCATGGGACCATTGCTGCGAAGTGACAAGGGGAACCGCTTTATCCTAGTTGCAGTGGATTATTTCACCAAATGGCCGGAAGCATTTCCGCTTGCTGATCAAGAAGCTGAAACCTTAATCAGCCAGTTCTTCAGTAGGTACGGTGTCTCCATGCAGATCCACACTGACCAAGGGAGAAATTTCGAGTCGAGACTTTTTGCCCAAATGTGTAAACTTCTCGGAAGCCATAAAACAAGGACCACTCCCTTACACCCCCAGTCCGACGGGATGGTCGAAAGATTTAATAGGACCTTAGCAAGTCAACTTAGTATCTTCGTCGCCCAGAACCAAATAGACTGGGACAGTCAACTCCTATTCTTCTGATGGCCTACCGATCCTCAGTCCATGAAACCACGGGTTACTCGCCAGCCAAGATGCTCTTTGGAAGAGAATTGAAGCTTCCCTGTGATCTGATCTTTGGAAGCCCAAATAGTATTGGGGATAGCTCGAATGAATTTGTTGACAGACTCCATTCAAGACTTGAAAAAGTGCATCGGTGGGCCAGAGAGAAATTAGATATTGCAAGCGAAGCAATGAAAGTAAGGTATGACAGCCACGCGTGCGGGAACGAACTTCAAGAGGGAGGACTAGTCTGGTTGTACAACCCGAAAAGGAAGAAATTTCTCTCGCCTAAGCTACAAAAATCCTTGGAAGGCCCATTTCGAATTGTGAAGAAGCTAAACGATGTCGTATTTAGGATACAATGCTCATCCCACTCTAAACCAAAGGTTGCTCAATTCAACAGACTAGCCCCGTTCAAAGAGCCATTGATCAGCGCCGCTGGGGAAGTCTGTCCTTTTCGGGACGAAAAGAATCAATGGAAGGGGGGCAGTGTAATATGGATACACCCATACCTCGCTTTGCGTCGGGGTTACGTTCCAAAAAAACACGACGCAAAGTGAAAATAAATTTTCTATAGAAAGCCATTTAATGATCGAAGATAGGTTCTAGGCTTACGAAAATACTACCTTTAAAAATAAAATTGAACAAAGTAAATTTTTTTCAAACAAAAATAATATACAAAAAAAAACATATTCAATCAAACAAAATAAACTACATATTCATTTAATTTATGAAAATTTAATTAAAATTAATCACTGTCTGATGAGTTCATAGTGGCTGTTGTCGTAGGTCATCTTTCTTTCACAAAAAATTGGTCCATTGTTTGTTGAACAGTTTTTTTTTTTTCAACGTAAGATAAATTTCCTTGTAGCAATTTATATTGGTAGCTACCGCCTGGGACACTTTTAAACTCCTTCCGCTGTCAGGATCGTTTTTTTTTTTAAATCTCCATAGCCTTGTCAATCAAATACATCGCTTTAGAAATTTGTTTGGAGGTTAAATTTTGTTCTTTCGAGATTTCTATTAAACGGTCACTGTCGTATTCTTCATTAGCAAAATGCAATTCCAGTTGCAATAGTTCTTTATTAGAGAATTCTTGGTTGTGCGAGGTTAGCAATTCATTTATGTCGGTCTCCTCCATACCTTCAAAATTAGACTCTAGCTAAATTGGAAATTTCATGACGAACAGCTGGTGTACCATCAACTTCCGCAGCGCTTCCGTGAACGCATTCAGGCCATATTTTGCGCCAAACACCATTCATGCAAGATGGTTTAACATCTTCCCACGAATCAGAAATAATTTTTATGGCTTTCATAATGCTGAACTTTTTCCAAAACTCTAACATGGTAGGCTTATCTTGTCCATCAGTCTCACTTAAAAGAAGTTTAAATGTTCGTCGAAGGTAATAACTTTTGAAAGTCGATATTACTCCTTGATCCATCGGCTGAATAATTGGTGTCGTATTAGGTGGAAAAAAAAAACAAATTTCACGTTTTCTGACAACTCATCAACATAAACTGGGTGGCTAGGAGCATTGTCTACTAGAACCAAAGCCTTGAAGTTTAAGTTTTCCTTGATGCAATAAGCTTTAATTTCTGGAATAGCACAAGTTGCAACCCAGTTTTTAAATAATGATGTTGTCATCCATGCTTTTTTGTTTGCTCGCCAGTGGACAGGAAGCAGATTCTTTGAGCAACCTTTCATAGCTCTTGGATTTTCTGATTTATAAATGAGAAATGGTTTAAATTTGAAATCACCATTTGCATTACCACCAAGAAGAGTTAGTCTATCCTTGCTAGCTTTAAATCCTGGCGCAGATTTTTTTGTTTTAGATATGAACGTTATGTCAGGCAGACGTTTCCAAAATAACCCAGTCTCGTCAACATTAAAGACTTGTTTCGAATCATAGCCCTCCTCATGAATTAATGTTTTTAACTCTGTCGGGTAGCGTTCTGCAGCAGTTATATCAGCGCTAGCTGCTTCACCTTTAAGAGCAATGCTGTGCAGATTTGTTCGAATCTTAAATCTCTCAAACCAGCCCTGACTAGCTTCAAATGTTTCATTCTCACTACCATTGGCATTATCGTCGGATACTACTTTACTTTTCATGTCATCAAATAAGCTTTTTTCTTTCTTCTGAATTACCATTTTACTTAATGGTATTCTCTCCGCAACTTGATTTTCAATCCAAATAGAAAGCAAGGACTCCATTTTAATCACCAAAGCACTCCTTGTACGCGTCATCATTTTAGCATCTAGTGATGTTGCAAATTTTGCAGCCTCTCTTATTTTATTCCCATCTTGATCTCTAATAGTTCTGACAGTTGTTGCAGCCAAACCAACAGCCTTTGCTATCTCCACAGCCTTTACTCCCTTATCAAATCGTCGCAGAATATCTAATTTTGTCTCCAAGCCGATAGTTTTTTAGTATTTTTGGCAATTTTCAACCAGCAGCGCCCTTTTCCCTCATATTTGGATTTAAAAAATTACAAATTTATGTAAAAAAGAATATAACTCTGCTAATAAATAAATTGGGGAAATATTTACATCATATATAAATATTTGTATCTTTTTTGTAACCAAAAACACCACGTAAAACTTTATATTATATATATGTAAATTTATAATTCTCTTATTTAAAAAGCACAACACACTACATTACCTCACACTACGTAATTAAACTGAACTCTAAAATAAGCAAAACAAAGTGAAAATAAAATTTTATTAAATTTGCGTTGATTTTTAGTTAGAAAGAGAATCCCCAAATTTTGATGGCATGGCGCAATCAAAAACAAAGGTGTTGCCATATTTTAGGGGAAAAAATTCAAAAAAATTATAATAATAAAGACTCGAATCCAAAAAAATGCAACTTCGAAAATCTAACGACGCACAGTGAAAATCAGTAAAAATTAAGCAGCGACGCAACTTCGAAAGAAACGCAAAACGAAACGACGCAAAGCGAGGTATTGGTGTAATTCCCTCCTCACTGTTAATCCGGGAGGCAGGGATCCCAGAGTGAAGTTGTAGAAAGATGGATACGGGAGGATGGCCCACATGTGTGTAGAGAGGACAGGCGCCACGACGGCATTTCAACGTGGGGGAAGGAGGACAGTTTTAGACAGATCTGCGGTGACAGGAGACGTGGCAAGTTGGCTACGGGAAGTGGGATCCGGGCGTGTGGCCGTATGGACTGACCGGTAGGACGGTGACGAGGAGGATCCCTCTGGTGGCGGATAATGGAGGCAAGTTCATCTACTGTATATAGTTACTTATCTACTCTTTAAAGCTCTTATAATAAATATACCGTACTAAACTGTATCCACAAAGAATCCACATTGTTCTCCTAGAAACCTTGAACGCAAACATCGTCGGCTGAGAAGCGTTGCAACAATATGTTAATTTAGTACATGGACTGTTTACAAAATCTCTAAAACAAAATAAAAATCTATTATATAAAATAAAGCCTTTGCTACACTCCGATGTTATACTCGTATAACAAACATAAATGCCTGCAGTCTGTTCATTATTATTGTCATTTTGTTAATAAACCTTTGGATTCCGATTTGTGATTTTCAATTAAAAATATAACTAAGTAACGCATATGCATCATATTTTGTATCTAATTTTACCTATGAAAATATAGTCAAACATATAAAATGTTACAATAGATAGAATTTTTCAAACGAACTGGTATTTAAGAGAAATAGAAGGTTTACAGATAGCCGTGTTTCAAGACAAGAAGTCAAAGACAATGAAGGCCTAATTCTCTGACTTTCCTAAATTAAAGCAAAGAAAGTATGCAAATATTGGTCTGCCAAAATAGTAGAATTAATAGTCAATCATACCAGAAATCTATACATTAGAGTTAAACATTTGAAAAATTGGTCTGCGAAGAATTGGATACTCTACCCATGATAAATTCTGACCGCAAACTGCTACTTTTATTATTGATTTTATTTTTGATTTATCAAAATGTGCTCTCTTCTTCAGAATTCTTTTCACTTTAGATAGCCTCTGATAATTTTGTCTCATTCGAAATACGTCTCGATAAATGAGAAAATCGATATATGAAAAAATTATGATTTAATACTACTCTTTTGATTTATTTATTTATTACCAGTTGCAAATAAGACACGCTATATCCGATCTGGATAATTGCGTGTGAAACTATATACAATAATTCATATTGTAGTAGAGTAGGTAACAGAATTGTCAAAAGAAAATAAAAAATAAGTAAAAAAAGCATTGAATAAACATATACATTAAACAAATAAGCAACAACATAAGCAGATAGAATAAATCGCAAAGTAGTTATTTACAATATGTTAAGCAATAAAGGAAGTTGATTTAATGAAGTTATCTGTAAAAATTAGTATCGTGGAGATAGAAAGTTGATCAAGTTGAGCCATTTACAATGAGCCACCATCTTTTGATGGTGGTATTCATTTGTCAAAAAAAAATGTATTTAAAATGTGTTGAAACAATACATTATCGATCTTTACTGTATAAAGCGCACAGACTCAGATAGGTGAATAAGCCACCCTAGTTTTAGCCAATTTGACCATAAGCCGACCCAAGGTTTCTGGCTTGCATGTATCCATTTCTTATAATAGAACCTATCGCTTCGTCAGCTTAAACACCTTTTTGGCAAATTGAGCCGTTTTCATCAACTTCTATCGTAGGTTGTTATGAAAACTGTCCCTGTACTAAAGAAAGCCAAATACAGATTGTTTTTTTATTTAATTTTCCAAACGTGGTGATTTGGTATAGTTACCTATCTGAGTCCTAACGCTTTACTCATAGAAGATAGAGAAGGGATGCTTTGTTTTAATATATTTTAAAATATCTTTTGGTGGTGAGTGTACATAATAAATTAATTATAATAGAGTGAATAGTTTTATATATATATATACACATTTGTTAAAACTAATTCATTTGTATAATAGCATTTGCTGATCACGTGACAAAAAGCCAATCAGGTGAGACTTTACGCAAGCAAGGTATAAAAAGCACGGCGGGATGGCCGGCGTATGTCCGCCATTAGATAACCATAGATCCATACTATTTTCAAACTGTATAAAACAAATAGGGTACATTCCCAACACCACCAAAATACTGTTTTCCAATAAGAAAATATGGAGGTCAGTGCTCACCTTCGCACACAGCTGTGGAAGATTCTCACCCTCAAACAAACCGCTCCAGACTGACTCCGAAGCAAGCACCTCAGAACCTGATTAGTCAGATACGAGCCCAATCCATAAAACCACTCCTTATAACTCCCATTCTACACCTACATTTGAAATCCCACTAGCTACAACAATTCACATCCATCACCTTTTAACCCTCTAACAGAATCCCCCCAAACACTTTTCAACGTTCGCCTCCCCATAGTCATACATATTCAACATTACCTATTAATTATCTATGTACCAATTAACCATATATACACACTCATACACTGAAACCAATAATCTTGTATATACAAATGTAAATATGCCTCCCTATTAATCTACCTTGTATAACCATATAACAACCATGTACATAGATTTTTACTATATATAGAACACCCACTTTTCTACCTTAATAAAATATGGATAAGTAAAAAAAATAATAATAAAATAAAATATGGACACGCATGGGAGAATAAAAAGAGGAATTTTCGCAACTAATATAATTCAAAACAAAGACTTTTACTGGCACATAAAGTTTTCTAAAAAAAAATGTTTAAAAAAAAACTTTAACAATATATACAATAAAAGAAAACAAAATTATACTCGTATATACACATGCCTTCTCCCATGCCAATCATTATACTTGTAAATATCTGTATATTCAACTACTCATAACCACCATTTAAAACCTTCTTTGAACAAGAAATTTAAACAAATCTTAATCAAACAAGTTATAAAACAGCTTCAGGGGGTAACAGTCCTGACTTCTTTAGCCTGAGCATTGCCCCTTGGCAAATCTCCATCCCCCGACGCATTTGCCCGTCTCTGGAACCCGTTTTTCGTTTCAGCTACATTGTGCCCGGAAAAGTCTCCACTGAGACTTGTGCGGGTGAAGGCAAGAATAATTCCGGGATGGCCGGCGCAGGGATTGTAAGGATTTGTAAGGATTGTATATAAGAATAGGAGTGCCTGAGCCTAGGAGTTAAAGAACTCAAGCTCAGAGGAAAATTTGGTTATGAGCGCCTGAGCCTAGGAGATAAAGAACTCAAGCTCAGAGGAAAATAATAAAAGTATAAAGAATTTAATAAGAAGCCAATTGTATAAACTGAAGAAAGTGAAGAGGCTAAAGTTAGCAAGAAGATTGGTGATTAGCATAATAGTTCAGGATAATCACTCCGATTGAAATTATTTTATTTTTATACATCATATTATCATAAGGGAATAAAGCTCATTATGTTAAATTCATCAAGTCTTGTTGCTCACTACCTCCAGAATATCACCTGCCTACTGTAAGTACAATAATTAGATACAAAAAAGTATTTATTTATTTCTCTTTTTTTTTTTCTCTAGCTTCTTCTTTTTTTCAACCAATATAGTTGTTGGGGCACTTATTGAATACACGTTGAATATAGATTATTTTATATAAATGAAAGTTCTCATCGATGTTTATCACTATTCTTTTACAAAACCACTGTATCAATCATTAATATCGTCACGGTTTCAAATTAGAATTTTATTAATCAATTGATAAACTTCGTGAGTGATTTTTTCCTCACAACAAAACTATAAACAAGAAATGGTAATATACGTTATAGAATTTACATACCTTACTTATATAACATTAAACAAAATTATTTACATATTTATTAATAGAGACATTTGCTTTACATTTGATTTACATAAAACCAATTTCGTGACAGATTTCCTTCCCCAGGAGAACAGCGTCCCAATGTTTTTACTTACGAAATATAAAGGAAGTCCGTATATTTAAACGTCACTGTTCTGTTGTCCAGGATCTTTGTAGGGTTTCATCCGCAAAACATGAACTACATCTCTTTGGACCTATTCCTCCTGCTAGATTCGTCCACTGTCATTACTTCATAGTTAACGTCCGAAATATTTTTAGTTATCTTGTATGGACCGAAATATTTTTTTAAAAAAACTTTTCGAATAAGCCGACTTTACGCACGGGTGTGAAGATCCAGACCAGGTCGCCAACGTTGTAATAAACAGGCCTATATCTTGATTCGTACCGTCTCTTATCAATGTCCTGAATTCTAAGGGTGTGTAAGCGGGCTAGTTGTCGGGCGTCTTCGGCGTCTTTAATTAACTGGCTCAGATATTCGTCGTTTTCATAAACTGGCTGGTAGTGTAATATGTTGAATATATGAATTCAATTTTAGACTTTTATATTTTATATAATATTGTCACTGAATAATTATTTTAAATATTCTGTGGTATATCATCATTAATATTTCCATAGTTATCACTCCTCCCTATTCTTATATATTATTACTTGTACATAAATGGAAAGATATAGTTTTGCATAAATAAACTATTTTCAATTACTAAAATCGTATGTATTAATTTATAAAATAATATAAAACCCTAAAACCTTTCTAACAGTGGCAGCATAAAGCGTGGTTAAAACTTAAAATCTAAAATCGTAAAAATAAAAATGGCTGCTGTTATGGAAGATATTTCGATTATAGATAAATTAAAAGACTCTGAAAATTTTGATATTTGGAAATTTCAAATTAACATTATTTTTAAAGCTAATAATTTAATTGAAATAATAAATGGCAAATTGTGTTTTAAAGATCAAAAGGATGAAAAAGAAAAAAACGCATGGATAATAAAAGATGCTAAAGCCCAAAAATATATTATTTCGAGCATCGGTAAAACGATATTAACACACATAATACATTGTGAAAATGCCAAATCAATGTATGACACCATATGCAGAATATTTGAAAGAGATGATGAACAATTAAAATGTAAGCTGCTACAAGAATTTCACACTTATAAATTTGATAAAAATGTAGACCTTGTAGCCAACATAAGTAATTTAAGAAATTTGGCTTTTAAACTCAATAATCTAAAACAGAACTTTGATGACAATATTGTTATTTCAAAGATTTTAACAATTTTGCCAGAAGAATATAATTATTTTTGTACTGCTTGGGAGTCAACTGGAAAAGATGAAAAAACTATTGAAAATCTAATATCAAGATTGACCACTGAAGAAATAAGAAGAAATAGACAGAGCCAACCAGAAGACCGAGTGGCTATGAATGCAACAAAACAAAAGGTATGTTTTACTTGTAATAAACCAGGACATATATCTAAAAATTGCACCCAAAGAAAATTCTGCAAATTTTGTAAAAAAACTAACCATGAAGAAAAGGACTGTTTCTTTAAGAACAACAGTAAACCTGCTGCTAAAGTAAACAAAGAACAATGCAGAATATGTAAAAAGTTTAATCATAAAGAAAAAGATTGCTATTTCAGGAACAAAGAAAAGCAACCTCCCATTGCTTTCATTGCTGAACAAAGAGAAGAATATGATAAAAGATCATCAGTCACTTTCATTGTTGATAGCGGATCCACCTGTCACATGATTAATGAAGAAAAGTTGCTTGATCATCAAAAAAAGTGTGATGTGAACATCAATGTTGCAAAAAAAGAAGAAGGTATGAGAGCAAAAACTTCAGGACAATTTAAGGGGAGACAATGTAACCTAAATGAAGTAATATTTGTGCCTGAATTATCAAAAAACCTTTTGTCAGTGACCTCAATTGTTAACAACGGAGGAGAAGTAAATTTTAAAGGTGATAAAGTGACAATTTTGAAAGATTGAAAAAAAGTTCTAGAAGGAGATCAACTTGAAAATGGACTTTATGCTGTAAATATTGAACAACATTTTTCAAAGAAAAATGACTCAAACCTTACCTTACCAAGTGAAAACAAAACCCAAGAATGGCACAGAAAATTGGGACACATTGGAATGCAGAATTTAAGAAAACTTGAAAGTTTGGTTGATGGTATGGAGCTTAACAAATTGGAAAAACAGGAAAATGATGTGTGCGAAATTTGCATCATGACAAAGCAAACTAGGAAGTCATTTGGAAATGAAAGATCTAGAGCTACCCGACCTTTGGAAATTGTTCATACTGATTTGTGCGGCCCAATAGAACCCTTAACACATGATAATAAGAAATATATAATGACATTTTTGGATGATTATACACATTTCTGTTATGTGTATTTGCTCAGCAATAAATATGAAGCAAAAGAATATATTAAAGAATATGTAAATGAAGTAGAAAGATTCTTAAATGCGAAAGTGTCAAAATTAAGGTGTGATAATGGCGGTGAATATGCCAATATGCAAGTTAAAGAATGGTGCAAAATGAAAGGAATAATACTTGATTTTACAATTCCATATACTCCACAATTGAATGGAAAAGCAGAAAGGTTGAATCGAACTCTGATTGAAAAAACCAGAGCACTTTTGCTGGATTCCAAATTAAATAAGGAAATGTGGGGAGAGGCCACAAGAGTCGCTGCCTATTTAATCAACAGAAGCCCTTCAAATACAGTACAAGCAACACCAGCACAGATGTGGTTTGGAAGAAAGCCTAATCTTTCTAATGTAAAATTATTCGGGAGTGAAGTGTATGTCAAAAAATTGGGAAACCTAAAAAAATTGGATAGTAAAAGTGAAAAATATTCACTTATCGGATACAGTGGAAATGGATACAGATTGTGGGACATGCAGAAAAGAAGGATTATAATTGCAAGAGATGTGGTGTTTACAGGAAAACTAACAAATGAAATGACCAGTGTCATTCAGCCAAGATGCAGAGAAGATCTGGATTCTGAAATAGAGGAAAGTCAAGACACTAAAATGGAATTGGATACCCATGATAAACCACAGAACTCGACCAATTCAAGATATATGTTAAGGAATAGAGAAAATATCAATAGACCTGAAAGACTAAAAGATTATGAAGTGTTGAATTCTGTTTCTGGAGAAATAGGATTGTTAACATACAATGAAGCTGTAACCGGAGTAGACAAAGAAAACTGGATAAAAGCAATACAGGAAGAAAAAGATTCATTGAAGAAAAATGAAACTTGGGATTTTGTAAATGCTGAAGAAGTTAAAGGAAAGAAGATACTCAGTTCTAGATGGATATTCAAGATAAAGGATGGTGGACATTATAAAGCAAGACTTGTTGCTAGAGGAAATGAACAAAAAGGACTAGATTTTGATGAAACCTTTAGTCCAGTAGTGAGTACAATTTCTTTAAGAATGTTGTTATCCTTAAGTGTTAAGAAAAATCTAAAGTTCAAAACTTTTGATGTCAAAACTGCATTTCTCTATGGATATTTGGATGAAGAAATCTTCATGTATTTACCCGAAGGATATGAAGATAACAAAATATGTCGACTAAAGAAGGCACTTTATGGACTACGACAAGCACCTTCAAAGTGGAATAAAAGATTTGAAGCCTTTTTGAAAACAAAAGGACTGGTGAAATCAAAATTAGAAAATTGCATTTTCAAAAACCAAAATGGAAGTTTAATTTTGGCTTTATATGTTGATGATGGAATGTTGTTTGGAAGTGATGAAAAAGAAATGGACAATTTGTTGGTAGAACTGGCACAAGAATTTGAAATAAGAATAAGTAATAATCCTGAAATGTTTGTTGGCATGAATATCATGAATAAAGATGAGGGACTGATACTTTCTCAACATGACTATATAGAATGTGTTCTAAAAAAATACAACATGTTGGATGCAAAGCCAGTGACAACTCCAATTGTAGGAGCTGTGAAAATTGATCCTATATTAGAAAACAAATCTGAAGGTAATTTTCCATATAGAGAAGCTGTTGGAAGTCTCCTATATTTAGCAAACAAAACCAGACCAGATGTTGCTTATGCAGTTGGTTATGAAAGTCGTTCGATGCATGAACCGACAAACCAGGATATACAAAATGTTAAAAGAACTATGAGATATTTGAAACAAACCAAAACTTTTGGACTTCACTATAGTAAACAAGATGAAGATATGGAACTTAATGCATATTGTGACTCAGACTTTGCTGGAGACATGAAAACAAGAAAAAGTACATCCGGATATACAATTTTGTTTGGTAAAGGACCAATAAGCTGGAGTTCAAGAAAACAACCAATTGTAGCCTTATCCACTACTGAGGCAGAATATATTGCTGCAGCTGAATGTGTGAAAGAACTCATTTATATGAAAGCACTAATTGAAGAACTTACAAATGAAACCATACTTGCTAAACTAAATATTGACAACCAAAGTGCAATGACTTTAATGAAGACAGGACAAATGAACAGAAAGACAAAACATATAGATGTTCGATATCATTTTTTGAAAGATCAGATAAGAGAAAATGTTGCTGTTCAGTTTTGCCCAACCCAAGACCAAGTTGCTGATATCCTAACCAAGCCTCTGCCAAAGGAAACTTTTGAAAAACACAGATCTTCACTGCTACAGATGTTTTGATAGAGTAATTAAAACTCTAAAACATGAATTCAAGAAGGAGTGTTGAATATATGAATTCAATTTTAGACTTTAATATTTTATATAATATTGTCACTGAATAATTATTTTAAATATTCTGTGGTATATCATCATTAATATTTCCATAGTTATCACTCCTCCCTATTCTTATATATTATTACTTGTACATAAATGGAAAGATATAGTTTTGCATAAATAAACTATTTTCAATTACTAAAATCGTATGTATTAATTTATAAAATAATATAAAACCCTAAAACCTTTCTAACATAATAGAGTCTCCAGCATTGTTTTCGCCTCTCGTCCATGAACTAAATAGAATGGTGAAAACCCAGTGGTTTCTTGTTTAGCCGCATTATATGCGAAAGTAACGAACGGTAAAATAGAGTCCCAATTCTTCTGCTCGACATCAACGTACATCGATAACATGTATCCTAGGGTCTTATTTAATCTCTCGGCCAGGCCGTTGGTCTGTGGGTGATAGGTCGTTGTAAAGTACTGAGACATTCCACACATTCTAGTTAATTCGTTTACGAGCTTCGATTGAGACGAGCGTCCTCGGTCCGTTATCATTTCTCTAGGAGCTCCGTGCTTGAGTATAATATCGTTCAATACAAAATTTGCTATTTCAACAGCTCCTCCGGTCGGTAGTGCTTTCGTTATTACGTACTTGGTAAGGTAATCAGTCAAAAACGATCACCCAACGGTTGCCATCTCTAGACAAAGGGAATCTACCCAACAAGTCTATACCTATTTTCTGGAAGGGAGTTGAGGAGGGAATTATGGGTTTAAGATTTTCAGGTGGTAGTTGAGGTGTGCTTTTGCGCCGTTGGCATTCTCTGCAATGTCCGACATAATTTCGAACACCTCTGAAGAGACCAGGCCAATAAATTCGTCTGCGTATCCTGTCATATGTTTTGGCAAACCCTAGATGTCCGGCTGTAGGGGCGTCATGAAATGATCTAAGCACCTCCAAACATAAGGACTTTGGAACCACTAACAACCAAGGTCGTCCTAAAGGATCATAATTTTTCTTGTAAGGTATTCTATTCATAATCGCAAATCTCTTAAAATTCGGGTCATCACAGTTTTTCATCATCTTTGCCAATGAAGGATCTAGTTTTTGTTCCTTTTCTACCTCAGTAAATATTGTCAAGGAAGGTATATCTCTTTCTGTTTCTTCCGAAGTGTCAGGTAATGGGCTTCTGGAAAGGCAGTCAGCGTCTTTGTGCTTGCGACCGTTTTTATAGCAAACGGTGACTTCATACTCCTGAAGTCGCAAAGCCCATCTTGCGAGACGGGTCTTTCAAATTTGATAGCCAGCACAAGGAATGATGGTCAGTCACGATAGAAAAAGGGCGGTCGAAACAGGCAAGGTCGAAATTTGTTGATGGACCAAATTACGGCCAAACATTCCTTTTTAGTTGTTGTATAGTTTCTCTCAGCTTTAGATAGAGTTCGGGATGCATAGGCAATTGGTTTTTCACATCCATCCTTTAGTTGTACCAAATCAGCACCGACACCATAGCCACTCGCATCGGTATGAACGTATATTGGTGCAGTCTCATAAAAGTGACCTAAAACGGGTTCAGAAGTCAATGCCGAATGCAACTGATTAAACGAAGCTTCCTGACTATCAGTCCATATGAATATTTCCCCTTCCTTAGTAGTTCGTTTAGCGGTCCTGATATTTAGCAAATCTCTTAATGAATCGGCGGTAGTAGGAGCAGAGACCCAAAAAGCTTCTGACTTCTGATACATTTTTTGGTCTTGGAAAATCAATCACAGCTTCTACTTTTCCGGGTCAGGATAAATACCATCTCTATCAAATAAGTATCTTAGCACTTATATTTGACTATCAACAAAAAAAAATACATTTATCCGAATTAATTTTGAGGCCCGCTTTTGCAAAACAACTTAACACCATTTCCAGACGTTGTAGATGTTCGTCCATAGATTTATAAAATACTATGATGTCATCTAAGTAGCAGAGACAGATGGTCCATTTGAGTCCTCGTAGGAGATTATCCATAATTCGCTCAAAGGTCGCGGGGGCGTTACATAAACCAAAGGGCATTACTTTAAACTCAAAGAGGCCATCAGGAGTCACAAAAGCAGTCTCAGCGATCGGTCTCATCAACCTCTATCTGCCAATACCCCTAATTCAAATCCATTGTGGAGAATATGGAAGCACCCCTCAACGAGTCCAAAGTGTCATCAATTCTGTGTAACAGGTGTACATCTCTTCTGGTTATTTTGTTTAATCGGCGGTAGTCCACACAGAATCTCCAGGTTCCATCTTTCTTTTTAACTAAGACAACAGGAGAGGACCAGGGACTATCCGATGGTTGAATTATTTCCAGTTTAAGCATATTGTCCACTTCTGTCTGAATAACACTTCTTTTTTTTTTGGTGACACTCTATATGGGTGTTGCTTAATAGGGGCATGATCTCCTGTATCAATGCGAAGTTTAACTTTCAATGATGAAGTTTTAAGGTTCGCTTTTTGAAATTCAAATAGATCTGTGTATCTCCTAAAAACATACAACAGTCTCACTCTATCTTCATTGGATATATCAGTATCTATAAGGGTCACAAGTTTATCCAAGTCCACAGTGCATCTATTTTCATTCTTCTCAAAATCATCATTGCCTCAATCTATGCCGCATAAATGACTGCTGTCTATGAGAGATAGTTCAGCAACTTTCATCCCTACAGGAATGATCTTTGCAAAGTCACTCCCATTCGCCATCCAAACCTTGCTCCTTTCATGGTTGAGACTGACAACGGAGGCCGGAATAATTATTTCTTTATCCAAAGTACGAGCTTTAGAGCAAGTAATCGCAAATTCTTGAACTCCCGTTGGTGTCGCTACAGACAACAGTTATTTGCTTGATTGAGTTGGGTGGAATAATGTTTTCTTCTAAAGTGCGAAAGGTGTCTAATGAACAGAGTTCTTCCTTCATAGGAGCTTTTTTTAAGTAAAGCTCATTTTCCGCACAATTAATTTCAGCACGAGTTAATTTCAGATATTTATACACATGTATATATCGTTAGTTTTTACAGTTTTTTACACCTACCCACCGACACAAATGTAACATTTTTAGAGAAATATACATTATTTTCCAAAGATAATGTCAATAAAGTCAACCTAACGGGTTTTCAAAAATATATATTTAGTAATGTAGTTTTGTTATTCTGTTGTATGTCATTAGTGTGGCATGTTGGTTGCAGTCGTGGTGGCCACAATGTTTAGAGTGGTTTCAAGGTGTGAAATGAATTACACAAAAGGACAAGGCATGTTGGATGTCACCACAGAGATGGCGAGAGAGTAAGTGTAGCCGACGACGGTCAGGGCAGATCTGTAGAGAGGGGTCTGTCAATCATCGTGTCTCAAAGCGGGCTAATCTGTTTGAGCAAACAGAGGGCACACCTGGGAACCCCGACATGTTTTTGGACCTTTTCCTGTCCTGGCGCCGGCGGTCATTCACTAGAAATTTTATTTTGTCAATTTGGTAATTTCACTATAACTATATAACACATGGGAATATATATATTGGAATATATTACAACATATATATTTATAAATACTTATAAAACTCAATTTTAAAATTTTAAGAATTGGCTTTTATTGATTCATCAAGAAAATTGGTTCGTCAAATATCAGGGTAAACACTATATCAACGTTTTGTTAATCTCTGCACCACTAGATGGCGCTCTGCCATCTAGAAAACGCTCATGTTATTGGTCAGGATATGTCTTTTTTTATTTTCAATATCAACACCTGACCTTTTTTATTATTTTTTATCATTTTCACAGATATATATCGTAATTTAAACAATGAGATATGTAAGTAATAAAGTATGACGTCTTTTCTAGTCGTCTCAAAGTGACACCAGCTTGCCACCGGACACTCGGGGGATCCAGGGAGGGACAAAAAAGGGGCGTTGGTACGGATGTTGACAGTTAGTTAGGTTACAGTGGATATTTTGGGACAGGCCGCTCAGTTCTAGGCCATGATTATCTCACGACGGTCCCCGCGGCTTCAGGCTGGACGCCGTGCTTTCCTCTGTTAATCCTCAACTTCCCCCTGGTTCTGGTGCCACTTGAGACGTACTGAGAGAGCGCGTCTTTTGATCCCAAACTTTGTCCTTACTGTCCCGTGTGGACTTCCCACTCTGCACGCCTTGCCACTCAACCCCGACTGCTTCCAACTCACTTGTTGGCTTACCCGGGTTTACAACACATATATATATGTGTATAAAAAAAAACAAATAGCCAACAATAAGCCAACAATAGAAAAAAATAAAAGACAAGTGGGTCAGGTGACCACATGTGCTCGTGGTCAGGAAATGCCTTTTTTATTTTAATATGCTGCGTGCTTCACTGCAAAACACCTCGTAAAAGATGGAAGATTGATCCATCGAAATATCGGTAAATAAATAATCATATTTAAATCCAAAATAAGCCTTATTTTTAAAATATATATATATATATACAGTCTACTCTCGTTATAACGCCACTCGATATAACGCCACCCTCGCCTCACGCCGCTTTTTCGTTTTGTCCCAATCGACATCAATGTATTTTTCTCAATATAACGCCACTCCCTCGCTGTTCGCCTTCCGCCGCTGATTTCTCGTATCCCAAGTAGCAAAAACCACTCGTTATAGCGCCGCTCACAACGTCTCCCCCTCCCCTTTTCCTATCTGCATTTTTTTCCGCCAGCGGCACCGGACTTTGCCTGCTGTTGACACAACAGATTGTGTGAACAGCCAGCAGACCCTTTTCCTTCTTGTGCCTGGGACATATACAGTCGCTTCATCCTTTGCTAACGTCAACACAACAACCTTATTGTCGTATCATGAGTTCCCAAAAGCGTAAACGTGAATCGATCACCATTGAAAAGAAGGAGATATGCCAGTTGGCAAGAAATAACCCTACGATGTCGAAGAATGAGATTGGAGAGCGTTTCTCACTTCCACGAACAACTGTCCGTGATATTCTCACTCAGGCTGAGAAGTGGGAAAATTATACTGTTGGTTCTTCAAAGTGTCGGAAAATTTAGTGACTTGGAAGACGCTCTCTTCAACTGGTTTACCCAAAAGCGTGCCAATAATATTATTATTACTGATGACCTCCTAAGAGAAAAGGCAAAAAAACTTGGCGGGCAGTTGGACGTACCAGAAAATTTCAAGTACAGCAGTGGGTGGCTGCAGCGATTTAAAGGGAGATTCCATATTTCGCAACGACGGCTCTGTGGGGAAAGCGCATCGATTTCTTCAGCTTTTATTGATGAACACCTTACAAATTTGAACAGTATGCTGACGAACTCCGGATATGACCCAGCCAACATATACAATGCAGACGAAACAGGATTATTTTTTCAGCTCATTACTGACCGAACACTTGCTAACAGAGATGAAAACTGCCGTGGTGTCAAAAGGATGAAGCAACGAATCACTGTTCTACTGTGCTGCAACTCTACTGGAACAGACAAGCGGCGATTGCTGATTATTCTTCAGAAACTTTAATCCACACTTCTACTGCACTTACACACCTAACAGCAAAGCATGGATGACCTCTAGCATCTTTCAAGAATGGCTACTGCAGTTCAACAAGCAGCTTGACTCTGAAGGACGTCGTATCCTACTGTTGTTAGATAACGCTACGTCTCACTGCATCCCTAATGATGGTCTCAGCAACAAACACACAGCATCATCAAAAGTTTCAAGGCTCAATATCGCAAGTTTCAACTCCAGAAAAAGGTGGAATTGGCGGATGCCCATCTACCCACAGAATTACGTCTGGATTACGCTGTGCGCTATTGTAAAATGGCTTGGGATTCTGTTGGGCAACTGCTGGAATCACACAGGCATTCGCTTCACTTCTACTGCTGCAGTTGAGCCTCTTAATTATGGAAATCTGCTCAATCGCATTCGCGACATCTTCGCTATTACACCAGAGAATTTGATGACTGAAAGGGAGTTTCAACTGGTTGATGATTCCCAGGAGGCGGTAGTGAAGCCAACAGATGACAATTTTCTGGTGTCCACTGTTACAGCGAAAGAAGAACTTGGCGAGGATGATGATGCAACAAGTGACTCCGCGCCTACCATCGTTATGGGAAGCCAGAACAGCTGCTGAGATAGTTTTGTTGTTTCTTGAGCACTCCAAGAGAGCAGCATCTGACGATTTCAATCTATCTGCAGGTTTGTTACGCCGTGTCTATGCCATAAGTTAGGGAGAGAAAAGACAAGTTGGGATCACAGACTTCTTTTGAGAAAATGTAATTACTTTTTTATGATGAATTATAAATTAATGCTTTCTATTTATCATATTAATTATTTAATGTCGGCATTCTATATATTGACTTAGAGTATAAATTGTTATTAGTAATTGTTATAAATGATTTATTGTATCTTTAAATTTCACATTTTAAACGTGTGTGTTCGATACAACGCCACCCTCACCTTACGCCGCTTTTTTGCAAAATCCGGATGGTGGCGTTATAACGAGAGTAGACTGTATATATAAATGAATGTATGTGTGTGTGTGTCTGTCCTTTATGCCTGACCAAACCACTCATTGGAACGCCATGAAACTTTGGGAAGTTATTTAGTATAGTACTGGGAAGGTTTCTGAAAAATAAATTCTTGAATATCTTGAATATCCTTAGAGTTATTTGCAGATTTGTAGATTTAACTCGCAAGCAGCGCCCCCACAGTGCCATCTGATTTAGCCTGTTCCCTGATATTTGGCCAACCCAATTTCTTGATAAATCAAGAAAAGCCATCCAGGAACGCGTTTCGCGCTGTTGGCGCTCGTCAGCGTGGAGTAGGCTGTACCACTGCGACCAAAAATATTTTTGGTCCCAGAGGCTTCTTGAGAAACCAAGAAATGGGTATTTAAGGCCAAACTTGCGTAAATACGCTTAACATGTTAAATGCGTTTCCAAACGAATTATTAGTACGATTTTCTTCTATAACGAATCGCCAATTGATTCTGTTATCTATTTTTATTGCACTATTGTATTTACAGTACACTCTCCTATAACGCGATTAATGTGTTCCGTGTTGTATGAAATTGCGTTATAGGAATTAAAGTTTATTCACTACGTAATTTGTGTTTGTTTTTTTTATATACATTTGCATATAAAATAATATAACATTTAGTTTTGTTTTAGTATTTAATTATTTTCCTATATACATCATTTTATACAATACATTTTTACATGATACAGTATATCTCCTTTTCAATTTTTATTTTTTTCCAACTTTATTCATCATGCCTGGGGAGCACAAGTTTCGTAATTTTTTATATTTGCAAAATATTTACATGTAAATTCTAATTTAATATCTAAACGCGTGTGCATAAAAATTGAATGTATTGTACAGTTGTCAATATGGGAATTTCCGAATTTTATTTTATAACGCGTTATACGAAAATTCGCGTTGTATAAATAAATTTGTCGCAATTTTTTTTTTATCGCGTTGTACGAAATCGCGTTGTAAAAACTCGCGTTATAGGAGAGTCGACTGTATTCCTAACTGATTTATATATAGTATAACTAATTGTTCCATTATGATATAAATTTCTTATATAGTGGAAATACGTGATGTATATAGTTGTCTATTTGTTTTGCATATTTTTCATTTATAAATTAATCTCATAATTTAGTCTGTGAAAATAAAAATATTGGACCGGTGACGAAAACAAAACTGAAAATGGTTGGCTTGATGTTATGTAGTTATGATATATAATTGTTTGTGATGATATATAATTAAATGTGATGTTTATGTAATTTTGATCCTAATTGAATAAAATATATAAAATTTAAATGTGTTTTAAACTTTAATAACAAGCACAAAACAACTGGCGACGAGGAAAAGCGAATTTTTTTAAAGAACAAAGAAATTGATTGGGCAGAAGAAATTATACTTCAAATATGTCTTCAGGTACGTTTGAGAAATTTGATGAAAATTTAGAAAATGTGGAAAATTATATATATCGCTTAAAACAATTTATGTTAATTTCTAAAACAAAGGAAGATTTTAAGACGCCATTTCTTATTTCAAGTATAGGCCCTAAATATTTTAGTATCTTGCGAAATTTAGTTTTTCCAGAAGAAGTTGCTCAAGTTCCTTTTGATAAATTATGTATGATCTTATTAAAACATTTTAATCCAAAAACTAATATAATATATGAAAGAATTATATTTCAGAAAATGAATCAAAAGTCTGGAGAAACTATTTCTAAATATATGATACGCCTAAAAGACCAAGCTCAAAAGTGTTCTTTGGAGATTTTTTACAAAAATCCTTACGTGACAGATTTGTTGCTGGCATCATTGATTCATCTACCCAAAAGAAACTCCTACAAGAAGAAAACTTAACTTTTGATGGTGCAGTAGACATAGCTCTGTCTGCGGAATCAGCGGATAATGAGCTACATAATATCAAAGGATCCGAAAATGCCCATCAGTCTCCACAGTATCTTCACGCCATTAATAATACCTGTAAACACTGTGGTAAGACTAACCATCTTCATTATAATTGTTTCTTTAAATCTGCTACTTGTAAAGTTTGTGGTAAATTAGGCCATATATCCACAATATGTTATAAAAAAAAAGACTTTAAGTCTGACCATAATTTGCCTATAAATTCTAAAAAGAATTTTAATAAATTTAAGTCGCACCCTAATGTTAATAATCCTTCAAATTCTCAAAATAGTTTGTCATTGTATAATATAAATTTTCATCCTCCTTTAACTGAAACTGTGTATGTAAATGAGATTGAACTTTTAGCTGAAATTGATACTGGTGCAGCCATTACTACTTTAACTAAATGTGTTTACTTTAAATATTTTGAAAATATTGGGTTAAACAAATGTGATACCATCTTAACAGGCTATAGTGGTTCTAAAATACCTATTTTAGGCAAGGCTAAATTTGAAATAAAATTTAGAAATGTTTCTAGGGTGATTGATATACTCATAACTGATTTAAATTTCTCTAAATTTCTTTTAGGAAGAGATTTCCTTAGTTTTTTTAATATTTATTTCAATTCTTTACATATATTGAACTCTTTTAATGTTGAGTCACTCATAAATTATTATAAATCCATTATTGAATACAAATCTGGCCCTATTATAAGGTATCAAATGCCATCTTGATGTAAGGGCTGGCTTTATCCCAAAGTTTTACAAGTTCAGACAAGTTCCTTTTGCCTTAAAACAACTAGTGGAAGATGAAATTGATAAATTGGTTTATTTAAATACTAGACGCCGACCCGGGCTTCGCCCCGGGATTGACCCGTGTGCATATCTACCCGAGTGATATATATTTAGATAAGATTTTTTTTTAAATAATTGTTTTTACTCGAGGGAATGTTTGTAGTCTAGTACGTTGATATAATCAATCTATCTGAATATTAGGAAAGGTCAGGTAATTTTTTTTTAGGGTGATGCTCTGAAAAAGAACGCTATACCACTTTATCACTAAACAAATTGGCGAGTCAAAAATAAGCAAACTAAACAATCCATTAGCTTTGCAAGATAAGAACAGAAATAGAGAAATGCATGCAAAATTTTCAACACAAATCAAAATCTTTAATCCTCATTATTTATTATTATTTTTTTTTTGCTTATCCCTAGTACACGTGGTACAGGCCATGATAAGCATGGTGGGTAGTTAGCGACTGCTTTTTACTGTAAGCGCACCACATGTCTACACATGTGAAATCAGTTCGACTTTGCACTTACAAATGTGCCAGAGCCCCGTTTGGTTACTTGCACTCGCTGGTGGGGTTGGACTTTTGCAAGAATCGGGGGGCCATTGGAGCATTTTTTTTTTTTTTTAAACAGAAAAAAGTGTCCAATGCGGGGATCGAACCCGGGTCGTAGTGGTCGTAAACCAAACAGTTTAACCAGCCTTCCACCGACCCCCCTTCCTCATCAGTAATGTATATTAGGTAGGATGAGGTTTATTTTGTTTCTATTACATTACATGGAATAGTTTTTTTTTTTTCTAATAAAATTCACTGACCTCTTTGTTCACTGAAACCTAAACAATGTGTATGTTAGACCACACTTTGTTCAACCTTACTCATTGTTTAGGTCTCTTATTAGGTGCAAGATGTATACTTATGCTAAAATGGTAATTTGGGTAAACATAGGTAAATTCATGTTGGGCCAGTATTGTTCAGCAAGCCAACACAGATATAACATTACGGTATGAAGCAAGTTGTGCTAAAACTAATATTTACAATCAAATTAGCAAAAAAATAACACATACTATGTAACATAAACACATGTATGTAAAATAAACACAATAATAACCAATAATTAAAAACCATAAATTTTTCTAACACAGTATACTTCTTAAGTAAGAATACCTTACCATGAAGGTTTAAAACCTTACACATTGAAACATGTGAAAAATGTAGCATGTGTGTATGATGGGCTTGAAGAGAAAATATTTAAAAAAGATATTTATTGAAACTTTTGTAATACCACACAAAATATGCATATTTACAGTTACAACTTGTCTAGCACCAAAAGATGCCATTTGGAATATAGAGTTATATCTACGGATATGCAGCAAGAAGGACTTCGATAGAGGATGTAGGCCAGAGAGCAAAGATAAAATAGATTCTGGAGGGGACTCAATAGCAGGTAGAGAAACTCTACCTTGTTTACAACAGAGGCCAAAGGGTTCATCTCTAAATCTCAAAGCAGAGCAAAACTGGCATACCCGAGACATTTGGCCTATATCGACAGATAAATCAGCTTAATAATCAATATGGGCATTATACTGCAAACCTGAAAACGGCTTATGAGTCCAAAGCTGAATACGCTGAACAGGAACTTGCATAGTTTGTGTAGCTGCGACGCGGGCTTCAGAATACCTAAGACGGCGAAGCGCACGACGCGTCTCACTTTGAAGTGGTGTCTCAATAGCTCTAGCATTCCTATATCTCCTGGAAGCAGCCGTATTCCTACCAAGTAAAGGTCGGCTGCGGCGAGGCATATTCTGAAAAAAAAGATTGAGATTAACAACAAAAGCTTAAAAACCAGCAATTTATAAACAAAGCATAAAAATTACCTGTCTTTTTGAGGTAAAAATCAAAATTCCTAAATTGTTTCTTCAAAATAACCTTCCAGATATGTTAAAAAGATTATAAAAAACTAAAAGCATAATATTAAAAAACTAAAAAATTAATGTACAA
Organism: Cordylochernes scorpioides; assembly: GCA_030710605.1. Classification (NCBI taxonomy): domain Eukaryota; kingdom Metazoa; phylum Arthropoda; class Arachnida; order Pseudoscorpiones; family Chernetidae; genus Cordylochernes; species Cordylochernes scorpioides. The sequence continues at coordinate 75,968,527 of CP092874.1, forward strand.
AACCAGTTATCACTAAAAAGCCTCAAAAATAGACCAACCGCCGGACACGGCAATGAAAAAGCATGCTTTTTTGAGGAAAAAATAGAAATATTTCTCTAAAATACAAAATACAACCCCTATATGGTAAAAAAACTACAAATAATCTAAATATAAAATAGTTAATCAAAAAAATTAAAATATCTTTAATAAAATTTAGAAAAAGGACCTCAAAAAGACAAATCAATGAATCCGTTAAAGAAATCCCTCGCTTATTTAAAAATATAAATAATCTATTTTTTAGATACAACCCATATATGTAAAAAATATAATAAATAAACTGTATTTAAAAGATAAAAGGAATAATCAAAAAATTCCATAAGAAAATTTAAAAAAGGACTTCAAAATGACCCATAAAAACACCATAAATAATCTGTAACTAAAATATCTAAACAATTAATTAAAAATTTTGTTAAGGTCCTCAAAAAAAGACATAAAATTGAGCACATGCATGAAATTTCTAGTTTTTTTGTTGAAAAAAAGAGATCCTCAAAAAAGACATAAAATCGAGCACATGAATGAAATGTCTAGCTTTTTAATGAAAAAAACAGAAATAACCCTAAATTCGTAAAAAAGAATATAAAATACCTTAGTCTTATAAAAATATTAACACGTAATAAAATAAAAAAGAAACTTGATCTCATCAAGTAAGGCCTCAACTTTTTTCGGTATAAAATATGAAAACTATAAAATAAAAGTATCTTACCTTGTATAAAAGTTATTATTAAAATTAAAATATTAAAATATATATATATAAAAAAGATTAGAACTAATTTAGCGGAAAGTAAACACTTTTGAAAGTGTTGTATCCGCTGTCGAAAGTAAATACTTTTACTCTGTTGAATTTTTTTTGTATTTTATCGATAACAGCAAAGTTATGTATTTTAAAGTTAGGAAAAATATTTTGATGTTAAGCAAAACCTGCTCCATCTCGTTTTACATAAATGTTGAAAATTTGGTCGAAATTGATGCATTGTAACGAAAGTTTGTAGTGATGTACTCTTATGAAATTTGCATTTTATTAATATAGATTTTGTCTCCTATAGATAGAAGTGAGGGTGCTTCACCACTTGTTTGTGTTGCAAAACCAGATGGTCAAATTAGACTTTGCGCTGATTTTTAAAATAGTTTAAATCCTTACTTGGAGGATGTTAAATATCCTATCCCTAACATTGATTCAGTCTTAAGTAATTTTCAAGGAAAAAAATTATTTACTAAATTAGATTTGTCAAAGGCTTACCATCAAATTGAGATGGATGATATTTCAAAGAAGTATTTGGTTGTTTCCACCCGCAAAGGTTTATATAAATATAATCGTTTGGCTTTTGGTATAAAGACTGCTTCTGAAATATTTCAGAAGACAATAGAATCCTTCTTCTCGGGAATCATTGATGTTTACATTTATTTTGATGATATTCTTATTGCATCAGAGAATTTGGAAAACCATTTAGATATTCTTAAGAGAACACTTAATATTCTTAAAGAAAATAATTTTACGATGAACAAAAATAAGTGTTTATTTGTTAAAAATGAGATTGAATATCTTGGACATACAATTAATGGTTTTGGTATATATCCCTTGAAGGACAAGCTAGCTTGCATAAAATATTGTCCATTTCCTAAGAATATAACTGAATTAAAAAGCTTCCTTGGATTTTTGTCATTTTATAGTAAATTTTTGCCAAATCTTTTAGATTTAGCATATCCTTTATACAACCTATTAAAAAAGAATGTGAAATGGTCTTGGAATGTTGAGACAGATGGATCTTTCAATTCCTGTAAAAATGTATTAGATGTGACCACATTTTTATTGCATTATTCCCTAAATTTTCCTTTGATTCTTTCTTGTGATGCAAGTCAGGTGGGAAAAGGAGCAACCCTTTCACATTTGAAGGATGGGAAGGAAAGGCATGTGTGTTTCATTTCCAGAACTTTAAATGTTCATGAAAAAAAATACTCCCTATTAATATCTTATTTCTTTAAGATCTGGAACCTTAGCTTTGGGTATGTTGGTAATAATTTGCATATTTCATAATTTCAAATATTTTTTTAATTTTTAAATAGCTAGTAAAATTCTCCATAGTTTAAACTATTTGTATACTAAATTTTATATTTGTTGATAAATTAGCTTTTGAGAAATTTCAATATTAGCTAAGTTTCTTATTTTTTGGACACCAGTGTAGTAGATAAGATTGTGTATTTTTTCTTCATCGTTTGCTTTTAAATTTTCCACTTCATACAACTTAATCCAACTTTCAATTTTTATATTATTCTTACTGCCAGAATATTTTTCAAATCTATGTAAATTTGCCATTATAAAAATAAAGATGTTTCTAAATGAGTTATTTAAATTTGAAATATATAATCTTTTGATTAAAAATTTACCTTTTTAATTTTCTTTCGAATATCCTGCCGGCTGCGCCAAGTATGTAGCGGATGTATGTAAGTTTTTCCTTTATAGCTATTTTTAATGTAAAGGAAATAAATAATCAAGAATGTATGTCTCGTTAGTTTTTATTTTTAACCAACGTCTCCTTTTTTTTGCATAAGGTCGTCATGTAAACAAAGCTAAGTGATGATGATTATTGGAATAAAGTTCTATGAAAAATTAAATATGAGAATAATAATTTTGAGATGTTCACAGCACGTATCAATATAAAGTTTAAATGTGTTTTAAACTTTAATAACAAGCACAAAACAATACGTTTTCATTTTTTCCAGTTCTCTATTCCACCAGTTAATTCTAGAGAACTCTTAAAGATTTATGGGCTTAACTTCCAAAGATTGGTAGGCGGCTTCTATTAATAGATTCGTGATTCCACTTGTCACTTGATCAATATCTGTTTCGTTTTCTGCTTTGGCTATTGCATTTTCCAATCTATGTATTTCTAATGTTGTTGATATGTTATCAGCATATATCGACCAGTTTAAAGAACAACACAAATGAAACTTTTCAAAGCTTCTTTTCTAACAACATACCAAAATATTTCCGACCAAACTTTCATAAATCTCAATTCATTCCTAATCATGAAAATTTCAGAAACTTTTTTAAAAAGAATTAAAGCGGTGGAAGACCGAGTTGTTTTTGTTGACATAAAAAACAAACCTCAATTCCACTTTTACTAGATTGTCCTGTTTTTCAAGACTATAGAATCGAAAATAATTTAATAGTAACAGATCCAAGTTTTTTTATTTCCAATAAAGAAATGTATATTAAATTCAATACCTTTTGTAGATATATTTCGAATTATATAGCAACAAATATCTTTTAAGAAACTGATAATTTATATTATGTTGATTGTACATATTGCCGGACACTTCTTTCTTTTGTACACAGTTCTTTTTTTTTTTCGTTTTTTTTTTTCTCTCTTTCTCATTGTTAACATCATATAACTATTCTATTCATGGCCTATAGACAAATGTAAAGGCATACATGTATGACAGCTAAAGTGTCCCTAGGGGGACATAGCGCTTTAAATTGAAATAAAATTAAAAAAAAAAAAAGTTTGCATTTTTTTCCCTGAATTTCCAGGTAGGTTTTTGTTTATTGATCGATTTTTTTTTATCTTATTTCAAATACTATAGCAGCATGATCAGGAGTTTTAGATATTTCGGCAGTATGCCAATCCACTATTGAATCCAATGTATGTTTATTAGAAATAGTTAGATCTATTACACTTGCATCGCGACAAGTGTTGATTTTAGGTTATGAATGTATAGGTTAGCTTCTTCAATAATTTGTTTTAGTCTATATCCGTTGGAATTAGTTACCTTATTGAACCAAAATGGATGACGAGAATTGAAATCATCGCAAAGGATTAGAGGCTGGTCTTCGTAAACCACAACAGTAAAATAAATACGAAGATTTATAGAACTAGCTAATTATTACAGAAAATTTATTCGAAGATTTGCTGAACTTGCTCACTCACTCACAAATCTTACTCAAAAGAATAAATTGTTTTTATGGACTCCACAAGTTGAAAAGTCCTTCTCAGATATAAAGGCATCATTGACATCCGAGATAGTACAACCAACTTTCAATTCAGATTTGCCATGCAAACTTTATACCGATGCGTCTGCAGTTGGAATTGTAGGCATTTTAGCTCAATAAATCTCTGGAGATGAGCATGTCATTGATTACTATTCAAAGAAGTTACTTAAGCATCAACAAAACTATTCAGCTTATGAGTTGGAATGCTTTGCAGTTATACAGGCTATTGACTATTGTGAAGTTTACCTGGAGAACAAGCCTTTTTAGGTGATTACTAATCATTCTGCATTACCGTGGCTATTTAATGTCAAAAAGCCCAAGTCCAAGTTTTTCAGGTGGATAGTCAATTTATCAACAAAACCTTTGCTATAATACATAGATTAGGAAATAAACAAGTACATGCTGATGCTTTATCTAGAGCTCCGGTATTAAATCATGTTACCATTTCAGATTTATAACACCATCAGCAACAGTCAGATCTCAATTTTGTGAAAAACCCTTTGTTTCATCAAAATATTCTGATGGTTAAACATAGGGGACTTCTCAGAGCTGTAGTACCTGAATCATTCAAGCAACATGTTCTTGAAGAAAACCATGATGAGTCATACATCTATCAATAAAACCATCAAGTTAATTTGCCCTTTCTTTTGGTGGCCAAATATGTTACAGGAAATTAAAACATATGTGAGATCCTGTTCAACATGCCAATTAACCAAAGTTAGTCATCAAACAACTGTAGGCGCCATCCCGACCAGAGAGCCACAGATAAACAGATTATAAACGCACAGAATATAGAATCCGAGCTCCCCAGTAGAAGGAATACCCGGAAGACGACGGTACTCTCTGTTATATGTGTTGTTCACTATTATGATTTTGTTTTAATAAACGCTACTAAATTATTTCATTGGATCCTCTCTTTCTTTTTCCCAGTAAGAAACGCCTACGGAAGCCAACAGAAATTCAGAAGTGGGATAGTCCTGAAGAAAATTGAAGATTCACTGGAATAATTTGGAAACGAGAAGGACGTGGCGCGGTGACCGATCAACGTAAGAGGAGTTGCATGGTATGTACGAAATTTAATTACCTATTCCTAAAAGTATTATCGCAAAGTATCGCGGTAAAAGTATTATTACAAGTCACCTCGACAAAAGTATTATCGCAAAGTATCGCGGTAAAAGTATTATTGCAAAATCATCTCGATAAAAAGTATTATCGCAAAGTATCGCGGTAAAAAGAAAAAAAAAGTATTGTCTCAAAATTTCTAAAGAAAAGTTGATTTCGTTTAAAGAAATAATTGAAACAGTACGTATCTGGTTTAGTCAGTTTTATTTGTTTATTTTAAAAATTTTTGCTTTGTTTATTTTTCCTTTTGAAAAACATGACTTATTTAGCGAAAGTAAGGAAATGCGATTTGAGCAAGTTGGCGTATGAACTCGGCGAGGTAGTACCGCCAGAGAGCAGGATCGTCGACTTAAAACACCTTATTTTGAATAGCCAATCTTACGAAGAAGAGTTCACAAAGCAACTGTTGGAGACTCTGATCGAGGATCGGGAACGAATCGAGGAGCGGGAACGAATCGAGGATCGGAAACGAATCGAGGATCGGGAACGAATCGAACGGGAACGAAAAGAACAAATGGTAATGGAATTCGAGCTTGAGAAGCTGCGCATCCAGACTACACGCGGAAACAACGATACGTCTCGAAGTACCAGCAATGACGCACATTACGAGATACGTAAACTGATGCCCAAGTACGAGTCGAAGGACAATGATTTGAGTTTTTACCTAATTCTTTTCGAAAGACAGGCAAAGCGACTAGGATTGGATGAAGACCAATGGGCGTTCAGCCTCCTAGGATTGCTACCTTACGAAATGACTCAATTAATCGCTCGGGAGACAGAAGAACAAAGCGGCGATTATAGGTTCGTGAAAAGGTTGCTCCTAAAACGGTACAAGTTGAGCCCCGAACAATTCAGACAAAAATTCGAGAAGCACGAGAGATCTCAAAAGGGTTCCTGGAGAGACTTCGCTTTCGAATTGCGAGGATATTTCAACGAATGGATCGAAGGAATGAACGTGGAAAATTTCGACGCCCTAAAGGATTTGTCCGTCACTAACCAGCTAAAGAAAAAAGTTCCAAATGTGCTGCGTAATCATCTCATTGACGATTGGACCAAGTTAAACAACCCAGATGAGTTGGCGGATAAACTGGACGAGTACGAAAATGTTCGCGCCGAGATGGGACCTCCGCATTGGAATGCGAAACACCTCATACCACCGTCGTTTCAGCAGAAATCTGCGAGATTCCCCAACCAAAGCGAAGTTAAAAAGACTAAACAAGGAACGAATGTTTCGGGTCAAGACGCTGCAAGGAACGAAATCAGTGAAACGTACCCTAACACCTTGAGGAGAATGGTCAACCGTACGATCAGAAACGACAAGGGAGAACCGAAGTGCTTCAACTGCAATCAGTTTGGACACATTGCCAGAGACTGCCCAGCACCCAGGACTACGTTGACATGCCGAGGATGCGGTCAAACGGGACACAAGGAAAGGAATTGCACAAGACCCAAAGAAGGACTAAAAGTAGCCAACCTGGAAGTCGAAGGACTGGAGACTGTCCCGCCAGATGTATATTTGAAGGATGTCAAGATCGACAACAAGGAAACCGTGAAGGCAATGATAGACACCGGGAGCAGCAGTTGTCTAATGAGAGAATCGGTCGCAAGGAGGATCAGCGTCGACATCGAACCAGACTCGACTAGTCTGTACGGCATCGGTAACCAGACTGCACCAGCTGCCAGGACCGTTGGGAAGACGACAGTCGACCTGGAGATTGATGGCATCGTCGGAAGGGAAATCACTGTATTCATTGTCAACGATGATGCCCAACCCTATGACCTATTAATTGGAAGAACATGGACAGATCTGCCCTACGTATCCTTCGCCAGAATTGGTAAAAACTTGCATATTGGCTATTCATCCGAATTTCCGTTTGCTAATCTGCAAGAAGAAATCAAGTCGCGTCGCATCGAACTGAGAGCAACCGAAACTGTTCAGTTGGAGAGCGACTCCATTAACTTTACAAGTGCAATCACAGACGAGGTAAAGGACGGATATGTATTATTCACAGGAGTAGATGACGCCTGTGTCGATTCCCTATTGGAAGTGGTCGATGGAAAGACGACCGTACCCATCATCTCAGCTGGCAAGGGCAAGTTGAGAGTAAGGAAGAACCAATGTGTAGGGCGAGTTGAACTACTGAACCTTGATGATATTGTTGTTAACCTGGACGTCGCAGAGGATTCGTTTCAGACTAAAAATGAAGAGAAGAGGGAAGGACAAGACCAAATGAAACGTAAGCGCCCCATACTGCCTGAGGATATCAACGTCAATCATTCTCTGACTTCGAAAGAGAGACAAGAAATCCTAGATGTAGTAAACGAGTATAGAGACTGTTTCGCTCTTGGCATGGAGGAATTAGGGTGCACCGATGTCACCAAGATGGACATTAAGGAGGTTGATGGAAGCAAGCCAGTCTGTCTGAGACCGTATAAGACGACTGCAAGTGAACGCGAAGCAATCAGGGAGATTGTCAGAGAGTGGAAGGACAATGGAATAGTCACGGAAACTAGATCACCCTACGCTAGTCCCGTCCTACTTGTGAGGAAGAAAACTGGAGATCATCGTCTGGTGGTAGATTATAGGAGACTCAACATTCAAACAGTTAAGGACAAGTTCCCATTACCAAGGATAGACGACCTTCTGGAAGGCCTAAGGAATGCGAAATTCTTCACCACTCTGGATCTGGCGCATGGATATCTGCAGATACCACTGACCGATAAGGCAAAATTAAAGACAGCATTCATCACCCCAGATGATACAGGTCAATTCGAAAGGATGATTTTTGGACTCGCCAACGCACCAGCTGAATTCCAAAGACTGATGCACACTGTCCTAGGTCCGCTGCTGAACAAGAAGGCATTCTGCTATCTCGACGACGTGATTATCCCGGCAAAGGATTGGCGGGAGATGATCGAAAGGTTGAGGGAAGTCCTCGAAAGAATAAGATCAGCGAAGTTGACACTGAAACCCTCTAAATGTGAGTTCGGAAGGAGGGAAGTTGAGTTCTTAGGGTATGTCATCAGTACAGGCGGACTTAAGCCAGGCCCAAGAAAGATCAAGGCGATAGAAGAATTTCCAGAACCCAAGAATGTCCACGACATACGACGCTTTCTGGGACTGACGAACTTCTTCAGACGATTTGTAAAGGACTTCGCGAGGAAAGCAGAACCGCTAAGCAGACTTACGAAGAAAGGTTCACAATTTGAATGGAAGGAAGAACAGCGAAGGTCATTTGGAGGACTACGAAAGGATCTGGTCGAATATCCGGTACTAGCTCATTACAACCCTGAACTCAAGACAGAAGTACATTGCGATGCGAGTGCTGAGGGATTAGCAGGAATGGTGCTACAGATGGACGAAGACGGCAAATGGCACTTGGTCTACTGTGTGAGCAAGAAGACAACAGAGGCCGAGAAGATGTACCACTCAAGCAAATTGGAGCTGATGGCGATAGTGTGGACCTTGGATCGACTACGTCAGTTCCTCGTAGGAATCAAGTTTACAGTGGTTACAGATTGCCAAGCACTGGTCTACATGAACGCGAAGAAGACTACAAATCCTCAGATAGCGCGATGGTACAATCTGATTCAGGAATACGATTTCGAAATTCGACATAAACCAGGGGAGAAGATGGCCCACGTAGACGGAATGAGTAGAGCTCCAGTCGACGACCCTAGAGACACGATGGAGGAAATCGTGGAGAAAAACCTTGAAGTGTGCCTCACAATCACACTGGAAGAACAAATCTTGATGATTCAGCATTCCGACCCTGAATTGAGAGACCTGATCCAGATCTTTCGAAAGTACCCGTGTGATAGGACAGTAGGAGAACAAAATAGAATTAACGACTACAGCTACAAAGGAGGCAGACTTTTCCGCATGGTGAAAAATGGAGAAGAGGAACGAGCCCTGTATGTTATACCCAAAAGTATGAGGAAAAGCTTAGTTGTCAAATTCCATGATCTAATGGGACATTTTGCGACTGATAGGACTGTCAACAAAATTAAGGAATTGTACTGGTTTCCTTCAATGAAGAGGTACGTTCGACGCCATGTGGCTATGTGTCTCGAGTGTCTATTTAACAAAGTTCCCGGTGGAAAACAACAAGGCTTCCTACATCCCATTAAGTCAGGCAAGAGACCGTTTTCCATCGTACACATGGACCACGTAGGCCCCTTCGTGAGAAGTACAAAAGGTAACCAGGAACTTTTAGTGATTGTCGATAATCTGACAAGATTTGTCCGATTAAGCCCTGTAAGGAATACATCGACGCAGAACGTCCTGAAGGTAATGAAAAGTTTTGTGAATGATTTCGGACTACCCGACAAGATCATCAGCGACAGAGGGTCATTTTTTACCTCAAGGCAATTTGAAGAATTCTGTCGAGGAAATGGAATACATCATACTCTGAACTCTACGAAACATCCGCAAGGGAACGGGATGGTCGAAAGAGTGAACCGAATAGTATTGTCCACTATAGCAACCAGTATCGAGGATCCGCGACGGAAGGATTGGGACCTGAAGATCAAGGAGGTAGAGCGAGACCTGAACAATGCGGTGAACAAGACGACGAATAAAACACCGTTCGAAACACTCCACGGCTATTCCCCTCGATTCCACGATGGGATACTTAGAAGATTAGCCGACGAAGACGTGGACCCATGGACCGAGCCGGATAGAATTCAAGAGAGTGTGAGAACCCAAATTGAGAATAAACAAGAAATTATGAAGACATACTACGATAAGAAGAAGTGCCGTACAATCCAATTCGAAGTAGGAGAAATTGTAGTGATGAGGCATGTACCCAAAATGACGGGTGAACCAACCAAGGCACAACCCAAATATCGAGGACCCTTGATAATTACCGAGGTTCTGCCAAGCGACACGTATAGAGTGACTCAGTTAAGCGAAAGAACCAGTGGACGGTTCTACACGACAACGGCCCATATCAGTCAACTGAAGTCTTGGCACAGTGAAGAAGATGATTCAGCTACAGAAGAAAGTCCGGACGAGGAGCCAGAAGTAGAAGATACCCCCCGACGCAACCCACGACGTTCCTGCAACGCAAGGTTCAATCGAGGACGATTGAAATCCAGGAATGGCCGAATGTAGGCGCCATCCCGACCAGAGAGCCACAGATAAACAGATTATAAACGCACAGAATATAGAATCCGAGCTCCCCAGTAGAAGGAATACCCGGAAGACGACGGTACTCTCTGTTATATGTGTTGTTCACTATTATGATTTTGTTTTAATAAACGCTACTAAATTATTTCATTGGATCCTCTCTTTCTTTTTCCCAGTAAGAAACGCCTACGGAAGCCAACACAACTTTAGTGGAATTAATAACTTCTGACTCCGAATTACATCCAATACAGTTGATTGGAGCAGATACAATAGTAATGGGGTCAGCTGCCAGCAATACAAGACATAAATACATTCAGGTTTTGTGGATCATCTAAACAGATATATTTGGGAATTCCCTACTGAAAAAAATACTGAACAAACCACAGTTCAATGTCTCACCACCCTGCTGCAAACCTCATTGCCAGTCAAATGTGTCTTGACTCACAAAAAACCCACAATATCAGGCATACATATACAACACTATACCATCCTCAGTGTAATGAATTGTATGAAAAAGTGAATGGAACCCTAATGACAAGATTAAGAGCTGCACTGCATGACAATCCGAAAGTCAAATGGTCGACTCTTCTACTTAAAGTGGTAAAGAATTACAACAACACTCCACATGACATCTCTGGATTTACTCCGTCCTCTCTGCTCTTCGGTTATCACCATCAGCCACAGTTTATGGCTGATGAACCTGCATCAATCAAGGTGAAGGACGCAAGAAACTTGGCAATACTCAGAACCAGACAACATAGAGACAGTTGGAAGGAAAGACATGACTCGAAGCATCTGGCGATATCATTCGAAGTCGGTGATCTTGTCCTTAGAAGAATTCCATTCAACGATCCGAGATTAACCAAGACGTCTCCAAAATATGAAGGACCCTTCAAGGTTGTGAAGAAATTTTCCAATGTAACCTATGAAGTTATTGCAATTAACCAAGAGAGCCCTATACGAGTACTTATTTCTCCATTGAAGACATTTATTCCTAGAGAATGAATTATTTAAAGCGGGAATAAATGTCACGAGTCATCAGTGAAAAAAAAAAACATAGAACTTATCAACATAAAAAAAGGCAGAAGAATAAAAACAATAAGAAGTACTTTTGTTATTTTAAAAAATATAGATATTTGTTTGTAAAAATATTAATAATCTTGTGTTATATATATATAATAAGCTGTATTCAAATAAAAATATGCTGATTAAAATGAGTAAGTTTTTATATTTTAAATACACTGCGTGACATTGAAAATGGAACACCAAGAAATAGTGGCCAGAAAATTATGCAAATTTCAGGGTAGACGCGCCTAACCGAGTAATGCAAATGATGTAAAATGCGCAGCTCTCGTGCGCACATGGAGTAAGATATAAGGGAAGGAACTTGCAGAAAGGACAGTATTCGTGTCGTTATTTCTTCAAGGAAAATCATTGTAGAAAATTTGTTCTTGTGTCAAAAGACACGTGTAATAACAGAGAATGCCAGGTCATCGTAAACGGAGGCAGTTCAAGCAGACAGACGCTTTTACGAGGGGCATGGTGATCGGACTGAAAAGGGCAGATTGGTCCATACGTCAAATCGCAGCTGATACACACCGTGGTGCGTCCACGGTGCACCGACTGTGGAGAAGATGGTTGGAACAAGGAAATGTGGCAATTTATAGGAATGTCAGTGCAACCAGAGTGACGTCAGCACGTGTGGATCGGCGTATCCTTCGACAAGCAGTGGCGGCCCCACAAGCCACTTGTACCGCCATCCTGCAACATGTGCAAGACACCCTAGATCATTCCATCTCGACCAGAACCATTTCCCGTCGATTGGTTGCTAATGGCTTGCACTCATGCCGTCCGCTAAGAAGACTGCCATTGACCCCACCGAATAGGCGCCAACGTTTGGAATGGTGCCGGGCTAGATCGACGTGGATGACAGAATGGCACAGGGTCGTGTTCTCAGATGAGTCGCGTTTCTGCTTGTCCATTGATAGTCGCCGTGTACGCGTGTGGCGTCGACGTGAAGAAAGGTCCAATCCGGCAGCAATTGTGGAACGCCCCACCGTGCGACAACGTGGAATCATGGTTTGGGGCGCAATCGCGTATGATTCCAGGTCACCTTTACTTCGTATTCAGGGCACTATGACGGCCCAACGATACGTTGATGATGTGCTGCGACCGGTGACACTCCCCTACCTTCAGGGGGTACCCAATGCCCTTTATCAGCAGGATAACGCCCGACCGCACACTGCTCGCATTAGCCAACAAGCTCTGCAAGATGTACAGATGCTTCCCTGGCCACCGTACTCTCCTGATCTCTCACCAATCGAGCACGTCTGGGACATCATTGGACGCCGTTTGCATGCCTTGCCACAGCCGCGTTCAGAAGACGAACTGTGGCAAATGGTTGAGAGAGAATGGAGAGCCATCCCTCAGGACGCCATCCGTACTCTGATTGACTCTCTACCTAGACGTGTTGCTGCGTGCATCGCCGTCCGCGGTGGTCCTACTTGCTACTAAGCCGACGCCGTTCTCGCTCTGTATTATGACTATCATTTTGGAATAAAGATCACTTATTGTTCGTCCATGTCTCTCTCTGTCTGCCGAGTTTCATCACTTTCTGGCCACTATTTCTTGATGTTCCATTTTCAATGTCACGCAGTGTACATAAGACAATCAAAATTTTGGTAAAATAATACTAAGCAAAAATATTAAATACATGACAAAATAATAAAAGTGAAATTATATTGGGATTACAATTACAATTATTTTATTTCCAAAGCGCTATATCCCGCAAGGGATACTTGCGCCAAACAAGGAGAAAAGTTTATTTACATAAGTTATTTACATTATTCAACGCATGAAAACATTAGAGATCCAGATTTTGTAGAAAGTTTAGAATGTATTTACAAAATGAATTGAACTTTAAATATGATTTTTTATCGGAAATCAAATCGTTAAGTTCACAAACAACTAGTTCATTCTTCTTTCTATAATCTTGAAATGCTGGGCAATCGATCAGTAGATGTCTTGAGGTTTGTTCCTCAATACCACAAAAGCAACTTGCATCCTCCACTGCCTTTATTCTATTCATTCAAATTTCCGTGGTTTGTAACAAATTGAGTATTATAAAAATTTGGACGAAAGTATTTAGGGATTTATTGGGGAAAAAAGCTTAAGAAAGTATTATTTGCTTCGTTTTTCAGAACATTCATTCTTGATTTGAGAAAGGTATCTATAATTCCTGGAATAAATGGGTCATAAATTTGTTGATCATCTGTGGATAAGTTTCTCAGATCAGATATCATGATTCTGGATTCGATAAAGTCTGAGATCAGAAGAATGTTGGCCAAACTATGAACACAGCTATATGATGTGGATTTATAGGCCTGTATACACCATATTAGTATTTGATATTGGGTTGAATTTAATTTTTGTAGACATTCTTAATTTAAATATTTGAACCAAATTTCGGCTCCATATGTAAGTATTGGTCTGAAAATGGATTTATATAAAGTTAGCTTTTTCTCGGTGCTTAGACCCCAAGATTTACCACAAATTGAGAAGAGATAATTTTTAAAACGTTTTGTACGATTTACTATTTCTTCTATGTGGTATGTAAAATTTATTTTGTTTTTCAAGAAGCTACAGAGACCAGCTTCTTCGGTCGTTGAGGTATAGCTTGCACTACGCTGAAGAAGGCCAAAAGCCTGAAACGCTTATGAGGTTAGCTTTTATTGATTAATCAAAAAGGTTTATTTGGCCGATTCCGGAATAATTTAAAAAAAACAATTAGTTTATATTTATTCCGACAGATGGCGAAAGTCTGGAAATGTCTTTCTTAATAAATCAATACGTAATATTTCTATATAAATAATGAAATATTTACGAAATCTCATAATAAATAAATACATCACCAAATAGACGCGCATATATAAAACAATTCAAGGTGGATGTAAGCGCCATATGGATTTAAGATATAAAACACATCTGGTGATTACATAAGACACAACGTCATCAAGAGCTGCATATTGAGGACATTGAGAAAGGCCACGCTACTGGCATCATGGCAGCTGATGGCATGAAGATGAATCAATCGAAGCGCGTGATGCAAATACTGGAAAATCAATTGCTCCGTGGAGAGCGAACAATCTCACTTTTTAACCGCCCCTCTACGTCTGCCAACAAATGCCAAGCCTATTTTTGGGCAAAAAATCTTCTGTTTACCTTTATACTTATTTTTTATTCTTTAACCTTTTATTTATATATATTTCAGAGGCGAATACCTAGCATTTTCTTGGTATTCAATATATAATAATGGGATAAAATTTAATAGTGACACATGATAAAGTATTTTTTAAACCTGATTTTCGTATAAATATATCAAAACTTGTTTGGTTAATTTGTAATTCCGTTGCCATTTTGTTATACATTTTTAAAACATGTGTTTAAACATAATTAGTATAAAATAGAATGGTAAATAGAATGTAATATAAATGATGATGAAGCTAAATTTTCCGTGTGAGACTAAAATTCAAGAAAGTTTTTAAATTTTAGAACCAAAAGATTCTTCTTCTCTGATGACTTTGCCTGGTGATGGGGATTCGGCTTCAAAATGGCGTCTTCCATCGCCACGCTGTCTGCAGACGGCCTATTGATCGACGCCGCCTCCATCACGCATGCGTTCTGGCAAGCTTGCCGCCATGTTTAGCCATACTTGGTGAGGTAACAAGCTAGCATGGTCTTCTGCTTGGTTATCGGGGGTTGTCCTGATGTCCATTGATGTCCTGGCGATGTCCTGAAGGAACAGACGATGGGTTGGACGTCCATTCTCCAAGAACGTCTGGATGTGAGGTAAGGGCGGGGATAGGATGGGGGGTGTGAGAATCGGCTGCTGCTTGTTCTTTTGCTCCCGATTGATGTTCTTTTTTTGGAAGTTGATTTCTTCTGTTTCAATAGATATCCATCTTTGTTTTAGTCTCGAAAAATACCTCACAGATTATCCTCTACTCTTCATCCCTAAATATGCGAAATATGTTTGACGATTTTAAATATTTAATTACATTAGAATCCCTTCCTTTACGTTTCTCTAGGGCCTCTTAAAGTGATTCCAGCTTATAATCACGAGTTTAGTTATAAAAACTGTTTATTAATAGAATATTTCAAGTACGATTCCTAAAGTCGGCATGGGAGTGTTAGACTTCATATGTTAAAAGGAATTTGCATGCCATCTGGAAATGATGATTGAAACGATTCAGCGTGAATTTTTCCTTTTTTTTAAACAAAGATTACAAATTTCTACTGTCCTTAGTGCGATGAAATATATTTTTTGAGTTTGGTTCATCAGTAGTGAACTCTCTTAGCGTTTTCACCAGTTCAAATCTCCAGACCGTTCTACTATTACATTTGGGCTGTATTGCTTACAAACCCGGTCCTCAAAGCTCATGCCAATATTTCTTTAAATACTTTAAGCAATAAATTTCAAATGATGACAGATATATTGCAGCCCAATACAATATTATTGAGCTTGTCTGTATTGAACTCACCAAAAACTGCTTGAAGGATTTACCACTGATCAACCATACCCTCAATTCATGTATTTAATTTATGGCAGTAAAAAAAAAATACCGTAGAAAATTGTTTTATTCATAAATAGGAATTTTTTGCGTAAAATAGTTTCAATTATCATTTATAGGAATTATTTTTATATTAATAATATATTTTTTTATACATTTCTCTTTTATACCTATTAAATTATACTATATTATAATTTTAAAATGTGTGTTACGCACGTGAATTTAAAAAAAACAGACGGTTAATTTGATCCAGATTTTTTTAAAGTATTATTCAGAATACTATTTTATGTTACACAATAAAATAAAACGAGAAATGCTCATGAAGACAATTAAAAAAAAATAAATGTGACCATTAATCATATATTTAGATAATAAAAAGGCATATATT
Source organism: Cordylochernes scorpioides (assembly GCA_030710605.1). Taxonomy (NCBI): domain Eukaryota; kingdom Metazoa; phylum Arthropoda; class Arachnida; order Pseudoscorpiones; family Chernetidae; genus Cordylochernes; species Cordylochernes scorpioides. The sequence goes on from CP092874.1 coordinate 75,984,765, forward strand.
GGATTGAATAAAATATTTATTTGTCAATATTTATGTTGGCTGAACGCCAACCTTTGTCAAGCCATTACATTTTTGTATAAACAAACTCAGCGCCGAATAGTGTTATAACACTATATGGACACTTTATTTTTCCGTTTAGTCATTACTCTCCACAATTCATCCTTTCATACTTCATCCCTAAGGTTATAAATAATCGTTTTTTCTCCTTAAAATAAATTTCGATTTTTCGTTCAAAAGAAACTCATGCTTGATAATTTTCAAATGTCGTTCTACAATATAACAGTTGTAATGATTCCATATGCAGATTTTATTCTTGGAGAAAAAAGTGCAGCATATATGTAAATATGTATTAATGAAAATTAGAAAATTAATTATGTAAAAATGATTGGATATATATAGAGTGTAAGAGGAGAGTGAAAGGATCCCATTTTATAGAAATAAATATCTTATACCGTATAGTGTTCGTCAACTGCTATTTTGTTAGGTAGAGAACACGACACAACAGTAAAAATAATTTTTAAAATATCAAATAATAAATATCATATTTCCTTGATATATTTTATTATAACCCCCGTTCTTGTTGTCGTCCCGGATAGTTGATGACTTTAGGAATCCGGATTGTATCAAGATAGAGATAGTGTTGTCGTTTTCAAAATTATTTGTAGTAAAAAAGGATTGTATTGCTAATTTCTATGAATAGATATTTCATATGGATACTTTACACAATTAATACTATTTTTTAAAGTATATATTAGGGTTAAAATATCAAGCTTCCAAGGAAAATCTTTTTATTTTTTTTTTATTTTATTTCATATCTCTAGATATTGGGTATGATAGCCTTTCTACAGGATAGAAACATAACTAAGGAACTAATCCCTGTGTGTATGTGGAATCCTGATGTTTTTATTATAATACATAGTTTTAGTACAATAATTTTAAGTGTTTCAACAATACAAAATAACAATTATGTGTTTCTCCTACAGAAGGGTCATCATGCCCCAAAACTTGAGATTTGAAATAAAAATTTGAAAAAGAAACTTATCCCTGTGTGTATGTGGAAGCCTGATGTTTTTATTATAATACATAGTTTTAGTACAATAATTTTAAGTGTTTCAACAATACAAAACAACAATATGGTGTTTCTCCTACAGAAGGGTTATCATGCCACAAAGCTATAGAGATTTGAAATAAAATTTTTAAAAAAGAAACCTATATTTGGAAGGCTGATGTTTTCACCTTAATATTATAACTGGATTGAATTGTGAACTCAAATTTATATAATAAAACAAATGGCATTTCCTGACCGCTTATATGAGCATTTTAGATACAGCGGCACAGCGCGCCATCTAGTGTAACAAGAAGCAGCTAAACGTTGATTTAACTTGTTCCAAAAATATTTGGCCACACCCAACCCATTATATATTATAAAATTATACATTTCAAGCATAATATCAAGTGTGAAATTATCATTGGTTCATTTTGGCCTTAACAGGCAGAGAATATAGGATCTGTTTGCGATCCTTAAAGGCATATAATTAATGCATAGTGGTCGCAATGATCCGGGAGAAGTGGCCTCGGAGGACGTAGAGTTCTGGTACCGTGGACGTAACGATCAGGGGAAGTGGCCTCATAAAACGTACAGTTCAGGCACCGTGGACGTAATGATCGGGGGAAGTGGCCTCGGAAGACGTACAGTTCTGGTACCGTGGACGTAACGATAGGGGGAAGTGGCCTAGGAGGACGTACAGTTCAGGTACCGTGGACGTAACGACCGGGAAAAATAGCCTCGGAACACGTACAGTTCTGGTACCGTGGACGTAACGATCGGGGGAAGTGGCCTCGGAGGACGTACAGTTCAGGTACCGTGGACGTAACGACCGGGAAAAATAGCCTCGGAAGACGTACAGTTCTGGTACCGTGGACGTAACGATCGGGGGAAGTGGCCTCGGAGGACGTACAGTTCAGGTACCGTGGACATAACGAAGTGGCCTCGGAGGACGTACGACTCCTCTACAGAATCATCCCATCGATCCATCCCAACATCAGCGCCATTCTTTCTCCTGGTGTCGACCACAGAAACTCGAGACCTGTCGCTTTCTTCCAAATCATTTTCTGGAATTTGAACTTTTCCAGTCTGCTACAGAAATTCTAACTTTTTCGTCCTTTGTTTTCAAGAAGCTATAACAACTTTACGTTAAAGTAACTATATCAACTTCGCCTTTAACCGACTGTGTTTACATTTTTGTTTGGGCAACTAGCAATCTAGATCTAGCTCTATATCATGTCAGAATCTCATCCGAATAGGTCAAATATTGTAGAAACATATGCGGAACAAAAAAAAACCACAAACATGTTTTTTATTTATATAGATATATAATAATAGAATAATGATATAGATATAAGAAAATGTTTTGGTCCATAATTCTATTTACAATTTGTAATAATGAAAACCATTATCATTTTATCATTTTAAACTACCTCTATATTTCATTTTTCTTTTTGGGAAAACGTTTCCATGAAAAACAAATTATGAAATATTGCTTAAAGCAATCAACTCCGAAATTTTCAACGTTTTCAAGGATTAGGTCAGCTAATATTGCCTCTCATCTTCACCACTAGAGGCGCTACTCGCGAGCGAAAGGGCAAATTTGCAACGCCAATTTGCAAATAACTCAACGAATATTCGGAATAGAAACCTGAAATTTTCACTAAAAGTTTTCAGATTCTACTCTATATACTTTTAAAGTTTCAGTCAGATTAGTTACGTATTGTAGACGTGTATAGCCGACAAACATACATACATACACTGACTTTTATATATTTATGGATATATCACCGTTTCTCAAAAACTATTGGCCTTACAACAAAATAGTTTCTCGTTAAATAAATGGCAATAGCCAACGTTAACATTCCAATTCAAGCAAGAGCTTGAGTTTAAAAAACACTTTTCTTTAGGCGTTTTTTCTTATTTATAAACATCACAAATACCGTTTATATAGAAGGGCGTACCTGGATCATACCGGATATATGCTTTTGACGTGACAACGTCTTAAATTAGGTTGCGGCTGGGAGTCACTTATGAAAAAGTGTAACGCCCGGTAACGTTACGATGAGTCACCGAACGAGAGTGCTGCGCGCGCAGCGCTAGAGAATTAGGCGCATTGAATCGGCGCATGCTTGTCTCTGTCTTTGTCTTTCTCGAACGTTCTTGGCGTTGGAAAAACAAGAAAGCGTCATAATACAAGTTCACACGTGTGGTTAAAGTATCGTCAGCTGTGTCTGTAGTGAAAATATGGAGTGCTTAGATTCGTCATTTACAACAACTACAACAATAAAGGTAAATAATTGTACACTGATATTTCATTATCGTAAACTATGATTGATTGATTAATTGTTAGATTGACACAAAAGTTGAGAAACTGAGTTTATAGGTTATGTCATACTATTGATAAATGTTGATAGTGTTAAGTAAATTATTAGTTTAAAATTAATTAATTAATTAATTATTATTTTACAAATTTTAAATAGTTTCAAATTTATTTAGCAAAAATTTGAACCTTCGATCTGAATAAATGTTTTGATTTTCGAATTGATTCTTTAAAATTACAAATATTAAGAAAAAGTGGCAGATATAAGAAAACTTTATTTAAACTGTGTTGAGCAAGAATTTTAACATCTAATTTAAGTAAATGTTTTAATTTTCAACTTCATCATTTACAATTACAAATTTTATTTAATTTCAAATTTATTCAGCAAAAATTTGAACCTTCGATCTGAATAAGTGTTTTGATTTTCAAATACCAACGCGGCTGGTGGAGTGGCGATCTATCGTAAATTATCATCGACATCTACGGCGGAAGTGTTCCAAGTTGCGATTACAGACGTAACTCGTGTCATTAAAACCAAGGGTGACATGTGCATGACTGAAGTTACTTGCTTCGCCGCTAATACTAGCTTCAAGTTTATACTCGGTGCTGTATATATTCATCCAGGAGCTAGTATGCAGGATATTGGAATGTTACTATGGCAAGGACTCGGTCCGTACATTCACAACAGCCAGTACGTGCCACCGTTCGTGCAAGTTGATTCTAGTATACCGATTCTTCTGTGTGGTGATTTTAACAAAAACGTAAAGCCTGACAACTCGTTTCTTAATTTCATGAAAAATACGTATAATCTTGATTGCGTATCAAACGTTTCTAAGTCAACTACGTTAAAAGGAACAACTATCGACTTGACTTTCGCAAGACACATTACAGCAGAAACACTTCCTTTCATTTCATATTTCTCCTATCATCGTCCTATCCTCAACAAAATCACTCAAATAGGAATTAGTTAAGTTTAAGTTTACATGTACAATGTTTTAGTAAACAAAATATATTTCTATAGTTAAAATTTGTGCAATTCTTATTTCATTCAATTCCTTGTTCCTATTTTTTTTCTTTACAGATCCAGGTACGTCTTTTTATATAAACTTATTTTATGGATCGCCTTTTGACTAAAATAAAAAAAAAATAATACTGTTTGTAAAATCTCTTACTGACTGGACTAGACAAAGGCCTTTCAAAATGTATTTCAAATGTGTATACTTAGAGAGATATCCATTAGGAAACCCCTAGATTAGACAATTAACAATTCAAAATATTTTATTAGACATTTAGTCAATTGCTACAAATATTAATGAGAAAATAAACTAAGATAAATGATATTATTTACAATTTATTAATAAAATATAAACATTTGTTCCCTCAGTTCAATGTTAAGATAAAAACTTATATAGAGGCCTGGAAAAAAGTATTTTAACTCGGAAGCTTGCGGGCTTTCAATAAAATATTAAAGAAATGGAAATTTTGCCTAAAGAATGTTGATCTTTAAAAGGAAAGGTTCACATCTTCCGTCAGAATAGACTCAAAAACGATGCACCATCTATGACGAGACCTTTCTTTTTATAGATCAATGTCTTTCCGGCAAAAATTTCCATCCACACGCTCAGAGGCAACTCTCCACGACTTCTCGCCCCCGACGTGACCAGACTCTGTCCTCCCCCACACAAGACTGCTGTTTTTGGCGCCTGTCCACCTTGACACATGGCCATACCCCCGCAACTGGAATCCATTTTTCCACAACTTCATCCTGGGATCTCTGCCTCTCAGAAAGGAGGGGAGTATCCATTTCACAATACGATTTTTTTTTTCAACTAGAGACATACCTCGAAGTCAAATTGAAAACTTAGGAGACACACCAATTGACCTAGCCGCATTTATAACTAAACACCGGTTTGGAAAATTCTGAAAATTTCGTGAATCCCTTACTGATCTCATAAAATCAAAGCCCGCCCTAGATTGACGAGGGTCATTAGACCGAAACCATGGTCTCTTGATGGGCGTTTGAAATTTGTCAAAGCTGTTGTTGCTGCTTTATCACTAACTCGATTCTGCTAGTTTGAGGGAACCGTCAAATGTCGCGTAGTTTTTGCGTCTATTTGACGGGAAATATAGCCTTTATTATATATATATTAAAGAAACTTGAAGAAGAATGGGATTAATCATTTTTATGGATTTTCTATTTCATACGCAACGGAACATTAAGATTAAGTGTAGTGTTAATCTTTCTCAGTTTAGTGGCATGATCTGGTGATACCTGAATCATCTTTATCTTCTTTTTCTTTGTTCTTTATTTCCACATGGAAGTATGTCGATACATGCCATGGTATTCTAGTAACTACCAGGAAATTCAGTTTATTTTTATTCTTAGGATATCTAGAGCAATTCCAAGTATGAAATTGATATCCTTGGTTGAATGGTGGATGCCCTATAAGTCTGTTGAGAAATTCCTGGGCAATATGAGTCTATGGAATTTCTATGCAGTCCCAGTAAGAACTTCTGGAAATTTTCCATGGTTTAAAACCTATGCGCACTTTCCATGTTTTATTCTGTTCAAGTTAAAAGGCACATATGGTTACGACGTACCCAGATGCTGTCCGTGTTCTTTGTCTAATCAGGATTCCACAAAGATACACACGTGAGTTCGAAGGGATGCAGCTAAAGTTAGCCCTTTATTATACATGACACTAAACAGAAGGAGTACAATAAGTGGGACTTGCCTTTAACTTCCCCGTCAGAAGAATCCTTGACGCCGTGGATGACACTCTTGTGAAACGTTCCGCTCCACACTAACACGTTCAGCCTGGACTACACCGCCCTGTAAGCCGCTCCGATGTCAGGCTCTACTGGTACTGTCTTGCAGGATCATCCAAACGCCCTGGGGCAACTCTCCACGACTTCTCCTCGCCGCCGACGTGACCAGACTCTGTCCTCCCCCACACAAGACAGCTGCTTTTGGCGCCTGTCCACCCTGACACATGGCCATCCTCCCGCAACTGGAATCCATTCATTTTTCCACAACTTCACCCTGGGATCTCTGCCTCTCGGATAACTTGTCGTACAGAAAGGAGGGGAGTTTCCATTTCACAATACGATATATATTTTTTAAACTAGAAACATGCCTCGAATTCAAATTGAAAACTTAGGAGACACACCAATTCTGATGCGAAAAATACTAAACCTCTACTCATATAAAATGTACATTTAATAATATTTTTTTAATGTTTTAATTCATATTTCATTTGATACCTGTACTTGTTGTTTTGTACTTTTTTATTTTAGGGCGAATTTTAATTAAAGAAACTCTCTAAGATCTTGTGTTTCGAAGAACCTTGATGTTAACCTGATGAAATTTAGAGACACTCTGTTTGTATTCACAGCATTTATCTTAGTAATCACTAGGGTTTTAACCATACTGGCAGTCTGTATTTTTCAATTTGGGAGGAACCTTCTAGGAAAATCCTATACCTTGAAATATTTTGATTTTTCTAGCCGAGTTTTTTCAAATACGATACTTGTTCCAATAGGGATTATTTAAACATAGCGGAGAAATAAAGTCGTCTATATTTATATTGTTTTACTTTGTTTATATATTATTACAGACGAATATTGCTATAAGTTGTCGACTAGGAATCGGGATCGAATCCCGAATTGGGCTCTTTTTATTTCGCTATTTCTTCTTAAAATAAATTACGATTTCTCGTTCAAAAGAAACATATGCGGTAAAACTTGCCAAACGTCGGTTCACAACCATTAACCGCATTATATTGTATTATAAATTAACTTTATATAATATTTGCAAACCGAAAATATGTCCAGGGTAGCCTAGTGGCCTAGAGGGCATCTTTTATTTTTATTGTCTTTCTTTTTATATATATATTTATTTCATTATATAATTTGTATATATTGTTAATAATTTTTTAAATTTATTATTATTATTTTTTTTTTGACATTTTTTTACTATTTTTTCTTTTTTTTTTAACTTTATGTGCCAGTAAAGTCTCCATTTTGAGTTGTATTAGTTGGGAAAATTACTCTTTTTATATTTATATATACTCCCATGCTAGTACATATATTATAATAGGGTATAGAGTTAAGGTGCTAAAATGGGTGTTCTATATAGTAATTATCTATGTACATGATGTTGGCAATATTTATATTTGTATATACATAATATTGCGTAAATGTGTGAGCGTGTATATATGGTTAACAACCGGAAAGAGTAAATATCTTTATTTACGGGGCTGCTAACCAAAATAAATTATTTTTGAGCCCCAGACAACGGGAAAGAGAAAATATAGTTTTACGGGCTACTAACCAAAAGTTATGATTTTTGAGCCCAGAAGGCAACGGGAAACAACAACAATAAGTTTTTATAGGGAAATATCGATCTCTGACGGTCGATTTAAACAGAATATTCGAATCTATAAAATATATTTTCAAATGAAATAATATTTTAATATAACATATATATATAGGTTTATACAGGTTAGTTGTACCTAGTGAAGCTATTTGAAGTGACTCGTAAACATAGATTTTTCAGGCCGTTCTGTGCTTATTTCATTTACAGATTGCTATAACATTTTAATATTGTTTGTTCTTATGATGGTGTCAGTCCAGTGATGCAGAAAAAACCTCACACATACGTGAACGACCCATCTGATGATTGACTTTTGTAATTTTTTCAAATATTTCATCTTTTTATAAAATTTGATTCCTACCTATTGTCCCTCCAGACACTTGGAGATTGTTCTCTATATGTCAGTTACGTATTTTCTTCGGTTCCTTTTATATATTATTATTGTCCGCCTCAATACACATTGGAGTATATTATACATTAGCGCATCATATGTTATGAGAATTCAAAACTATTATAGACGCGCAAGATTCTATTTAAAAATTAAGCAATTATATGTATATCTGTAGAACGACGTTTGACAAATTTTACCGCAAATGTTTCTTTTGAACGAAAAATCGTAATTTTATTTTAAGGAGAAATACGATTATTTCTATCCTTAGGGATGAAGTATGAAAGGATGAATTGTGAAGAGTAATGATGAACGGAAAAATAAAAGTGCTCAGGGATGGGAACAATTCCGTTCATCATTACTCTTCACAATTCATCCTTTCATACTTCATCCCTAAGGATAGAAATAGTCGTATTACTCCTTAAAATAAAATTATGATTTTTCGTTCAAAAGAAACATTTGCGGTAAAATTTGTCAAATGTCGTTCTACAATCATAAGCCGCGTTATATTGTATTATAAATTATATATCTACTGTCCTTATTGCAATTAAAAATTAATGGGAGGGCGCCTGGCTCATTAATTTTTCATTTCAGTAGGTAATTGTTTACTTTTTAAAAAGAATCATACGCGTCTATAATAGTTTTGAATTCACATTGTAGTATATGCTGGCCATCTTCAATTTTGTATTTTGTACATTTATATATATAGATAAGGTTTTTGTACCTTCTTTATAGATCAATGGATACAGGTTACCTTATTCCCATCTGGCTCTAGTTGTTTAGATTGTTTTCTACTGAGTTGAAAGGTTGTCTTGTAGATTTGACCTAATCTAGTCTACCTTTTTTTTTATTATTTATTTGACATATCGTACGCGATATCCCAGCTTGGGATACTTGCGCCTAAATACATTTAATCAACCTATATACAATTCATTATATGCAATTCAATAACCGGAATAAAAACAAAATTAAAACTGACACGTTGGTTTTCTCAAACAGAAAAGAAAATCTAAAATGAATTTACAAAAATTATTGAATTTTACATAAGTATCTTTGTTATATATAAATTCGCAAATTTCTTCGATGGGATAAAAATGATTACTTCTGTAGCTGTGAAAGATCGGACATTCTATTAATAAATCTATTGAATTTTGGTTTTCTTTGCCACAAAAGCAGCTAGGATCATCCGTTGCCCCGATTTTCGACAGAAATTCTCCAAAATTACCATTATTTGTGATTAATTTGGACGAAAATAAAAAGAAATTCTAAATGAGAAAAATTCTCGGAATGTTTCATTAGTGTTCGCTATAGTTTCAGCCATTCTTGATTCAATGAAAGTCTACCTTCCAATGGGAGACCATCCCCGTGAAAGACCAGGAGTATCCATGTTTTTAAAAGTAGTTTCTCATAAGAAGACCGACTATTTCAGAAATTTGCCTTTGATAACATAATGCTGTGCCAGAATACATTCATTCTAATTAACTTTGAATAATCATAATTCATATTTCACTACCCAGTCTAAGATTTCTACATGTGTTTACATTGATCTACCATTGCTACCAGTATTTTATGAATTGTAATAGGAGCTGTACTATAGAGAGAGGGCCTGGATATTTTGGTAGAAAATGAATATAGATATCCTTTTCGTCTTTCTTATCTCCACTCAATCATATTAGGGTGTCAAACTTGTAAGGCTTGAGATTTGACAGCCATCATGATTGGGTGAAGTAGAATGCGTCTGCCTTTGTCATTAGGACTGGGAGCACTACTCAGTGGCAGGCCGACTTAGCTCCAAAATAAATGGCCGCCTCTGACATGAGGAACAGACGCCATGTGCAGCCACTCCTAACATGGAGTACAAACGCTGCTTATCCTGTATCCCTGGATTAGGAGCCCTTACAGGGTACTATCAGCCGGGCCAGCTGAGACCAGGTTTTTTAGTGAGCTTGTTACTGCTACCCCTCCTCCTTTTTCATCCGGGCTTGGGACCGGAAAAGGCGGATTTGAATGTAGATATAAAAACGAGAAATGGTATTTTTAACTTTAAAAATAAACCAGGGAACTTGGTCACCACCATGGACGCGAAGTACCATGGGAACCTTCCAATAAACAACCAGATAGGCTGCGACCTCCACGGCATGTTTAGATGTGATAACATCGCTGATCTAGCTGGCCACAGCTTGAACCCTCCATTACTTACGTACAACTGAAGCTGACACTTGATTAGTACGTGAGTTGTTCTTTAGATCATTTATTGAATCATCTCAAAGATATCTTAGTCGATGAAGTGTCCCATGCTTGGTGCCTGCTTATTATTGTTAGAGATAGTGCAGATTTCAGTGGAGTGAAGCTTTTTTAATAGATCAAATTATAATACAATATAATGCGGCTTATGATTGTAGAACGACATTTGAAAATAATCCCACGTGTGTTTCTTTTAAACGAAAAATCGAAAATTATTTTAATGAGAAATAACGATTATTTCTAACCTTAGGGATGAAGTATGAAAGAATGAATTGGGAAGGGTATCCCTGGATACTTTATTTTTCCGTTTATCATTACCCTTCACAATTCATACTTTCATACTTCATCCCTAAGGTTAGAAATAATCATTATTTCTCCTTAAAATAAATTTCGATTTTTCGTTTAAAAGAAACACATGCGGGATAATTTTCAAAGGTCGTTCTACAGATCAAATTATATTATCTTATATTAATTTATTCATATTCCATTACAATTAACTAAAGTATGTATAAATAGATTTTCAATAGCACTTACAACAATAGATAACGGATTTTTAGCTCTTTAAAAAAAAAGAAAAGTCCACTCGAATAGAATGTTTATGTAGAAGAGGTGAGGCCCACACATATAGGATATGAAACTGTTTTAAAACCAATTTTTCTTCTTTCGAATAAAGCCACGTCCTACTATACTTATTGCCGTATTTGGGAATGCCTGACTCATGATGACCCCTCCGAGTTTAATCTACTATTTATCAATGACTAGCCGAATGACCCGGGCAACGCCCGTGTTTTACCCGATTGAATGTTTTTATTCAAATGCTATTTGTTACAATTATAAATTGGCGCCTTAAATAAATGCATATATTAGTTAATGACTATAGCCTATGTGCTTTATCTGTCTATGTACTGTTGGCTTCCGTAGGCGTCTCATACTGGGAAAAAGAAAGAGAGGATTCCATTTAGTTATTAACTAATATATGCATTTATTTAAGGAGCGACCCGCTCCAACACAATAGTTACAAAAACGAAAGAGCAAGTGGGGGAGGCATGATGAGGGGGCACAGGTGGCGTGATCGTAGCCAACCAATAGGAGGGCGCCATTCCAAAAAAAAAAAAAGCAAACGGTGACAGAGTTGATTAGGAGATGAAGAATGACGCTCGTAACTGTATATAGAATATTGTATTGTGCTATATTCTGATTTTATATCCGGGGTACTTCAAAAGATAATTCTTTATTGTACGGCATATAATGAGACTATGGACAGATACATAGTAGAGAGTAAAAGTAAATAGATGTCGTGTTATTACTTTATGTCTAACTGGCCTTGTTTTTATTGCTTGTGGAAGAGCATTGCTCGATGCAAATTAATATATAATATGTATATATGGTTTTGACCAAGTACTTGGTTGTTGTTTTTGTGTGATGTAATCAATATATAGCGTGAGATATTCATGTTTTTAGTTCTTATGATAATTCTGTAATAATAAAATATTATGCAAATTTATAGCTTTTCAGTATCATACAATCTATTTTAATGAAAAAAACCTACGCTATCTAAGATTATTGAATATTAGGTAGAAGAGTACATAACACAAATATTATATGTAATTATATATTCGTAAAAGCTTAGGTCCATAGTTTGCTTAAATACCATTTCTGAGATTCCACCCTTCAGTGTAGAATATATAAGCAGAATAATCCAATACAGTATTAGAGCTCTAAAGAAGCGGTCTGGAAGATTAAATTGGCGAAACCACTGGGAGGGTTCACCACTGATGAGCCAAGCCCTCCTAAAATTTTGTCATCGCAGTAAAGGACAGTATATATATATATATATATATATATATATATATATATATATATATATTTTGTCTGAATGAAACATTCGAGTCTTAATGTTTTCATTTGCTATATTTATAAATGTTAAATAATTTCGTGTCTTGTGTATACAGATAACGTGCCTCGTGTTTAACATTTGTAAATTGTCACGTCTTGTCGACTAGCAATTGGGATCGAATCCCGAATTGGCCACTTTTTATTTCGTTATTTCTCCTTAAAATAAATTACGATTTTTCCTTCAAAATTTAAAAGTTTTAATAGTATAGTTATTTTTATCGAAAGGCAGTTTAGCCTGAAAGCTTGTATTGCCGTTATATATATAAAAAATAAACTCTTCCTACAGCGAATTGTCTTTCATTTATAGTATATTTATATTGATAGAAATAAGTTTAACAAATAATTAAAATATTTCTAAACCTCGATGTTTTAAAGGTTGATAGGATAGATTTTGGATGGTCGAACTTATTATTTTTGTTCAGTTGTGTGATGATATATCTTTATATTTGTTCTTTGATATCACACACACACAGAGAATATGCATTTTAAATACATTGAAATTCTCTATATATGCTATATATTTATTACATTTAAAAAACATTATTATTTATTATATATTTTATTACCTTAAAAACAGGTTTCATATCTATATTTTCCAATATTATTTCCCAGTCATTGATGCAGTTCGGTAGAGATAATATCGTTTAAAAAAATAAATAAAAAGATGAGTATAAGATATGCATTGGTGTTATGTCACCAAGACTGGCTGATTATATATTATTGAATCTTTATAACATTGTTTGCTTTTTCTTTATTGGAAACTTGGACGAATCTATGTAAGGCGAAATGTCTTTAAAAGTCCTTTGTTGTTGTCGTTAATGGGGACGTTCTTCAGACAGGTTTTCCTCCTCTTTCAATGCCTTCCTCTACTGAGGGTGGGCCACATGGTCTCTCCATACTTCCCTCCTTCAGTGTCTTTCTCTACTGAGGATGGGCCACATGGTCTCTCCATATCTCCCTCCTTCAATGCCTTCCTCTACTGAGGGTGGGCCACATGGTCTCTCCATACTTCCCTCCTTCAGTGTCTTTCTCTACTGAGGATGGGCCACATGGTCTCTCCATATCTCCCTCTTTCAATGCCTTCCTCTACTGAGGGTGGGCCACATGGTTTCTCCATATCTCCCTCCTTCAATGCCTTCCTCTACTGAGGGTGGGTCACATGTTCTCTCCATATCTCCCTCTTTCAATGCCTTCCCCTACTGAGGGTGGGTCACATGTTCTCTCCATATCTCCCTCCTTCAATGCCTTCCTCTACTGAGGGTGGGTCACATGTTCTCTCCATATCTCCCTCCTTCAATGCCTTCCTCTACTGAGGGTGGGTCACATGTTCTCTCCATATCTCCCTCTTTCAATGCCTTCCTCTACTGAGGGTGGGTCACATGTTCTCTCCATATCTCCCTCCTTCAATGCCTTCCTCTACTGAGGGTGTGTCACATGTTCTCTCCATATTTCCCTCCTTCAATGCCTTCCTCTACTGAGGATGGGTCACATGTTCTCTCCATATCTCCCTCCTTCAATGCCTTCCTCTACTGAGGGTGGGTCACATGTTCTCTCCATATCTCCCTCTTTCAATGCCTTCCTCTACTGAGGGTGGGCCACATGGTCTCTCCATACTTCCTCCGCCATCCTCTTCATCTCTTCGTAGGTATGTCGTCCAGTCCATCTCGATCTCTTTCCCTTGAGCTTTCCTTCCAACACTGTCAGCAATGTCTCTCCCACTGATCCGCGCATCACATTTCCAGAAAACGTTAGTTTTCGTTGTTTTATGAACTTTATCAGCTGGCGTTCTGTATCCATTCGATCGAGGACTTAATTATTTGTTACCATATCTGTCCAAGGAATTTTGAGAGCTCTTCTATAAAGGTATGTCTCGACAGGTTTTATATATATCAAAGTGAAATTTCACAATGTCGGGGTTGATGGCAATATATAGACATTCAGCTTAGTCAGGGAGTTCTTAGTACTTATCAGCCTGTTCAAATCCGTGAAGCGAAGAGTTTCCTGTGAGATATTTTCTATTTAGCCGAGCTTCCGAGAATTTTGAGCATTCGACCATCAAAATTGGTTCATTTTTACTCCTGTAGAAGGGTAGAAATGCTCGAAAGCTCGGCTAAATAAAACCCCCTACAAGAAACTCTTCACCATTTTGTTCTTTTGATAATATATTGCTTCAGACAATTATCCAAGTTAGTTATTGTCGTGTTCTCTACCTAACAAAATAGCAGTTGACGAACACCACACGGTATAAAATATTTATTTCTATAAAATGGGATCCTTTCACTCTCCTCTTACACTCTACATATATCCAATCATTTTTACATAATTAATTTTCTATCAGAAAATTAATACATATTTACATATAGATGGAAAATTTGCCGGGAGGAAATTAATCCATAGAAGCAATGGGCGCCTCTCCCGTCAAAATAAACGTCAAAAACTGACGCCATCTATTGACCGTCGCCGCAACTAGCGGCCTCGGGTCGGTGACAAAGCCACAACACCAGCTTTGGCAAACTGAGAAGCGTCCACCTAGAGACCATGGTTTCGGGCTAATGGCCCTCGTCAGTCTAGGGCGGACTTTATTCCATGAGATCCACACGGGATCTAATGGAATCTTCACAATCTACCAAAGAGGTGTTTTGCTGGCAATGTGGCTGGGCCAAATCTATGGCTAGAATATAGATGGAAAATTTGCCGGGAGGAAATTAATCCATAGAAGCAATGGGCGCCTCTCCCGTCAAAATAAACGTCAAAAACTGACGCCATCTATTGACCGTCGCCGCAACTAGCGGCCTCGGGTCGGTGACAAAGCCACAACACCAGCTTTGGCAAACTGAGAAGCGTCCACCTAGAGACCATGGTTTCGGGCTAATGGCCCTCGTCAGTCTAGGGCGGACTTTATTCCATGAGATCCACACGGGATCTAATGGAATCTTCACAATCTACCAAAGAGGTGTTTTGCTGGCAATGTGGCTGGGCCAAATCTATGGCTAGAATATAGATGGAAAATTTGCCGGGAGGAAATTAATCCATAGAAGCAATGGGCGCCTTGTTTATTTTGACGGGAGAGGCGCCCATTGCTTCTATGGATTAATTTCCTCCCGGCAAATTTTCCATCTATATTCTAGCCATAGATTTGGCCCAGCCACATTGCCAGCAAAACACCTCTTTGGTAGATTGTGAAGATTCCATTAGATCCCGTGTGGATCTCATGGAATAAAGTCCGCCCTAGACTGACGAGGGCCATTAGCCCGAAACCATGGTCTCTAGGTGGACGCTTCTCAGTTTGCCAAAGCTGGTGTTGTGGCTTTGTCACCGACCCGAGGCCGCTAGTTGCGGCGACGGTCAATAGATGGCGTCAGTTTTTGACGTTTATTTTGACGGGAGAGGCGCCCATTGCTTCTATGGATTAATTTCCTCCCGGCAAATTTTCCATCTATATTCTAGCCATAGATTTGGCCCAGCCACATTGCCAGCAAAACACCTCTTTGGTAGATTGTGAAGATTCCATTAGATCCCGTGTGGATCTCATGGAATAAAGTCCGCCCTAGACTGACGAGGGCCATTAGCCCGAAACCATGGTCTCTAGGTGGACGCTTCTCAGTTTGCCAAAGCTGGTGTTGTGGCTTTGTCACCGACCCGAGGCCGCTAGTTGCGGCGACGGTCAATAGATGGCGTCAGTTTTTGACGTTTATTTTGACGGGAGAGGCGCCCATTGCTTCTATACATATTTACATATATGCTGCTCTTTTTTCTCCAAGAATAAAATCTGCATATGGAATCATTACAGTTATCAACTTCCTTTCTGAATAATTCATTAACTAATATGTTCTTTGAAATGTTCATTTCTGTAAGTCGTGTGGAGAATGTTTTTAAAATTATTATTTTATTTACACTTACACACTAAATATACCATTTCAACATTCTGACAGAAAGTGACAGAAATGTTGACAAAATAAAATACAGTAGAACTTTTGGATAATTCGAACATCTTCAATTCAAATATTCATCTTGGTCCCTAGAATTTCCTATAAATAGAATTTCCGTTTTTAATTCAAATTTTTGGATAATTCGATTTTTTTGTTTTATCCCTTGAGCTTTGATTTATCAAAGTTCAACTATATTTGGTTGATGTTAAAAACGTATCTTAATATTTCAAAACTTTATTAAAAAAAAAAAGAGTTGTGTGAATGGAGAAGGCCAAGGGCTATTGACATGTCTGGAGAGCTTATCTCAACTGTCATCGCCTTACTACTCAGATATCCTTTCTGGGCGGATCTTGGAGCGGTAGGTTGACATTCTGTGTCCATCTTGTCGCTCCATTGCTCTCTTTATCCAGCTGGGATGGTCCTATACTTAACCTAGTATCAGATAGTGTTAAGTACAGGTAGAATATAAGTTCTACTAATGTGTGATTTCACCAAGCTATTACCTCTTTAAGACCACAACGTTCGATCGCGAATAAAATTATTTGTATAATTGTAAAATGAATGAAATTACCTCTTTAATGGGTTTGAATCATCAAAGCCTATATATATAGATAAATTTAATCTCTATTTATTGCTTCTATGTTTTATACTATGGAAGCTATCATTATATTGTATCTTTCATTGTTTAGAGTACAACACATGTTAGCTATATTTTCTTGACATCAATGTAAGTACATCTAGAATATAAGTTCTTAAAATGTGAAATTCCATCAAGCTATTACCTCTTAAATGGGTTTGGCTCATCAAAGGTTTAGATTAATTCAAACTATATTTTTCCATTGCAGTAAAGGCAGTAGAAATTGTTTAATTTTCAAAAGAATCATACGTGTCTATAATAGTGTAGCATAGTCAGTTTTATTTTACAAGAATTTATTATTTTACACTAGTATTAACAGAGTATCATTTTTTATGTTTATATTTTGCTATACTCTGTAAACTTCCCACGTTGCTTATCTTTTGTTTATCATTAATAGTTTGTTCTTGCCTGTAATGAATTGTTGTCTCATAAGTTTTTGTCTTCCCTAATTTTCTACGTGGCAATAGTTTCAAATATTCATAAGAGATGGCGCGCTGATGCATCAATATATATATTTATTACCTCTATGTTTCATACCATCGAAAAAAGCTCTCATCATATTGTCTCTTCCCTTGTTTAGTGAACAACACACACGATAACTATAGATTCTCGATATCAATAAAATCTGCTTTCATCAGAGCAAAAGAGAAGAACAATTGACAGTTCAAACATTTTAACATCCTCTCTTCAATTAACAAGCCAATTAAAATGTAAAATATTAAAAATACAAAGAATAATCAATTTTTTGGACATAAATTTGAAGATCAATAATTCTCTCTCTCAATGTTCGTCTAAACAAATAGATTTAAGAACAACATTACTTTGATTTTTTAAATACACTCATTAGCAAAAAAATTAAGAAAGTTGTACATATATTTTTATTATTATTAAGAAGAACGTTTTCGATTTTACATGTATGGGGATTCTGCCATTATATAAGCAAATAAGGAGTGGTTTATGCTTCTTATATAATATGAAACTTCCTTTAGTTTTGTCCATGAGTGTATTCACATACTTGATGAACTTGAATTGTGATTGAATTGGAAAGTGCAAAGGCTTAATAATGAGCTATGCACAAGTACAAAGGCCGAAGACTTGGTCTGAAGATTGTTAAATCGAGAAAGAGTATGAGAATGAAACTGATTATATGGTTGCGTTGTTCGTTGAAAAAGAATAAGTCTTGTGGGTACAAAGGATCTTTAGTACTTTATTTAAGCCTAATCGATAAAATAATTACAGGAGAGTGCAAAAATAAAACAACAATAAAGAACAGCAGTTACAAACTCTCCAACTGCAGCACAGTGAAGGAAGGCAGGCGCAGAACAGGAGACAGAAGTTGGTAGAACTTTCTAGAATATTCCAGGAAGTACACCGGCGTCGGCGGTAAACAGCAGTCCAACCTCTTGAGACAGCAGCGTTTGCTTGGAGTACACAACGTAGCTTCGTTCTTCTTCTCCTTAGCATGAGTTCCTCATCCCTATATATCCCGAAGTAGATCTTTCCAGAACGGTCATGGTTGGTCAGCCAATCAGAAAGCTGCCAGCGCTAAGCCTTGCGCAATCGCTTTAGATTGGCCAATCAGTTGTTCTCCGATTTCTCTACATTTTTGAACATTATAAAACATTCTATTCTGGAATTCACCCCTTTTTTTCTACGTAACAATATTACCCCTAGTTCGTATATATAGACTTCTTTGTAGGAAAATGCTTATAAGATCCTAGTGTCTATTTTTATTTCAAATTCCTCTCGTATAAACATTTCTGTGTGCACAACATTTTGAAATGTCCATAAAGCTCATTGAGGTATGAAGTAGATAATTTTATTTGCAAGAATACTATATAATACTAATAATATATATATACTAATTATATAAATTTTAAAAACTTTTAATTTGTGTTTGACGATAATAGTTTTTTTAATATAAAAATAAAATAATAATAGAATACTGTGGAGAGTCATAAAGAATAACAATGCTCTAATGGTATATTTTGGTATTCAAATATATATTTTGAAAGATTTAATTTGCCATAATTGTCATGTGTGTGTCAATAACACAATAATAAGTAGATATTCCTAATATGATTTTCATAAATGACAGAAAATTTGAGGTGATATAGATGTGTCACACCTATTGTTACTCCTATAACACACACACACACAACAAAGATAAAGGATTCTTGTCGTATCAATTTTTATTACTATAACACCAAATTGAGAAAGGATTTGTGTCGAACCGATTGTTATTCCTATAACACCAAATTGAGAAAGGATCCGTGAAGTACCAATTGTTATTCCTATACCACAACAATGAGAAAGGATTCGTGTCGTGTACCAATTGTTATTCCTATAACACAACAAAGAGAAGGGATTCGTGTCGAACCAATTGTTATTCCTATAACACAGTAATGAGAAAGGATTCGTGTCGTGTACCAATTGTTATTCCTATAACACAACAATGGGAAAGGATTCGTGTAATATCAATTGTTAAATTGATTGAACCCTAATTGTTGTTATTATAATACAAAAATGAGAAAAGATTCGTGTGTCGTAACAATTGTTATTCCAATAACAGACGGTAGATATAGAATAGAACCAAATAGAACAATTATTCAGTCAATTATAATAACCTAAACTCTTCCTCATTCAACCTAAGTTTGCTGCTGGATGAAAGCCTTTATCCCGGAGTTCTGTTATCACAGTAAACCTCAATTTTACCAAGTGATCGAAGACCAAAATATCAACGATTCAATTCTACTCTTTTGTAAGCTTATTACTTTACACTACGTGTTATTTAGTAAATTATGTTTGACCAACTTCCAGGCAAAGTGTCCTTCAATAGGTCATCTTATGACAAACGATTCTATAAAAAATACTGATATTATACTCTACCTTTGTATATATTGTATTGAATATAGAATCGTATTTATATACAGTTAAACCTGTCTATAGCGACCCCTGTTGGGACTCACCAAAATAAGGTGCTATAGACAGGCCACTTTTAATGTAAAATGTTTACATTTTAAATCATATAAAATAAATATATTTTTTTAATTATCCTCGAACTTAAAGCTAAAACTATACGCAATCCATTTCTAAATTATTAATAATATATAGTTTCAAAAATTCTAAATAAAAAAACTTTTGGAGCAATTTTGACCAAGTTTCTAAGTTGTCGTACAGCTCTGGTAACTTTATTCTTCTCCAACCACTTTCTTTTTTCATCAATTTCTTCCTTCTTCAACCAAGTCTAAGCCTTCCATATTTTCTTTAGTTGTCTCTTTTCCCTGTTGTCCTTTTTGAAATATTTCTGGACAAGCTTCCATTATCCCTTTTAGCAATATTTCCATCCTATATCTTTAATTCTTTAAACGGAAATTAAAATGTTTTCGCGAAAATTTTTTTGTTTCTCTCTCACAAATCCATAAATTGATTATCTTCTTTCAGTATTATTTTCAACGCTGTTCTTTCCACATATTCTTCTCTGAAAAAATAATTTTAAAAAATGAAAATATTGTCAAGTAGCTCCATCCAGATGGGACAACTGTCAATCATCCCTGGACCCCGGGGGGGACCATAGGTGTGGGGGCTTCTGGGAAGCTGATCTGTAAATAAGGAAAACGGGACGGTGGCTAACGCCGTTGATTCGGGATTAGCTTTAACTGGGGGTAAGTTGTACAAAACTCTCTCTCCCTATAATTACCCCTTATAATAAATTAATTATCCCCAAACTTGCCCTTGCTTTATTTATCTCCGCGACAATATCAAGGAGCACAGGTTAAATCAATGTTTAGTTGATATCTGTTCCACTAGATGGCTTTATTATAGCCTGATTATAGCACTTGATTATAGCCTGTTCCTGTTCCAAAATAACTTTACTAGGTATCGCTCGAATAGAACAACCTAGCTTATGTTATTTACAATGAGAAAAATGAACAGGTTCTTCACAGAAAAAGTGTAGAATGCGGGATTCGATCCCGGTTCGTTGCTGTCGGGAATCGAGGGCTTTAACCACTCGTCCACCGACTCAATTGATTATAGTTCTTTGTGATATATTGATTTTGATTTTATAACCGAAAAACGGTTGCGCTAGCTGTAAGAGTCTAACTATATATAGCTCAAGATCCAGTTTACATGAGTTCCTCCATACTGCTATAGAATTGTAAGTGTATACGGTAAATTATATAAAAGGAATATATATTTTCTCAATATATTGGGGTCGGTGGAAGGATGGGCTAAACCGTTGGTTTTCGACCGCTACGACCCGGGTTCGATTCCCGTAGTGGGCACTTTTTACTGATAAAAAAAATGCTCCAACGACTACCGATTCTTGCAAAAGTTCAACCCCACCAGCGAGTGCAAGTGACCAAACGGCGCTCTAGAATATTTGTAAGTGTAAAGTCGAACTGCTTCTCACATGTGTAGACATGTGGTGCACTTACAGTAAAAGCAGTCGCCTTTTTCTACCTACCATGATTATCATGGCCTGTACTACGTGTACTAGGGATAAGCAAAAGAAAATTCCATATTTTTATAAGAATCTTCATTTTTATCTATCACTTTCACTTGTAAGCATTTTAAAAAACCTTTATATCAATGTTTACATATATATATATTTTTTTTCAATATAAAGTGTGTAATATCAGAATATTTTTCCATTATTTCATCAAATATTTGTCACCACAAGGGCAAAAGGTACAACCTACAACTGACAAAATACATACTTAAATGTGAAAAAAAAAGAAGTATAAAAGTGAAAATATACTTGGATCAGGTGGATAAATTAATAAAAAGGCATCTCCAGATTGCAACTTGCATGTGCAACATGAATTTTCTGATAGCTTGCGCCATCTGTCGTAATATCAACTAATTAAAAATCAAATGAAAACATTAAGACGCGAATGTTTCTTTTCATAAATAAATCAAACTTCTACTGTCCTTACTGCGATGAAAAAATATTAGGAGGGCTTAGTTCAACGGTGGTAAACCCTCCCAGCAGTGAGGTATATAAAAGCAGAATGATTCAATAAAGTTGTTTGCGCCTAGTTATGTAAATAACTTGCTAGGCTGCATTGATTTATAATCATGCATATTTTTATTTCTTTCTTTTAATTATGTAAATATATATGTATATAAAATGAGTGAAAGATGCAATAAAGTTAGTGTGTCAGCTAAACGCCGTGAGGCTGTGTGGTGATTCTCTCAGTAGTCAATCCGCAGGTCGAGGTGAAAACATACAGTCCAAATTAAGCTCTGCCGAAAGATAGTCAACATCTAAAACAAGGGTTAAGAAGCTACACGGATTTCCAAACTATTACTGTGAGGATCCAAGCTGCAACAACAGTATTAGAGCTCTAAAGAAGCGGTTTGGTAGATTAAATTGGCGAAACCGCTGGGAGGATTCTACACTGATAAGCCAAGCCCTCCTAATATTTTTCAGCACAGTAAGACAGTAGAAGTTTGATTTATTTGTGAATAGAAACATTTGCGTCTTAATGTTTTCATTTGTTATATATAGATGGCGCCTTATTGCATTGTATTAATTAAAAATAAACGATTAAATGTTATTTATTCCGACAGATGGCGCAAGCCATCAACAGTTTTTAGTTACACGATCAGGAGATGTCTTCAATGGTTTATATTTCCTATTTGTACTCAGATTCACATAATTGAGCAGAAATCTTCGTCTCAATATAAGAAAGGATATAATTTTTATCAAAAGAGTTATTTATTTACTTTGCTGTTTTTTCCACGAGTTGAAACATTCGGATGCACTTTGACCGATATATTCTACTAGCCGAATGACCCGGGCAACGCCCGTGTTTTACCCGATTGAATGCTTTTATTCAAATACTATTTGTTACAATTATAAATTGGCGCCTTAAATAAATGCATATATTAGTTAATAACTATAGCCTATGTGCTTTATCTGTCTATGTACTGTTGACTTCCGTAGGCGTCTCTCACTGGGAAAAATAAAGAGAGGATTCCATTTAGTTATTAACTAATATATGCATTTATTTAAGAAGCGACCCGCTCTAACACAATAGTTACAAAAACCAAAAAGCGAGTGGGGGGATGGGGGAAATATGGGGGGGGGGGGGGGGGCGAAGTTGAAGTCCCTTAATAATTGTGAATAGAATAGTTAGGTACACCTACACCAAGCTGATAAAGATCAACCTTTTTTTTTTTTTTTGCTTATCCCTAGTACACGTGGTACAGGCAATGGTAATCATGGTGGGTAGAAGTAGGCGACTGCTTTTACTGTAAGTGCACCACATGTCTACACATGTGGAAAGCAGTTCGACTTTTGCATTTACAAATGTGCCAGAGCCCCGTTTGGTTACTTGCACTTGCTGGTGGGGCTGGACTTTTGACCAACAGTAATGAAGGTGTATTTGGTTGGCTTTTATTTATTCATCAAAAAGTATATTCAGATAATAAACGGTAATAAAAATATTCAATTGGTATTTTTATTGCAGTTAATTAAAACCAGCGCCATCGTCCTTTATCTTATTTTTAAAGAAAGGTAGAGCACATCTAAAGATAGATTTTATTCAAATCAGACAACAGTGCTTGAATATTTCTTTATATATAAGGGTCACTCTAAAGATTTTTGCAATTACTTATTTTTATGAAAGCTGCAGCTTTCAAATTTTCTGAGTTTCTCAAAGTATTCACCCTTAGCACCTATGCAAGATTTCATCCGTGAAAACCAATTATCGAAGCACTTACACCAGTCATCTTCGGGGATGGAATTTACGGTATTGATAAAGGCTTGGAATTCTTCATCATCAGTGTTAAATTTTATCCCTTTCAACAATAACTTATTTTTGGAAATAAAAGAAAAGTCACAAGGTGCTAGGTTTGGTGGATAAGTGATTAATTGGACACCAGAGTTGGCTAAAAAGTCTAATATTTTGGCTGAGGTGTGCGGTCTTGCATTGTCATGGTGAAGACTTGTATTTCCCTTTTTTTATCACAGATATTCTAAAAATGAATTTTAATTTTAAAACGTTTCACGTTTTTTCATTGAAGTAATCAACTAAGTCTTCATATTTCGACCAAAAAAAAAAACTTATTGGAAAGGTATCCCAACATTTCCTTTAGAGCCCCTATATAAAGATCCTACTTTACTGTAAGTTGGTGTTACAATAATCTAGGTCTTCCTCAAAACAAAGTAATTCCAGCTGCGCGGTCAATCATCCCTAATTGGGGACGACTTCGTGGGAGGGCCATAGTGGAAAATACGGGATAGACGTTGAGAAGGTTCCACTAGTTGAGATCCCAGAGGTGGAGCCAATAAGGTCTCTGTCATAATTGTGTTACCTAGACCCACAATGTGACTACAGCCCGGATGAAAAAGGAGGAGGGGGAACAGTAACAAGCTCGCTAAAAAACCTGGGCTCAGCTGGCCCAGCTGATAGTACCTTGTAAAGGCTCCTAATCCAGGGATACAGGATGAGCAACGTTTGTACTCCATGTTAGGAGCGGCTGTACATGGCGTCTGTTCCTCGTGTCAAAGGCGGTCATTTCTTTTGGAGCTAAGTCGGCCTGCCACTGAGTAGTACCTCCAGTTTTAATGACAAAAGCAGACACATTCTACTTCACCCAATCATGACGGTTGTCCTTTTGACTGGATTGGTTTATCCATTGATGAGCTGTACTCATCCCCAGCAGACGCCATCAAACATCTCAAGCTCTACAAGCTTGATATCCTAATATGATTGAGTGGAGATAAGAAAGAAGAAGACGAAGAAGTAAGCAACGACATGACTCCTAAATGTTTGTAACACCATTTATACATGTAGATGCACCCGGGTATGACCGTGGTACCTGTTGCACGTCCATTTTAAAACGTATGTTTCCAGATGTAACCCGGAGATTTTTTTGAACCGCAATTTCGCCATGTAGATAGCCCCAGAGTGACATTGACGCAATTGGTGTACCTCCATTTTGATACGTAAATACAAACAGGTAGGTGCATAACAAACATGGCCTCAGCACCTTCTAATAACACGGGGTGTATCCAGACAGAAATAACACTGGCACCTGTTATGAAAAAGGCATCTCCTTATCGTGCAACTGAAAGTTGCTGATGGCTTACGCCATCTATCAGAATAAATATCAACTATTCTCGTTAATTTTTATTTTATTCCATAATTGGCTAGATACCCATTCTTGATTAATCAAGAAAAGCTAACCACGGACCGGGTGGAGCCTCTTTAGGGCGGGTGTGTGACGCGAGAGCGCTCCGTCCCCGTCCGGCCCGGGAACAAGCAATGGGTATTTGGCCAATTATGGAATAATTAAAAATCAACTAGAATAGTTGATATTTATTCCGATAGATAGCGCAAGCCATCAGCAATTTTCAGTTACACAATAAGGAGATGCCTTTTTCATAATTTATGCACCTTATCCCAGTACAATGTCACTTTGTACTATTTTTTCACTGGCACCTGTAGTATCGACATTCACACACAGGCATCACCTCGGAACCCTTTGTGCCCTTATTTCGATGTGCGCAGAATAGATTTCGGTATTTACTGCATCATATTTTTAAACGTCATATAATTTATAAAAAGACTTAGTTTTAAAACGAATTTTAAAAACTCATGTAAAATATTTTATGAATGAATAACATGACAATGTGGCGTCACACACACATAATAATCGATAATATACTCATGGACAAAACTTAAGGAAGTTGTATCTTTAAGCATGTATATCGGGATTCAGATAATAACTCTGAAAGATATTACAGTGACTTTTATTGAAGACACACGAGATAACCAAGTGTGAACAAAATTGCTTCTATCTCATTAAGAAAAAAAAAGACATCCAGCGACATCAAAATATGAAACTTCCTTAAATATTGTCCACGAATGTATATATAGCTTGCTATTATTATAAAAGTATAAAAGAAACCTCTCCCGTCAAAATAGGTGTAAAAGGTATGCGCTGCCATCCGCTGACTGTCTTTACAAACTGAGTTCAATAATAAGGCACCACACCAGCTATTGTGGTCTACTCTATTTGCTTATACTTTCTTCCCCTTCAGACATAAATTAAATATTTTTGTATGAATATGTAGGTTGTCGAATTGAAAATAGAAAAATTACAGCAATTATTTTTAACCACGTAATTAAAAATATATATAGTCATGCGTTAAAAAGAACACCCTCTCCAATATAAAAATGCATCGCAGAAATGTACTTCCTTGATCTTCTATGGCCAAAGAGGACAGTTTGAGATCAGTGAATTGACCATAAAACCAGATTTTGAAAAAATTCAAACAACCAAACTGTATACTAGTCTTGGTCAACAGACGAGCAGAATCCGACCCTCAATTTGATTTGATCAGGCCGCAAGTTGGCGGGATGTTTGTTCCCAGCCCACGGTCCTGACTGAGTTGTCCATGCCTTCTGTTTACCATGGTTTCGGACTATGACTCTCATCAGTAGTAGGAAAGTTTCGATATTTATTGTTAGCCTTGTATTTTGAGTTTTAGTTTTTCTACCCACTCTGTGTGAATCACTACCTCCCAGACCCACACATTCCGTTGTAAAATGACCCTAATGATTTAGACCAGAATAGTGCTAACGGCTTTTTCCAACCAATTTTATAATGTATTTTCGTACACTTCTCTTTTTTGTGTTTTATTGTTGCATTTAAACTAATATAAATTCACATTTAATTAAAAAGGCATATATTGGATCAAAAAAATAATTTATTTTACCAATATTTCAGCTGGCTGAACGCCATGTTATGGACGTAATGTAGGACGTTATGTGGCGCTGAGTTTGTTGTTGACACACTTCAAAATGTTATAACACCTTGATAAAGGTTGGCGTTCAGCCAACTGAAATATTGGTAAAATAAATTATTTTTTTGATCCAATATATGCCTTTTTAATTAAAGATTTATCTATGGATTGCTCTATTTTCAATATAAATTCACATGTCATGAAGTTTTTATGAGTAGCTAATGTATAAAAAACTAAGTTATTAATAAAAAATAGAAAATATAATTTATCAATAGTATATATAAAAATTAAAGAAGAGAGAGAGAGAGTTGAAAAAAAGGTATTATCTCAAAGAGGCGGTCCCTCGTCAAATATGTGGTTTATGGGAAATTCGTAACTTATCTTTTATTATTATCGACTCACAACATTGAGAGATATTGAATATACTTCTATTAATCGTACATCTAAGATTATATAGGGTTAATATAGAGAAAAAAGTAAAACTAAAAATTATTTTCATCAGACGAATCCCACTGAGGGTCGTCTGGTATGATGTCACATTCGGCCCATTCGGACAGCGTACCACGTAGATCGGCCTTCTCCCCGACATGTGCTATTGGTGGCTTGGATGGTTGGTACATTCTTAGAATGAGTATCTTTGGCAGACTCCTCTGTTGGTACAGCAGCGGTCGAGGAAGGTAGAGACGGTACAGAAAGCTCAGTGTGAATAGAGGGATTTTCTTTTTAAAGTTGTAATAATGCTTTTATTCTTAATCTTATTTTGAAAGGTGTCTCACCAACCATAAAAAATTCTGTACTCCATATCAGTAGCGGTTCTTTTAACTTGTGGGGGATCCATAGACATGGGAAGATTCCGAGAAATTATTCTCCTGATGAGAGGCCTGCGTTGATGAGCTAAATGTTGTATAGGCGCTCATCAGTTCCATGGTTAAATTTTATGCAGGGCCTTTTTGTCTCTGAATTATTTTTGAGAGATAAAATAATGGAAATTGTTAGTTTGGTATAATTAGGATTATTTGCTACTTTTCTTGCGGCACTTCCTCCGATCGATTCTCGAGATGCTGTGAATTTAAAAAATCATTCTTTATTTTTAATATCACGAACAGTTTGCTGTTAGATTTTATATTGATCTTCTAACAGCAAACTGTTCATTGGATTCAAAATGAAGAATAATATTTAGGTTGGATTTAAGAATTAGATTTTCATTTTGTTCACCCCTCAAAATTCGAACTGCTTTCTCTTCTCCTTCTTCTTTCTTACCTCCACTCAGCAATCATATTAGGGCATCAAGCTTGTAGAGCTTGAGACTTTTGATGGTGTCTGCTGGGGATGAGTAGAGCTCATCAATGTATGAGTCAATACAGTCAATGATGTGTTTTAGGGTTGCAGGTTGAGAATGGAACTTACTACATAGTGGGAAACCTTGCAACCATTCTGGAAAGTCATTGTCCGTAGAAGACCAGACTTAAGTCTGGAAATCAAAGACTGGTGTTCTCTTGGGAGGACAGAACTGGTGCTTGAGAACTGCTTTCTGCATGTGATGAACTTACGGTAAAAGTTGTCGCTAACTACTCTCCATGATGATCATTGGGATAAGTACCATCCTCATATTGCTCCTCTAACAGCTCAATCCCATCTCACCTTTATTGAGTTGTTCAATAATTCGTGAGTTTCCTTCCCCAATAAAATGTTCCCCTTTTCCTAGATTGGCCATAGACATGAAATGTAATGAAGCCTACAACGAAATGATTTGTCCCAACATCAGGAAATGATCAAAACTACAATTGAAAAAGGACCCCCACATAAAGAAACTAATACTTGATAGATGACTTTACTTTTAGTTTTCCTTGACGGCTCTACCTGGGCATTATATCCTCAACTTCTACCAATTTCCACCCGTTAAATTGATAGTTAATATTTACCTTAGCGATAGATCTGTAAAATTACTCTAAATCTCAACTTATTCTATGTGTTATTCTATATATAAAACTTAAAATACCAATCTAACATTGAGTTTATTTTTATTCAAACAAAATTAACAAGCTTCCGAGCAAATTCCTCTTATTTGTTTTAATAAAAAAAAACGTATGTGGTAATTTGAGAAGCAATCGTGGGTTGTGTGGGTAAGTGGTGAGGACGCACACAGGAAGCAGGATTCAGGAGCAAAAACCCGTGAGGAGTAGAACAGAAAGAGGAAAAAGAAGACCCGAGGAACAACTGGTGTGGAGATCACCTCGGGAAGAACTGCATCCAGGTGATTTTAAACTCTTTTGAGTTGAATAAATTAGTCAGAGAGAAGAGGGGTGAGACGGGAAAATTCCGCAAATTTTTATTTTTAGAAAGCTGGACATATGGTCGCCCAGGGTTTTACTGATCAGGGAATTTTCTCAACCCTTTCCTCATACTTCCACACAGGCTATCTTTAAATATTATGACACTTATTAATTTTCTATTGTAATCAAGTACTTCAACAAATAAATCAAATATGTGTGTATATATCATGAATACCATCTTCAATGAATTCAAATATGCCGAGTTTTTTAAAAAGAAATACCAATTATGGAAAATAAGGGCTGTAAACTACTAATGTGCTATATATTTCTAAAAGTTAAATGAACAAATAAACCTTTTTACCAACCAACCTCTACTTTATGTAATTTAAGATTATATCAATTATAGAATGGCGATGTACTAAAGTTTTTTTCTTGAGGTAAAATCTTATACGATAGTTTGAAGTTTGTCATATAATAAATTGGTCCCATATCAATATGTTTTTATTAATGATAGTAAAAGCCTTTTTATTCCAGAGTGTAGCCAGAAATGATGAAGGTACACAATTTTAAATCTACTAAATGTTATTTTCTTGTAGAATTCCAACGAATTTTTAAAAATTATCCATAGTAGACGTGGTAGAAGTTGGCAACTGCATTTGCTGTAAGTGCACCACTTTCTACACATGTGAAAAGCAGTTCGACTTTTGCATTTACAAATGTGCCAGAGCCTTGTTTGGTTACTTGCACTCGCTGGTGTGGTTGGAATTTTACAAGAATCGGGGCTATTGGAGCATTATTTTTTAGTTCAACGAATTGATTCTGTCTGATCTTGAAAAAAAAAACACAAAAATAGTTTTGAATTATATCCTAAATGACATTTGGTATTTAAATTTAAAGGTTGTATAAAACATAAATATCATATATTTAGAGAGCTCTAGGTATATATATAAATATCGATTATGAAAATCAAATATATTCAGCTGATATAGTTGAAATTTTGCAGGGAAATATCGGTATTCAACAAGACTTGACAACTAAGATGTCAAAATATACTCCAAAACTATGCATTGTTTACCAACCAAACATCTCTTTGGCCAATTTGGAAGACTTAATTAAGATATTAGTGGATCTCATGAAATTGAATCAGCCCTGGACTAAACAAGGACCAAAGTCAAACCGACTTTGAATAGGTTAAAAAAGTTTAAAATTAAATTAATCGATTCGAAATTTTTAACAACTAGTTTTCAATCTATTACCTAATTATGAGCAAATTTTAAATAATTTGCAGTTTCTTTTTTTTTTTCAGGTAGTAGGCTATCTTTTTCGACGAGAACCTAAGGTTAAATGGCTATTTTTGCTTCAAAAGAATACACTATCTCTAATACCTTATAATAAAAAAGTGTGGCCCGTCACAGCGATATCTCTAAATCTTGCTGTATGTGTTATCAGGGATTCAGAATCCGAAATTCATTTACCGTTGGTTAGAAAAAACATTTTTTTTAATACATGTAAATTATCTTATTCTTTTTTGCCATGCAAAACTATAGCAAGCTAGACATATATAGTATTATTCCTATCCAAAAAAAAATCTCATTTTTTTATTTACATTTCATAGAGTAATTTAGTTTTATTTTTATTTAAAGAAAAATTAATCTAAACACCATGATTAGGTTATAACAATCACAACATTTTTTTCAGCTGCTACACCTCCATTTACCCATATAATAACGAAACCTTTAAAAATAATTTCAAAGTTCGTTCATATAAAATAATTGCCTTTTTTTAATCTGGAAATTACTTTTGAAACAATGAAATATAAAACTGAGTTTAAGATTTCGAAAATCGTTCACCGAGTAATAAATGGGAATTTTGAACAACGACTGAGCACTCACTATATTCCACGACAATATATCCTGAAGATAGAGGCTGCCTGGCCGGCATTCATATTTCTGTGAAAAATAGACACTTCGGCCAGTTAGAGTTTTTTTTATTTTCTCAACGTTTCGACAAAAATCCTTTGTCTTCGTCAGGAGAAATAAATTTTAAAAAAGCATTTGGCAAGGCGTTAAAAATTGTTCTGAGGTTGCAAGGGCGTTCTCGTACAACATTCGAAAAATCGCGTGAGAAAGCCCTTGCAACCTCAGAACAATTGCCAAATGCTTTATTTTATTTATTTCTCCTGACGAAGACAAAAGCTTTTTTTCGAAACGTTGAGAAAATAAAAAACTCTAACTGGCCGAAGTATCTATTTTTCACAGAAATATAGAGATACGTTTATAGATAGCAGAATGTTCCAGATATATGATCTCCCTTAATTATTCACTTAGAGGTACAGATAGATCACATACACACAATGGTTAGTTGGTTCTCTCTTATTTTTATTATCTCTAGTACACGTGGTACAGGCCATAATAATCATAGTGGGTAGAAGTTGACGACTGCTTTTACTGTAAGTGCACCACATGTCTACATATGTGAAAAGCAGTTCGACTTTTACATTTAAAAATGTGTCAGAGCCCTGTTTTGTTACTTGCATTCGCTGGTGGGGGGTTGAACTTTTTCAAGAATCGGGGGCTATTGTAGCATTTTTTTATTCAGAAAAAAAAAAAGCCCAATGCGGGATTCGATCCCGGGTCGTAGCGGTCGAAAACCAACAATTTAGACCACCCTTCCACCGACCCCCTGGTTCTCTCTTACTTCCCAGCGCTATTTCACCACACCAACAGCAGCCAATCATATTTTTTCACAATTCAAATATTTGAGAAGTTATATATATATATTGTTGCGTTGTTGGTTGACAAAGAATAACTTCCGTGGGTACAAAGGATCTTTGAGACTTTATTTAAGCCAACTGCAGCACAGTGAAGGAAAGCAGGAACAGAACAGGAGACAGAAGTTTGTAGAACCTTCTAGAATCTTCCACGAAGTACACTGGCGTTGGTGGTAAGCAGCAGTCTGACATCTTGAGACAGCAGCGTGTTTGGAGTCCACCACGTAACTTCGTTCTTCTACTTACTTGCATGAGTTCCTCATCCCTATATATCCCGGAGTAGATCTTTCCAGAACGGTCATGGTTGGTTAGCCAATCAGAAAGCCGCCAGCGCTGAGCCTTGCGCAATCTCTTCAGATTGGCCAATCAGTTGTCTTCCGCTTTTTCTACATTATTCTTAAACGTTCTAGAACATTCTCTCTACAATCTGGAATGCGCTTTTCTTTCTACGTAACAATATAATCTCAAGAGAGAGAAAGAAATTCGAAACTAGTAAATAAGAAAAAGGTCACCACAATTACATACTCAAATCCATTTAGCCCTGTAATTTCGCTTTTAGCTATTCAGTTCTGGTTAAAGACAAACAATATGTTAAGCCAAAAAGACTTATTTTGAAGAGAATTGAGCATGCTATAAGTTAAATATTGCTTCATAATAAATGTTTTAAATTATACTTTTTTCTCGTGTCTTTTCAAAAACAATTTGCAGGTATATCTGACGAGCGCGCTTGTCATTCTGTCTCTCGGGCTATGGCCTTCATCAGTACAGGGACGGCTTCGATTTCATAAAATCCTTCGAGAGGAGTTATGATATCGTTCGAATTTACCATAAAGATGAATTTCCGCCCCTGTACTGATGAGGGTCATAGCCCGAAACCATGGTATTCAGGTTGGTTTTTGTCTGAATTTGCCAAAACTAGTGCTGTGGCTTATTCTTTATCATCACTAGTAAAGTTTTTTATTAGGGAATTTGCATCGTTCTGATGCAAAATTAAAGGGAGAGGTGCCCCTCTCTCTATATAAATATATTTTTGGTCGTTGAGGTACAGCTTGCACCACGCTGACGAGGACCAACACCCGAAACGCGTACGTGGTTAGCTTTTCTTGATTAATCAAGAATGGGTTATTTGGCCAATTCTGGAATAATTAAAAATCAACGAATAGTTATATTTATTCCGATAGCAGGCGCAAGCCATCAGCAACTTTCAGTTGCACGATAAGGATATGCCTTTTTATTTTCTTAATATATATATTAGATATCAAAAAAAAAATTATTGGCCAATATTTCAATTGGCAGCACACCAACCTTTATCAAGGTATAAAAATTACAATAATATATTTGTTAATTTTTCAAAATGTTCATAATAAATTATTATTTATAGATTCCGCTATATTTTAAAGCTTTGATAAATGTAACGATGTTAGTTTTTCTATACTTGGATAGTGAAGTTCTTCGACTTTTAAACCAATGCAATTATATCTAGTACCTTTAGACCCAACAGAAATCAATATACCAGGATCCTATCCCTGGAATAGTACCATCACCGTGACATACCGGGATCCTATCTGTGGAATGGTACCATCACCATTGCATACCGGGATCCTATCCCTGGAATGGTACCATCACTGATACATACCGGGATCCTATCCCTGGAATGGCACCATCGCCGTTGCATACCGGAATCCTATCCCTGAAATGGTACCATCAACATTGCATACCGGGATCCTATCCCTGGAATGGTACTATCAACATGACATACCGGGATTCTATCCCTGGAATGGTACCATCGCCGTGGCATACCGGGATCCTATTCCTGGAATGGTACCATCACTGTTACATACCAGGATCCTATCCCTTGAATGGCACCATCGCCGTGGAATACCGGGATCCTATCTCTGAAATGGTACCATCAACATGGCATATCAGGATCCTATTCCTGGAATGGTACCATCACCGTAACATACCGGGATCCTATCCCTGGAATGGTACCATCACCGTGGCATACCGGGACCCTATCACTAGAATGGTACCGTCACCGGTACATATCGGGATCCTATTCCAAGAAAGGTACTGTCACCGGTACATATCGGGATCCTATTCCAAGAAAGGTACTGTCACCGGTACATATCGGGATTCTATTCAGAAATGAGACAGTCACCGGTACATATCGGGATTCTATTCAGAAATGAGACAGTCACCGGTACATATCGGGATTCTATTCAGAAATGAGACAGTCACCGGTACATATCGGGATCCCATCCCAAGAAAGACTTGACGTCCCTTCGGAGAAGGCTTCGTGTTGATGTAAATATATTTTTTTTGTATAAATTCCATTGTTAATATCTAAAAGTATACTTTGTATTATTGTTGACTAGAAGTCAATAAAGTGTTTTCAATATCCCAAGAAAGGTACCGTCACTGGGACATACCGGATTCCTATTCCAGAAATGAGACAGTCACCGGGACATAATCGGGATTCTATCTCAGAAATGAGGCAGTCACCGGTACAGATCGGGATCCTATCCCAGAAATGAGACAGTCATCGGGACATAATCGGGATCTTATCCCTATAATGTGTCCTTACGACATATCGATGATGATGTTATCATGACATTTCCCCGTGCCCTGCAGCCAGATGTTACGCGGTGGGAACAACATGACGCGACGTGGCGCGAGGTCAATTGTCAACCTTGATTAGGACAGGAAGGCTGCGTCCGGGAACTGGGTGATCAACGGAGACGTTTCCTTCTCGCCACCACGGCTCTCTCTGGTGTCACCGCGCCGTGGCTTCAAGACTTTGTTCACACGGCTGTGTGGTCATGTATAGACCACCATAATACGTAGATACATATTCCATGTTTGAACTCTGATCCGGTTTATGGGGTAGCATGGGCAGAGAGGATGTTGTTGTTGTCATGTCCAATGAAGAGCCTCAGATGTCTCCATACATCTCTATCACAGAAATGTACTCTATCTTGGGTGGTGTGTAAATCTACTGCTCTGGGTCCATGTCAAATTTCTGAAAGGTTGCGGCCATTGCTGGGCATGAGAATACTAGTATGTGGGTAGGTGTTAGTTCCACACCAAGAGAATTATTGTATGTCCTATAGGTTCTTGTGCCATCTGGATGTATTGTCATTCCTTTATAGTGTTTCGTTCCGAGTCTGAGAGAGGATGTACCAACGGAATAACAGACTCCCATTCTTGCAAAAGTTAATTCAATTCACAAGAAGAAAATAATAATGGGGGCTTCAACCTGTTTGATCGAAGAAGAAGCGACTGACTGAGGTGTGGTTATGTTAGAGCAATGATCAACTCTTTATACTTATTCGAGTTAATTTGAATATTTCGAGGGTTGCTCCTCCTTTCTCAGTATATTGATTTTCAAAAAATGTTTAAAAGCTGCATGCCTCGTGGAAACACGTTATTTTTTTAACAACAGCTACAAACGGTTTCCATGGGGCATTTAGTTTTAAAACATTTTTTATTAATCAAAACAGAGAAATAGGGAGCAGTCCCTATAAATATTTACATTTTTGTCCTTTTATCATATAGATCCAGATAGAGGCTTTGTTTATAAATTTAATATCGTTTGTTATATGTTTTTTAAATATTTTTATACGCGTAGTAAAGTTATCGTATGTAATAAAATTTTCAAATGAGGTTCACTCATGGACAAAACTTAAGGAAGTAAAATTCTTTAATGCCGTCAGTCGTCTGTTTTTTTTTTTTTTTTAGATAGACAATTTTGTTTACACTTGGTTATCTCGTGTATCTTCAATAAAGGTAACTGTAATATTAAAACAATAATAAACAATAAGAGGAGCTTCTTGTGTAGATTTCTTTATTACCGCAAGCTTTCGAACAGAACGTTCTTCATCGGGCGTAGATAGTAAAACGTGCTAACATGCTATTAGAGGAGAAAAAAAAAGAGCACAGACGTAACATCCGCAATAAAGATCCCAAATCCTTAATTTTCACGCATATAGCACAAACAGGCCATAGTTTTGATCTCGACCATCCTCAAGTTAAATACCGGCATATACATAACAAATATCACCGACTCTGCCTAGAATCTATTATTTCCACACAAAACAATAGTTGTAACCGCAAAATAGACCTCCCAGACATTTACCAGATACTTTATAAATAGCTTGTCTTTCACCCCCCCCCCCCCCTCTTATATCTCAAAGATTGTGGCAGCACTGGGTGGGACCCTCCTTGGTCTGGTAGATTTTAACTTCCATATACTGTTTTATTCTTTGTTCTATTGGTGTAGGGATGTCGCCGTTTTAATAATAATTTTACCTTAGTTTTTAGTCTCTTTTAAGTTTATTGCTTATTTTTTAGTCGTCACGCTTGTATTATGTAAATTTCATTTTAAATATTTATGTTTTATTCTCTTTTTACGCTATTTTCTCTTCAATATGTAAATTTATTGGTGTATATATTAGTTTTTCTCCTCTAATAGCATGTTAGCACGTTTTACTATCTACGCCCGATGAAGAACGTTCTGTTCGAAAGCTTGCGGTAATAAAGAAATCTACACAAGAAGCTCCTCTTATTGTTTATTATTGTTTTAATGATCGTTTTAAAGAGTTTAATTTCCACAGTAACTGTAATATCTTTCCGAGTTATTATCTGAATCCCGATATACATGGTAAACTTCCTTAAGTTTTGTCCATGAGTGTACTAAGGCGGTTTATACGACACTTCTAAGACTCATATACTATTTTGAAAGAGAGAAATGTATTACATTATATATATTTGGCTATATAGAGTACTATATTATTATTTATAAGATAGTATATATTGGTTTCTATAGAACTTTGTACTGTATGCGAGTATTCTGAAGGGCAATACTAAAATCACGCAGAAAATACTCTAGTTACTAAACCAACTGGAAGCATTGGAGAATAACTTCATTCTACAATGGATTCCTGCCCATGTTGGGATCGGGGGTAATGAGATAGCGGATGAATTAACAAAGGAGGCCATAATGTTGAGCCAAAGGAAAGAACAAATGTCAGTATTTGATAGTGATGCTTTGACAAAATACAAAATAATTCAACAAAAAACAAGAAAAAATCAAATATGCGAAATAAACTCTGAGAGAATAATTACAAAAATAATAATGTTGCATCAATTTTAATGTGCCTTAATTTTTTCTAAATATTCTATGAGATATTTTTAATATTTATTTAAAACAGATTATATGCAAGGGTATCATTCCTTTTTATAGTTTCATTACTTTTGTAATATTTTTATTGTACATATATCTTGATTGGTTATGGAGCGAGAGAGGACCTAGACGAAGACTGCGGATCACTACCTACGAGGAAGACAACGAATAAATAAACACAATAACTTTAAAAGGTAATTTACTTTTATTTACTTTTCTTTATTTGCTTTAAGTATGGAAACTCGCTCGGGAAACGTGTATAACACCAAGAAGGAGGAAACCAAGGTCGACGACCGTGCAAAGCAGCAACTTTATGCAACAATAACAAGACACAAAACGAAACACTACAAAGGAATTACAATACATCCGGATGGCACAAGAACCTATAAGACATGCAACAATTGTCCTGGTGTGGAACTAACACCTACCCACATATTCTCATGTCCAGCAATGGCCGCAGCCTTGCAGAAAATTGACATGGACCCAGAGCAGCAGCTTTACACACCCAAGATAGAGGACATTGCGACTGCTGTTATAGAGACATGAAGACATCTAAGGCTCTTCATTGGAGACAACGACAACAACTGTATGTAAGGGCCATATATTTATTGGATCATTCTGTGTTTGCATGTAACATTCGTTTATAATCGGTAATGTTCCATTGAAGATAGTCTAGGAAGAGTTTTTGGAGGGGACAAATAATTAATTATGATGTATTAGCGCGCCATCTGTTATCAAAATTCGAAACTATTATAGACGCGTATGATTCTTTTTAAAAATAAATAATTTCTACTGTCCTTACTGCAATGGAAAAATTAATTTATAAATGTATGTAATTCTGCTGTCCTCAAAGCTTATGTCCATAGTTCATCTAAAATACCCATTCTAAGAGTCTAGCATCAGTATCACTATAAAAGGAAGATCGAAAAAATGCAATATAACAGCGATATGGTAGATTGAACTGGCGAAACCGCTGGGAGGGTTTACCAACTGATGAGCCAGGCCCTCCTATTAATTTTTCCATTGCAGTAAGGACAGTGGAAATTGTTTATTTTTAAAAACAATCATACGCGTCTATAATATTTTCGAATTTGGACAAATAATCAATAAAAATATATATGAAATAATTAGAATTTAAAATAAGAATAACAATACCTTTTAGACGCGATTCTGTTTATATAGCCGACACTGTATAAGGAATTATTGGTTGTGGTATTTAATCAAACAATGTGGTCGTAAGCTTTGATAACAGACTCGCTCTTCCTCAAACAATAAGGCCAGTTAGACATAACACGCCATCTATATATACAAAATGACACTATTAAATGCGAATTTTTCTTTTCAAATAAAACTTTTAACTGTCCTTACAGAAATAAAAAATATATATTTATAAATCTTCAAAAAAAAAAAAAGATTCGTGCTTTCATTTCGAGTATATAGATGGCGCGTTATTTCATCTCATGTTTGAGTTCTAAGATGTTTATATACACACACAAAGCTTTATTAAGACAACCGGTCTTATACAGATACACCACAGAACGAAATAATAGATGGAGCTCCTATACTCCAGGCAACTCAGCACCCAACAACAGTCTCCAGGTCCGACGCATGTCCAATGGCCACACGTTCCTTCGTGCATACGTCATGGTTAGCGTATCACTGAACAGGCTAGTGTGGAATAAGCCGCGTTCTAGTCTTCGCTTTCCTCGTCCAAATGGACCACGGCATTCAATAAGATGTTCATATAATGATATATTTAGCGTGTATTCATTTGTAACGAATTAGACAATATATGCGCTGAGAGAAGAAGTATATTTATGAGAAATTTAAACTATTTTTATCGCGTGTGATTATTTTTGAAATAAAACAAATTTCTACTGTCCTTAAAGCACAATGATAAATTATACGTATATAAAAAATGTTAAGGAGTAGGCAAAGATAAGGTGTTTTTTTTTTTTTACAAAAGTATATAAAAACAGACTATAAAAGTCTAGGTAACGCTTGTGCCCTGTTTTATAATTTAAATATAGTAAGTGAATAGTAATATTTGGGGAATCCTCCTAACATGGGACCATTGCGAGGCGTGAGACGGTTTTCTATATATATGTCGTAAACCCGGGTAAGCCAACAAGTGAGTTGGAAGCAGTCGGGGTTGAGTGGCAAGACGTGCAGAGTGGGAAGTCCGCACGGGACAGCAAGGCAAAGTTTGGGATCAAAAGAAGCTCTTCTAGTTTGTCTCACGTGGCACCAGGACCAGGGGTAAGTTGAGGATTAACTGAGGAAAGCTCGGCGTCCTGCATAAAGCCGCGGAGGCAGGGAGGAACCAAAACGGCGGCCACGAGGGCCGCCGTGAGACCTAGCACTGAGCGGGCCTCTCCGAAAATATCCACTGTAACCTAACTAACTGTCAACATCCGGACCAAACGACCCTTTTTCGTCCCTCCCTGGATCCCCCGGGTGTCCGGTGGCAAGCTGGTGTCACTTTGAGACGACTAGAAAAGACGTCATACTTTATTACTTACATATCACAGAAATCAACTAAACATTGATTTAGCCTGTTCCCTGATATTTGGCCAACCAATTTCTTGATAAATCAAGAAAAGTCATCCACAAACGCGTTTCGCGCTTTTGGCGCTCGTCAGCGTGGAGTAGGCTGAACCATTGCGACCAAAAAAGATTTTTTGATCCCAATGGCTTCCCGAAAAACCAAGAAATGGGTATTTAAGGCCAAACTTGCGTAAATACGCTTAGCACATTAAAAAACGAAATAAAAAAAAAAAAGATAAAAAGATCAGGTGTTGAAATCAATATTAAAAATGGCACATCCTGACCAGGAGCACATGTGCTTTACAAGAAGTTGATTTGTTTACAGAAGTGTTTAGTTGATTTCTGTTCCACCAGATGGCGCTCTGCCTTCTGTAAAGCACATGTGCTCCTGGTCAGGATATACCATTTTTAATATTGATATATATATATTATATATAATCTAAATATAAAAAATATATATTCTATAATTTAAAATATATATTTTATTTTCATTCATTGATAATTCTACTTGTGTTTTGACCATAGTTTTAGAATACGCCGACTTTTAATACTTGTTGTAAATATGTGTAGTTATCTAACCTATATTTGAAATTCACTAATATAGAATTCATTTCATAAATTCTATATAACTGTGAAAAATGCCCTATTGTAATTTTCTTCAAGTAATTTAAAATAAAACTACTTGATAGTAATAGTTATTTTTCTGCTTTTCTTTCAAAATGACACGACTTCAAACGATACCATTAGGTACTCGTGTACTCAAAAGAACCACCAATTATTTTCTATCTCAAAATAATATTTATTATAACATATATACGTATATTTATGGTAATTTAAACCAACAACCCTATATTGTATAATACTTATAACAAGATTGTCATGTTGTATATAGAAACACATCTATAAATGGTTATATGCATGATTGACATGTGTCATTGCCTCACCATATGTAATGTACTTTGTACAAACTGAGGATGAATAAATAAAACTATGTAATAGATTAAGAGCTGAGTTAAAGCAAGATTGAGAAGTCAAACACGTCTAAATTCGAGATAGATGTAAATCACAAAACAACTTCTAAAGATAGATTGGAAACCGTCAGGTCGGCGCCAGAGTCCAGTTTCGACAGACGATCACATGTACTGTAATGCAATATTTCTTTGTCGGAGGAGTTATATAAAAAGCCTCCCCCGGCTTAGCAACACAGTCACAGTCACTTCACCGTCGGCGCCAGCCCTTGTCGGTTGTCTCCAAGGTCCACCTCATCGCCATGTAAATCAGTAAGATCTCTTCTAACTCCATCTTGCTCTTAGCTCGACTTTTGTCTACGACTGTGTCTCTTCGTTTTTTTTTTTTTTTTGTGTGTGGACATTCCCAAGCTTTCCACTCTGCCTCGACCACGACTGCCTGTACTCTATGAGAACTGTTAAAGGTCCTACAAGGTGCAGATAGGTACTGGAAAACTCTCCACGCCCTGACTGTCCCTCTCGGCTACTACAGGTTTGACCCTCGGTTACCACATATATATATATTAAAAACAAAATTGCCATTTCCTGACCGCTCACATTAGCATTTTTGGTGGCAGAGCGCCATCTAGTGGAAAAATATCAACTAAACGTTGATTTAGCTTGTTCCAGAGATATCTGGCCAATCCAATTTCTTGATAAATCAAGAAAGTCAACCTGCTTAACCTTCCAATACCAAATATTCCTGACGGCCACCCTCCTAGGGATCACCAACCTAAATACAGCATCCCTTAAAAATCTTCCAAGAAAGAAATCTGCCTGGCGCCACCTCATGAATTGGACTTCCACTGACATTGTAAATAAAACCAAGGACAGCCCCGGTAGTTGACGACTTCAGTACGTGGCTCCAGGAACCTGTGTGGGTTACCTAAATAAATAAATAAAATTACATACCGGCCTAACGCTGACCTAACTTAACTTGATCTATGCAAACACAAAATTGATAGGCTGTTAAAACATATCATTTATCCATATAGAATCCAATGGAATTTTAAGAAACTTGTCTTCTTTTATTTATAGATTATAATATATTTTATATATTTATTGAAATCTTGAAAAGGGCGACAATATGAGTCACGCTGAAACCCCTTTATGAAAATGATTTCATTTTGTCACTTTTTATTCGAATAATAAAAATCGGATTTACCGGATGCGGATTTAACGTAGTCAGGTTTACAAGCAGCCGACAGTAGCAAACAAAACCAAAACTAAAATACTAGCCATCGATTAAGTATTATTTTTAATATTAAGTGAACATTCGCCTTTATTTCAATTGTAGTCTGGACGTCTCTTGCTGTTTATGTACTGGTTTAAATATTATAGGAATCAATATATAGCCGGTACTCTCTCTGAGGTCAAAATTGTAAATGCTCTGAACACTGTAATTTATAATACAATATAATGCGGCATATGAGTGTAAATCGACATTTGACAAGTTTTACCGCAAATGTTTCCTTCGAACGAAAATCCGTAATTTATTTTAAGGAAAATAACGACTATTTCTATCCTTAGGGATGAAGTATGAAAGGATGAATTGTGAAGAGTAATAATGGAAAAATTCCCATCCCTGGACACTTTTATTTTCCGTTCATCATTACTCTTCACAATTCATCCTTTCATACTTCATCCCTAAGGATAGAAATAGTTGTTATTTCACCTGAAAAAAAATAAATTTCGATTTTTGGTTCAAAAGAAATATTTGCGGTAAAAACTTGTCAAATGTCTTTTTACTGTAGTTTATTTTAAAATAAACATATTGATTGTTAGCGAGCTATCTGCCATTCCAATTGTATTTTGTCCTGGAGCGTATTGTAACCAATTAGAAATCTCCATTTATTGTACATCTCTCTCTCTCTATAAAGAATAAACAAACTATGAGGATTCACCTTATAATATATGAAGCTAAATATATTGAACATTAATTAATAAATCATGGATAATTCTGAAGTATTGATTTTTTTCATGAATTTATGTCTCAATAGAATATAAAAAAAAATAATATTTAAGAAATAATATTCAGTTCTGAAACGATAATGAAGATATAATAGTGTGCATTGATGATATTATTATACAATTGATGTATGAATTTTTGCAATATGATAATAAATAATAAATATTGGAATTATATTTATGATATCATATATATTAATATTTTTATTATTTTTCAAAATTCTTCCGAAAATATTATTAAATGAAGAGAAAGATCAAGAATCATCATCTTCAAATAACTTTGCATGAAAAATTAAAAGATCGTTAACTTTATTTATTACTACTCTCTCTCTCTATCACTATATCAAATAAATCACTATATCAAATAAATCAATAAATCAATCTTTCTCTCTCTCTCTCTTCTCTCTCTTTATTTGGGAGTAATATGTGGATATATCCTGGCTGTCGCCTTTACCCCGGTAAATAGGGAGTCGATTTTAATTTCTATATGAAAATATACTTTCCCATTTTTTATCCATAGGTTCAACAACAATCTATTTTTATTTTTATTTTTTTAAGGTTTCGAGTTGAAAATTACAACTCGATTTGGAAAAAAACATTATTTTTAATCGAGATATTAAAAAGAAAATATTTTACATTCTATTTTACACAAAGAAATTTTTCAATTTTAACGTAATATCTTGAAAATAGAAGATTCCTTGCCGGCATTCATATTTCTTTAAAAATAGACACTTCGGCCAGTTAAAGTTTTATTTTCTCAACGTTTCAATAAAAATCTTTTGTCTTTGTCAAGAGAAATAAATAAAAAATAAATCATTTAGCAAGTCGTAATAGTTAATAGAAAAATATTTATATTAATATAGAATCAATAAAACTAAAAAAGAAAAAGGCATCTCCTTGTCGTGCAACTGAAAGTTGCTGATGGCTTGCACCAGTTGCACAATAAGGAGATGCCTTTTTTCTTCTTTTTTTATTTATGAACCTTGTTCCAGTACAATATGACATTTGTACTATATTTTCATCAATAAAACTGTTTAATTTTAACTATTTTAGATCACCGACCTTGTTCTCTAGTTCCTTGTTCAATCTGGGTGCAAATCTAACAGTTGTAGTCATAAGAATCAAAAAGACTTGGAGGTTTTGTACTTCATTATACAGTTTGTGTGTAAGTGTAGATGTAAAAATATATATAATTAATTAATAATAGGTTATTTTATCACACCAAATATATTTTAATCTTCCTTATTCTAATAATGAAGGGTCTTCAAGATAAATATTTGCATAATGAATTAAAGCAACTTTACATATGCTACACGGACATTGATATACCTTTGGAAAAAAACACCTTGTCTTTGCCTACTTCTTAAGAATATCTTACATACGTATAATTTATCATTGCAGTAAGGACAGTAGAAATTAGTTTTTTTTTTTTCAAAAAGAATCATACGCGATAAAAATTAGTTTAAATTTCTCATAAATATACTTCTTGTCAGCTCATATATTTTCTATTTGCTACATATGAATACGCGCTATATATATATAAATATATTATTATTAATTAATAAAAAGGCATTTCCTGATCATGCAACTGAAAGTTGATGATGGCTTACGCCATCTATCGGAATAAATATAAACTAATCGTTGATTTTTAATTATTCACACACACACACACACAAAAGCCTTTATTAAGACACACAGGTCTTACAGAGGATTCTCCTTGGGGTTACAAAACGGAGAAAGTGGGAAATAAAAATGGTGAAAGAATATATACATATGGTAAATATATACAGATTATAAGAAAGAATAAAGAAATAAGAAGAATTTTAAAAAAATAATAAAAAAAAAAATTGGAAATATATTTTAAATTATTCCAGAATTGGCCAAATA
The DNA here is from genome assembly GCA_030710605.1 of Cordylochernes scorpioides. Lineage (NCBI taxonomy): Eukaryota > Metazoa > Arthropoda > Arachnida > Pseudoscorpiones > Chernetidae > Cordylochernes > Cordylochernes scorpioides. Next base: position 76,028,999 of record CP092874.1, read on the forward strand.
CCGTTTCTTGGTTAATCAAGAAATGCTAACCACGTACGCGTTTCTTGATTTATCTACCTAAACCAAGTACAAATTCACTTTTGTACTATTTTTCACATATATTATTATATAAACATCTTAAAACTTAAACATGATATGAAATATCACGCCATAATAATGCGGATGGAAATTTTGCTGAGAGGAAATTGATCTAAATAAGGAAGAGGGTCATGTCTCTCTTGCCCATCAAATAGACGCAAATGCTAGGCCCTAGCCTGTCCTTGCAATATCTCAGACTCGGTGACAAAGGTGACAGTTTTGGAAAATTCAGAACGGCCAATTGGTTGCAATGATTTCGGGTTGTGCCCCTTGTCAGTTCAGGATGGGCTTTGTTTTCATAATATTCGAAAGGGATTCATCAAATCTTCAAATTTTGCCAAAGAGGTGTTTATCTGGAAAAGTGGCTGGGTTAATTCTATGGCCAAAATATAGTTTTTTTCTCGGAGAGCAAAAATATTGATCTAAAAAAATTAAAAGAAAAACTACAAGTATACTTGTAGAAATTAGCCAATTACCGATCACCAAGAAGTCTTAAATTTTGTCAACTTACATTGTCATCAGACAGTCACAGAATGGCAGACAGATTAGAAGTTAAATAAAAGCTTTTAAAAAGGAAAAGACACCTCTCCAGGTAAATACGTGCCATAGTTTATTGTATTCTAACTGGGAGAAGTCCCTTCCTCTTAACAATGTCAATTATTATAATACAATATAATGCTGCTTATGATTGTAGAACGACGTTTGACAATTATACCGCAAATGTTTCTTTTGAACGAAAAATCGAAATTTATTTCAAGGAGAAATAACGATTATTTCTAACCTTAGGGGTGAAGTATGATAGGATAAATTGTGAAGAGTAATGATAAACGGAAAAATAAAGTGTCCAGGGATGGGAATCGAACCCACAGTGTTCCGCTTACCGGGCAGATGCCATGTCCACTATGCTCTCTGGACATGCATGCCATCTGCCCGGTAAGCGGAACACTGTGGGTTCGATTCCCATCCCTGGACACTTTATTTTTCCGTTTATCATTACTCTTCACAATTCATCCTATCAGACTTCATCACTAAGGTTAGAAATAATCGTTATTTCTTCTTATAATAAATTTAGATTTTTCGTTCAAAAGAAACATTTGCGGTATAATTGTCAAATTTCGTTCTACAATGTTAATTATTGTTTAACCAAAAATCACAAATCTATTCTGCTATGAATTCTATTCTTTCTTGCTGTGAATTGTACCCAATAAAGTTTTCTGGTGTCCAGGTTGGAGTTAAAGAGCTGAAGAACTGGGCTTAATTTGTTGGTAGAATTGGTGAGATACTTTCCCCCTTTTTAAGGTAAAATGTTTTCCATTTTTCTATATAATATTTTTGCGCCAAGTTGCAGCTTTGCAGGGTAATCGATCTTGTTTTCCTTCTTCTTGGAGTTATATATGTTTCCCGAGCGGGTTTTTATAATAGGGGTAAAGAAAAAGTAATTAATGAAATATTTATCTATAAAAGTTTATGTGTTTATTTATTTGTGGTCTTCCTTTTAGTTAGGGATATTGAGTCTTCGCGTCCGTTGCTCCTCTCTCCAAAATAAATAATCATGATGTTGTTACGTCGTACCCAGACGCTATTCGTGTACTTTGTTTACTCAGGATGCCACAAAGATACACGCGTGAGTTCGTAGGGATGCAGCTAAAGTTTGCGCTTTATTATGGCTCTAAACAGAAGGAGTACAATCAGTGGGACTTGCCTTCAACCTCCCCGTCAGAAGAATCCTTTGCCCCGTGGATGTCACTCTTGTGAAGCTTCCCGATCCACACAACACGTCCAGCCTGGACTACACCGTCTTGTAGGTCGCTCCAATGTCAGACTCTCCTGGCATTTTCATCCACACACCCGGAGGCAAGTCGCCACGTCTATTCCTCCCCGCAGATGTCACCAGACTCTGTTCTCCCCCACAAAGGAATGCTGTTTTTGGCACCTGCCACATGGCAGCGGGGGCAGCTGGAGTCCACCCCTCTTTCCCCAACTTTACTCTAGTAGCTTGGCCTTGTCATCAATGTAACAATATAAACAGTAACAATGTTACAAAAGGAATGACACTATAAAATGAATGATACTATAGTACATAATCTGTTACTACTAATTTTAAAATGAATGATACTATAGTACATAATCTGTTACTACTAATTTTAAATAAATTTAAAATATCATAGAGTATTTTGAATGAATGGAGGGGCGTATCAATCATGATGTAACACAATATTTATATATTATACATCTCAAGAAGAGAAGATATATATACACTGCGTGACATTGAAAATGGAACACCAAGAAATAGTGGCCAGAAAGTGATGAAACTCGGCAGACAGAGAGAGACAGGGACGAACAATAAGTGATCTTTATTTCAAAATGATAATCATAATACAGAGCGAGAACGGCGTCGGCTTAGTAGCAAGTAGGACCACCGCGGACGGCGATGCACGCAGCAACACGTCTAGGTAGAGAGTCAATCAGAGTACGGATGGCGTCCTGAGGGATGGCTCTCCATTCCCTCTCAACCATTTGCCACAGTTCGTCTTCTGAACGCGGCTGTGGCAAGGCATGCAAACGGCGTCCAATGATGTCCCAGACGTGCTCGATTGGTGAGAGATCAGGAGAGTACGGTGGCCAGGGAAGCATCTGTACATCTTGCAGAGCTTGTTGGCTAATGCGAGCAGTGTGCGGTCGGGCGTTATCCTGCTGATAAAGGGCATTGGGTACCCCCTGAAGGTAGGGGAGTGTCACCGGTCGCAGCACATCATCAACGTATCGTTGGGCCGTCATAGTGCCCTGAATACGAAGTAAAGGTGACCTGGAATCATACGCGATTGCGCCCCAAACCATGATTCCACGTTGTCGCACGGTGGGGCGTTCCACAATTGCTGCCGGATTGGACCTTTCTCCACGTCGACGCCACACGCGTACACGGCGACTATCACTGGACAAGCAGAAACGCGACTCATCTGAGAACACGACCCTGTGCCATTCCGTCATCCACGTCGATCTAGCCCGGCACCATTCCAAACGTTGGCGCCTATTCGGTGGGGTCAATGGCAGTCTTCTTAGCGGACGGCATGAGTGCAAGCCATTAGCAACCAATAGACGGGAAATGGTTTTGGTCGAGATGGAATGATCTAGGGTGTCTTGCACATGTTGCAGGATGGCGGTACAAGTGGCTTGTGGGGCCGCCACTGCTTGTCGAAGGATACGCCGATCCACACGTGCTGACGTCACTCTGGTTGCACCGACATTCCTATAAATTGCCACATTTCCTTGTTCCAACCATCTTCGCCACAGTCGGTGCACCGTGGACGCACCAAGGTGTGTATCAGTTGCGGTTTGACGTATGGATCAACCTGCCCTTTTCAGTCCGATCACCATGCCCCTCGTAAAAGCGTCTGTCTGCTTGAACTGCCTCCGTTTACGATGACCTGGCATTCTCTGTTATTACACGTGTCTTTTGACACAAGAACAAATTTCTACAATGATTTTCCTTGAAGAAATAACGACACGAATACTGTCCTTTCTGCAAGTTCCTTCCCTTATATCTTACTCCATGTGCGCACGAGAGCTGCGCATTTCACATCATTTGCATAACTCGGTTAGGCGCGTCTACCCAGAAATTTGCATAATTTTCTGGCCACTATTTCTTGGTGTTCCATTTTCAATGTCACGCAGTGTATATATATATATATAATTTATCCATATTGAGAGCTTTTGTTGTTATTATAATAAAGGGATCCTATCTAAGATCGAAAGTACAATTTTAAACGTTTATAGAAAAAGGTTATATTTTATTCATTAATTTTCTAATCGTTTTATTGAATTTCTATAGAGACCTCACCTCTCTAATTGCAGGAAACTCCAGACAATGTAGAATAAATGAGACTGGTTAAAGGTTTTGCATTTAGATAAAATAAGTCAATTTACATTACTAACGTGTCTCTTTGATAAAATTTTCGAAAGCATATAAAAAGAAAAATATATATTTTGGATGTCAACTATTGCTCTTTTTCAGCAAAATTATTCTTAAGTACAAATCGAAGTTCTTAGAGCAAATATTTTTTTTAAAGTTTTGATAAAGGATATTGTCACGGATTTCCCTGTAAATAAGTATTAGGAATCACGCGAACGGTAGTTTTCTATTGAAAGTTTATTCTACCTGCATGCCAAAACAAGCTTCTTTTATATTGACAAATTTGGCTACTATTTACATAATAGTTATTATAGGATAATTCACATGATGAATTGAAAATAAATATGCAAATATTATACAGTGACAATATTATCATCTTTTTTATTCCAAATCGGGCTATTTTAAAAGCATTAGTCTAAAAACAATCGTGTTTTGGGAATGTTTTTTGAAAGCCTTATATTCCCTATCTTTTCGGGAAAAAGTCTGATTATATATTTAAAAGTTAAAGTCTAAAGTATCAATCTTGAACAGGCATTCTAGAATACTTATGAGAAACCATTAATTCCTCTCTTGCTAAATCTGGACCTTGACGATTAGAGACCCTGACTTTTTTTTCCGAAGTCTTATTCCTGACGCACGTCTGAAGTCATCGAAGATCTTCTTAATAAGCTCCAACTGCCCATCCTCGCGGATAACTAGAACGATGTCGTCGGCGTTTGCCAGAACTTTTCCTCTGCCGAGTAACTGCTCTAAGTGAAAAAGAAGTCCCCATGCAGATCGAAAATAGAGCAGCGTTGGGCGCACAGCCCTGCTTCACCCCGTTGAGCAGGAAGAACAACGTATATACGGAGTATACGAATAGAGAGGGCAAAGATTGCTTTTTTGAGAAATTTTAAAAATATATTTTGGGTAAGATTCTAATAGTCCACGATGATCCCAAATCGTTATCTTTTCAGTAATTCGTGTCGGCCGAGTTAGCCTTGACTATACCTTTATTTTAACTTTTTTCTTGTACCTTTGATTCTGCTTTATAAATTCCATACAGAAGGTAGAATATTTTTGTCTCTCAAATTATGCCCTTCTTCATCAATAAAACTACATAGTATTCTATCTTTGTGTATCTTTGGAAATATATTCTTAAATCTTTGCAAAAATATATTTTCCGTGGCTGTTTGAGATTTTTCGTACAGGGAAGTCTACTTTGGCATTAAAAAATGTACAAAAATGTAAACTCTTTCTCAAATATATTATATAATATCGCTGGAAGACTGACTGTCCTTTAACTTGTGGTCTAGGTAATAGCAGAATACAATATGAAATCATGCATACAATATTTGGTTGCTTTTGCTTGGAGAAACAGAGAGGGGAACTCTATGGTGATTTATCCTTGTATTAATCCGATTGTCAACAAATATATAACTGGATGAATACAATGATGTTTGATCATGGTCTTCTTTTTGGTCTATATAAATTCTACAAGGCCGCAGTCACCGTTCGGAGATTAATAGAATCGCCGAATGTCGTGGTCCATTTGGATGAGGAAAGCTAAGACTAGAATGCGGCTGATTCAACAATAGCTTTTTAGTGATATGCTAACCTTGAAGTATGCACGAAGGAACGTGTGGCCACTTGACATGCGTCGGACCTGTTGGCTGTTGTTGGGTTCTTCGCTGCCTGGAGAACAGGAGCTCCATCTATGCTTCCTTTCTTCCTGTGGTGAATCTGTATAAGACCGGTGGTCTTAATAAAACTGTATGGGAATATAAACTAAAATGCATATGTGAATTCTGGCAATTATAGTCGATTTGCAATCTAAAACTGATCAAATCAGCTTTTCAAATAAATGTCTTGAGTTAGTGCACATCAGAGGCTGGTGTTCTCCAGCCATCCTTGGCTGCTAAGTAAGAATCAATGTCAAATCCAATAGCTCTCGTCAATCCATCAAAATGCAAACTCAGCGTTATTGACTCTCTCCCTTTCTTCTTTCTTTGATTTATTTATTTATCGAACATTTAATTTGAAACCCTCGCTTTCTCTCTAAGCAGATTTTACAATTTAAATGAAAGTTTGGAAAGTTTTTTTAAAAATATTTAATGTATTTTTGTGCTTCTAGCAATATATATACCTGACTTGCAAGTTTGGATCGATAAAATCTATTGATTACTAGTAGTAAAGATGGTGTTTTGTGGGGGTGATGGATAAAGCGGAGAAATAAACAGTTTTTATTATGTTTTTTATGGATTAAAAATAATAAAAATAATCCAAAATATTAGGTGTTGAAAGTGGTGTTTGGGGGGGGGGGATGGGTAATATAAGAAATTCATTAGAGGTGTAGATGGTGGTTTTCAAATATGTAAATGGGAGTCTTGATTAGGCTGATGGCTTATAGATTACTAACAAAAAAGGGAATATACTAGGTATTAAAGGTGGATTTAGGAATATGTAAATATTCAAGTATTGATGGCGATTTTGACAAATACTTGAATATATCAAAATTTGAAACTATTATAGACGCGTATGATTCTTTTTGAAAATAAACTGTCCTTACTGCAATGAAAAAATTAATGGGAGGGAATTTTTGATTGTAGTAAGGACAGTAGAAATTGTTTATTTTCAAAAAGAATCATACGCGTCTATAATAGTTTCGAATTTTGATAATAGATGGTCCTTTTTGATGTTGCTATTGTAAAACTTGGAAATGCGCTCAAGAGTGTGTTTTGGGTTGGTTAATGAGTAAATAGAGCTAGGAGAGAAAACTCTAGTCATTTATAAAATGTGAAAAAGCAATGAAAAGAGTTCAAGAGATTAATGATATCTTAGTAAGAACGAAAAATAATCGAAGTCTGTCTTAAGTCAAATTACCTAAATGGAATTTTGTCGATAGATATTTGATTAAGATGTCCCAAAAAATTTCGAGAAAGATTTGCTTTTCCAGAATAAAAGGTCTAGAGTTTAACAGGTAAGAACACTTCGTATCTCCAGGGGCGAATTACTTATTAGAGTTGTGATATATTGCTTTTTTACACTGTCACACCTAGAAAAAAAACTATATTACATATCGAAAAGTATATTTTAAAAGTTACTGAGAAACGTTATTCTATTTATATTAATTAAAAATAAAAAGGCATATCCTGGTCGCTCATATAAGAATTTTCTATTTTTATTTTTTTTCATATATATATATATATATATATATATATATATATATGTTGTAATATAAAATGAAAATGCGCGGAGCCGACAACGTCACAGTGGGCTCCTCATCCAACATGCAGTCAGGGCCGGAAATGGTTTAGGGGTGGTTCCCGGGAAGGATAAGACTGGGACCGCTCTGGACTACATGACTACTCTCCTGGTGTCCTGTCTGGGTACCTCCTCTTCTGGCTGGGGACCCCTTGTCTGGCTTCAGGGCCCCAGCTTATATCATATTGGTGACGTCAGAGGGGGAGGACGTCCAATCAGGGACCGTCACGACCGATGTCTATTAATCTCTATTGTTTATACTAACCTTCCCGGCTCACCGTCCCTTTCTCTCTCTGGTATCCGTTTTATTGACGCCGTTTTGTAGTTACACATTAGTTTGAATTTATATACAACATACAACATATACAATACGACATACAGTGGTACCTCGACATACGAGCGCCCCAACATACGAGTTTTTCGAGATACGAGCCGACGAGCAAGTGATTTTTTGCTTTTAATTACGAGCGAAATTCGAGATACGAGTTCGGTTCGGTAGTGTTGAAGATATTAATCTGTGATTTTAAATGTTTCTTTTTGACCAGTACTTTTGTTTTGTTTTTGCTTTTCCTAAAGTGTTTCTTTCTTCTTCATTATTATTTGTTCTATATGCAAAGCTTTGTTTTTTGAGACTTGAATAAATAAATTCAAGTTTATTATATTTTTGTGTGCTTTTAAAGTTAAAACACAACAGGTAGTAAGTAACACGCAGTCGCGGTATTCACTCCGTTGTCAGACATGGTGAGGCAGCAAGTTCAGATATGAAGGCAGCTGAGGATTACATAAAAACATTTTCCGATCTAATAAAAGCCCAAGGATACATCTCTCAGCAAGTCTTCAATTGTGATGAGACAGGGCTGTTCTGGAAAAAGATGCCGAATAGAACATATATAACGGCAGAGGAGAAGATGATGCCAGGCCACAAACCTATGAAGGACAGATTGACTCTAGCACTGTGCGCCAATGCGAGTGGCGACTGCAAGATCAAGCCTCTGCTCGTGTACCATTCGGAAAACCCCAGAGCATTTAAATCACATAAGATTTTGAAAGAAAAACTGCAAGTTATGTGGAGGTCGAACCCGAAGGCATGGGTCACCAGGAAGTTCTTTGTGGAGTGGGTAAACCTGGTTTTCGGCCCTACTGTTAAGAAATATCTACAGGAAAATAACCTACCCGTGCAAGCCCTTCTCATCCCCGACAATGCCCCTGCTCATCCACCAAACCTCGAAGATGACATCCTCGAGGAGTTGAAATTCATAAAGGTTCTCTACTTACCACCCAACACCACTCCTATCCTGTAGCCCATGGATCAGCAAGTGATTTCTAATTTTAAAAAACTATACACCAAGCATCTGTTTCGGCGCTGCTTTGAAGTGACGGAGAGCACAAACCTCACCCTTCGAGAGTTCTGGAAGGACCACTTTAATATAGCGATTTGCCTACAAATTATCGATCAGGCCTGGTTGGGAGTTACAACGAGGACCTTGACCTCTGCATGGAAAAAGCTGTGGCCTGAAGCTGTAGCTGAAAGGATCTATGAAGAATTGGAACCCGGTGTTTCAGTAGAGGAGGAGATTGTATCTCTGGGGAAATCCATGGGTTTAGAGGTGGAAGAGAGAGACGTGAAAGAGCTCATCGAGGAGCACACCCAGGAACTGACAACTGAGGAGATACAAGAGTTACAGTCACAGCAGCATACTGAGGTTATGCAAGTTGGTTTTGAGGAGTCAGAGGAGGAGGTTATTTCTACAAGTGAGATAAAGGAGATCTTAGGAATGTGGGAGAGAGTTTCACAGTTCGTGGAAAAAAAAACACCCAGAAAAAGTTGCAACAGGTCGTGCATCTGACCTTTTTAATGACACTTGCCTAACTCATTTCCGGAACATTCTGAGAGGGAGGAAGAAACAAACCTCCTTGGACATGTTTTTTCTAAACGGCCTACAGGTGAAAGCAAGAAAAATGTAGCGAAAAAGGCAAAGACCAGTGAGGATATCTAATTTATTTCTTTACATTCTCTTTTTTGTTTTTGTGCAATAAATATTTGATATTTATAAATACGTTTTTATTATTTAAAACCACGTAACAAAAATAACTGGGATGACATTTTGGAGGTTGGAACGGATTAATGGTAGTTCAATTGTTTTGTATGGGGAAATTTGCTTCGAGATACGAGTAATTCAAGATACGAGCAAGGTTGCGGAACGAATTAAACTCGTATGTCGAGGTACCACTGTATATATATGTTGAAAAATAACAATAATAAAATAATTTAAAAAGGTCAGGTGTTGGTAATTTTTAAAAAAATGCATATCCTGACCACGCTTACATGAGCTTTTTTAGATGGCAGAGTGCCATCTAGTGGAACAAAAATCAACTAGACGTTGATTTAACCCTGATTTTGGCCAACCTATTTTCTTGATAAATCAATAAAAGCCAACCACAAACGTTTCCGGGCTGTTTGCCGTCGTCAGCGTAGGCTGTACCTTTACGAATAAACATCTTTTGGTCCCCAGAGGCTTCTTGAGAGATCAATAAATGGGCATTTAAAGGCTAAATTTGCCTAAATACGCTGAACACGTGAAAAAATAATTTTAAAAATAAACTAATATATATATTCTACCAACAAAAGAGACACCTATCCCTTTAAAAAATAAATCAAATTACTGTACTGATGAGGACCATAGCCCGAAACCATGATAAATAGGTTGGCTTTTGTCTGAATCATTTAGTTAAAATTTCTACGGAGCATTATGGAAGGGTGCATGTCTTCCAGTAGTTGAACTGATTCCATAACCAGCTTCAGCAGAAATGTACAGAAAGTTTCTATACCTCTTCGTTCCCCTTCCAACATTCCCAAAAAGATGGCGTGTAAAATTCGCATAAAGCGAATGGTGCACGCGGGAAAATTAAAATTTGATTGAATTTTTCAAAGTTAGGTTTTGTGGCACGTTTTTTTTTATCATCAACCACTTGGATGGTAAACAAAAAAGTATTGTTTTAATGTTTTTTTTTTTTTTTTAAGAGAAGTGACCATTTTGGTCAATATATGAATACCATTCTCCCGCTAATCTATGTAGTATATTTTATCTGTTTGGGAAATTTCTACGTTCCAAATTTACACTAAATATTGTTACCATTAGGCTTCTTGTTCAATACACGTTATATCATTGCTGGATGAAGGCCTCTCCTTTGTTTTTTCATTTTCTATTCTGTTTCTGTTATTATGAAAATGACATGTGTCAAGTGTACTTTCAGCTCCCTCTGAACATCTTCAACGCTCTTTTGGAAACAAAGATGGTTTACAGAAACTTGTAAATGAATAACAAACGCTCTAAAATTATTCATGAGGTTTAGACCTTATTTAGTGTGTTCCTTACATTAGGTGACAATAAAATTTCTGTCATGGGAGAGTGTCTTTTATAGAGCGACTTGGACAGCGTTTGCTTGGAGTCCACCACGTAGCTTCGTTCTTCTGCTCCTTCTTATCGTTCTTCCTCCTAGAATAACCGGAGTAGATCTTTCCAGAACGGTCATGGTTGGTCAGTCAATCAGAAAGCCGCTAGCACCAAGCCTTGCGCAATCGCTTTAGATTGGCCAATCAGTTGTCTTCCGCTTTTTCTACATTATTCTTAAACGTTCTAGAACATTCTCTCTTCAATCTGGAATGCGCTTTTCTTTCTACGTAACAATATAAACAGTACTCTCTGGCAAAGTGAAAATGCCTAACTTTACACATAAGTAGATATTTGGTCTACATTCAGTAGAACCAGCCATAAAACCCTATCCACCATGACATACACACCATGTGTTCTTTAAATAACTAACAATAAAATGGGTATCTCTCTTTTCCAAATGGATTTAATATTTGGCTATTTGTCAGTCGCCTCATCAAAACTAGCAGATTTGGCGGGGAAAAAACGAAATATTTGATGGGATTTACCTGTTAGATTTATCTGTTAAGATCAAAGCCTTCTTCGGTCAAGAAGGACCGTTGTTTGAGTCTTCCCTATATGCAAACGTGATTTTGTTCTTCTTACCTCTAATTCTTAACTAATCTAGGAGTGGCTGCACATGGCGTCTGTTCTTCATGTCAGAGGCGGCCATTTCTTTTGGAGCTAAGCCGGCCTGCCACTAAGTAGTGCTCCCAGTCTTAATGACAAAGGCAGACGCATTCTACTTCACCAGATAAGAAAGAAAAAGAAGACAAATTTAGGAAGTTATTAAGTTTTTTTAATAACTTCTATATAATATATATATATATTGGTTTATTATCAAGAGCTTGTCTGTTTCGATTCCTGAACAAATAATGTTGTTCATTTACTTGTTGAAATCCAAATATTTTTGCATAGGTATGTAGGCGCCATCCCGACCAGAGAGCCACAGATAAACAGATTATAAACGCACAGAATATAGAATCCGAGCTCCCCAGTAGAAGGAATACCCGGAAGACGACGGTACTCTCTGTTATATTTGTTGTTCACTATAAGGATTTTGTTTTAATAAAGACTACTAAATTATTTTCATTGAATCCTCTCTTTCTTTTTCCCAGTAAGAAACGCCTACGGAAGCCAACAGAAATTCAGAAGTGGGATAGTCCTGAAGAAAATTGAAGATTCACTGGAATAATTTGGAAACGAGAAGGACGTGGCGCGGTGACCGATCAACGTAAGAGGAGTTGCATGGTATGTACGAAATTTAATTACCTATTCCTAAAAGTATTATTACAAGTCACCTCGGTAAAATATTATTGCAAAATCATCTCGATAAGAAAGTATTTTAAAGTAAAGTGAAGTATTTTAAAGTAAGCATTTTAAAGTAAAGTGAAGTATTTTAAAATAAGCATTTTAAAGTAAAGTGAAGTATTTTAAAGTGAAGTATTTTAAAGAAAGTATTTTAAAGAAAGCATTTTAAAGTAAAGTGAAGTATTTTAAAAAAAAAGTATTGTCTCAAAATTACCAAAGAAAAGTTGATTTCGTTTAAAGAAATAATTGAAACAGTTCGTATCTGGTTTAGTCAGTTTTATTTGTTTATTTAAAAAAAAAAACTTTGCATTGTTTATTTTTCCTTTTGAAAAAAAAAAAAACATGACTTATTTAGCGAAAGTAAGGAAATGCGATTTGAGCAAGTTGGCGTATGAACTCGGCGAGGTAGTACCGCCAGAGAGCAGGATCGTCGACTTAAAACACCTTATTTTGAATAGTCAATCCTACGAAGAAGAATTCGCAAAACAACTGTTGGAGACTCTGATCGAGGAACGGGAACAAACAGCACAAACAGAGCAAGCAGAACGTATAGAACGGGAACGAAAAGAACAAATGGTAATGGAATTCGAGCTTGAGAAGCTGCGCATCCAGACTACACGCGGAAACAACGATACGTCTCGAAGTACCAGCAATGACGCACATTACGAGATACGTAAACTGATGCCCAAGTACGAGTCGAAGGACAATGATTTGAGTTTTTACCTAATTCTTTTCGAAAGACAGGCAAAGCGACTAGGATTGGATGAAGACCAATGGGCGTTCAGCCTCCTAGGATTGCTACCTTACGAAATGACTCAATTAATCGCTCGGGAAACAGAAGAACAAAGCGGCGATTATAGGTTCGTGAAAAGGTTGCTCCTAAAACGGTACAAGTTGAGCCCCGAACAATTCAGACAAAAATTCGAGAAGCACGAGAGATCTCAAAAGGGTTCCTGGAGAGACTTCGCTTTCGAATTGCGAGGATATTTCAACGAATGGATCGAAGGAATGAACGTGGAAAATTTCGACGCCCTAAAGGATTTGTCCGTCACTAACCAACTAAAGAAAAAAGTTCCAAATGTGCTGCGTAATCATCTCATTGACGATTGGACCAAGTTAAACAACCCAGATGAGTTGGCGGATAAACTGGACGAGTACGAAAATGTTCGCACCGAGATGGGACCTCCGCATTGGAATTCGAAACACACCACACCACCGTCGTTTCAGCAGAAATCTGCGAGATTTCCCAACCGAAGCGAAGTTAAAGAGACTAAACAAGGAACGAATGTTTCGGGTCAAGACGCTGCAAGGAACGAAATCAGTGAAACGTACCCTAACACCTTGAGGAGAATGGTCAACCGTACGATCAGAAACGACAAGGGAGAACCGAAGTGCTTCAACTGCAATCAGTTTGGACACATTGCCAGAGACTGCCCAGCACCCAGGACTACGTTGACATGCCGAGGATGCGGTCAAACGGGACACAAGGAAAGGAATTGCACAAGACCCAAAGAAGGACTAAAAGTAGCCAACCTGGAAGTCGAAGGACTGGAGACTGTCCCGCCAGATGTATATTTGAAGGATGTCAAGATCGACAACAAGGAAACCGTGAAGGCAATGATAGACACCGGGAGCAGCAGTTGTCTAATGAGAGAATCGGTCGCAAGGAGGATCAGCGTCGACATCGAACCAGACTCGACTAGTCTGTACGGCATCGGTAACCAGACTGCACCAGCTGCCAGGACCGTTGGGAAGACGACAGTCGACCTGGAGATTGATGGCATCGTCGGAAGGGAAATCACTGTATTCATTGTTAACGATGATGCCCAACCTTATGACCTACTAATTGGAAGAACATGGACAGATCTGCCCTACGTATCCTTCGCGAGAATCGGTAAGGAACTGCATATTGGCTATTCATCCGAATTTCCGTTTACTAATCTGCAAGAAGAAATCAAGTCGCGTCGCATCGAACTGAGAGCAACCGAAACTGTTCAGTTGGAGAGCGACTCCATTAACTTTACAAGTGCAATCACAGACGAGGTAAAGGACGGATATGTATTGTTCACAGGAGTAGATGACGCCTGTGTCGATTCCCTATTGGAAGTGGTCGATGGAAAGACGACCGTACCCATCATCTCAGCTGGCAAGGGCAAGTTGAGAGTAAGGAAGAACCAATGTGTAGGGCGAGTTGAACTACTAAACCTTGATGATATTGTTGTTAACCTGGACGTCGCAGAGGATTCGTTTCAGACTAAAAATGAAGAGAAGAGGGAAGGACAAGACCAAATGAAACGTAAGCGCCCCATACTGCCTGAGGACATCAACGTCAATCATTCTCTGACTTCGAAAGAGAGACAAGAAATCCTAGATGTAGTAAACGAGTATAGAGACTGTTTCGCTCTTGGCATGGAGGAATTAGGGTGCACCGATGTCACCAAGATGGACATTAAGGAGGTTGATGGAAGCAAGCCAGTCTGTCTGAGACCGTATAAGACGACTGCAAGTGAACGCGAAGCAATCAGGGAGATTGTCAGAGAGTGGAAGGACAATGGAATAGTCACGGAAACTAGATCACCCTACGCTAGTCCCGTCCTACTTGTGAGGAAGAAAACTGGAGATCATCGTCTGGTGGTAGATTATAGGAGACTCAACATTCAAACAGTTAAGGACAAGTTCCCATTACCAAGGATAGACGACCTTCTGGAAGGCCTAAGGAATGCGAAATTCTTCACCACTCTGGATCTGGCGCATGGATATCTGCAGATACCACTAACCGATAAGGCAAAATTAAAGACAGCATTCATCACCCCAGATGATACAGGTCAATTCGAAAGGATGATTTTTGGACTCGCCAACGCACCAGCTGAATTCCAAAGACTGATGCACACTGTCCTAGGTCCGCTGCTGAACAAGAAGGCATTCTGCTATCTCGACGACGTGATTATCCCGGCAAAGGATTGGCGGGAGATGATCGAAAGGTTGAGGGAAGTCCTCGAAAGAATAAGATCAGCGAAGTTGACACTGAAACCCTCCAAATGTGAGTTCGGAAGGAGGGAAGTTGAGTTCTTAGGGTATGTTATCAGTACAGGCGGACTTAAGCCAGGCCCAAGAAAGATCAAAGCGATAGAAGAATTTCCAGAACCCAAGAATGTCCACGACATACGACGCTTTCTGGGACTGACGAACTTCTTCAGACGATTTGTAAAGGACTTCGCGAGGAAAGCAGAACCGCTAAGCAGACTTACGAAGAAAGGTTCACAATTTGAATGGAAGGAAGAACAGCGAAGGTCATTTGGAGGACTACGAAAGGATCTGGTCGAATATCCGGTACTAGCTCATTACAACCCTGAACTCAAGACAGAAGTACATTGCGACGCGAGTGCTGAGGGATTAGCAGGAATGGTGCTACAGATGGACGAAGACGGCAAATGGCGCTTGGTCTACTGTGTGAGCAAGAAGACAACAGAGGCCGAGAAGATGTACCACTCAAGCAAATTGGAGCTGATGGCGATAGTGTGGACCTTGGATCGACTACGTCAGTTCCTCGTAGGAATCAAGTTTACAGTGGTTACAGATTGCCAAGCACTGGTCTACATGAACGCGAAGAAGACTACAAATCCTCAGATAGCGCGATGGTACAATCTGATTCAGGAATACGATTTCGAAATTCGACATAAACCAGGGGAGAAGATGGCCCACGTAGACGGAATGAGTAGAGCTCCAGTCGACGACCCTAGAGACACGATGGAGGAAATCGTGGAGAAAAACCTTGAAGTGTGCCTCACAATCACACTGGAAGAACAAATCTTGATGATTCAGCATTCCGACCCTGAATTGAGAGACCTGATCCAGATCTTTCGAAAGGACCCGTGTGATAGGACAGTAGGAGAACAAAATAGAATTAACGACTACAGCTACAAAGGAGGCAGACTTTTCCGCATGGTGAAAAATGGAGAAGAGGAACGAGCCCTGTATGTTATACCCAAAAGTATGAGGAAAAGCTTAGTTGTCAAATTCCATGATCTAATGGGACATTTTGCGACTGATAGGACTGTCAACAAAATTAAGGAATTGTACTGGTTTCCTTCAATGAAGAGGTACGTTCGACGCCATGTGGCTATGTGTCTCGAGTGTCTATTTAACAAAGTTCCCGGTGGAAAACAACAAGGCTTCCTACATCCCATTAAGTCAGGCAAGAGACCGTTTTCCATCGTACACATGGACCACGTAGGCCCCTTCGTGAGAAGTACAAAAGGTAACCAGGAACTTTTAGTGATTGTCGATAATCTGACAAGATTTGTCCGATTAAGCCCTGTAAGGAATACATCGACGCAGAACGTCCTGAAGGTAATGAAAAGTTTTGTGAATGATTTCGGACTACCCGACAAGATCATCAGCGACAGAGGGTCATGTTTTACCTCAAGGCAATTTGAAGAATTCTGTCGAGGAAATGGAATACATCATACTCTGAACTCTACGAAACATCCGCAAGGGAACGGGATGGTCGAAAGAGTGAACCGAACAGTATTGTCCACTATAGCAACCAGTATCGAGGATCCGCGACGGAAGGATTGGGACCTGAAGATCAAGGAGGTAGAGCGAGACCTGAACAATGCGGTGAACAAGACGACGAATAAAACACCGTTCGAAACACTCCACGGCTATTCCCCTCGATTCCACGATGGGATACTTAGAAGATTAGCCGACGAAGACGTGGACCCATGGACCGAGCCGGATAGAATTCAAGAGAGTGTGAGATCCCAAATTGAGAACAAACAAGAAATTATGAAGACATACTACGATAAGAAGAGGTGCCGTACAATCCAATTCGAAGTAGGAGAAATTGTAGTGATGAGGCATGTACCCAAAATGACGGGTGAACCAACCAAGGCACAACCCAAATATCGAGGACCTTTGATAATTACCGAGGTTCTGCCAAGCGACACGTATAGAGTGACTCAGTTAAGCGAAAGAACCAGTGGACGGTTCTACACGACAACGGCCCATATCAGTCAACTGAAGTCTTGGCACAGTGAAGAAGATGATTCAGCTACAGAGGAAAGTCCGGACGAGGAGCCAGAAGTAGAAGATACCCCCCGACGCAACCCACGACGTTCCTGCAACGCAAGGTTCAATCGAGGACGATTGAAATCCAGGAATGGCCGAATGTAGGCGCCATCCCGACCAGAGAGCCACAGATAAACAGATTATAAACGCACAGAATATAGAATCCGAGCTCCCCAGTAGAAGGAATACCCGGAAGACGACGGTACTCTCTGTTATATTTGTTGTTCACTATAAGGATTTTGTTTTAATAAAGACTACTAAATTATTTTCATTGAATCCTCTCTTTCTTTTTCCCAGTAAGAAACGCCTACGGAAGCCAACAGGTATAGCTGCCATCCTTGAAAAGATCTGGTTTGAAATGTTTGGTTTTTAAATCGTGAAAGAATTTTAGGTGATTTTGTTTAATCGTCCAACTGAGGCGTTCGCGGGAAGCGCAGTTTCTTGTTTATGGGGCTGCAGGTTTCTTATTAAATACACAATTAGACTATTTAGTAATAAATTATTATATATAACTATATAAACATATTAATTAGTCTAATAATAACGAGATTCATAACTAGTTATGACATACCCACCAGTTTTCCAAACAGAAACAAATTTTTCCGGAAAAAAAACGAAAATTCCCCCTAGCCATTAGACTTAGTGGCCTCAACATGTTTTTAAATTTAGTTTTTAATAAGTTCACGGGTTTTTTAATAAAGTTGTTCCCACCCGCTGTGGAGGTGTGGCAAGACTTGATTGGTCAAGTGAAGCCCCGCCTACCCCTGTAATAACGTGATATTAAATGTTGAACAGGAGTTGATGATATTCCAACTACCTGTTTAACCTTACCTTCCTTAGAAGTTAATCACAGAGAACTGCCATCTGTACCATTATAACAGCCTTTTTCATTTCTGAATTAAAAATTAGGTAGATAGGCTGTGATCCAAACATGACTAGATCCTACAGGAACTGCAATAACTGTCACAACACCCAACTCACTCCGAACCATATATACAGTTGCACGGCCATCCTTGCAGCCCTCTATATGGCAGACATCAATCCAGAAGAGGACATCCATACGGACAAGACACCTTTGTTGGCCGGTGTTGTGATCAGAGTGCATGGACCAATCTGATCTGCTCCATGGACAAGACACCTCAATTGGCCGGTATTGTGATCAGAGTGCATGGCCCAATCTGATCTGCTCCATGGACAAGACACCTCAATTGGCCGGTATTGTGATCAGAGTGCATGGACCAATCTGATCTGTTCCATGGACAAGACACCTCAATTGGCCGGTATTGTGATCAGAGTGCATGGGCCAATCTGATCTGCTCCATGGACAAGACACTTCAATTGGCCGGTATTGTGATCAGAGTGCATGGACCGATCTGATCTGCTCCATGGACAAGACACCTCAATTGGACGGTATTGTGATCAGAGTGCATGGACCGATCTGATCTGCTCCATAGACAAGACACCTCAATTGGACGGTATTGTGATCAGAGTGCATGGACCGATCTGATCTGCTCCATGGACAAGACACCTCAATTGGACGGTATTGTGATCAGAGTGCATGGACCGATCTGATCTGCTCCATAGACAAGACACCTCAATTGGACGGTATTGTGATCAGAGTGCATGGACCGATCTGATCTGCTCCATAGACAAGACACCTCAATTGGACGGTATTGTGATCAGAGGGCATGGACCGATCTGATCTGCTCCATGGACAAGACACCTCAATTGGACGGTATTGTGATCAGAGTGCATGGACCGATCTGATCTGCTCCATGGACAAGACACCTCAATTGGACGGTATTGTGATCAGAGTGCATGGACCGATCTGATCTGCTCCATGGACAAGACACCTCCACCACCATAGTCTGTGATATAGAAAATGTAGTATGGATCACAAAAAAACTCACATTTTTTAAATATACTACAATAACTTTTTCCCAAGAAGTTTTGTTGATCTAGTGCAGGAGTCGGAAATCTGCGGCTCTCGAACCACATGCGGCTCTTTGGATGTGAAGCTGCGTGTAGTATTCGCATAAAGTTTTTATTTATTCACACACACAAACCTTTATTAGGGATCAAGCCCCATACAGGATTCTCCCAGTATAGCAATGGTTTTAATTGAACATAAGTACTATATACAATTCAGTATTAACATGAGCCCAAAAAAAAAAAAAGGAAAACTATTTACACATGTTTCTCATCCTTCTCGAAAATTTTGTATAAATATATTTGTACTGTGTCTACTTTTCACTGTTTCTGACAGCAGGGCATAGAGTGATAAATGATTAGCACTCGTATTATTAAAAAGTAATTAATTTTCTTCATACAGATGATTGCAGGTAAATATATAGTGAGTTAGTTCTGACTCAAAATTATCCCTGCACAATACACATACGAGATTTTCTGATTTCATAGTTTTTATATGGTATCCAATAAAGAATGTAAACAAGGTTCTGTTGTTGTCGTTGTTGCTTATTCCTCAAGTCGTTTAAACGATCTCCATTAGGTTCCATTGTCTCAGCTTTTCTATTATAGTCCTGGGGTTTTCCCAGAGGTCTTTTTTGGAGGATTTGATATAATTCAATAGATGTTCAGGACTGGCTGGTTGGGAATCGCATTTGGGGCATTTGGGGGGTGTTTTGATTTTTCCATTATATTTGAGCATTCTAAGATGTCCTGTTCGTAATTGCGCAATGCATCGTTTGACCAGAAGTGGGAAGCTACTTTAAACTTCTGCCATGGGGCTGAATATAAATTTTTGTAATGCGGGTAAAATTTTGAATTTAACATTTTCGTATGGTCCACTTGTATAGATTGATCAATTGTTCTCCCGGTTTTTATTTATTCTAGAATTATTTATTGTTGGCAAGAAAACATTTTGTGGCTCTTTAAAAACTTTGAATTTTTTTTTATTGTAATTTTACACTTATTCAACTCAAAAGGTTTCCGACTTAGTGCTATAAACTCCCACATTGACCACTTTTTAGAAATTGCTTCTATTGCCTATTGCCAGTAGTGAAACGGGGCTATAGATGTTCAAAGTCGAACTGTACATGTGTAATACATGTGGTGTACTTACAGGTAGTTGACTAACGACTCACTATAATTATGCTGGTCTGTACAAATTATACGTTTCATATAAGTTTTTTTTTTTTTAAAGTTCAACATTTTATATTAATAGAATCCAAAAATCGCCTATTTTTTAAATTATTGTTTTCTGATCATATAATGCGCAAAATAAGAACATTGAATTCGATACCATCTTTTGGCATTATTAGCAAATAGCCCACCTCTTTTTTTAATTATTGTTTTTTGATCATAGTGCACAAAATAAGAACATTGAATTCGATACCATCTTTTGGCATTTTTAGCAAATAGTCCACCTCTTTTTGCAATTTTTGTTTTCTGATCATAGTGCGCAAAATTAGAACATTGAATTATGTACCTTATTTTGGCCTTTTTAGCAAATAGCCCACCTCTTTTTAAAATTATTGTTTTCTGACCATAGTGCGCAAAATAAGAACATTGAATTCGATCTTTTGGCATTTTTAGCAAAAGCCAACAACATACATATCTTAGTTTCGGGCTTTTATCAGTACATGGACAGCTTTTGATTTCACGGATCTTACGAAAGAATTTAGAAAATAGTCTGAACTGCTAAAGAGGGTGTCTTAGAGATGGAAGAAATTATTCTAAAGTGAAACGGCCCATGTTTTAAGTGGGAAAACCGGTTGTATCCGGTTAAAACCAGATGGTTCCAGTTTTCCCATATCGCAACTCTTTGTTAAACAGAAATATATTCAACGTGGCATGCGGCAATGCTGATGTGATTCAATGTATTCAAGGTAAAAATACCAGGCTTCCGGGGAAAAGTTTCTTTTCAAAATCTTTAATCGTCCAATACAGTATTAGAGCTCTGAAAATCGTGGATTAAATTGGCGAAACCACTGGGAGGGTTCACCGCTGATTATTCAAGTCCTTTCAATATTTTCCATAGTAGTAAGGACTGTAGAATGTTTTATTTGTAAAAGAAAAATTCGTGCTAAATAGTTTTATTTCTTGTATAAGTTATGAAATGTTTGCAATACGTATAGTCTCTGTAACTAATGGGCACTTTTTTAACAACTAAATAGCTTCAATGGCACCGCTATACTACAGATAAGGAAGGTAACAAAGAAGAGGTTCTAACATGTCGTCCCTACAACTGCAAACTATCGAATGTGAAAAATTCAATTTTGAAGGAGAGAGAAATGAAGAGACCATGTGGCCTACCCTCAGTAGAGGAAGGCATTGAAGGAGGGAGAAATGAAGAGACCATGACATGGTCTCTTCATTTCTCCCTCCTTCAATGCCTTCCTCTACTGAGGGTAGGCCACATGGTCTCTTCATTTCTCTCTCCTTCAAAATTGAATTTTTCACATTCGATAGTTTGCAGTTGTAGGGACGATGTGTACGCCTATTGCACACAAACAGTTTCAAATTTCTATTCATCATGACAATTATCAGTTCCAATATAACTTTATTAGGTACCGCTCAACCTACCTTATGTGATTTACAATGATAAATATGAACAGGTTCTCCACAGAAAAAAAGTGTACAATGCGGGATTTGATCCCGATTTAAGGCTGTTGGAAACCAACGGTTTATACCGCAGGCCACCGATTTGATAATTATCAGTTCGGTTCCAAAATCACTTTATTAGGTACCGCTCAACAAGAGCAACCTAGTTTATAATAATACTAGCCGAATGACCCGGGCAACGCCCGTGTTTTACCCGATTGAATGTTTTGATTCAAATACTATTTGTTACAATTATAAATTGGCGCCTTAAATAATTGCATATGTTAGTTAATAACTATAGCCTATGTGCTTTATCTGTCTATGTACTGTTGGCTTCCGTAGGCGTCTCTTACTGGGAAAAAGAAAGAGAGGATTCCATTTGGTTATTATCTAATATGTGCATTTATTTAGGGAGCGACCCGCTCCAACACAATAGTTACAAAGACGAAATAGCGAGTGGGGGTGGGGGCAAAGGTGGCGTGACCGTAGCCAACCAATAGGAGGGCGCCATTCCAAAAAAAAAAAAAAAAGCAAACGGTGACAGAGATGAAAACTGACTGATTGATTAGGAGATGAGGAATGACGCTCGTAACTGTATTTATTATGATGAATAATATGTGAAGGTTATTCACATATTAAACAAAATTTTAACGCGGGATTCAATCCCGGTTCATGGCTGTCGGGAATCGAGGGTGTTACCTACTCGTCCACCGACGTGTATGTAATTATCAGGGTAATAAATTTTAGCCATAGCTATGATTAAAATATCATGAATTGGTACTTAAATTGTGTTATAATTAATAGTTTTTGTTTTCAAAAATCACCAATACGATCGAAATATTACTCTATTCTCCCTATATATGAACACAAAAGCATTATAAAAATATACACACCAATGTGTGAAAAATATTCATTAACGCAAGTTTAGACTTAAATATCCATTTCTTGATTTCTCAAGAAGCCTCTGAAACCAAAACATTTTTGCTCGTAGAGGTACAGCCTGCATCACGCTGACGAGGGCCAGCAGCCCGAAACGCGTTCGTGGTTGGGTTTTCTTGATTTATCAAGAAAATGGGTTGGCCAAATATCAAGGAACAGGCTAAATTAACGTTTAGTTGATATCTGTTCCACTGTATTGCGTTTTGCCATTTAAAAAGTTCATATGCTCTTGGTCAAGTAATGCCTTTTTTTTTTTTTTTTCCACACCAATATGGATAGACATGTACATTGGAGTTTAACAGGCGTGAAGAGAGAATCTGACACGAGAGAGGAAAACTGACTCCTATCAACGTCAGTGTTTATGTTCCCATCACTCCGTTTGTTTTGTACATGTTTATATCTCCTGAGACGGCTCATCTCTCAGCACAATAAATGGTATTGCTGGATTTGTTATGATAGCTAGCATTATGAGATGAATTTTATTTATTTTATTTCAAATTACAACAACACAACAACAAAAGCCTTTATTGAGGACCTCTCGTCCTATAAAGAATTCGCCAATTTACAGAGTAATTGAAAAGAAGAGAACTCAGAATACAGAGAGAAACCTATAAGTAGTAGGTATAGTATAGTATTTTCTACACTGTCACTATATACAACAGCAGCAACAAGCCTTTTAGTGGAATCAAAGTCCCATACAGGATTCGTAATTCTAATCCTGACAAAGATTATTTACATATGATTATTTACATCAATTAGATTATGTTATTTTATTTCAAATTAAAGCGCTATGTCCCCTAAAGACACTTGCGCTGTCATACATGTATGCCTTTACATTTGTCTATACATATATATACAATAATTTTAGGCCGTGAATAGAATAGTCATATGATGTTAACAATGAGAATGGGAGAGAAAAAAAAACTAGAAAAAGAACTGTGTACAAAATAAAGAAGTGTCTGGCAATATGTACAATCAACATAATATAAATTATCAGTTTCTTAAAAGATATTTGTTGCTTTACGAGAGGTGTCTCATAAGTCCGTGGCTCGACCATGAGAACGAAATATTAGAAACTAATAAATTTTACCATATATGCCTTAAAGCCTTGTATAAAGATATGTAAATTTTCAAGTTTCTACAACTAACCGTTTTTTTGTTATAGGTTCTGAAAGAGGACAAGAAACAGGAATAATCTAAAATGGAGACAAACGAGATTCATGCTGTAATAAAATATCTTTGTAAGAAAGGAATGTCGCCGAAGGAAATCTATGAGGATATGGTGGATACATATAATTAAAACTTTATAATTTAAAATATATCTACAAAAGTTATGAGATGAATGTTTAGCGAAGTTGTCTGGAGGGGAACAGTGTGTCGGAGTGTAAATCTTCTCAGCAGATGTGGGAAATTCCGTTGACCGAGACATGGGTTTTGGATGAAGCTGCAGGTGTGTATAGCCACGCAGTCCGTTATTGCCAATTATTGGGATTATTTTTACCTTTACCAATTCAATTATTTTTGTTTTCAATGTTATCATCTTTATATTTTTCATTTATTTAATTTCTAATAATTTTGAATTTTATTTTCCTTCCTCATCTTTAATATACAGTTAAACCTGTCTATAGCGCCCCCTCTTGGGACTCGCCAAAATAGGGTGCTATAGAGAGGGGGTGCTATAGACAGGTCACTTTTAATGTAAATCGCATTGTACTACGTACTTAAAATCGGGCGCTATTTAGAGGGGGCGCTATAGACAGGTTTAACAGTATGTGCATTATTTTTTTCTTGTGTATTTCCTATCTATTGGTTAACAACAAGCCAATATGATAATGGAATACCATATTTTTATTTTTGACTACCAATTCTTTTTATCACTACATTATAAATCATTTTAAAACCTTTTAAATAATTTTCTTATTTATCTTTTCCAATCTATTGGTTAACAACAAGCAAATACGATTATGGAATACCACATTTTTATTTTTTCACTTCTCTACCAATAATTTTTTTATCGTTCACATTTTCTCTTTTAATTATTGTAACTTCCCATCTATTGGTTACCATCCAAAAACCAATATGATGTGGAATCTCACTTTATTTTTTATATATTATCTTCTCTCTTTTTTTCAAACTATATTTTTATCACTTTACTCTAAATGAACACATATTATTTTCTTCAAAGGGGGGATATGTTAGGTAAAAATTAGATTCTATTTTAAAATTATAATTATGGATCAAATTACTCGGTAAAGACAGATGTCGCGGCTTTACAGAATATTTTATAATAGAAATTATAATTTTAAAATGAAATAGAAGCTTTTACATAACACATTTCCCCCCTGTGAAGAGAAGAATATGTGTTCATTAAAGTGATAAAAATATAGTTACAAAAAAAAAGAGTGACGATATATAAAAAAATAAAGTGAGATGATTATTCCACATCATATTGGTTTTTGGATGGTAACCAATAGATTGGAAGTTACAATATATACACATTCGTTCTTTTAAATCCTTTCATTATATATATTTGTGTCAATGTATGCCTAGCTGGCCTTGTCTTTATTGTTTGCGGAAGAGCATTGTTCGATGCAAATATTTAAATACTAGACGAATGGCCCGGGCAACGCCCGGGTTTTACCCGAGTGCGAATATATTTTAAAAACGTTGTCTTGGGTGGTCGCTATAGACAGAGTGGTCTGTATAGACAGGTGTATGTATCACACTGCTGATAACAGGGTTGCCTAAGGTGACCGCTATAGACAGGGTGGTCTGTATAGACAGGTGAATGTAACACACTGATGATAACAGGGTTGCCTAAAGTGACCGCTATAGACAGGGTGGACTGTATAGACAGGTGGATGTATCACACAGCTGATAACAGGGTTGTCTAGAGTGGCCGCTATAGACAGGTGTATGTATCACACAGCTGATAACAGGGTTATCTAGAATGGCCGCTATATACAGGATGGTCTGTATAGACAGGTGGATGTATCACACAGCTGATAACAGGGTTGTCTAGAGTGGTCGCTATAG
This sequence comes from Cordylochernes scorpioides, assembly GCA_030710605.1. NCBI lineage: Eukaryota > Metazoa > Arthropoda > Arachnida > Pseudoscorpiones > Chernetidae > Cordylochernes > Cordylochernes scorpioides. The sequence goes on from CP092874.1 coordinate 76,054,580, forward strand.
GCAGGGTGGTCAGTGGTCGCTATAGACAGGGTGGTCTGTATAGACAGGTGGATGTAACACACTGCTGATAACAGGGTTGTCTAGAATGGCCGCTATAGACAGGTGTATGTATCACACAGCTGATAACAGGGTTGTCTAGAGGGGGGCAGGGAGGACACGTGTTCGCCGGCAGCCAATGGGCGCGCATTCTATCCGTGAGCTTCAGACAGAATAAGGCAATTATATATATAGATAATTCTACTGTCCTATAAGCTTATGTCCATAGTTTTCTTGAAAACCATTTCTGAGATTCCACCCTTCAGTACTGCGTATATAAGCAGAATCGTCCAATACAACATTAGAGCTCAAAGAAAGCGGTCTGGTGGATTAAATTGGCGAAACCGCTGGGAGGGCTCACCACTGATGAGCCAAGCGCTCCCAATGTATTGTTCATCGCAGTAAGGATAGTAGAAGTTTGTATTGTGTATAAAAGAAGCATTCGTGCTTTTAATGAGTGGAGCCGACAACTTCACAGTGGGCTCCTCATCCAACATGCAGTCAGGGCCGGAAGTGGAGGCGCACTAGCCTGAAGACAAATGAAGACCACACGCATAGGAACATGGTTACCTCGGTTTAGGGGTGGTTCCCGGGAAGGATGAGACTGGGACCGCTCTGGACTACATGACTACTTTCTTGGTGTGTCTGTCTGGGTACCTTATCATCTGGGTCTCCTTGTCTGGACCCAGCCCCAGCTTATATCCTAATTGTGACGTCCGAGGGGGGAAGGACGTCCGCGTTCAATCAGGGGGACTGCCATGACTATAAATCTCTCTTGCTTATACTATCCTTCCTGGCTCACCGTCCCTTTCTCTCCCGGGTATCCGTTTTATTGAGGCCATTTTGTAGTTACATATGAGTTTGAATTTATATACAACATAACAACATATACACTACGATATATATATACAAATTCCATAGTCACTCAATTTGTCACATGACACGGAGAGTTCCTGAAAGAGGTCTATCATAAACACCAAATTGTTCCTGCGGAGAAACTGTACAAACTGTTCTTCACCTTATCTACGACTGTTCGAACTTTGTAGAAGTGAGACATCGATTGTCCCCTGATCAGCCACTTTGTCTATATAAATTTCATGAAGTCTGTCGATTAATATATGTAAATATTTTATTCTAAGAGAGAGTTCTAATTTGTTTGTTGTTTTGTTTGTTTCCTCTGTAACAGGCGCAAATATTTCAATATCGCGCCTAATTGATTAATAAATAAAAAATACACATATACATTTACATATATATTGAAAATATTAAGTCATTTTTTCTCATAAAATATACCATATACAGTAAAACCTTCCATGAGAGACCAATTAATACTCCATGTATTAATTGAAGGTAGAGGAATCTTACAAAAGAGGACTTTAATTAAAAAGGCATATATTGGATCAAAATACCATTTATTTTACCAATATTTCAGTTGGATGAACTCCAACCTTTATCAAGGTTATTAATACCCACATTAATATGTTATAACACCTTGATAAAGGTTGGTGTTCAGCCAACTGAAATATTGGTAAAATAAATTATATCTTGATCAAATATATGCCTTTTTAATTAAATATTTATTTATGGATTGCTCTATTTTAAAACAAAAGAGTACGTTCTTGAAAAGTTTATTATTTCATCTATGCAGGCGAAATTCAGTCCTAAGACTTCAGAATCCTCCAAGTGGTAAGACATGTATATTTCTCTCTTCAGTTGGGTCACAAATGTAGTACGTATTCTTGGTCTGATTGCCTTTAATTTGCGCCACAAATTTTTAGTAGGTTATCATGCCTTAGCACATATCCTATCTAATTCAGTTTTCATCTTATTTTAGTGAGGAATCTCTGTTTTCTCTCCCGCTAGTGTGAACACCTTGTCATTTGTAACATGTGCAGTCAACGGTATTCCCAATGTCTCTACCACATTTCAAAAGCTTCCTGACGTCCTTGGCTGACATCTTCGTCCAAGTTTCTTACTCGTATAAAGGTTTCTTTAATGTTATTGAAACACATTAGGGAGTTTCAGAATTAATAAACTCTCTACATGGAATTTTCGTATGTGGTCCAGTCTCCAGACAGCTTTTATTGTTTTGAATGTGTGCTAAAATATATTCTACGTTTGCAATTTTCTCTTTCTACCCATGTTTAATATAATTTGTAAAGTTTCTGTAAGTCTCTCTTATCCCATAATGAGGGTTAAATCATAGCTTTTTTTCATTACAGTAGAACCTCCCTGTAAAGACACCTAATTGTAGAGCCAAAGTGTCCTTTAGGGAGAGGTGTCCTCTTACCAGAAAGTTACAAATAGTAAAAATGATAATTTTGCAAATGAAAACTGTCCTTTGTAGAGAGGTGCCCTCTAGTGTCGTTTCATGGAGGTTTTACTGTATTTATTATCCAACAAGGCGTGATGTTGAAGTATTTGCACCTATTACAGAAGAGCAAAGGAAACAAATAAACAAAAACTGAAACTATGGGTTAATTAGATTATATGTTCAAAATATAGCATGACAAATGTCAAAACATACGTTTGATATTTGAAGCTATATTCTGAATTTTATAATATGTACTTGTGTATATCAGTTTCAACAAAATGACTTCAACAATGAAATCATCAACAAGAATCATCTTTGAAAAGCTAGTCAAGCCGTCACAATACAATACAAATAGATAATGGTAGAGATCAGGTAGGTTAAACTAGATAAATTGCTGAGAGCCAGCCAAACTTCTCCATTCTATATTGAATAGAATAGGTTTTTAAATGAAAAACGCTTAAAATTTGCCCTTTGAATAGGTGTCGTCTCTATGACAAGTCAATGTTCCTGGTAGAGCATGTTTAAAATATCATTATATCTTTGAGCTACTGTATAAACGAAATGATAATACAGTCGTCGAACTTGGATAATTCGAAGCCCAAGGGACCAAAAAAAATTCGAATTTTGCAAACATTCGATTTAAAAACATAAATTCTATTTATATGAAATTCTAGGGACCAAGATAAATATTCGAATTAAAGATGTTGGGGCCATCGTGTTGGTCGACGATGAGATTGCGGAGCTGGTAATATGGATGGCTGTGCTGGAGTAAACCTCCTTTTTTGTGTCTGGATGCTATATTTATGGCGAACTAAATAACTTAGTCCCTATTTCTGCTCCGCGCTTATGGAATTGAAGACTTGAGGCGATGGCGTCGACCTTTCATATTAAATCTTACTTTTCCTTATTACTAATAATTGTATATAGTTGCGGAACTACTGGTTTCCTGTGCTGCTCTTTTCCTGATATTGCACCTTGTACGGAGAATCTGTATAAGACTAATGTCTTAATAAAGACTTTGTGTGTGTGTGTGTGTGAATTAAAGATGTTTTCGAATTGAAGACGTTCGAATTATTCAACCTCTACTGTATTTGTTTCTGATATTGTCAAAATTGTATCTTCCTCTGACCAAATGCCCCTGAAAATGCTGTGTGCAGATATCTTCTACGCTCCAAGATGGAAATCAAAGACGGAACAACCCTCTGTGAGGCATCATCAACTGTTCTTCGACCGACTCTTTAAAATAGAACGATAGACATCTTGAATCATTGTCCTGGTTCCAAAATAACTTAAGTACCGCTCAAAAAGAGCAAACCTATCTTATGATATATGCAGCAATGAATAATATGTGATGGTCATTCACATATTAAAACAAATTGTCTAATGCGGGTATGGCATAGATCGGAATTTTTAAATGAAGGGGAGGGATATCCTTTGAAAGAAAAAGCACAATCCGCCTGACTAAAACAGATTCAAATTCTCTTGAAATTAGAGATAAAGTTGGAGAGATTAGGACCCTAGTCAGAAACCAGTCTTCATTCAGAAGGGCATTCATTGTTTTTCAAAAGTAATGATGCAAGTTTCCCTATCCAAATTCTTTGAAGTTACAAAAAATCTTTAACAAACGACCAAGTTTTATATCTATTTAAAAAAAAAACGTATTTCGTTTCTTTTATACAATTTTCGCCTTGGTATTTTCTTTAAATTCTGTATGGGTTTAAAAAGCTAACTTGGGGCTATTTTAGGTAAATTAAGAAAAACAATACGTTTCACTTGCTTTTGAAGTTATGAGTTAGTGGTTGTGGGCAGGATAAGGGCAGGTAGGTCAATCTAAATGGAAGGATTTATTCAATAAAGGAAATTCTTTGGTCAAGACAGAATACGTAATTATGGGTAGGATACATTTATATTCGAATAAGGAAAACTAAATCTTTAGGCAAAGAGTTTCTTTATTTTGAAGTGTTGCAAGCTTTCGAGAAAATTTTGCTCTTCATCGGGAAAATTCAAAAACAAATGGAGATGTTATCGGGCGTGGATACGATTATTACAGCATATTATAAATTATGTTTAGCTGTAATATAATTTGTTTTTCCTTATAATTGATAAGTTACTCATAGAGTTTAACAGGCTTTCTAATATTAATTTGGTGATATTTGCTTTCCTTTTGGATTGACTTAGTCAGGTATGACGTAAATATAATCTTAAACCTCTAATTAGTAGCTGTCTCTTAGCTTTGATGATACAACACAAAGTAATTATTACTTTGAATGCTTAACGCTTATTTTGGATAAAATTATTTATTATAACTTCCAATATTTCGATGATTGCAATATCAGACAAAAGTCAACCTGTATGCCATGGTTTCAGGCTATGGTCCTAATCTTACGGAAGGAGTTATTATATTGGTCAAAATTACCAAAAATATATTTAAACCAATGATGTTGGAGGATGGTATCCATGTACCCCAAAGTAAGACAACTCTCTCTTTATGGAAAATCCGACCGATTTCATAAAGCCTTTCGTAGTATGTTATGGAATCGAAGCCAACTAGGTACTGATGAGGCCATAGCCTGAAACCATGATATAAACAGGTTGTTTTTGTCAAAATTTGCCAAAATTGGTGTTGTGGCTGTTGTATTGTAAACTTTATTGTGTCTATTTAATACCATTTGAATTTTTTTTTTTCAGACAACGTTTTCTGCTTGAGAAGTATGTTTGGCTCGGTAGAAATTCCTGCGTAGAAGGTATGTAGTGCATGGTAGTAGAGATGAAGAGCTACTTCCAGTCGAACGGCCTTACGTATCCGTATCAACTACCTGTCCAGGCTTGTGTTGAGATCTGGACGGAGACTTGATATGGACTTGTGGAGGCCTTAACTCATCATCGCGTAGCTCTTCTTAGATCTCTGCTTGTGTTAGGATTAGTTAACACAATGGAACTTGCATGCTATGATTGCTAACACAATGGAAGCTGCATGTGTAGGTACCTAACACAATGGAACCTGCATGTTATGATTGCTAACACAATGGAAGCTGCATGTTATGATTGCTAACACAATGGAAGCTGCATGTGTAGGTACCTAACACAATGGAACCTGCATGTTATGATTGCTAACACAATGGAAGCTGCATGTGTAGGTACCTAACACAATGGAACCTGCATGTTATGATTGCTAACACAATGGAAGCTGCATGTGTAGGTACCTAACACAATGGAACCTGCATGTAATGGCATCTAGCACAATGTAACTTTCATGTGTTGACATTTAACACGCTAGCACCTTTATGTGCTTGAAGAAGACACAATGAAGCCTGTGTGTGTTGGTATCTAACACAATGGAGCCTTTATGTGCTTGAAGAAGATACAATGAAGCCTATGTGTGTTGGTATCTAACACAATGGAGCCTTTATGTGCTTGAAGAAGACACACTGGAAGTACCTAACGAATTGTAGTAAGAATTGGCTTTCATCTTTTGACTGTATTGCACATTATATTTTGTTTTAAACTATTATAATGAAAATATGCAGTTTTTTTTTTTAATTATCCCTAGTACACGTGGTACAGGCCATGCTAATCATGGTGGGTAGTTAGCGACTGCTTTTACTGTAAGCGCACCACATGTCTACACATGTGAAAAGCAGTTTGACTTTGCACTTACAAATGTGCCAGAGCCCCGTTTGGTTACTTGCACTCGCTGGTGGGGTTGGACTTTTGCAAGAATCAGGGGCCATTGGAGCATTTTTTATTTTTTTTCAGAAAAAAGTGTCCAATGCGGGAATTGAACCCGGGTTGTAGTGGTCGAAAACCAAATGGTTTAACCAGCCTTCCACCGACCCCCCAAAAATATGCAGGTAATGGTTTGAATAAATCATGTTTATTTATAAAGATCTCATCAAATATATTTCTTTTCTCCATTTTTCTTTCAAATAATCTTTTTTTTTTTTATCTGAAGGTTATATCTTACTTTTTCCAAATACAGCTATAAAATTTAAACTTCTGTCCATATATACACATGATAATTTATTAACAAGCATCTTTTTGCATGACTCAGTTTGTGTTCTCTTTCTAGTGTGGTTGGCCTGAATAAAGACATATAAGCTTGTATAGGGATGCAGCTAGCATTTTTGCTTTATTGAAAGTGGTTCTGGTTGAATGTTTTCCAATAAAACGGACTTGCTTCCAACCTCTGCCATCAGAATGATCCTTCTCACCAATTCCCCAGTTCCTACAGACAAATCCAATCAGTAACACATGGAACAATCCCTTTTTATGTCTCTCACAGCTCTGCAGATGTCACTCTCAGTCCAGTCAGTGGGTCTTGTTGTACCCCACATGAAGCTTTCCTCTCCATACAGTCCACGCTCAGGCTGGGCAAACTTTAGGATACTTGACGATGTCCACAGACTAGAGAGTGCATATCCAACACCGACTTGCCAATTACCTCAAGACACCGCTCACCTGGTATCAGCGCAGACTTCAAGGAATCCTTCATTGTCATCGACCTAATGCTCATGGAGGCCAAACCAGTAGTTCCTTGTTTACCGACATTGTCCTGCCATGGCTGTCACTTCAAAAGGATCATTCCAAATACTTCTTACCCAGCCACGCATCAGTAGCTAATTAGTAAGTTCACATATTGCCCCTTTGTCTTTGTTAAGAAGAATGCTTTGTATACCTTAGACAGCGCGTAGGACATCGATACTATCACAACTATAGATTTCAGAAGATGACTGACTTCTGCGGTGTGTACAACAGAATTGTAAGATTCTTCAGTCACATCGCGCAATGGAATACACCATACTGACTGGAAAGATGTCTGGGTGACGCATATCTGGACGCCCGCCGACACGCTTCATGGACCAATTAAAGGAACTCATTGGCTTAACGGTCGTCGAGGTGGTACATCGAGCTCAAGACAGATATAATTGGCATCGCATCGTGTTTGGGATGTAATACATACAGTGGGCCACAACATTTTATCGCAAATAAAATTATTTATTCTTCGTTAAACACCTAAACGGCCACTCATATAGGCATTTTCATCAAACTTTTCTGCCGTGGTCCACTTTGTTACTCTATGGCCCCTGATTCCTCTCTTGTCATCCTTTGTGTACACCTTACCACACTCCACAACACCCACCAATCCACAGCAACAGGCTACACCAGGGGGCTTCTCAACTGGCCCAGCTTATCTCATATGTACATTCAAAGGAAGGTTATTGTACTTCCATAACACATTGTTCTATTTATTAAAATATAAAATATCCCTTTAAAATAAACAAACAAACCCCATTCTAGACTTTAATAAAGTCCCCAAATTTTCCAAACCATTCTTTTGTGTATATTTAGACTTGCCTTGGGTTCACAGATGATCCAGGTATTTTAACAATGGAATACAGAGCAGGAGGGACAAATACCAGTTCTGTCCTCCCAAGAGAACAACAGTCTTTGATTTCCAGACTTAAGTCTGGTCATCTATGGACAATGACTTTCCAGAATGGTTGAAAGTTTTTCCACTATGTACTAAGAGCAATTCTCAACCTGCAACTCCAAAACACATTATTGACTGTATTGACTCATCCATTGATGAGCTCTACTCTTCCCCGGCAGACACCATCATAAGTCTCAAGCTTTACAAGCTTGACACCCTAATATGATTGAGTGGAGATAAAGAAAGAAGAAGAAGAATGGAATATGTCTAAAGGATTGTGATTAGGAGCTTGGTTTGTATATCCTCATCAGTACTGGATGGTTTCACTGAATTGTTTTCAGAGCTAACAGATTATTCTTTTGTCTAATGAGGGTGACAATGTTGTTGCCGAAACGTCACACACTAATAAATTATTTGGATTAGGTCTTATTTTTCTTTTTTTTATTATAATCTATAATCCAAATTATGTTTTATCATTCAAAATGTACAGTATTTTTAAAAGAATAACAATTATGAAGTGCTAAAAAGAGGAGAGAGCATTTATAAAGAATGACTAAAATTTTGCATATTTACAGGTTCAACAAACCAAAAGATTGTAACAGGTGACTTTATAAGAAAATTGCATATCTGTACCTATAACAATCGTCATTTTAGTTTCAATAAATATAGAGTTCTATTAAAAATATTATACACCTGTGTAAGTTAACAACAGAGCATGGTTTAGGAGATTGAAGTAGAATTTGATGTGGAATCTCTAAGAGGTTTATGTATAAAATTCCAAAATATAGCAATATGATCACAGCAGAACTTTAAAAGAAAGAATGAAAAACCATGAATATGCTCTAAAAAGGGATAAAATTGAGAATTCTGCACTTGTAGAACAAAAAAAAAATCACAGGGAATAATAATTTTAACCTTAAAGAATAAAGATACTAGATTATTAGAAAAATTATTTTAAGACACAATTTAAAGAAGCCATTTTCATTCAAAAGAAATGTGCTACAATTAACAAATGGAAGAAAGAGGAAATATCAATGATATTTATAAATATGCTTTTAATTATATCTAAAAAAAAAAGTGGGTTTTTTCCACTTTTAATTCTAAGAATTATATTCTGTGTTTCTCAAGAAACTATCTTCTTCTTATCTGCTATCTTGTTTACACACTTGATAATAGTAACTATTTAAAACATGCTGTGGTAAAATTTCTCATTCAATACTTTTGTCTGAAGATGGTAACAATGCTGTTACCGAAACGTCACACACTATTTATTTATTTGGATTTGGTCTTACTACCTTGTGTTTTTCTCTCTTTTATTGTAATCATCGGGTGAGTTTTTGAATAGAATGCTCTACAACATGGGCTTAACCATAAATATGAGATACTAAAAGAGACTGATTGCCTATGTATCTACTGTACTACTTCTTAATGTTAATTAGATTTAATTAATGTTCTGTTTAATACAATATACATGTGAATGTTGCACATTGCAAACAATGAGAATATTGGTCCCACAAATGGTACAAAGGACATCAATGCCTGTCTCAGCCGTCAGATCTGTTACAACAAGCTCTCATTTAAAAGTACATAGCATTGTCTTTATCCGCCAAGTATACCAAGATAAATTCAAATTCCCCTCAAAATGGTTTGGAAATTTTTCGGAGCAGAAGAGACAAATTATGCAGGGATGGTAGTGTCTTGTATTTGTAGTTAGGCCTAATGAAGCAACTTTTGCTCAAAATATTGTAAAATTTCTGGCATAAGCTTGATGCTATTCATCAGTATATTCTAACAACAGTCTTTGATTTCCAGACTTAAGTCTGGTCATCTATGGACAATGACTTTCCAGAATGGTTGCAAGGTTTTCCCACTAGGTACTAAGTGCAATTCTCAACCTGCAACCCCAAAACACAATATTGACTGATTTGACTCATCCATTGATGAGCTCTACTTTTCCCTGGCAGACATCATCAAAAATCTCAAGCTTTACAGATTGACACCCTAATATGATTGAGTGGAGGTAAGAAAGAAGAAGAGTATATTCTAACAATTTGATTTCGATTAGTAAAGTTATTGAATAAATCAGGCATGTCTAGTGTAAGAAATGTATTTGATGTTATAGAAAGAAGGAGAACACAATTTTATTAAGACGGCTAGTACAGCTCCTTCCAATCAAAGACGTGAAGGAGTTTCTCCTTCTTGACGTAGTGCTCGTAGTTCTCCAAGAACACGTCTACCACCTGCCCAGCCAGCAGCACTGTAGCAGTGTATACAGTAGTGTTTGTTGACACCTACCTCAATGTTGCGCTCTGGGGCTGAGACATGGGGAGTTACAACCACCTGCAACAACTACCTTTGTAAATCCTTCTTTAGGAGTATACGGTGCAACAAGGTGTTATAGTCATTTTGACTTTTTTCTAATATAATATCACTTGTAATACAATATAATGCAGCTTATGATTGTAGAACGACGTTTGACAATTATACTGCAAATGTTTCTTTTGAACGAAACATCGAAATTTATTTTAAGGAGAAATAACGATTATTTCTAACCTTAGGGATGAAGTATAATGATAGGATGAATTGTGAAGAGTAATGATAAACGGAAAAATAAAGTGTCCAGGGATGGGAATCGAACCCACAGACATGGTATCTGCCCAGTAAGTGGAACACTGTGGGTTCGATTCCCATCCCTGGACACTTTATTTTTCCGTTTATCATTACTCTTCACAATTCATCCTATCATCATACTTCATCCCTAAGGTTAGAAATAATCGTTATTTCTCCTTAAAATAAATTTTGATTTTTCGTTCAAAAAAAAACATTTGCGGTATAATTGTCAAATTTCGTTTTAATATCACTTGTGTTATTATTTCTTATCCCCTTGTGTAAAGATTACACGAATTCCATGAGTTCATGCTCCTCGAGCATATCACTTGATTGTGAAGTTTTACTATCTTCATCACGTGGCTATAGATTTGTATGTACATGGATGTTACAACAGGGGGCTATGGAAATTGCTCTATCGGCGTTTTGACATTTTTCACTTTTTCCCAATACAATGATTACTTGATTGTGAAATTTTACTATCTTCATCACTGTGGCTATAGATTTGTATGTACACAGATGTTACAACAGGGGGCTATGGAAATTGCTCTATCGTGTTTTGACATTTTGCACTCTTTTCCAAATATAATGATCACTTGAATGTGAAGTTTTACTATTTTCATTACTGTGGCTATAGATTTGTATGTACATGGATGTTACAACAGGGGTCTATGGAAATTGCTCTACCGTGTTTTGACATTTTGCACTCTTTTCCAAATATAATCATCACTTGAATATGGAGTTTTACTATTTTCATCACCGTGGCTATAGATTTGTATGTACATAGATGTTACAACAAGGGGCTATGTAAGTTGCACAATCGTGTTTTGACATAAATAATTGACATAAAAAAGGCAGAAATTATAAAAGCAAGTTTTAAAACCTGATACAATCAAAACTTTCTGAAATAGAGATGTGTTTAGTCAATCATTTCTAGTTGAGAGAGTTGGAAAAATGGTTTTATACCTTAGGATGATTCCACAGGGGAGACTTGATGGAAATGGGTTCTCGATCAAAAACATCCAGAACAGCTGAACGGATTTGGTCCTCGCTGCAAACAAGCATCGGATATCACACTAGTGGACACTAACCCAAGATGGCAATCTCAAGTCTGGCAATCAGAGATTTAGTGCTCAAAATGTCCTGCAGTTCCCACCACTTACCACAACTCGCTGTGTCCACCCAAGAACTGAGTGATGGTTGGAGTCAAGTTGATCTACAAGAAGAAATACAACTATACCAATGGTATTTAGATCAATGTGTCCAAGTTTGCTGAAATTGGAAGGGCTAATGGCACAATGGTTAAAAAAGATGAACCTGAAAATGTAAACAAAAAAAAATATTCTTTATTATTGGTGAGAGACCAACGTGTAGCATATTGTCATATCTTTATAAATATTAATGTATATATTTAAAATTTTATAAAACACGTATTAAACAAATTAATATTATTTTTAAAATGATCGAGCATGATAAAAAAAAAACATTATTTTTTAGGATAGATTTGGCAAGGGAACTTTCTTCAATGCATTGTCAATAAAGCCACTTTTTGAATGAGAACTAGGTCTGGTGGGTTCTATGTGGACACCCATACAACCATTTACATCTCAAGAGGTATGTGACACAGCAATATACAGTTAAACCTGTCTATAGCGCCCCCTCTTGGGACTCACCAAAATAGGGTGCTATAGACAGGTCACTTTTAATGTAAATCGCATCGTACTACATATTTAAAATTGGGTGCTATAGACAGGTTCAACTGTATATTACTCTTTGTAGTATTTATATTTTCTACAATCTTGGTGCTGAATTCTATTGTGCTGCTAGAATCCCTTCTTCAGATTCTATTTTAGTAAATTAGGTGGAGAGAGTGAATTAAATTGAAAGTCATTTGGTGGTTTGATAAACTTTATTTAGCCTTCCAGGCCTACCTAATAATTAACAAGCTTATTATGAGAAATTATTTTTTCATATTTTTGTGCAACATATAGTTTATTTGCCCTAAAAGCATAAGTAGATAAACAAACATGTACATGATGTATTTACAAAGGGAAAGTCAAGTCACACTGAGTGGTACTTCCAGGTCTTCAGACCAGCAGCAGGTACACCCCTCTTTGCTTCTCCATGATGTCTACATCTGTACATTCCTGGAATGCCCCAAATACGACCAGCCAGTCCTGAACATCTATTGAATTGTATCAAATCCCCCAAAAAAGACCTCTGGGAAAACTCCAGGACTATAATAGAAAAGCTGAGACAATGGAACCTAATGGAGATCATTTAAACGACTTGAGGAATAAGCAACAACAACAACAAAGGGAAAGTCTACAAAGAACAAGGACATCTCCTTTTCCAGCTCCTTGTTTCTTCCTATAGCCGGGTAGAAGACACATACCAGCCCCTGATATACTTCACCAGACAACACCTGGCTTCATCCCATAGGTGAGATTACTCACGGGGAACTTATCCTCATTACCCAACTAAATACTTTCCTATGCTATACAATAGAGTTTTTACCAAAAGTTGGGAGATTAGCTCAAATATGTGGGCAAATTATCAAAGTTTCTTAAGTTGGTAAACTCAATTCTAGAAAGAAGTGTTCTCCAATATAGCCAGGCTAAATTTATCTCATCACACCATTCTTATATGTCACCAAATATCTATCAAACTTTGAGGCAGATTACTGGAACAGCTGATGTACAATATGGCTTATAGACAGATCCACCAAGAGTATTGCAAAGACCACACAAATACGTATAAGTGACATTACTGAAACAGAGTATGCACCTACAATGGGACAGGTCAAGAAAGAATGAGAATGATTTTAATACACAAATAATACATCAGACCTAGTCCAGCTGAATAAGGTATTCTTCTCAAAATAGTTATTCCTGAGTTGATTGCAAATGTCTCACATTCTTGGAAGACATGCTGTAACATAACTGCCTCTTCCTTTCTTCATATCAGCTCTTAGAGCATCAAAACACTGGCCTTAAATTCAGGTGAGGGTAATAAGTAAAAATCTCCAAGAACAAGACCAGAGCAGTGGGCAGGGTGTGATATACATTTGGTGTTTTTCTGGCCAAATGATGTGAAGTCAAGCATTGTCATGATGTAACTACCAACCAATTCAATGCAGCTCAGGATGTTTTGTCAAATAGGTTTAACCAGGGTCATCAAAACTGTCACCTAATCCTGTTCATTTGATCATGTTGTCTCTGGTGGTCTCAAAGAAGGAAATTGTCATTACCTTTCCTACCAACCAGAGAGCCATGGCACACCATTCCCAGACTTCTTTCTCTCAGGCAGTATAGCTAACTCTCATCAGCAGTGTGATGATGGAATTCAGGTAGGCCTGTTCCAATACCAAAACCTACACCATCTATGGTTTTATGAGTGAACTTCCCCAACAATTGCAGCCACAATCATGATCTCATTTACTCCAATAGCAGCCGTATTTAGCCCTACAAGATTTTTTGTCAAAACACATCAGTCTCTCAGAGGAATCCTTTTACCACCAAAATTGGCCAGGCAACATTCATTTTTAAAATAAACCTTAAATAATTGTTGATCCTGATCATCTTTGCATATATAGCAGCTAAATCTTGGTCTAAACCGTTAGTTTTCGACCACTACAACCTGGGTTCGATTCCCGCATTGAGCACTTTTTTCTGATTTTGAAAAAAAAAAATGCTCCAATGGCCCCTGATTCTTGCAAAAGTCCAACCCCACCAGCTAGTGCAAGTAACCAAACGGGGCTCTGGCACATTTGTATGTGAAAAGTCGAACTGCTTTTCGCATGTGTAGACATGTGGTGCACTTACAGTAAAAGCAGTCGTCAACCTCTACCCACCATTATCATCATGGCCTGTACCACGTGTACTAGGGATAAGCAAAAAAATAAATAAATAACTTACCTTGGCACATGGTGAGTAAAGAGCCACTACTTACACCAAAGTGGATTAACTAGGACAACAATACAGGGTTAAAACACAAAGACAACAAGATACAAGATCTTAATAAACAAAATTTTGAGCTTGGACAAAGACTTTTTTAAAATTTGTTAATATTATTTTTTATTTTCATATAAAAAAGAGAGCCCCAAACAGTTGAGTCAAGAGGGTTCACAATTAAATATTAAACAATTATCTATAAAATACAAGGTAATAAGACCAAATTCAAATAAATAAATAGTGTGTGACGTTTCAGTAACAGCGTTGTTACCATTTTCAGACAAAAGTGGTAACAATGCTGTTACCGAAACGACACACACAATTTATTTATTTTAATTTGGTCTTATTACCTTGTGTTGTCCTAATTTTGCCTTATCATATCTATAGAATAAAATTGTTTTAAAAGGTAGTCGCCAATTTTTGTGCCTCTGCAGTCCTAAAAGCTCATGTCTATTCCATAAACATTCCACACTTTATAAGAAAACAATCCAATAGAGTGGTCTTGAAAGGAATTTGATCAAACCATCACTGATGTAACAAGCCCTCTCTTCTAATTTTTCTTCTCTCCTCGCAGTAAGGTTTGTAGGAGTAATTTATTATTTTTAAATTATGCCAAAAAATATTTTTTTAAGTAGCTCCTGGAAATAATCTTGTTGGTGCCATTATAAAAAAATATGTATGATCTAATAATATCTTCCTTTTAGGTATTTAATTGAACAAAAGCAAGACAAGTGAAAAATTATGCCAAAGTTATCATCCACCTGGAAGATTTTGACATTTTAAGGTGTCATGCTTCATGATTGAGTAAAGCAATATGTGTCCACCTTAGTTGAAAAGATTGGGTAGCAGGCCTCCGACATAGCTCCAATATTGAATGGTCATCTCTGACTTGGGGAACATCCTAGAAGAAAATGGCCTCCCAGATCTTTTGGCCCATAAGCTGGCTGACTTGAGAAACGGACACCGTGTGCTCCCAACTTGGAGTACAGACATGTTGTTTCTTATCCCCTTGTGTAAATATTGCACTAATTCCATGAGTCCATGCTCCTTGAGCTGTTTTATGATAAACAGAGGCCTCTACCAAAGGTCCTGTTTAGTGCATCTAATGCAAGCTAGAATGTGTTCTGAAGCTGCAGGTGCCAAGCTACATTTTGGGC
Source organism: Cordylochernes scorpioides (assembly GCA_030710605.1). NCBI lineage: Eukaryota > Metazoa > Arthropoda > Arachnida > Pseudoscorpiones > Chernetidae > Cordylochernes > Cordylochernes scorpioides. The sequence continues at coordinate 76,070,078 of CP092874.1, forward strand.
AAGTGGGGTAGATTTTGTTGTTATTTTCTATCTTTAATGACTTGAGATGGCTTGTTCTAAATCTTGTTAGTGTTGTTTGATGCTGCCTGAGGTTCAGAGCTCCTCCTGAGTCCACTCCAGTGTACTGTCCACTGAAATCCTCCAGTTCTTGTTTATTTTTGTTTAGGCTACTGTTTCTATTTCGTTAAAAGGAAGTTTATTTTTCTGTGGCAAGAGTTCTCTTGTGCCGTTTTTTGCTATTGCATCAGCAGCTCATTGCCTTCAATGCCAACGTGTGAGGGTATCCATTGACGAGTACAGACATTGTTCCTGGAGCAGGAGCTCTTACAGGATAGCATCAGCCAGGCCAGCTGAACCCTGTTTTTTTTTAATAAGATTTTTACTGCTCCCCTTCCTCCTTTTTATCTGGGTTTGAACTATAGCACACGGGGGTTTAAAAATAATAATTAGTTCTAATACAATATAATGCGGCTTATGATTATAGAATGACGTTTGACAAGTCTTACCGCAAATGTTTCTTTTAACAGAACGAAATATTATAATTTATTTTAAGGAGAAATAACACTATTCCTATTCTTAGGGATGAAGTATGCAAGGAAGAATTGTGAAGAGTAATGATGAACGGAAAAATAAAAGTGTCCAGGGATAGGAATTTCTGTTCATCATTACTCTTCAGAATTCATCCTTTCATACTTCATCCCTTTTTCAAGGAGAGGAATAGTCATTATTTAACCTTAAAATAAATTATGATATTTTGTTCTGTTAAAAGAAACATTTGCGGTAAAACTTGTCAAACATCGTTCTATAGTTCTAATTATATCTGTAGTCCCCCCCCCCCCCCCCCCAATAAATATAGAATTCGAAGTAATAAACAGAAATGTTTGTTAATTATAAGCAATTTTTTTTTTCAGTAAAATCCCCAATCAATGACTGTAAAAAAAGAAGGTTCAGTATAATACAACCTATTACAAAATCTAAAGCTCACTATAATTTTAACACTTATTTAAATTTATTCAAATTTACCTTCTTTAGTTTCCAACTCCAAGGAGAATGAATTAGAGATAGAAATTTGAAAGTAAATTAATATTCAGATTTTGATAAGGCACAATTTGGAAGATAGTTTATAAACACAAGGTAATAAGACCAAGAGCCAAAAATAAATATATATTATATTACATCATCAGACAAAAGTACTGAATGATGATGTGAAACTGAAAGAAGTGATGATGGTGACAATGCTGTTACTGAAACATCACACACTATTTAGATTTGGTATGATAAGGCACAATTTGGATTATAGATTATAAACACAAGGTAATAAGACCAAATCCAAATAAATAAATAGTGTGTGACGTTTGGGTAACAGCGTTGTTACCGAAACGTCACACACTATTTATTTATTTTGATTTGGTCTTATTACCTTGAGATTTGGTGGACCTTGTGTTTAATATTCAGATTTTAAAAAACAAAGTTTTTAACAAATTACACAGTGCAGTTGAATTCCAGAGGCTACACACACCGGACGGAGAGATTGACCACTTACTTGAGAGCTTCAATGATCTCGGCCTCTCCAATGACTTTGCTCCTGGCCACATCGATGAAGCCCAGACCCTAGGACACATCGTACCACATGTCTAATTATAATTATCAGTCTTGATAAAGCACAATTTGGATTATAGATTATAAACAATAAAAAGAAAATTTTAAAGAGAAAAGAGTTTTTTTTTCCACTTTTAATTCTGCGAATAATATTTTAGAGTTCTTAGAAAACTATCTTATCTGCTATCTTATTTACACACTTGATAACGGTAACTATTTAAAACATGCTGTGGTAAAGTGATAAGGCACAATTTGGATTATAGATTATAAACACAAGATAATAAGACCAAATCCAAATAAATAAATAGTTTGTGACGTTTCGGTAACAACTCTGAAGATGGTAACAACGCTGTTACCAAAACGTCACACACTATTTATTTATTTAGATTTGGTCTTTTTACCTTGTTTTTATGCTGTGGTAAAATTTCTCATTTGCGGGCTGATCAGGAAATCAACTTCTGCAGCAACCCATTTAAACGCACTATGCAATCTCTGCTGTACTTTTGTGGTTGTTTGTCTGAGTGTAGTGGTACCATCACTACTAACCCTTGATATAAGACCTCAGTTTCAAATTTTTTTTATTATTAACAATTTTTTTTATTTAAAACTTTTTTATTTTTACAAAAAGAAAATCTATCTTTTACAAGCACTTGTTAAATCATTCCCACTTTATCTAATACTAGCGGACGTACCCGGCTTCGCCCGAGGTTTTACCCGAGTAAAGGTTTGTCTAACGAACATTTGCCCGTGTTTTACCCGAGTAAAGGTTTGTCTAACGAACATTTGTTAAAACAATTCTCTATAAACTTATAAAAAAAAAGATATATTTTGATAATTTGAAACTCGTAAATTTGAATCTCTCGATAAAGTGAACATTTTTCCCCGGTCCCTGTGTGCCGTGTCATCCTGAATTTTGTCTTTCATAATTTTCTACATTACAAAATTATCGTTTTATCTAGTGAACATATTTTCCCGGTCCCTTGAAAAATACTCGATAAGTTGAATAAAATCATGGTCGTGAATCTCTCGATAAAGTGATTATTTTTTCCCGGTCCCTGTGTGCCGTGTCATCCTGAATTTTGTCTTTCCTAATTTTCTACATTACAAAATCATCGTTTTATCTACATATTTTCCCGGTCCCTTGAAAAATACTCGATAAGTTGAATAAAATCATGGTCGTTTATGGAAGATGGACGTAGTTCCCGGAGGTCACCCGCCCCCCGCTTGCGAGTTAAAGCTACAAATCTGCAAATAACTCTAAGGATATTTAAGATATTCAAGAAATTATTTTTCGTAAACCTTTTCGGGGATATGCCTAATAATATCCCAAATTTTCACGGCGATTGGATGTATGGTTTTTGAATCCATAGAGGACACACACACAGACACACAGACATTCAATTTTATATATATAGATTCTTATCTAATCAACACCTGTCTTTCTTTTATCTTCTCTGGTCTGGGGAATCTAGCCTTTTGTGAACAACCTTGGTGGCGTGCAGCACCTTGGTACTTTGCTATAGTGCATTACGGCTTGTCTGCTTGCTACACTCATTTTTGGTGTCGAAAATCATACACTTTGGTTAGTAGCCTGTAAAACCATATTCTCTCTGTTTTCTCATTCAATACTTTTGTCTAATGATGGTAACAATGCTGTTACCGGAATGTCACACACTATTTATTTGGTCTTATTACTTTGTATAACCCTTGGGTTTTTTAATTATAGGAAGGTTGGACTGTATTACTGATCTCATTGAGAATAATGCTTATTTACAATGTTGGCTTGTAAAAATAACACACACACACACAAATGGTAATATTACAATAAAATAAGACCTAATCCAAATAATTAAATAGTGTGTGACGTTTCGGCAACAGCATTGTCACCATCATCAGACAAAAGAATAAATGAGAAAAAAAAATATCACAGCAAGTTCTTAAATAGTACTGTTATCAAGTGTTTAAACAAGATAACAGATAAGGAAAAATGTTTTTTTAAGACAACTTGAAATATTCTTAGAATTAAAAGTGGATTATTATATATATATTTTTAAATATAATTAAAGGCATATCTGTAAATATCATTTATATTTCCTCCTTCTTCCATTCTATTAATTAAAGCACATGTCTTTTGAATAAAAAAGGTTTCGTTTTTTTTTGTGAAATGTCTCTGAATTCATAATATAGTGTCCATGGGTACAAAAACATCCTTAAAAAAATATAGCCCAACTTCTTTAATCCAAGGGATCAGAATTTTGTTTGAATTAAAGTCTGCGATGAATTATATAGTTGGCTAAAATAAATAAGCTGACTGGGATTTAAAAAAAAAGGTTTGAATTAATGTTGGCTGTATTGAAGAGGTGATAATGTAATTTTTAAAAGCATTCCATCTTTAAAGAGAAAAAGAAAAAATAAGGTAATAAGACCAAATCCAAATAAATAAATAGTGTGTGACGTTTTGGTAACAGCGTTGTTACCAAAACGTCACACACTATTTATTTATTTGGATTTGGTCTTATTACCTTGTTTTATAATCTATAATCCAAATTGTGCCTTATCAGAAAAAGAAAAAGATTAACATTTGAAATAACTTCCATTGAAATATTTGACACAAGAAAATAAGACATAATCCTAAATAATTTAATAGTGTGTGACGTTTCGGCAAAAGCATTGTCACCATCATCAGACAAAAGAATAAAAACATATAAAATACAAAATACAAAAAATAAAATGTATTTTATTCTTTTGGTTGATGATGGTGACAATGTTGTTATCGAAACGTCACATACTATTAAATTAAAAAATAGCATATCCTGACCAGGAGCAACATGTGCTTTACAGAAGGCAGAGCGCCATCTGGTGGAACAGAAATCAACTAAACATTAAATTATTTGGATTAGGTCTTATTTCCTTGTATTATAATCTACTAGACGGGTGACCCGGGCTTCGCCCCGGGATTGACCCGTGTGCATATCTACCCGAGTGATATATATTTAGATAAGTTTTTTTTATAATTGTTTGTTATTAGCATTATCTATTTGTTTGCATCAGCATAATTTAATCTAATCTTTGATAGAGGGCGCTGTTCGTGAGCTAAGTAGAATAATTTGAATATATAGTTCTAATAATTGATTTATATATTTTTTAAAATAGCCTATCGTCTTCCCCGTATTTTTTTTACCTATGTATGGAAATTTTGGTTTCAATTAGTGAAATACTGCAAATTTGTATACCGGACATACAAACAAACAAACATTGATTTTTATATATATAGATAATCCAAATTGTGCCTTATCAACATTGAGATATTTGTACTTTATTGTTAAAACAGATATCACAAATGGCACACTAAAAGTTAATTTAGCTATAATACTAAACACAATATAAGCTTAGAATATAATCATTTGCTGGCAATTTTAGATAATAATGTAAATGTCCATGTATGAGTATCTTTTTTAATAAATGTTTTTTTAACTTTCGGAATAACGCCCTTCTACAGGAAAATTGATACAAAATGAAACTTAACTATGCTATGGCAAACACAAGGTTGCTATGGCAAGTTATATGTACATTATAAAATGTACACTTTGTATGTAAATATAATTTATCAATTCTAAATAGGTTAAAAAAACACAGCTGATATTATGTAAATTTTATAATGTACATATAACATAAAAGAAAATAAGACCTAATCCAAATAATTTATTAGTGTGTGACGTTTCGGCAACAACATTGTCACCATCATCAGACAAAAGAATAAAATTTTATTCTTTTGTCTGATGATGGTGACAATGTTGTTGCCGAAACATCACACACTAATAAATTATTTGGATTAGGTCTTATTTTCTTTTATTATAATCTATTATCCAAATTGTGCTTTATCGTACATATAACATATTTATTTATTTACTTGACATATCGGACGCGATATCCCAGCTTGGGATACTTGCGCCTAAATACATTTTATCAACCTATATACAATTCAAAAACAGAACTAAAAACAAAATTAAAACTAAAGGTTGGTTTTCTCAAACAGAAAAGAAAATCTAAAATGAAGTTACAAAAATTATTGAATTTTACATAAGTGTCTTTGTTATATACAAATTCGTAAATTTCTTCGATGGGATAAAAATGATTACTTCTGTAGCTGTGAAAGATCGGACATTCAATTAATAAATGTATTGAGTCTTGGTTTTCTTTTCCACAAAAGCAGCTAGGATCATCCATTGCCCCGATTCTCGACAGAACTTCTCCAAAATTACCATGATTTGTGATGAACTGTAAGTTATAAAAAAATATATATATGTCATAATTTGTATATAATTAAATGCAACCCCGACCCACTATGTATGTACCATGTATGATTTTCGAAGACTTAATAAAGAACAAGGTAACTGGAGGGAAGCAAGTAGCATTAAGATATAGGAAGTAGACCTAAGGCTGGCACGACTATTCTGGGCACCCCTGTGTCAATATTGCAGGGGCAGAGACCGGACGTCTCTAGTGACCGCAGAAGTTATTTTAGCCAAGATACACTCAATACTTCCTGACAAAACAGGACGTCTCTAATGACCAGAAGTTATAAATGTTAAAACTAGCATTCAATACTTCCTGACAAAGCAGGATGTATTTTGATAGCCGCGGAAGTAAATAAAGTCAAATAAACACGAGACTTCCTGACCCAAGCCGGGCGTAACTAATATCAAAGGAAACCGCGGGCCAATCAAAAGACAGTACCTTAAGTAGGTCAACCAATAGGAAAAGATCATGTGACATCTCTCGACCAATCAGAGAGAAACTGAGGCTTGGTGTTAAATCGGAAAACAAGAATGAGGAGTGAGGTTTTCGCTCTCATAGGAACAACACCTGCAGTAGTGATTTAGCTTCCAAGAAGGTGACATCTGCTCTAGACCTCTCTCCCTCTGCTCATCCCACAGCTAAGTACAATCACCGCCATGTGATCAACTAATTAATAAGTCAAATCGCTCAGCTCTTCTCAAGCTTTCTTTCCTCCAACCCAGTTGCCTTTTAATTTCAAACCCCATCACGTGTCCTGATTATTCCTAACTGTGTACTTCACTTACCACTCAACGACTGCGCTTCAACCAATCCTCACCATTCAAATCGAACAACAAGAAATTCCGCAACGATATTGCCACAGAACGGTTAAGTCGACAGGATTCTATAACAGTGTAATACATCAAATATTATAGTGTAATAACAACAATATCATCATATTACATATATTTTTTTTTTTTTGAAAATAGAGCAATCCATAAATAACTCTTTAATTAAAAAGGCATATATTGGATCAAAATATCATTTATTTTACCAATATTTCAGTTGGTTGAACCCCAACCTTTATCAAGGTATTAAAACATGTGTTTTAATATCTTGATAAAGGTTGGCATTCAGCCAACTGAAATATTGGTAAAATAAATGATATTTTGATCCAATATAAGCCTTTTAAATTAAATATATATGTAAAATTGTTGCAAATGTGATCCTGCCGACGTATGGATAAACTGGCAGTCGTGTACGTGAGGCGAGTGTTGATGTTCTTCCCACACGCGGACAACAAGAAGCAGAGGCAGGGCTAGATGTTAACACCGAGAGTGATCAGGAACAGCCCACGGGACAGAGGTAGAGGCCATGACACAAACTTGGATGCTTATCACCGAGTCATGTAGGGAGAGACTGAGCAAGACAGAAGCCGTCTGCCGTTAAACACACCCTAGAACCATCTGCTGACCCCCTGCCAAAACCTGTCCTGTTTACAGGGGGGTCGTCTATAAAAATGTCCCTCGGGCCCCACATGGGCTTGACGTTGCCTTTTTCCTCCCCCCTGTCCCTGTCACCAGCTGACCGAACACTCTTTGGATCTTTATTTTGACATCAACATCTTTAGTTTTACATACAAGTAGGGGGTTTAAATACAAAGAGTTTATATACAAAATATGGGGTGGTAGTAAATAGAAATAGTGTACATTTTAATAGAAGGGTAGGATATTATAAGGTATCGGCTTTAACTAATTGGAAGATATGTGACATATACTAAAAGTGTCATACAGTTTAAAATATACTATATATATATATATATAACAGGCTAAATCAATGTTTAGTTGATTTCTGTTCCACCAGATGGCGCTCTGCCTTCTGTAAAGCACATGTGCTCCTGGTCAGGATATGCCATTTTTAATATATATATATATATATATTAAAAATAAAGAAGGCATCTCCTGACCACAAGCACATGTGCTTTTTAGATGGCAGAGCGCCATCTAGTGGAGTAAAAATAAACTAAACGTTTATTTAGCTTACTCCGAGATATTTGGCCAACCCAATTTCTTGATAAATCAAGAAAAGCCATCCACGAACGCGTTTCGCGCTGTTGGCGCTCGTCAGCGTGGAGAAGGCTGTAACCATTGCGACCAAAAATATTTATTGGACCCAATGGCTTCCCGAGAAATCAAGAATTGGGTATTTAAGGCCAAATTTGCGTAAAGACGCTTAACACATGAAAAAACAATAGAAAAAAATAGAAGATAAGTGGGTCAGGTGTTGATATTAAAAATAAAGAAGGCATCTCCTGACCACAAGCACATGTGCTTTTTAGATGGCAGAGCGCCATTTCTTGATTTCTCGGGAAGCCATTGGGTCCAATAAATATTTTTGGTCGCAATGGTTACAGCCTTCTCCACGCTGACGAGCGCCAACAGCGCGAAACGCGTTCGTGGATGGCTTTTCTTGATTTATCAAGAAATTGGGTTGGCCAAATATCTCGGAGTAAGCTAAATAAACGTTTAGTTTATTTTTACTCCACTAGATGGCGCTCTGCCATCTAAAAAGCACATGTGCTTGTGGTCAGGAGATGCCTTCTTTATTTTTAATATCAACACCTGACCCACTTATCTTCTATTTTTTTCTATTGTTTTTTCATATATATATATATATATCTATAATACATTTTCGGATTTTTTGCCATGTTTTTTTTTTTTAATAAAGAGAAGTGTGTGAATATAACTTGGCATAGCATAGTTAAGTTTCATTTTGTATCATCAATTTCTTGTAAAAGGGCGTTATCCTGAAAGCTCGAAAAATGTTTATTAAAAAAGATACTCATCCTTGGACGTTTATTATCTAAATATAAGCTTTCAAGCTACATGAATCTTTTTCAGACATCTTGAAACAAATTTTGTTATCTTGTATAAGATGTCTGAAGAAGGAAGGCCATGTAGCTTGGAAGCTTACATAATTTATTGTTATATGTAAAAAACAGAGAGTTCCTTAGCTCTATGTGAACAATACCTTGTTGACACAAGGTAATAAGACCAAATCCAAATAAATAAATAGTGTGTGACGTTTCGGTGACAGCGTTGTTACTATCTTCAGACAAAAGTACTGAATGAGAAATTTTACCACAGCATGTTTTAAATAGTTACTGTTATCAAGTATGTAAACAAGATAGTAGATAAGAAGAAGATAGTTTCTGAGAAACACAGAATATTATTCTTGAATTAAAAGTTGAAAAAACACCCTTTTTTTTTTTTATCTGCTATCTTGTTTACACACTTGATAACAGTAACTATTTAAAACATGCTGTGGTAAAATTTCTCATTTAATACTTTTGTCTGAAGATGGTAACAACACTGTTACCAAAACATCACACAGTATTTATTTATTTGGATTTGGTCTTATTACCTTGTGTTTATAATCTACTAGCCGAATGACCCGGGCAACGCCCGTGTTTTACCCGATTGAATGTTTTGATTCAAATACTATTTGTTACAATTATAAATTGGCGCCTTAAATAAATGCATATTTTAGTTAATAACTATAGCCTATGTGCTTTATCTGTCTATGTACTGTTGGCTTCCGTAGGCGTCTCTTACTGGGAAAAAGAAAGAGAGGATTCCATTTGGTTATTAACTAATATATGCATTTAATTAAGGAGCGACCCGCTCCAACACAATAGTTACAGAAATGGGGGGGGGGGGGGGCAAAGGTGGCGTGATCGTAGCCGACCAATAGGAGGGCGCCATTCCAACAAACCGTGACAGAGGCCATGCATGACGCTCGTAACTGTATATAGAATAATCCAAATTGTGTCTTATCATTACCTTCTATATTTTAGCCATAGATTTGGCCCAGCCACTTTGCCAGCTAAACACCTCTTTGGCAGATTGTCAAGATTCCATTAGATCCTGTGTGGATCTCATGGAATAAAGTCTGTCCTAGGCTGACGAGTTTGACTTTACAGTTACAAGTATGCTAGAGAATCCTGTTTGGTTACTTGCACTCACTGGTGGGTTTGGACTTTTGCAAGGGCCATTAGAGAATTTTTTTTATTTTGAAAAAAAGTGCCCAATGCTGGATTACTAGAGAACAAATGATTACTAGAGAATTGATACAATCAACAGATTTTTTTATCCCTAGTACACCTGGTACAGGCCATGATAATCATGGTAGGTAGTATTTAGCAAATTGCTTTTACTGTAAATGTACCACATGTCTACATATGTGGAAAGCAGTTTGACTTTACAATTACAAGTATGCTAGAGAATCCTGTTTGGTTACTTGCATTCACTGGTGTGGGTTCAAACTTTTGCAAGGGCCATTAGAGAATATATATATATATTTTTTTTTTTGAGTGCCCAATGCTGGATTCGATCCTGGGTCGTGGCAGTGGTAAATAAGAAGAATGATAAAAATTAATGGTGAGAGAGGAGGAAGAACATACCTTCTTGCAGGACTTCAGGAGGCTGGTGGTGAGAATATTCTTGGTGCTGGGGGTGTAAGGCAGGGCATTGACGATGTAGTCGGCCTTGGTGACAACCTCACTGATGTCTGTGCTCACCCTGAGCACCGGTATACTTTAGCCATCTGTACTATAATCTACATCTCAAATAGACAGCATCAAACAGTACTAACAAGATTTAGAACAGGCCATCTCAAGCCATTGAAGATAGAAAATAACAACAAAATCTACTCCATTTGCCCAAAATGTTGCTTGTCACCTACAGCTTCAGAACACATTTTGGCTTGCATTAGATGCACTATACAGGACCTTTGGGAGAGGCCGCTGCTTATCATAAAACAGCTCGAAGAGCATGAATTCATGGAATTCGTGTACTCTACACAAGGGGATAAGAAACAACAACAACACTATAATCTACACCTTTGTGCAGAAAAAAATATCTCCATGCGAACCACTACAAAATGTTATTTTTAATGCCACTTTAAATGAACCCACCAACAAACAATACCAAAATCCAGAATACTTAAAACAATTATCATTAGAAATAATTAATATAACATTCTTTAAAAAATGCAATAACTATCTATACCGATGGTAGCAGAGACGAGCTAGGCCACACTGGCAGTGGCTGTCTCATCAAAACCACAAATGGCATTGAGAAAATGAACAGAAGAAACCCAGATTTTTGTTCAGTCTTCAGATCAGAACTTATAGCCATCTATGAAGCCTTAAAAAATCCATCAGAAATACTAATTATCAAGATATCTGGATTCTCACTGATAGTAGAAGTGCCATACAACACTTGAGTCACACAGGGGAACTCAGAGACAAAGTAAGCAGGAACATAATTGGTTATCTCCAAAAACTCTCAAAAACCTCAAAAATTCACCTTCAATGGATACCCTCACACGTTGGCATTGAAGGCAATGAAGCTGCTGATGTGCTAGCGAAAAAAGGCACAAAAGAACCCTTGCCACAGAAAAATAAACTTACTTTTAAAGAAATAGAAACAATAGCCAAAACAAAAATAAACAAGAACTGGAGGATCCCACCTAAGCACAGTTGGTACATTCTAGGAGCAAAGGTTCCCCAGGCCTCAAAGGCCCATTAACCGAATACCTTTGCTGCTTACAAGGTCACACAGCCAAAAAGAATGATGCATTCTCCATGCACCGAGCGGCCTTTGGTAGGCCCCTCGCGCCCGCCAGTATGGTCCGGCTACAATGGGGTTGACCATTCACCCACAGGCGTCTCCGAGAGTTCATTGGCTAGGTTGCTGACCGAGCCCTCTCGTTCGGACTTAGTTAAACCCGTCCTACGCTCCAATAGGACTCCCCCCCCTTTAGCCCTCGTACCCTTATCCAGTACTCCCTGAATCTGCCGTGGAATCAAGGACCTCTGAGGCACGAGGTTGACGCGGGGAAACCAACGCGGAGGCGGGGGGGTGGTACTACTGTGTGCACCCCTTGGTTTTTCATGGCGCGCACGACAAGGACGCTCCCAATGGCGCACACACAGAGCGAAGACCCAAGAGTTTCAAGACTCGTGCGTCTCACGCCAGCTGCCCAAGGGCCGAAGCCAGCTTACAGCTTCACTGACTCCGGCCAATAGCACTCCGACGTAAGGCAAACACGCGGAGTCGCCTCTCCACTCACTCCCCTCTAGAGTGATTGTAGAGGGTGGGAAAACTTCTTCCCCACGCACAGTTGGTACAGTGGAGTGAACCCAGGAGGAGCTCTGAACATCAGAAATAGACAGCATCAAACAACACTAACAAGATTTAGAACAGGCCATCTCAAGCCATTGAAGATAGAAAATAATAACAAAATTTATCCCACTTGCCCAAAATGTAGTTTGGTACCTGCAGCTCCATAACACATTTTGGCTTGCATTAGATGTACTAAACAGGACCTTTGGGAGAGGCCGCTGCTCATCATAAAACAGCTCGAGGAGCATGAACTCATGGAATTCGTGTAATCTTTACACAAGGGGATAAGAAACAACAACACACCTTTGTGCTTATATATACGTATTGTAGGCCCATTTTATTCATGCTCTCTGATTAGCTGTTCACTATCCAGTGACCTTAATCAGCCATTCAGCATTGAGTACATTTGTCAATTAGCATTGCAGTTTTATCTTTACCTCAAAACTTTCATTGACAATGAAATGTTAACGTCAGTCAATATTCTCCGGAATGTGGCCCCTAAATAAGGTGACTTCCTCTCTATAGTGACCACTTTTTAAAAATATAATTGGTTTTCTTTTATCTCTTGAAGGCAGCTTCTCCTAATTCTATAAAGCCATCTCTGTCATTAATAATTGGAGCTGCTGATAATTGGGTCATTGATAATTGGAGCTGCTGATAATTGGGTCATTGATAATTGGAGCTGCTGATAATTGGGTCATTAATAATTGGAGCTGCTGATAATTGGGTCATTGATAATTGGAGCTGCTGATAATTGGGTGATTAATAATTGGAGCTGCTGGTAATTGGGTAATTATTTATTGATAAATGGGAGCAAGTAGTCCACAGAGAAGATTAATAGACAACTAGGCTTCATACAACTTCAGTGGTATGACATCAACTTACACATCGCAGTAATGACACATCTCCTCCGAAGTCTTGGGGTTCTTGCAGAGGCCATACACCTCCGTGCTCTCCCAGAACTTCAGGAACTTGGCAACTGAAAGATAACAAAGAGTTTTTTTTTTATAGATGGAAATTTTGCCAGGAGGATATTGATCTATAAAATATAATGGATGTCTCTTCCTTCAAAAAAAAATATGTTAGAACTAATCACCATCTCAAGAGAACTCCGCCTTTGCCGGTCCCAAGCCCGGATGAAAAAGGAGGAGTATGAGCAGTAACAAATTCGGTAAAAAAACCTAGGCTCAGCTGGCCCGGCTGATAGTACCCTGTAAGGGCTCCTAATCCAGGGATACAGGATGAGCAGCGTTTGTACTCCATGTTAGGAGCAACTGCACATGGCATCTGTTCCTCATGTCAGAGGCGGGCATTTCTTTTGAAGCTAAGTCAGCCTGCCACTGAGTAGTGCTCCCAGTCTTAATGATAAAGGCAGATGCATTCTACTTTACTCAGTCATGATGGTTGTCAAACAGACACCATCAGGGTCACAACTTGATATCCTAATATGATTGAGTGGAGATGAGAAAGAAGAAGACCATCTCAAGGCCACAACACCAGCTTTGGAAAACTGAGAAGTACCTACCGGAGACCATGGTTTCAGGCTAATGGCCCTTGTCAGTCTATCCATGGATGTGAAGCCGAAACGACTGTAGACACTCTTTTCCCAAATCCGCATGAAGATCTCCAAGAGAAATACAGTCAGAAGATTGCCTCGCGAGTTGAAGAGACTAGGCAGCTAGCAAGATTATAAACCTTGAAAGTCCAAGAAAAGGACAAGGCCAGATATGATTCAAAGCCCGAGGCAATGGATTACAACGTCAGTGACCTGGTATGGATTTTCATCCCGATAAGAAAGGTGGGACTCTCAGAAAAACTGATGAAAAGGTACTTTGGGCCATACAGGGTTAGTCAGAAACTCTCTGACGTGACCTTCGAAGTTGAACCTGTGGACCAACCAACCAGGAGACACCAAACAAGATACCTGGTCCATGTACTGAGAATGAAACCCTACCTTGACCCTGAGGACTAAGCTGATCTGTTCAAGTGATAATTACAGCGGGACGCTGTTCATCTAGGAAGGGGGCAATGTCACTGAATAATTATTTTAAATATTCTGTTGTTTATCATCATAAATATTTGCATAGTCATCAACCCTTACCATGCTTGTTTATTATTACTTGTAAATAAATTTTAGAAATAGTTTGCATTCTAATCAATAAATTATTTTAACTTAAACTTTTGCAATACTCGTTATCACTACCATGACAATATTAAAAAGAATAAATGAAAGAATTTGAAGCAATGTGAAAAACTTTGCTTTTAATTACTTATAAGAAAGGCTTTCGGGAAGGTCAAAAACTTGTACAGACTTCCAAAAGGCTTGTAAAAGACTTTGCGTTCTAAGACAAGGCAGAAGTTATCACAAATAGAATTTGATAATTTGAAGCAATGAAAAACTTTTGTGTTTTTAATACAGTATAACCTCCCTTTAGTGGACACCACGCTAGCGTACACCTCTCCACAAAGGACAGTTCTTATTTTCAAAATTACCATTTTTACTATTTAGCAACTCTCCAGTAAGAGAACACCTCTCCCTAAAGGACACTTTGGCTCTGCAATTAGGTGTCCTTTACAGGGAGGTTCTACTGTACTTATAAGAAAGGCTTTCAAGACTGTCAAAAAACTTGTACAGACTTCCAAAAAGGCTTGTGTTCAAAGACAGAAGTTATCACAGCTAGAACTCACTCTCTGCCCCGATAGTGCCTGTGCCCAAGATGGCAATCTTGAGGTCCCTGACACTGCGGAAGATCCTGTTTCCTTTCTTACCCTCCCCCAAGCGGGCATCCCTGCAGCACAGAGCTCAGTGAATGGTGGACTCAGGTCCGTGGACTCACCAGTGGGCCATCTGCTGATTGAGGAAGCACTGCGGCAGCTTCCTCTCCTGGCTGATGATCTGGCCAATGACGTACTCTGCCACCATCTCTCCAATCTTGGAGTTTACCCCGTGGGTGTACATAAACGTAGGCAGCTGGACAGCAGGGAGGAGGTGAGGGATGGAAGCAAGTAGACAATTTACGTATTGAGATATCTCAATGAATGGCAAATAAATATCTTTATTCAATCCAATACAGTAGAACCTCCTAAAGGACACCTAATTTCAGAGCTAAAGTGTCTTTTAGAGAGAGGTGTCCTCTTACCGGAGAGTTGCAAAATAATAAAAATGATAATTTTGCAAATGAAAACTGTCCTTTGTAGAGAGGTGTCCTCTAGTGCGAGTGTCCTCTCATGGAGGTTTTACTGTATAAGCCTTTTTATTACCTAAAAAGAAAAAGCGAATTTATTACAGTAGGGACCTTAGCCTAAAAAATGGCTAAAAACTCAAGTCTCTCCCAGAGGTGGTTTCTCATAGAGACTCATGCCTGAGTTGAAAGACTCCTTATGACTTGGCCTGATTACACACAATTGTGGTGACTCTATTTCACAGAGTTTAAAGAAAGATCATCAGCAGTCTTCAGCATTTGTCAGGCGATACAGAGCCAGAAATATCCTACTTCACTTATGGCGATGGCTCAACGCAACTGCAAGAGCTAGAGAGATGAATGATTGTGTAATTCTTACCCAACAATAAACACAAGGTAATAAGACCAAATCCAAATAAATAAATAGTGTGTGATGTTTTGGTAACAGCGTTGTTACCATCTTCACACAAAAGTTCTGAATGCATTCAGCATCTATTCAGCATTTTGTCTGAATATTGTAACAAGGCTGTTAACGAAATGTCACACACTATTTATTTATTTGAATTTGGCCTTATTACCTTGTGTTTATAATCTATAATCCCAATTGTGCCTTTGCCCAGCAATATAATTGTAAAACTATTTAAGAAAAAAAAAGGCATTTCATTATTGTGCAACTGAAAGTTGCTCATGGCTTGCACCATCTATCGGAATAAATATCAACTATTCGTTGAATTTAATTATTCCAGAATTGGCCAAATATTGATTCTTGATTAATCCAGAAAAGCTAACCATGCAGCGTTTCGGGCTGTTGGCCCTCATCAGCATGGTGCAAGCTGTACCTCAACGACCCAAAAAAACTGGTCATTCAGGCATCCTGAAAAATCATGAAATGGACAATTAAGACCAGAATTGCGTGAGAATGCAAACAATGTGAAAAAATAGTACGAATGTGATATTGTACTGGGATAAAAGGTGCATAAATAAGGACAAAAAAAAAAGTAAAACTATTTGGTGAAAGAAAGAGTGCACAGAATTAAACAACTGGTTTCCTATTCTGACAGATCAACTCCATCAGTTACCTGTAGAATAATATTCCTGCATTGATTCAAAGATCCTGTTTGGCTTCAATCTCAAGAGGATTTAAGTTAAATTTGAGCGAAAGGTATTTAAAATTAAGAAGATTTTCACGATGAGCTCCTTTTTTTTTTTATTAGTGTTAGCTTTCAAGTGAAAATATATCTTCGTCGACAGGCTTAAATAAAATAAACATATTGACCATTTCCAACTTGGACTGTCTTGGAAGTATATGCTCATAGCGTGGAGAGATATTTACAACCTGAATTTGAAAAATCATTTAGAATATATAATAGCTATATATATTTCTGTGTTTTACTCTAATATCAGGGGTAAAGGAATGGGTATATTTTTAATTTGAGAGGAACAAGAGTTAATAAACTGTGAGGAAAATGGATATATGGACTTCTAAGGGATCAATACTGTGTGGGCAACTCGATTGAACATTTTAGGAAGCAAAGTATCAACTATTGGAATAAGTATCAAGTCACCGATAGTCTTCACACAGGGGCAATTTTTCCAAGATTCCATAAGGAGACACAAATGAAATCTTTCTCCATATTTCACCAAGAAGTACATTAACTGTAAGTGAAAGTGTATTTATAAATCTGATATTCTTATGGCTTTCTTCTTCAGGGATCAAACTATTGGAATGCAAACTTCCATGTGTCTGTTTAAAAATAATTTAATAGGGAGTGTTCCATTTCCAAAAGATCCTGGTGGCTCGAGTGAACATTTTAGGTAGCAAAGTGTCAGCTATTGGAATAAATATCAAGTCAGTGTTTAACAATAGTTCTTGGTAAAGGATACTTTCGATAAAAATAATCCCTTGAATCAATATTAAAATAAAAACATATTTTAAATAAAAATATTTTTAAAAGAATCTTTTCCCTGGAGGCTTTATGTTTTTATTTTAATAAAGGATACTTTACCATTGAAGCCTCTATGCCATTATCCTTTTCTTATTTTTTTTTCTTATCCCTAGTACATGTGGTACAAGCCATGATAATCATGGTAGGTAGAAGTAGGCGACTGCTTTTACTGTAAGTGCACCACATGTCTCTACACATGTGAAAAGCAGTTCGACTTTGCACTTACAAATGTGTCAGAGCCCTGTTTGGTTACTTGCACTTGTTGGTGGGGTTGGACTTTTGCAAGAATCGGGGAGCCATTGGAGCATTTTTTTTTTAATTAGAAAAAGTGTCCAATGCAGGAATCAAACCCAGGTCGTAGCGGTCGAAAACCAATGGTTTAGACCATCCTTCCATCCTTTTGTTGTTTATACTTTAATAATTTCTATAAATCAGCAAACCAATTCAGCAGAAAACAGAGGAAGCCACAGACAAACAGAGAAACTTGTAGCTATCCATACCTGAGTTACATCTAGGAAGTCCAGGAAACATTCTGCACCTAGAAGCAACACACAGCCAGCTCAATAAGATGGGTCTCATTTATTACTTTAACAAAAAAAATATATATATATAACAACAAATATATATATACATATAACATATATATATATATAAATAAAAATATATATTGTCGCGTATAAGGCCTGAAAACATCTACAACCTCCGCCAATAGATGGCGCTTTCGCCTATTTCCCATCTGGAGCCAGCGTGGATATCGCCGACTGCTGCATTCCTGTTTCCTAGAGCAAATAGTTGTAAATATGTGTTTATATTGGCTCTGGTGTGTAAATAAATGTAAATAATCATTGGATGTTATTTTGGTTATATGTAATTTGTAATAAAAATTACAATAAAGGAGGAGCGTTAGAAGTCTCTGTGCCGGTTGCTGTTGTTACTCTCGCCATCGCCACATCGCTGCTGCTACTCTTCTGGTAAGTCTCTTGTGTCCCCCCCACCAGTGGTAAGGCCGAGAGATACTGCCAGAGGAAAAGAGTTCCACTTTAGTGGTGGTTCTCAGACATCTTTGGGTGCTCTGCAGGGTAAAGATGCAGAGGGAGAGCAACGGGAACCCCGAAAGGTAATCTACGACAGAGGAAGCGGCGTCGTCACAAAGAACCGGAGGGCAAGCGCACGACACTGGTGTCAGAAGTCACCAGGGGGCTCTTTTTAGATTTGCGGTTGCTGAAAAGGCCCATTGACGTGAGAGGCCAAGGAAGGCCTCTGAGCAGAACTTGCTGGCCGAGATCGTCCAGAGGCTACAGAGATACCAGGAGAAGAGGGACGAGGCAAAGCGCCGTAGAGAGGAAGCGTGGCTTCTTTTGGAAAAAGAATTCGAGGAAAGAAGGCTTCTTAGAAGCAAAGAGATACAGCAGTTGGTATCTCAAATGGAGGCCCACTTAAAGAGGGAGCCAAGTACGGCCCAGTCAACCTTGGGGAGTGATGTCGGCAAGGGCCGAGCAGAGTCCTGAGGGCTGGAGGTCGAGCCGGCTCACATGGAGATGGTCCATAGAGCGGAAGGCCTGATTGTGACACCTCCAGGACAGACCATGAATCTGCTTCAGACAGAGCCGTGAATGAAGCGGCCCCAGTAAAGGAAGCGGTTCCGGCGAGAGAGGCGGCTTTGGCATGAAAAGCGGTACCGGCGAGCAATGCCGCGAGAGAAGTGGTCCCGGCGAGAGAAATGGTCTTGGCCAGAGGAAAGGTCCCAGCGAGAGAAGTGGTCTCGGCGAGAGAGGTAGTCCCGGCGAGAGAAGCAGTACCATCGAGCAATGCCATGAGAGAAGTGGTGCCGGCGAGAGAAGCGGTACCGGCTTGGGACCAGCAAAGGCAGAGTTAGGCTTCTTTTTTTATTTTTAGGATTATTTCTCATAATATGCATTTAGGTGAGACAATTTTTTTGACATAATGACATTTTTTGCCAGTTAGTGATTATACAAGAGTATGTTATGCCCTTAAAGGATAGAAGAAGCTACAATCTGCCAAAATATATAAACAAAATCAAGAGTTATGGAAACAAACACAGAACTTCCAATTACATACTTAATTGGGAATCCAATCTAAGACTCAAAAAAGAAGGCCCTCTCCACCTGGCCAAAAGAAATGGATTTTTAAAATATAAAGTAGAAAAAAATTATTTATCAGAAAAAATTTCTCCATGCGAACCATTACAAAATGTTATTTTTAATGCCTCTTTAAATGAACCCACCAACAAACAATGCCAAAATCCAGAATACTTAAAACAATTATCATTAGAAATAATTAATAACATTCCTAAAAATGCAATAACTATTTATACTATGGTAGCAGAGACGAGCTAGGACACACTGGCAGTGGCTGTCTCATCAAAACCACAAATGGCATTGAGAAAATGAACAGAAGAAACCCAGATTTTTGCTCAGTCTTCAGATCAGAACTTTTAGCCATCTATGAAGCCTTAAAATCCATCAGAAATACTAATTATCAAGATATCTGGATTCTTACTGATAGTAGAAGTGCCATACAACACTTGAGTCACACAGGGGAACTCAGAGACAAAGTAAGCAGGAACATAATTGACTATCTCCAAAAACTCTCAAATACCTCAAAAATTCACCTTCAATGGATACCCTCACATGTTGGAATTGAAGGCAATGAAGCTGCTGATGTGCTAGCGAAAAAAGGCACAAAAGAACCCTTGCCACAGAAAAATAAACTTACTTTTAAAGAAATAGAGACAGTAGCCAAAACAAAAATAAACAAGAACTGGAGGATCCCACCTAAGCACAGTTGGTACAGTGGAGTGAACCCAGGAGGAGCTCTGAACATCAGAAATAGACAGCATCAAACAACACTAACAAGATTTAGAACAGGCCATCTCAAGCCATTGAAGATAGAAAA
The DNA here is from genome assembly GCA_030710605.1 of Cordylochernes scorpioides. Classification (NCBI taxonomy): domain Eukaryota; kingdom Metazoa; phylum Arthropoda; class Arachnida; order Pseudoscorpiones; family Chernetidae; genus Cordylochernes; species Cordylochernes scorpioides. Next base: position 76,090,187 of record CP092874.1, read on the forward strand.
TAATAACAAAATCTACCCCACTTGCCCAAAATGTAGCTTGGCACCTGCAGCTCCAGAACACATTTTGGCTTGCATTAGATGCACTAAACGGGACCTTTGGGAGAGGCCGCTGCTCATCATAAAACAGCTCGAGGAGCATGAACTCATGGAATTCGTGTAATCTTTACACAAGGGGATAAGAAACAACAACAACAACAACAACAAGAGTATGTAGCATGTTGAAAATACTCTTTGAGAAACACAAAGTAATAAGACCAAATCCAAATAAATAATTATAAGAATAAATAAATAATTTTAAAAATAATTAATTCTAAGAATAAAATATTCAGTGTTTCTCAGAAAACTATCTTCTTATCTGCTATCTTGTTTTTACACACTTGATAACAGTATTTAAAACATGCTGTGGTAAAATTTCTCATTCAGTATTTTTGTCTGAAAATGGTAACAACGCTGTTACTGGAACGTCACACACTATTTATTTTGGATTTGATCTTATTACCTTGTGTTTATAATCTGTAATCCAAAGTGTGTTTTATCAGCATGGCATGGCATGTGAGAATTGTCTTTTACTTGTTATTAAAGTTTAAAACATTTAAATTTATATATTTTATTCAATGAAGATCAAAATTACATAAGTATCACAAAAATTATAAATCATAACTATATAACATTAAGCCATCATTTACAGTTTGTTTGGTCACCAGTCCAATATATATATTTTTTTCAAAGACTAAATTATGAGATTAATTTATAAATGAAATATTATGCAAACAATTAAACAACTATATACATCCACAAGGTAATAAGACCAAATCCAAATAAATAAATAGTGTGTGACGTTTCGGTAACAGCGCTGTTACCAAAACGTCACACACTATTTATTTATTTGGATTTGGTCTTATTACCTTGTGTTTATAATCTATAAGCCAAATTGTGCCTTATCAACTATATACATCAAGAATGTCAGAAACTAAAACAGTATTTAATTATAAAACTATTTTAGTGGCGTATTATTCTTTTTAAATAAAACAATTTCTACTGTCCTTACTGCGATGAAAAAATTAAAGGGAGGGCCTGGCTCATCAGTGGTGAACCCTCCCAGCGCATTTCATCGCAGTAAGGACAGTAGAAATTGTTTTATTTAAAAAGAATAATACGCCACTAAAATAGTTTTATAATTTGATAACAGATGGCGCTCTAGTACATTAAAACAGTATTTCTAGAACGGTAAAATTTGGCTGAGCCTGGTGATTTAAAAAAAAAATACTTTATATACTAGGTCTTAAATAAGCACTACAAGTAGGAGGAGGTGCCATGGCATACTCACTGGTGTGCACCCCCTGAGCCCAGCGCAGGTTGGGCAGACAGTACAACAGCCGGGCCATCCAGTTGGTGTCCACGATGAGGATCTCTGCCTCTTGTAGGATGTACACCGTGTCTGTGGTCAGGCTGTCATAGTCTGGGCACATCACTCTTATTCCTCACTTTCTTTTATTATAACTCCGCTGGTCCCAAGCCCGGATGAAAAAGGAGCAGGGGGAGCAGTAACAAGCTCACTAAAAAACCTGGGCTCAGCTGGCTCTGCTGATAGCACCCTGTAAGGGCTCCTAATCCAGTGATACAGGATGAGCAGTTTTTGTAATCCATGTTAGGAGCGGCTGCACATGGCGTCTGTTCCTCATGTCAGAGGCGGCCATTTCTTTTGGAGCTAAGTCGGCTTGCCACTGAGTAGTGCTCCCAGTCTTAATGACAAAGGCAGACGCATTCTACTTCACTCAGTCATGATAGTTGTTTCTCAAGCTCTACAAGCTTGACACCCTAATATGATTGAGTGGAGATAAAGAAGAAGAAGACTTTTTTTATTAACATTTTGTGACATGGTGTGGTAAACACAAGGTATAATAAGACCACAAATTCAAATAAATTAGTCTGCCAAGGTGTGTCCCTATAGACATTTTATAAACATTGAATTGAGAGATCCTGTCCTTGTCTGGAGGAGGACTCTCTCAAGGTGGAGGAGTCTCCCTTCCTGAGAACAGTTTTTATATATTTCTATCAACAAATTGTAATTAATCACATTTATCTTTGTTTAAATTATCTTTGTTTTTGTAACAATTGAATAAAAGTGTCAATAAAATATATTGAATTGTCAATTGTCCAAATAGTAGTGCTCCCAGTTTTAATGACAAAGGCATTCTACTTTACCCAGTGTGGAGATAAGAAAGAAGAAGAAGACTTCACCCAGTGTGGAGATAAGAAAGAAGAAGAAGACTTCCCCCAGTGTGGAGATAAGAAAGAAGAAGACTTCACCCAGTGTGGAGATAAGAAAGAAGTAGACTTCCCCCAGTGTGGAGATAAGAAAGAAGACTTCCCCAGTGTGAAGATAAAAAAGAAGAAGACTTCCTCCAGTGTGGAGATAAGAAAGAAGAAGACTTCCCCCAGTGTGGAGATAAGAAAGAAGACTTCTCCCAGTGTGGAGATAAGAAAGAAGAAGACTTCACCCAGTGTGGAGATAAGAAAGAAGTAGACTTCCCCCAGTGTGGAGATAAGAAAGAAAAAGAAGAAGACTTCCCCCAGTGTGGAGATGGGAAAGAAGAAGTCTTCCCCCAGTGTGGAGATAAAAAAGAAGAAGACTTCCCCCAGTGTGGAGATAAGAAAGAAGGAGAAGAAGACTTCCCCCAGTGTGGAGATAAGAAAGAAGAAGACTCCACCCAGTGTGGAGATACGAAAGAAGACTTCCCCCAGTGTGGAGATAAGAAAGAAGAAGACTTCAGCCAGTGTGGAGATAAGAAAGAAGACGACTTCACCCAGTGTGGAGATAAGAAAGAAGAAGACTTCACTCAGTGTGGAGATAAGAAAGAAGAAGACTTCACTCAGTGTGGAGATAAGAAAGAAAAAGAAGACTTCACCCAGTGTGGAGATATGAAAGAAGAAGACTTCACCCAGTGTGGAGATAAGAAAGAAGTAGACTTCCCCCAGTGTGGAGATATGAAAGAAGAAGACTTCACCCAGTGTGGAGATAAGAAAGAAGTAGACTTCCCCCAGTGTGGAGATAAGAAAGAAAAAGAAGACTTCACCCAGTGTGGAGATATGAAAGAAGAAGACTTCCGCCAGTGTGGAGATAAGAAAGAAGACGACTTCACCCAGTGTGGAGATAAGAAAGAAGACTTCCCCCAGTGTGGAGATAAGAAAGAAGAAGTCTTCACCCAGTGTGGAGATAAGAAAGAAGTAGACTTCCCCCAGTGTGGAGATAAGAAAGAAGTAGACTTCCCCCAGTGTGGAGATAAGAAAGAAAAAGAAGAAGACTTCCCCCAGTGTGGAGATGGGAAAGAAGAAGTCTTCCCCCAGTGTGGAGATAAAAAAGAAGAAGACTTCCCCCAGTGTGGAGATAAGAAAGAAGGAGAAGAAGACTTCCCCCAGTGTGGAGATAAGAAAGAAGAAGACTCCACCCAGTGTGGAGATACGAAAGAAGACTTCCCCCAGTGTGGAGATAAGAAAGAAGAAGACTTCAGCCAGTGTGGAGATAAGAAAGAAGACGACTTCACCCAGTGTGGAGATAAGAAAGAAGAAGACTTCACTCAGTGTGGAGATAAGAAAGAAGAAGACTTCACTCAGTGTGGAGATAAGAAAGAAAAAGAAGAAGACTTCCCCCAGTGTGGAGATGGGAAAGAAGAAGTCTTCCCCCAGTGTGGAGATAAAAAAGAAGAAGAAGACTTCCCCCAGTGTGGAGATAAGAAAGAATAAGTATCCACCCAGTGTGGAGATAAAAAAGAAGACTTCCCCCAGTGTGGAGATAAGAAAGAAGAAGACTTCACCCAGTGTGGGGATAAGAAAGAAGAAGACTTCACCCAGTGTGGAGATAAGAAAGAAGACTTCAGCCAGTGTGGAGATAAGAAAGAAGAAGACTTCACTCAGTGTGGAGATAAGAAAGAAGAAGATTTCCCCCAGTGTGGAGATAAGAAAGAAGAAGACTTCACCCAGTGTGGAGATAAGAAAGAAGAAGACTTCCCCCAGTGTGGAGATAAGAAAGAAGAAGACTTCCCCCAGTGTAGAGATAAGAAAGAAGAAGACTTCACTCAGTGTGGAGATAAGAAAGAAAAATACTTCACCCAGTGTGGAGATAAGAAAGAAGACGACTTCACCCAGTGTGGAGATAAGAAAGAAAAAGAAGAAGACTTCACCCAGTGTGGAGATATGAAAGAAGACGACTTCACCCAGTGTGGAGATAAGAAAGAAAAAGAAGAAGACTTCACCCAGTGTGGAGATATGAAAGAAGACGACTTCACCCAGTGTGGAGATAAGAAAGAAAAAGAAGAAGACTTCACCCAGTGTGGAGATAAGAAAGAAGAAGACTTCAGCCAGTGTGGAGATAAGAAAGAAGAAGACTTCACCCAGTGTGGAGATAAGAAAGAAGAATAAGAGAATATAAAGAAACTTATCCCTGGAAGTCTGATGTTTCAACTTAATATTTGTTCTTGATATTTTGGAATGTGACATTTGGCTTTTGATAAAAAGAAACTCATTGTGAGAAATATTTATAGTTTTTGAAAAAATCAAAAATCTGTGGGCGGCATGAAATTCTAAGCAGAGTCAGACAACAAATTATTTATCGTAAAATCAACTTTTAATTACATTTATTTAATACAAATTATCAGAAGAGGTTCTTCTTCTTCCTTATCTCCACACAATCATATTAGGGTCTGGGTGAAGTAGAATGCGTCTGCCTTTGTCATTAAGACTGGGAGCACTACTCAGTGGCAGGCCGACTTAGCTCCAAAAGAAACGGTCGCCTCTGACATGATGAACAGACACAATGTGCAGCCACTCCTAACATGGAGTACAAACGCTGCTCATCCTGTATACCTGGATCAGGAGCCCTTACAGGGTACTATCAGCCGAGCCAGCTGAGCCCAGGTTTTTAAGTGAGCTTGTTACTGCTCCCTCTCCTCCTTTTTCATCCAGGCTTGGGAAAAGAGGTTAAATTGTTGTATACGACATGTTGATGTTCTTTTTTCTTTTTGTTATGGAGTGGTCAAATATCATTTTTATATTATAAAATGTTAGATTGATACGGCACAATTTGGATTATAGATTATAAACACAAGGTAATAAGACCAAATCCAAATAAATAAATATAGTGTTAATGTTAAAATAATAATAAAATAAATGTTAGATATATTATAGTATAAATATTTATATTTTATATGATTTATATTTAGAATGATGTATAATTATTTTTATTATATTACTAGCGGACGTACCCGGCTTCGCCCGGGTTTTACCCGAGTAAAGGTTTGTCTAACGAATCTCTCGATAAAGTGAACATTTTTTCCCGGTCCCTTGAAAAATACTCGATAAGTTGAATAAAATCAATATTAATTGGTTCCCTCGGTAATTGGAAGTTAAAGGAATAGTATCTTGCCTTGGAATTGTATCATTATTCTTGTCTCAAATAAATTGCCGTGTCATCCTGAATTTTGTCTTTCCTAATTTTCTACATTACAAAATCATCGTATCATCATGATAATATTTAGAGCAGATTGTTGAATTATAACAGATAAATTAGAATATTTATCTTGATTATTTTAAAGCGAAAAGTTATTTCAAAAATTTTATTTGCTAGAAACCTTCCCAGTACTATACTAAATAACTTCCCAAAGTTTCATGGCGTTCCAATGAGTGGTTTGGTCAGGCATAAAGGACAAACAGACCACACACACACACACACACACACACACATACATTCATTTTTATATATATAGATTATGATATCAAATAATGTGATATTAATGTTAATTTATATAATTTTGATAAAGCATATTTTATGAGAGCATTATATATTTATAAGATTAATATTTTAATTTGATATTTGAATTAAATAGTTATTAAACAAATTAAAACTTATAATGAAAATATGAAAAGTTAATATTTGGGAGCCGTTACAAATCAAATTGAAGATTTACAAGACATCCATAAGGACATATTCCAACATCTTTAAAATCCAACCTATTATGGAAATATTTTAAATTCTACCAAGGTGTTGGAGAAAGTAACGTCGCACATCGGCTGTTCCCATAGCAACGGCCACTTCCCCCAGACATCACGTGACCTGGCGCCACCGACCGCCGGCTGTACATATAGGTTTCAGTTTTGCTTGTTGTTTGTCTGCTACTGCACTTGCTTTTGTTTGACTCTCTTTGCTACTTGTCATCTTAATATATAATAATTGATAATTAAACAATCTTTTCTGAGTTCCAGCCTCTGATTCTCTTACATGGCATAGAGCTTGGTTGGTATCAAATATTTTTGTTTATCTAAGCTGAAATTCGTTTGCTTGCTCAAGATGACAACTGAACTTCCACAAATTCAAAAATTCAACGGCGATAATTTTCATCTATGGAAATTTCGAATGAAGATTATTCTAGAAGCAAAAGATCTTCTCAGTATAACTGATGGCTCTGAAGTAAAACCTGAAATAGAGGATATTGCAAAATTCTCTGAATGGAAAAAGTAAGATGCAAAATCCAAAATGCTGATCACTACTGCTCTAGATTTTAAATATCTTCAACAGATTGTTAATTGCCAGACTTCAGCAGAAATGTGGAAGAAATTATCAACAATATATGAACTGAAATCTGAAACAAACAAATATTTGCTGCAACAAAGATTTTTTGAATATAAAATGAATCCAAATGATAACATTGCTTCTCACATTTCCAAAGTTGAAACTCAGGCACAACAAATGAAAGATCTAGGTGAGCCAATCTCTGATGTTGCCCTAATTACAAAGATAATTTGCAGCTTGCCTGATAAATACAAGAATTTCATAACAGCATGGGATTCAGTTTCATCAGGAGAAAAGACACTAGAAAACTTGACGGCAAGATTACTGAAAGAAGAAAGCTTACAGGATCATTGGGATTCTTCAGGAAATTTTAAACCAGATAATGCCTTGATGACTTTTTCAAAGTTCAACAGAAATTCAACAGCTTCCAACAAACAACAGCAGCATCAACAATCCATTAAAGATAAAAAGAAGAACACACACTGTGGATATTGCAAAAAGAAAGGACATTGGTGGAAAGAATGCTATAAAAGAAAGGAAGAACAAAAAGGACAACAGCCAAGTTCTTCAGCCAGAGATGATAGCTGTGCTTTTTCAGCTGAGACAAGTGCCTTCCTCGCTGAAACAAAGGATTCCTGGATTGCAGACTCTGGAGCAACGGATCACATGACTTTCAGAAGAGAATGGTTCTCTACGTTCGAAGAAATACCAGAAGGTGTTCATCCTGTGTGCCTTGGAGATGGAAAGAAGATCTATGCAAAAGGTAAGGGAAATATTGATATTCTCTCTTATGTTGATAGTCAGGAAATTAATGCAACTCTTTTGGATGTTCTCTATATACCTGAATTGGAGACCAATCATTTTTCAATATCTAGTGCAACAAAACATGGTTTGACGCTCATTTGTAAAGGAAATCAGATAAAATTGACAAAAATTTCGAAAGTGCTAGTTACTGGAATAAAGGACAATTAAAATCTTTATAGAATTTTTATTAAAGCAAAGCAATCTTCACAAACTCATGTTGCTCAGTTAAGTCTAGATATATGGCATCAAAGAATGGGTCATGTAAATCCTATAAAATTAACCCAAATGTTTGAAAATAATGTTTTTGAAGAAAACATTAAAATTAGAGAAAAGCCTGATTCTTTACTATGTGAAGCATGCATCTATGGAAAACAAAATAGAAAAGTTCTTCACGCGTCAACAAGTCCAAATTCGACCTATCCAGGAGAGCTGATCTATTCAGATGTTTGTGGACCAATGAGTAAAAGATCACCAGGTGGATCATTATATTTTGTATCATTCAAGGATGATTTTTCAAGATTTAGAGTGGTATACTTCATTAGGCATAAATCAGAAGTACTTGAGAAATTTAAAGAATTTGTAAAAAGAGTTAGGACTGAAACTGGAAATAAAATAAAAGGATCCAGAACAGATAATGGCACAGAATTCTTAAATAAGAATTTTTCTGATTATCTAAAATCTCTAGGAATTGGTTATGAACTCACTGCTCCATATACCCCAGAACAGAATGGAATTTCTGAAAGAGATAACAGAACAATAGTTGATTCAGCTAGATGCTTGTTACATGGAAGAAAAATGCCGCTTGAACTGTGGGCTGAAGCCGTAAACACAGCAGTCTATCTCTTAAATAGATGTACTACTAAAGTATTGGCAAATTCTACACCTTATGAAATATGGTACAAGAGAAAACCCTCCATATTACATTTGAAAAACTTTTGGATGTAACGCTTATGTGCATATACCAAAAGATAACAGAAAGAAATTAGACAAAAAGAGTATTCGTACATTTTTTGTTGGATATACTGAAACTAACAAAAATTATAGAATGTGGGATCCTATTGCTAGAAAAAATATCATAAGCAGAGATGTAATATTTACTGAAGCTAATACATCAGAAAATATTCAGGATAACCAACAAGAGCAGGTAACTATATATAGTGAAGAAAGTGTTGATAGCACAAATACCAGTTCCAAACCAGAAGAATCATGTCGATACCCTCTCAGGAATAGAATCAGAGAAAAGGAACAATCATCAACCAACTGTACAAGAGCTATTTCATATGCTTGTTATGTCCATGACCAAGAACCATTGAACTATGAAGATGCAATTGTAGGACAAAACTCAAAAAAGTGGAAACTAGCTATGGACGATGAATTCAATTCCTTGATGAAAAATCAAACATGGACTTATGTGACACTACCATCAGACAGAAAAGCTATTGCATGCAAGTGGGTATACAAAATAAAGCAAAATGCAGATGGATCAAATAAAATGTTTAGGCTAGACTAGTTGCGAAAGGTTATTCACAAAAATCAGGACTTGATTATGGTGAAACTTTTTCTCCAGTAGTAAAATTTGATTCAATTAGAACAATCTTATCACTTTGTGCATCACTTGATATGGAAATGATTCAATTAGATGTAAAATCTGCCTTCTTGAATGGTGATTTGGAAGAAGAACTTTACATGGAACAACCCCAAGGTTATGAAAACCCAGATTTTCCAAATCATGTTTGCTCTCTTCAGAAAAGCATCTATGGTCTTAAGCAATCCCCCAGAATGTGGAACAAGAAATTTCATGAGTTTTTAATTAAGTTTGATCTCAAACCTAGCATATCAGATTCATGTGTCTATACAATGAAGTGTAAACAGGCTTACATATTACTTGCAATATATGTAGATGATTGCTTAATCTGCAGTGTAAATAAACAACATTTAGATGATATAGTACAGTACTTAAATTCCAATTTTGAAATAAAAACTTTTACTGCCGATTATTTCCTTGGCCTACAAATATATCGAGATAGAACAACTAAAATGTTATTTCTACATCAAGCCGCATACATTGAAAGAACACTTGAACATTACAACCTTCTTGAAATTAAGTTACAATCTGTACCTTCTGATCCTTACTCAAAACTAACAAAAGAGATGTGCCCAAAGGATGATCAGGAAATTGAAGAAATGAACAAGATTCCATACAGACAGACAATTGGTAGTTTAATGTACCTCATGACTGGAACTAGACCTGATATTGCCTACGCAGTCAGCAGGGTTAGCCAATTTATGAACAACCCAGGACCTTCACATTGGACCGCAGTAAAGAAAATATTTGGATACTTAAAAGCTACGAAAAACATCGGTATTTGTTTTGGTGGGAGTTCCTGCACTACATCTCTGATAGGTTTTTCCGATGCTGATTTTGCTGGAGACCTAGACACAAGAAAATCAACCACCGGATATGTGTTCATGTTGAATAATGGACCTATTTCTTGGTGCAGTCAAAAACAGAATTGTGTGTCTCTGTCAACAACAGAATCTGAATATATTGCGGCTTCCAAAGCAACGAAAGAAGCAATTTGGCTGAGACAACTTCTACGCGAGCTACATCAAGAACAAGTAAAGCCTACAACAATTTTTTGCGACAATCAAAGCTGCATAAGACTTGTTCACAACCCAGAATACCACAAAAGAACTAAACATATTGATATTTCGTATCACTTTATCAGAGATCATTTTCAAAAACATGCAATTGACCTTCTTTATGTCTGCTCCAATGATCCAATGATCAAGCTGCAGACATATTTACGAAAGCTCTACCTCCAGAAAGGTATAGAAGACTAAGAAGCCAACTTGGACTGTTTGAAACAACAAAGTGCACGTTAGGTGGGAGTGTTGGAGAAAGTAACGTCGCACATCGGCTGTTCCCAAAGCAACGGCCACTTCCCCCAGACATCACGTGACCTGGCGCCACCGACCGCCGGCTGTACATATAGGTTTCAGTTTTGCTTGTTGTTTGTCTGCTACTGCGCTTGCTTTTGTTTGACTCTCTTTGCTACTTGTCATCTTAATATATAATAATTGATAATTAAACAATCTTTTCTGAGTTCCAGCCTCTGATTCTCTTACACAAGGCCTTTTAGATATAGAGTATCTGAATATTTTTGGAATTGACATTTGACAGTGACAATTTTAAAATACCTTCAAGTTTCAGGCCAAAAACTATCAAATTCAGCATAAAGATTAATTTATCCCTTATCATTAGAAATCATTTGTTTATTTTTAAGCATAAATATTTGGTACTAGACGGGTGACCCGGGCTTCGCCCCGGGATTGACCTGTGTGCATATCTACCCGAGTGATATATATTTAGATAAGATTTTTTTTATAATTGTTTGTTATTAGCATTATCTATTTGTTTGCATCAGCATAATTTAATCTAATCTTTGATAGAGGGCGCTGTTCGTGAGCTAAGTAGAATAATTTGAATATATAGTTTTAATAATTGATTTATATATTTTTTAAAATAGCCTATCGTCTTCCCCGTATTTTTTTACCTATGTATGGAAATTTTGGTTTTAATTAGTGAACTACTGCGAATTTGTATACGGGACATACAAACATTCATTTTTATATATATAGATATATAAGTTTTATTGTGTAAACATTTCTATAAGTATATAGTATTTTAGAATTTGGAAATTTATTTGCACAATTTTTTTAAAAATAAAATTTGTAATTTCCTACTGTTCTTTCTGCAATGAAAAAAATATTAAATTAAGAGAGGGCACCTAAATCTTGCAACTAAATTTAGTTGATGTCTCAAAGCCATCAATTGGAATGAATTCTAAGCAGACTGTTGATATTTATTTTTATTTTAAACTCTATAAATGAGCATTTGAACATGTTTAATATTTTGGTTGTGATTAATATGTGTAATAGGCTACGTTTGGGATAATTTAATTATATGATATAATTATTCTCGAATTTATCATCATATGTGCGACAGGCTAATGCCCAATTAAAATTTAAAATGCTTGCCAAATTCAACCAACAGGTGTTTTTTCTCCTTTCTATTATAGTCAATAATTTCCATTTATTAAAAAAATTGAATTTTCATATTTTATTATTAATTTAAAATAAAAGACAATTATTTTACAAATAACCTACCTTTTGGCACATCGATAATAGTGAAATTCATAGCTTTATTTTTTAACTTTTTGAGTGCCTTTTTAATATATTGCGAATCGGTAAAAACATGAACAGTTTTGTTAGCCATTCTTATATATTTAAGGGATTTTGGATAGTAACTTATAAATACTATAATATAAAAGTAAAACCCGATTTAAATTTAGCTTTTTAAACGCCGTTCCTAGTTTTGTTTATAATAAAAACATATTTTTATGGTCAAAGTTGAATAAATAATTATTAAGAATTTTAAAAAATAACGATACGTATTGAATATTTTATAATAGAAATATATATAGCACGATTAATATAATTATTATATTAAAATGCTTTCGCTTAATTTATTCTGATTGTTATAAAAAAAATATGATTTCTGGAATTTTTCTAAAAAAAAAACATATTTAAAAAAAAAATTCTAGAACAAATATTTCCTAAATTTCTTGTATATAAAAGGATTTGTGTGAAAAATGATATATATTTTCTAAATAATTTAGTTTGTTTTATTTCTTTTTCATACATTTTGTGGAAAATATGTTTAAAATTCTATTATAATTATTTTAAAATTTGAAGGATTTATTTGAGGGATTTGACGAATTTTATAAAATATGTATTTTTTTACTAGATTTGATTCAAATTATTAACATCAGAGTTGAATTTTTATTAATAATTTTTATTTTCTACTTTGGATACAAGTTTTAGTGACTTTCTTTCAGCTTGTTAATATTCTGCTGACACAGAAAGTGTTGGTATCCCAGTTTGGATAGATGAAAAGGGAGGATACACGATGTGACTTCTTAAAAGTTTCCTTACTTAAGTATATATATATATATAGCAATTTAGGCCAACAACCCCATGTATATAACCCGCAGCAAGATCTTAATGTTGTATAATAGCAGCACAGCTGTCAGTGATGCACTATCGGCATATGTCTTTACATCATCACATGTAATGCAATTTGTGCAAACAGGATAAATAAAATAAATAAAAAAGAAAGGGAAAAAAAACTCTGTAATTGATTAAGAGTTGAGCTAAAGCAAGGATTGAGCATATAATATTGTCAGTACAATGGTCTAAAGATGGAAACAGCCGCGACACTATTATACAATTTCATCAGACAACCCACGAGATCGTTATTAAATTGGGCAATCTATAAAACACTGAAACACAGACACTCGCGGCAATGTATGTGGCCGGTAATTTATGGGAGACTTGATTATTAGTAACATTCCCTTCAAATAGGTAATAAACATACAACATTTCATTTAAACAATTGGAATAGCACCATAAGATAAATTATGTATGAAATAGGTAACAGAGGAAACAAGAAAATTTCTCTAGATATTTATTTAAATATCTTAAAATTTGGGAACATGTCTATACTGACGAGATATGCTATTTACATAGTAAAATTTAGATAGAGGTGACCTGAAGTTACTTTATAGCCCTTTAGGGCCCATGCGAAATCTAGGTTGGCTACTACACAAAAAGGGGGGGGGGGGAGGCGCTAAGTCATAATGACAAATGGCTTACCTTTTCTCGAAAGTGCCGGCAAGGTCTGGTCTCCTCTACGTCTCAGGCCCGTCTAAAAATCGTCCTTCTCACTGAGCGACTCCCATCGAATCCTCCTTTTGGCAGAGAACCTTCTTTTATATCATCTCTCTCTCCATTTTCATTCGCCGAAAGAAACACCAATCAAAATGGCCAACGGCTCCAGTATCAATTTCATAGACGCCCCAGGCCTCATCAAAATAGAACGCACTAGTGTAAGATTTCAGACTCCAGGCCTCTTCCATCAAAATAGAATATATAGTATTACCAAAACAAGAAAATCTAAAGAGAGAAACAACCCCGGCGGTAGTGTAAGATTTCAGACTCCAGCCCCCCGTCTTTCCACATGGGTTGAAATACAATCCTCCCTTTTTCTCGGGATGGTATATATATCGCCCCCCGTCTTGGCTAAAATTGACCCAGGCCCTTTTTACCTGGACTGTAATGTGATGCTTTCCTTTCTCTGGAAGGATATTTTATAAGTTTCAGTCTTTAGAGATCTTCCTTCTCCAATTTTCTCTTTTTTTTTTTTTTTTCTGGTCACCTTTACCTAAATTTTTTTGGTGAGGGGAATATATGTACATATGAAACAACAGTTTCCAGCTCGGATGTCTTTGGATGTCTTCTTCTTTACCAGGCATCAGCTTTCGGCATGGAAGTCTGGTGTCACCAAGTGTCTAAGTTTCTGGGCAAAAAAAATGGTCTGTAAGTCTATGTGGGAGGGAAGCCATGTATCCATTTGATTTGATTATACATACGCCTTCTGTTGGGGTATGGTTACAAAAACGTGCCCCAACAATCCTCCCCCTGCCAAGTAATGGACAAATGCGTTTGTGCTATTCATTATTCATCTGCCTTTCATCAGTTACTATGAAAGCAGGCCCATTTCTAGCAAAATGCATTTTCCATTACTAGGTGAAGTCAGGTGTACCGAAACCTATAGGGAAGATAAGGCTAATCAAAATGATGGTATGCTATTCTAGATGTTTATTATTCCGAACATTAGTGGGCATTGTGCATCCTGGCAAAGGGGTTTTTTTTTTATGTGCTAATATTCTGTCAGAACACTGTTATCAAAATAGGTTATTGGGGACAGTCATATCATATGTATGGAAGTAAGCAAGGTCATCTGTCTTACCATTCATGGGTATATATACCACCCTTCCACTTTCTTCTTTGGTCTTGAGGAGTAGGCCTTCCTAGTGGTAAGTCCTCTCAACCCCATCCTTTCCTCTTGGGGTACTGGATTCATTGCTACCTTCTTTCTGCTAACAATACAGTTAGGACATTTCCCTATTACATATTATATATGAAAATTTTGGGCGCCAAGAAGTCGTTTAGAAATAACTGACTAGTCCAACTCCTAAAACATGCCAGCATCTTTATTTTCGTACCAATCAAGACATTCGTGTGGTATAGTTATATATATATACAATCAAAGGAAAGGATAATTATAGTTAGCTGAAAGAAATATCTTGGTATATAATGATTAGCCTATGACATGATGACTTTTGCTAAATAAAAATTACAGAAAACAAATTATGTAAGTAATCATTAAATAAGGCACGGAATATGTAATGATAAAATGAATCCTTCCATGTTATATGATGAGTATAACATATATATTGAAGTAAAAACATATCATGTAGATAGTGATTAAATATGTTAAGATATAAGTGATAAAAATCATCCCATGATAGATGACAAAAGAAAACTACTACAAGATTATATATGGTGACAAAATATATATAATTAAATATTTAATATAAATATTAATATCATGAATGTCAAAATAAAATTGTTGAAATGAATAGTATATGACTATAATATAATATATATGATATAAAAATAATAACATATTGAAAAAGAAAATGTAAACATAATATATATTTGTGCGCTGAAGGTTCAAGGTTTAGTATCTCAGTTAAGTTTTTCAATCTTATTCAGTCTGGAATCACGAGTTGGTCACTGGGTAATATTCGTCTATCCCGATCCTACTGGAGGGTGTGTTTTCTCTTATGTGTTAGATTCCTCTGTTACAATATTCTCAGCTCAGATGGGTACGTCATTTAGAATCTTGGTCAAATGGAATATATCCCAGACCTCTATTAAACTACACAGTCCATTTAAATCTAGGGTGACAACCGTATGAAGAAAGCTCTCTGTTTGACAGAGAAACTAATCAACTTCTCCCATTTTGTTTGTGACTCTGTTTACCTTGTCTCTGGGGTGTGTACAGTTCAGCTACCTCCCCCTTCCAAGAAATTCATATTACTTTCATCTACTAATATACCCTCTATTCATTGACCTGAATCCTACAAATCTACATCTTATAAATTTGAATTTTATCAATCTGAAATTTTGGTTCTTTTACAAATTCCTTCAGAATTCTACTCCCTGTATAACTGCTCTTAATTCTACTGTCCTCAATACAACACTTCTAAAACTCTGACTCATTGGCTCGTTCTGGCGTCTCGTTCGCGGTCCTTATAGTTAACTAATACTTTAAAATCTTATCCTATCATGAAACGAGTTTAAACTCGTTGAAGGTCCTAATAATTACTTATTCTGCCTCTCGAATCGGTCTTATGCTCGAATTCATTCCAACAAAACGTATGGCAGGGCGAATCCTTTATTAGAAGAAACTTCCGCTAGCTATGGGGGATCAAACTGGTACCAAAAAAATTCAATAGACGGAAACACTTCGTCTAGAATAACTGGGCAATCTCTGCCTACTTGCCAATCTTACAAGACCTCCCGTCTGCAACACCCTCGCTCCAGCCACGCTAAAAACGTCGAAACTACGGTGTCAGATCGGTTACCCAAGGTCGCGCCGTTATACCCCAGGCTATACGGCATGGCTAAAACAAATCCCCCATCCTGCATAAAATTCAATCTATACCTCTTCGTTTCCTCTAATGAGGAGAAGTTTTGTGGGTTTCCTGGCCTGATCATAACCTCCCACAACCTTCCAGTCTGAGAATCAAGATATGATCATTATCTACGACTCTTAAAATTCAAGTTGATATAAATAACAAAGAGTACTTGATTACCCTAGTAATAGAAATTAAAATTTTATACTCCCGAAAGGGGAGACCTAACAAAATGGAGCGAATACCTTTCCTAACAATAGAGTTGTACAGCCCTGTGAGGCTATCATTCCTAACAAATAAAGAAATCAAATTTAAAAATCGAACCTATTAAAATCCTTAACCCTATTCTAATGTATTTTTGGATTAACAGTATGTTAGACTTTAACTTTGTGGTCGCATTCATTGATCATTACATTCACTCTCTCATTCACGATCGCATTCAAACTAGAGTTAGACTCTATCATAAAAACCAAAATACTATAATATCATTATTAATAGGCCTTAACAATAATGAAAATCTTCCAGGACAAAATGTGAAATCAAATAAAATAATAAAATTAAAACAAATTGGGAACTAAAGCCCTAAGTTACTCAAAAGAAAATGCCTCTGTACAAGCTCTATATATACTAATACTTTATACTCGATAAATGATTGTTAACAATAATTGTTAACAATTCTAAGTAATCTGGAAGCTAACCTACTAAAAAAAAAATCAGTGTAACTTCAAAAACTGCCCTTGCCTTGACACCAAGCGACTTTTCACGACAATTCTATATAAAGACATACACTAATTATAATGGCGAATAAAGGACCATTAAGCGTGACACCTCATAAAAGCGGAATTGAGTCACTCCCCTAGCCACCGTGGGTGAAGTCACTTTCTTCCTCGTGCGTCTGCCCCCTTTGCAGTAGTCCGACCTCAGCACTCTATTGAAAGATGGATTTATAGGGTTTACGATTCACTACCCAACACTAACATTCTCAAGTGCTTTCCAAGGATCGACTACGGTCTGGGCCTACTTAACTTCTACCCCTGGCTTAGGGTCCCTATACTTCATAACTTTTCTCTGAAAGATTGACCTTTCATGTCCTCATTAGAAACCTATTTCAAAGCTACTACCTGAAGGCCAGGGATTATAGGGTTTCTGAATTACCCAACACAAGCCATAGGATGCCTATTAGGTTTGTTGTTTTAGACATAGCCCCCCTCTAAGTTGTGATTTCCTACACCTTCCTTCATCTATTACTCCCGATAATAACCAAAAATTCAGATTTATACTAAATAATTAATTCACAATGGTATACATTATTCTCATTGGTCTTTGAAACTCGGGTTTTAACAAGAAACAGTTTGTATAGAAAAAGAAAGGAATCCTAATGAAGTTCTACTTTAAAAAAAATGGTTTTTAAATGAAAAAAAAAAAATGGTTGAAATCTCTAAACTTCTCATTCTATCGAGCTGATTCTCCGTACACACTCCAAAATTCTAGTTAGTGGCGACAGTCTAAGCAGAATTTACACTGTGTGGGCCTTTTTACCCTTGTAGACCTGCGTAAAGTTAAACTGTTCACACTAACTCTGTCAATTTCCCTCTTATCTGGCACGACCGGTCGGGGTGAACAGTCGCGTCACGTGAAAGGAGGAAATATCTGAGTTCCCCCCTCTTGCTCTAACTGTTGGGTCGATTTGGCTCATGTAAATAGTAACTCTTATACTATATCTAAAATCTCTCATATAACTTATTAAATAAAACGGTGTAAAATGGTGTTCTATACAAGGATAAGGTTGTGACAATTTTCTCTAAATGACACACTAATATTAAAACAAATTGTGAAGATCTTTAAAGGTGGCAACAAACACTACAGTAAGGTTGTGAGACGGTATTCTGCACAAAGACAAGGTTGAGACAAATAACACACAAACCCTGAAACATGGTGTTAAAGCTCCTTTCAACACTTAGCACTAGAACACATGTTTAAAAAAAAAAAAACTGCAAACTGTTTAAAGTTCACCATAACACTAAGACCTATTTGCTATTTAATATATAACCTAATATTGTAATTAATAAAGACCTATCTATATTAAATAGTGTATACAATCGCTGAAACTTATGTAAATCAGCTTACACAAACCCCCAGTGCATAATATGTCTTATTTTAAAAGAAATAGTTCTATCGAGGCGATACTGCGGTCGACAGCTATGCTTTATACATTAAATGTACTTTCTTCTATCAACCTTTATCTACTATTTACAAAACTCTTTATCCAACCCTTTCCAATTCTTTCTCTTTCAACATCTTTCTGCATCTTTCTATCTCTTCCTCATCAACATTCAACGCTTTCTCACTCTTTCATCATCCTTCATCATCCTCAACGCCTTTCAACTTACTTCCATCGCATCTCTCTTCAACGCCTTCAACACATTTCATCTCTTATTCATCACCTTATAACACAGTTCAACGCCTTTTTCTTCATATTTCATCGCCCTTCCATTACTTTCAACACCTCTTTCATCACCTCTCTCTCATCTCTCTTCCATCATTTTCTACACATTTCACTGCCTTTTCATCCCTCTGGTGTTTCCTCGAAACCCGTCATCGGGATCTGGATCCCGATCTATTATCACTCTTAATTTTGAACTACTCTATTCCAACAGCCTATGACCCTTAAGCTTTATAACTCCATATACACTCGGCGGGGTAGTTACCTTGTTAAGAAAACCTATAATGTCATAGATCATTTAGAGAGAGAACATAACAAATTTGTGCGAATAGTTTGCTTCAACTATTGATTGTAAGCCTATTAAACTCGTTCTCTCTAGGTTGGCTCGCTCATTAATCTTCAATCTACGTTCAATAGTCATATTGAGTTCACATGGATGCTAAACGTAAACTGTATTAAAATGGTGTAGTTTTCTAGTTTTCGAATTATATGACAGTTAGAAAAAAAAAAAAATCCTGGAAATATCTCGTACTGGCTACTATTAAAAAAATTGAATGGGGTACAACTCCGATCTTACAGGATACCTCATGGCTCATAGAATTGAATCGCTCATTTCTCACTAAAATATTCACACAGGTATGGAGGTCTCCAGTGGTTCTATAGCTATTGGTCAACTAAATTAATTGGTGGCAGAAATTGAAGTTAGTTTAAAGGCTCATGTGCTGTTTTGTCATGCGTCTTTATGTCATCTGCAAAGGAAAGTGTCGCCTCAAAGGACCTAATTCTGGGACTAACATCCGCTGCACATTTCAGGAAGGAGTGGTCGTCCATACAATAGCAAGATATCATTTTGCTGCCAATGTACAATGTTGAGCATTTTCCATGTCGTCATTTTGTCGATCCCCAATCTTCTAGGGTGTTTCTTTAAGCATTTCTTGATATCGTTTAATGCTTTATGCGATCCCGCCCGGCATTCAATAAGTATTATTTGATCGTACCATCTCCAGGAGACCATCCCATTGCGGCCGAACCATTTCCACCCAACTTATAACGCCGTCCATATCGCGTAATTGAAATTAGTGTAAAACTCAAAGAATAAGACCTTAATCTCTTAATTCTTTACTAATTTCAGTTGGCTCAACATAAATCTTCTCAATTATTATCTTAGTACAGTGGCGTGACATGTCACACTTCTTCTAGTTCTTTCGCAAGCTCGATTAATCCCAGTGAAAAGCCCGTCCAGGCGTCAATCCCGTGCTAACCCGTCATGCATGACTTCAAATTTGGAAATTATTAGACCTGAATATTTGCAGTGGCATCTGCTTCCACTGAAAGTTTTTAAGACACAAGGCTGCCTCTTATCTTATTTAAATCACTGTCTTTACTCCCATATGCCTGTGTTAACTTTAACCATGACCTTATCAATTCTCAAAATTCTGCCTATCGAATATCCTGAGGATCAATGTTCTTCTTGTCTACGGCGGATTAACACAATAATTGTTCTCTAGAGTTATCTGCGTCGAGTGGTCAGTCTGTACTACTAATTCTCCACTCTAACTCCAGGATTCCTTTATCTACTCAGGCTGTTCAAAAATTTTCAAGACAGTTGTTCAAATCCCCAATGATAATCTGCTAAATTTCGATAATTATTGGAATTCTCATTAAACAGAATAACTACACCTTTCTGACACAGAAATATCCAGCATCAAGATATAGCGCACCGTCCAATTTCTTTATTTCAAGACGGTGTCAAATTACAACTGAAGGAACATACTAAACATATAACTGGTTTAAATTTCATGTAATCTCATCATGCCTTCTGCTGGCAAATATTTACTGTAAAATTCAATACTATCAAGATGGTTTTATCTGTCTTCATCTAAAAAAAAAAAAATGTTTCAGAAATAGAGTCTTGGAAATCTCTACTAAAGACAAAAATTATACATTTGTCAATTCAGGATAACCTTCCCTTGTCAGAGTGTATACAGCTGCCAAGCCAAAATACGCAGGGGAGACAGGAAGGAGAGTCAGCAATAGAATATATGAACATAGACGCAACGTTATTAATCAAGACAATAGGTCTCTAATTTTCCAATACTGCAAAGGAACAGGTCACACTTTCGCATTAGGAGAACCTAGAATACATTACAATAACATAAACAGCAAATATCAAAGGCTTATAATTGATTTTCTATTATTCAGAAAACACAATAGCATTAATAGAAAATAGCCTTGCCCGAAACATATAACACAATATATCCTAGTACCAGCTAATAATATCAACAATAATATAAGTAACTTATATGTAATAGCCAATAACTATTATAAAACTACTTAAATAATAGAATTTCTAACCTATAAGATAATTCATAGAATATAGCAAAAAATAGTAGAATATGTGTAGTACCTTAATCAAAAAAATATGTCTTAAGAAAACAAATAATATGCAAAACTTTCTAATGTATATATATATGTACATAGAATCATAATAGTTTTAGCATCAGGCGACGTTATATTTTCTTGATATATTGTATATGTTTCTCCTGTAGAAGGGCGGACAAGCTCGAAAGCTCGAGAAGACCAGAATAAAAGATACTCATCCCCATAGACGTTTTACTTTGATATCAGAAATCAATGATAATATTAAGGTTTTGCCACAAACAATGTGAATCGTAAAAGACAGCGGCGAGAGATGCGGTATACACCGCCTCAACATAACTTTCATTGCCTGATAAAATGCCCGTGAAACGGAAAGCATAAATTAAAATTCACGATTTATAATAGACTGTTAATCTCAGGATGCGTGGACTACTTCACCAATACTTAAAAATAGTATGGCTTTTCATTAGGTATATATTTCTAAAGTATAGGGGAAGAAACATATACTAAATTCGAGCCCCGCGGCGGGCGACATTGTTGGTATCCCAGTTTGGATAGATGAAAAGGGAGGATACACGATGTGACTTCTTAAAAGTTTCCTTACTTAAGTATATATATATATATAGCAATTTAGGCCAACAACCCCATGTATATAACCCGCAGCAAGATCTTAATGTTGTATAATAGCAGCACAGCTGTCAGTGATGCACTATCGGCATATGTCTTTACATCATCACATGTAATGCAATTTGTGCAAACAGGATAAATAAAATAAATAAAAAAGAAAGGGAAAAAAAACTCTGTAATTGATTAAGAGTTGAGCTAAAGCAAGGATTGAGCATATAATATTGTCAGTACAATGGTCTAAAGATGGAAACAGCCGCGACACTATTATACAATTTCATCAGACAACCCACGAGATCGTTATTAAATTGGGCAATCTATGAAACACTGAAACACAGACACTCGCGGCAATGTATGTGGCCGGTAATTTATGGGAGACTTGATTATTAGTAACATTCCCTTCAAATAGGTAATAAACATACAACATTTCATTTAAACAATTGGAATAGCACCATAAGATAAATTATGTATGAAATAGGTAACAGAGGAAACAAGAAAATTTCTCTAGATATTTATTTAAATATCTTAAAATTTGGGAACATGTCTATACTGACGAGATATGCTATTTACATAGTAAAATTTAGATAGAGGTGACCTGAAGTTACTTTATAGCCCTTTAGGGCCCATGCGAAATCTAGGTTGGCTACTACACAAAAAGGGGGGGGGGAAGGCGCTAAGTCATAATGACAAATGGCTTACCTTTTCTCGAAAGTGCCGGCAAGGTCTGGTCTCCTCTACGTCTCAGGCCCGTCTAAAAATCGTCCTTCTCACTGAGCGACTCCCATCGAATCCTCCTTTTGGCAGAGAACCTTCTTTTATATCATCTCTCTCTCCATTTTCATTCGCCGAAAGAAACACCAATCAAAATGGCCAACGGCTCCAGTATCAATTTCATAGACGCCCCAGGCCTCATCAAAATAGAACGCACTAGTGTAAGATTTCAGACTCCAGGCCTCTTCCATCAAAATAGAATATATAGTATTACCAAAACAAGAAAATCTAAAGAGAGAAACAACCCCGGCGGTAGTGTAAGATTTCAGACTCCAGCCCCCCGTCTTTCCACATGGGTTGAAATACAATCCTCCCTTTTTCTCGGGATGGTATATATATCGCCCCCCGTCTTGGCTAAAATTGACCCAGGCCTTTTTACCTGGACTGTAATGTGATGCTTTCCTTTCTCTGGAAGGATATTTTATAAGTTTCAGTCTTTAGAGATCTTCCTTCTCCAATTTTCTCTTTTTTTTTTTTTTTTTTCTGGTCACCTTTACCTAAATTTTTTTGGTGAGGGGAATATATGTACATATGAAACAACAGTTTCCAGCTCGGATGTCTCTGGATGTCTTCTTCTTTACCAGGCATCAGCTTTCGGCATGGAAGTCTGGTGTCACCAAGTGTCTAAGTTTCTGGGCAAAAAAAATGGTCTGTAAGTCTATGTGGGAGGGAAGCCATGTATCCATTTGATTTGATTATACATACGCCTTCTGTTGGGGTATGGTTACAAAAACGTGCCCCAACAAAAGTAGTTGTTTACTTTTTCCCCAACATTTATCCCAAATAGTAAATGAGAAAGGTAATATTTTGGATCCTTAAATTTGAAGTTTATCCTTCATACTTCATTAAAAGGCATAGTTTTTATCCCTTCCAAAAATAAAACAGTGCCATAGAAAACAATGTTTTTTTCTCTATTTTAATGATAATGAGAATATTTTACATACCCAAGAAACTATAAATAACTTTTCAACAACTTCAAATCTATAGGCCAGCTCTTTGAAAATCATTACCAAATTAATTGTTAAATCACATCAAACCAACATAGTATAATTCATTTCAGAGATTGCGATGCCACATACTTGTTTAAAAAACGCTGTAGAACTTCTGTAGAACGTCTCCTAAGTTATGTGCCTAGGACATTTGTAAATTGCTTGAACTCTGAATTTATTCAGAGAACATTTAGGAGGAATGAGTGTGGAAGGCGACATTTTAAAGTTAGAGATAAAGTGCTGTTAACAAGAGTAATACAAAATAGGCGCAAATGGTTCAAGGCCCTAGTGATACGACAACTAGGTTACAATGTTTATCTAGTAAAGAACCTAAAAGGCACATTTAAAGTGCATGTCAATCAGATGAGGATAGGTTCAGATTCCAAATATGATTCACGAAGCGAGCTGGAAGTCTTCGAAGATGCCACAATACCATCTTCGACAAATTTGAGTAATTTTCAAACAAAGGTCAGTTATATCGAATTTGTCAAAGCTGGTATTGGGGTATGTTCACATTGATCTGACTCTGCGTTCTTTGTGCATAGAAAATGGTGGAAATGTATTTTTGAAAATATTAAAAATGGAGAGATGTCCTATAACTATACAAGAAATTAGAGAAGGAATCTTCACTATTTTCTTGTATTCACGTAATGACCTGTTGAAATACTTTAATGTCAGAAATCTCGCAGACTTTTAAATAAAGAAACACGTCACGTTTACCTTTGGTCTGTTCCAACAATTATATCCTACGATTCCCTCTGTTGTAGAAATACTTTGTTAATTACGGATTCAGAGAGTGGATCCTAAAAATGACTGCGTATTTCCAACATATTTAATAATTGCCAAACAAGGTATATTTATTTGTGTTTATTTGATTTGTTGGTTGTAAATTCAAGCATGATTTTAATGTCCTTTCCTTTCTTCTTTAAACTCTACTCAAACCATATAATTATTTAATTGTTTATGTAATATAGCATCTAAGTTTAGTGTTGTTTCTTGACACAAGCATCCCTTGTGGGGATATCGCATCTGATTTGATGATAAATAAATAAATATATTTAGTTGTTCGAATTTATTCAGATGAAAGTGATGTTATCTAAGTTCATATTTATTCTACACACATACTAATTCAGATTATGTTGCTCTTCTAATAAATGAAGTCGGAGAAGAACCTGAATTTCTCTGTATTATCATGGATAAAATAAGTTTAAGTAGTATAAAACACTGCTCATCTATGCTATATTTGTAAGAAGAAAAATTTCCATATTGTATAGATAAGGTAATAAATATTTTATAATACAATATAATGCGGTTTATGATTGTAGAACGAAGTTTGACAATTACAATATACAATATACAAATACAATATACAATCTGTATATCGCAAATGTTTCTTTTGAACGAAAAATAGAATTTTTAAAAGGAGAAATAACGATTATTTCTAACCTTAGGGATGAAGTATGATAGGATGAATTGTGAAGAGTAAGGATAAACGTAAAAATAAAGTGTCCAGGGATGGGAATCGAACCCACAGTGTTCCGCTTACCGGGAAAATGCCATGTCCACTAGGCTACCCTGGACATATATTTTCATTAATCTTATTTTGTTTTGTGGGAAAGATGCCTCCATGCATCTCTATCACAGCAGTCGTAATTTTCTCTATCTTGGATGTGTAAAAATACTGTTCTGAGTTCCTGTAATTTTTCTGCGGCCATTGCTCGACATGAGAATAGGTGAGTAGATGTTAGTTCCCGTGGAAGATAGAAAATGCAACAATTCTCTCTCTTAGATAATATAATATTATTCAAAAACAATATAAATCCTGAGTGATTATTTCATTCTCACAGTTAAAAAAAAGTACTTATCTGTAAACATGCGAAAATAAACAGAGTTTTTCTTAAATAATACTAAATACAAGGTATGTCCCATAAGTCCCCGGACTGGGTTCATAAAAAAAAAGGGTAAGATATTTTTTAAAAAATATATTAAAACTTTTCAAACTAATCCCCCCTTGCTTCAACGCACCAGCGCCATCGTTTCTCCCAATTGTCGAAACAGTTTTTATAGGCCTCTTTTGGAATGCTCTTCAATGCTAACGGCGATTTTTCTATTATGTCATCCCTGATGTCAAAATGTCCTTCTTTTAGAACTGCTTTAAGTTTGGGGAACAGGAAAAAGTCATTTGGTGCGATGTCTGGGGAATAGGGTGGTTGAGGTAGGATTTGTGTCCCGTTTTTCGCCAAAAGGCTCGACATCAAGTGCGCTGTGTGAGGGCGAGCATTGTCATGGTGTAGGATCCAGTCACCATTCGTCCATTTTTCTGGCCTTTTTTTTTCGAATCGCTTCCCTTAGACAGCGAAGAATGCCCAAATACATTTCCTTAATAACTGTTTGGCCTGCAGGAAGATACTCGTGATGAACAATGCCCTTGTTATCCAAAAAAGCGACCTGCAACACCTTGTTTCTGGATTTTTTGGGTCTAGGCTCACCCTGATCTCTCCACTCGGCAGATTGACGCTTAGTTTCAGGGTCATAGCCATAGACCCATGTCTCGTCGCCTGTGATTATCTTGTCTTTCCATTCCGAATCCGTTCTTATCATTTCCAACATGTCCTCACAGGTTGCAAGCCGACACAGTTTTTGCTCATTAGTGAGGAATCTTTGAATGAATCTTGCAGGAGTCTTTTTGAGCTTCAAATCTTAGTTTACGATCCTTCCAATCGTTGTTTTAGAGATGTCTGTGCCTTGCTCTAGCTCCAGCAAAGTGGTTCGAGGATTTTATTTTATCAAATCGATGATTTTTTGAACATTTTCATCAGTCCTTTGAAATTTTGGGCGTCCTTGACGAAGATCATCTTCAATGGAAATTCTGCCAGCTTTAAATCTAGAATGTCATTCAAAAACATTTGTTCTCTTTGGGGCGTCATTGGGGAATGCCTTATTAAGCATTTCAAAAGTTTCGGTTGCTGATAATTGAAGTTTCACACAAAATTCTATGCAAATCCTCTGCTTCAATTTTTGTTCCATCGTAAAATCGCCGCAGCGCTAGGTGTAACCTTTAAATAAATTAGAATGACCTTGGCGCGCGCGCACGTACCGCCTCGATATTGGTACCACCGTGTTGCCAGATGTTTTTTCTATAATAAAAAGTCAAATTTATTTACATTTTTTATTTATTTATTTTTTTTATGGACCCAGTCCGGGAAGTTATGGGACATACCTTGTATATTCAAATCAATTGATTTTATATTCTAGTAGATAAAGGCACACCTGAACCGCCCTATTGTCTATCCAATATCAAACGCCATTTTCCATAATTTTAAATGAATACAAGTACATTGTACATATTAAATCTTACATACAAGTCCTTGTGCATATTAAATCGTACATACAAGTCCTTGTACATATTAAATATAAGAACGTCGTATTCTCAAACATCACCTTGGTGTTTATGTAAGGAAAATGATAATTCAGAAATTAATGGTTTCTGAGTAAAATTATTCTATATAAATAACATACGAGGTTCATTTTTAATTTAATTTATATTATATATATATTACCTAACCTTGGTGTTTATGTAAGGAGACCTCGGGAATTAATGTCTTTTGAGTAAAAGTCTTCTATATAAAAAATATACGAGGGGTTTATTTTAATTTTTATAATATTTTGTTCAAAAGTGTAATATGTGTGTTTTGTAGATTTCTCTTGTTCTAATAATTCACTTCTTGAAATTCTAGGTATAGTTGGCGTCTCTCCCAAGAATGCAGCGGAGCCCCCCAGGATCCAAACAGCCACCCTTCAGGCTAACTGGTCTTACACACACTTAATTCTCCAATCACAATTTATATACAATCAATTTATACGCGTGACCAGATATTGTTGGTAAAATATATACAAAAATATACAGATTAATTAAATAATAATAAAAGCTGAAACAGTGTGTATTTTTGAAAATTAACGTTGTTTTCGATAAATGAGGCATACAAAAAAATATATTTTTTTTTTCCTGCAATAGGAATCTTTATATAGAATATCGTGTTAAGATTTGGAGTTCTTCAACCCTTTTATTTATTTATTATCAAATCAGACGCGATATCCCCACAAGGGAAGCTTGGGTCACAAGACACAACACTAAACTCAGATATTATATTACATAAACAATTGAATAATTACATGGTTTGAGTAGAGTTTAAAGAATAAAATAAAGGAAAGGACACTAAATTTAACCCTTTAATTTTGTTTTATATATTCGAAGAAAATGGAGTTGAAAAACTTGAAAGTTTACCATCATATTCTGAACAAAGAATCCTGCTGCTGGAGAAGAATAAACTACAATTTAGCCCTTTTCAAAAATGGCTTCCATTAATAATGATACAGAAGGCACTGAACTTTTAATATGAGATGATATTTAATTATATTTTGTGTAAAAGAAACTTCCTATTAGCTTGAGTCCCTTTTATTTTGTTTTGTTTGTTAGTGACGAGTCCCGTTTCTTACTATGTCCTGACGATCGTCGTAAACGTGTCTGAAGACGTCCTGGGCAGCGTGTGGATCCTGGCCTTACTTTCGAACACCACACAAATCCACAATAGGGCGTTATGGTCTGGGGTGCTATTTCGTTTTTATAGCAGGACCCCATTGGTATCATTCCTGGCACCCTGACAGCACAACGGTACGTAGATGACATTCTACGGTCTGTTTTGTTGCCGTTCCGCTCACATCACCCCGGGCTTACTTTTCAACAAGATAATGCCCGGCCACACACGACACGTGTTACTATGGATTGTCTTCAATCTTTCCGAACTCTTCCACGGCCAAGAGGTCGCCTGATCTCACTCATAGAGAACATCTGGGACGTGATATGAAGGTTATTGCAACCATCCAGGAATGTTAACTATTTAGCCTGACAGTTGGAATCAATTTGGCAAGAAATCCCGCAGCACACCATCCTGAATCTTCATTAGTCCATGACACGCCGGGAAGCAGCCAGAATCCAGGCCAGTGAAGGTCCAACGACATATTGACTATCTCAATTTGTGACGATTAAACTCTGGAATAAAACAAATACGGTCCTGAAATTTTTATCGTTTTTTTCCTCTATGCATGTTCTTCACCTACACCAATTTTTGTTCCAATATGACAACTATTTATTGTAATCTGACAACTGTTTTGACGTATATTTTGACAAGAGAGGCTATCTTTAATTTTTAAAAATTAATATCACTCGGTAAAAATTTCATCTATATATAATTGTATATTTTTCCTATATGAATAACTTTTGTTTATTTTATATCCCTTTCTTTCATTAATATTTTAAATTTTTCTGTAACCACAATAATTCGAAGTCAATTATATTGTTTAAATTGTCTATTTTATTCTAATGTAATAGAAAATTTATAAAATGTTATTTTTGAAATAATTATTTGTTGATAGTTTTTAAAGCGTTTCTCGGGGGGGGGGGGGGGGGGGGAAATGTTATTAAAAATAGAAGAGTAACAACAAAAGGTAGCTCTCTCAACAATGGAACCTGAAGGTTGCCAGGTAACCCATTGTTGGGCTCAGTAGACAATGGGGGCACTTATTGTAAGTTTTTCTGCTTTCGAGCTATCTCTTATCGGATTATTTGTTGAGTGTAATCTTAGAGCAAGAAAGTTCTACTTATGGTCTTAAGAATCCATTGTTGTTCTTGAGTTTGGGGGCTGATTTGCCAAAGGATTTATCATCTGGCAATTCCAACTTCTATAAGAAGACCGGCCATCATTTCACCCTGTTCTACATAATTATATTCTAATATTCTAATGGTCTAACACTGCCATCATTTTACCCTATTCTACGCAATTCTATTGCAATGTTCTAATGATCTACCACTGCCATCATTTCACCCTGTTCTACCCAATTCAATTCCAATATTCAAATGGCCTACCACTGCCATCATTTAACCCTGTTCTACGCAATTCTATTCCAATATTCTAATGGCCTACCACTGCCATCAATTGACCCTGTTCTATGTAATTCTATTCCGATATTCTAATGGCCTACCGTTGCCATCATTTCACCCTGTACTACGCACTTATATTCCAATATTCTAATGGTCTACCACTGACATCATTTCGCCCTGTTTTACGCAATTCTATTCCAATATTCTAATGGTCTACCACTGCCATCATTTCACCCTATTCTACGCAATTCTATTTCAATGTTCTAATGATCTACCACTGGCATCATTTCACCCTGTTCTACGCACCTATATACCAATATTCTAATGGGCTATCAATGCCATCATTTCACCCTATTCTACGCAATTCCGTTTCAATATTCTAATGGCCTACCACTGCCATCATTTCACCCTGTTCTACGCAAATTTATTCCAATATTCTAATGAACTACCACTGCCATCATTTCACCCTATTCAACGCAATTCTATTTCAATGTTCTAATGGACTACCACTTCCATCATTTCATTCCGTTCTACGCAATTCTATTCCAATATTCTAATGGTCTACCACTGCCATCATTTCACCCTGTTCTACACAATTCTATTCCAATATTCTAGTGACCTACCACTGCCATCATTTAACCCTGTTCTATGTAATTCTATTCCCATATTCTAATGGCCTACCACTTCCATCATTTCACCCTGTTCTACACAATTCTATTTCAATGATCTAATAGTCTACCACTGCTATCATTTCACCCTGTTCTACGCAATTCTATTCCAATATTCTAATGGTCTACCTCTGCCATAATTTCACCCTGTACCACCTGATTCTTATCCAATATTCTAATGGCCTACCAATCACATCATTTCACCCTGTTCTACGCACTTATATCCCAGAATTCTAATGAGCTCCCACTGCCATCATTTCACCTTTTTTCCACGCAAATATATTCTAATATTCTATTGGCCTACAATTGCCATCATTTCACCTTGTTATACGCACTTATATTCCAATATTCTAATGGGCTACCACTGCCATCATTTCACCCTGTTCTACGCAATTCTATTGGAATGTACTAATGGTCTACCACTGCCATCATTTCACCCTGTTCTACGCAATTCTATTCCAATATTCTAATGGTCTACCTCTGCCATCATTTCACCCTGTACTACCCGATTCTTATCCGAATTCTAATGGCCTACCAATCACATCATTTCACTCTGTTCTACGCACATATATTCCAATATTCTAATGGTCTACCACTGCCATCATTTACCCTAGGCCCTAGTAGAATATCGGAATAGAATTACATAGAACAGGGTTAAATGATGGCAGTGCTAGGCCATTAGAATATTGGAATGAAATTGCGTAGAACAGAGTGAAACGATGGCAGTGGTAGACTATTAGAATATTGGAATTGAATTGGGTAGAACAGGGTGAAATGATGGCAGTGGTAGACCATTAGAATATTGGAATATAAGTGCGTAGAACAGAGTGAAATGATGGCCGTATTAGACCATTAGAATATTGGAATAGAATTGCGTTGAAAAGGGTGAAATGATGGCAGTAGTAGACCATTAGAATATTGGAATAGAATTAGGTAGAACAGGGGAAAATGATGGCAGTGGTAGACCATTAGAATATCGGATATAAGTGCGTAGTACAGGGTGAAATGATGGCAGTGGTAGGCCATTAAAATTTAGGATAAGAATCGTGTAAAACAGGATGAAATGATGGAAGTGGTACGCCATTAGTATATTAGAATATACATGCGAAGAACAGGGTTAAATGATGGTAGTGGTAGACCATTAGAAAATTGGTATAGAATTGCGTAGAACAGGGTGAAATGATGGCAGTGGTAGACCATTCGAATATTTGAATAGAATTACGTAGCACAGGGTGAAATAATGGCAGTGGTAGACCATTAAAATATTGGATAAGAATCGCGTAGAACAGGGTGAAATGATGGCAGTGGAAGACCATTAGAATATTGGAATATAAGTACCAAGTACAGTGTGAAATGATGGCAGTGGTGGACCATTAGAATATTGGAATATAATTGCGTAGAACAGAGTGAAATGATGGCCGTAGTAGCCCATCAGAATATTGGATTAGAATTGCGTAGAACAGGATGGAATGATGGCAGTAGTAGACCATTAGAATATTGGAATAGAATTACGTAGTACAGGGTGAAATGATGGCAGTGGTAGACCATTATAATATTGGAATATAGGTGCCTAGTACAGGGTGAAATGATGGCAGTGGTAGGCCATTAATATTTCGGATAAGAATCGCGTAGAACAGTTGAAATGATGGCAGTGGTAGACCATTAGAATATTGGAATATACATGCGTAGAACAGGGTGAAATGATGGCAGTGGTAGACCATTAGAATATTGGAATAGAATTGCGTAGAACAGGGTGAAATGATGGAAGTGGTAGACCATTAGAATATTGGAAAAAATTTGCGAAGAACTGGGTAAATGATGGCAGTGGTAGCCCATTAGAATATTGGAATACTAGCGGATGTACCCGGCTTTGCTCGGGTTTTACCCGAGTAAAGGTTTGTCTAACGAATATTTGTTAAAACAATTCTCTATAAACTTATAAAAAAAATAATAGATATATTTTGATAATTTGAAACTCGTAAATTCGAAAATTTTTTCCCGGTCCCTGTGTGCCGTGTCATCCTGAATTTTGTCTTTCCTAATTTTCTACATTACAAAATCATCGTTTTATTTAGTGAACATTTTTTCCCGGTCCCTTGAAAAATACTCGATAAGTTGAATAAAATCATGGTCCCGGAGGTCTACTTGCTGTGTCACCAACTCTGTCCCCGCGCGCCAGGATCTCTTGACCCCTCTGATTGGTCGGTGGGTACTTGGACTGTCCATCCGGCCGGCGGCCGGACGATTCCATTCTCTCGACAGGGGGTGGGGCAGACCTAAGCCTATCTCCGTCGCAAGGTGGCGCTGCTTGCGAGTTAATGCTACAAATCTGCAAATAACTCTAAGGATATTCAAGATATTCAAGAAATTATTTTTCGAAATCCTTTCCAGGGATATACCTAATAATATCCCAAAATTTCACGGCGATTGGATGTATGGTTTTTGAATCTATAGAGTACACACACACACAGACAGACATTCAATTATATATATATAGACTAGCGGATGTACCCGGCTTCGCCCGAGGTTTTACCCGAGTAAAGATTTGTCTAACAAACATTTGTTAAAACAATTCTCTATAAACTTATAAAAAAAAAGATATATTTTGATAATTTGAAACTCGTAATTTTTGAATCTCTCGATAAAGTTTACATTTTCTCCCGGTCCCTGTGTGCCGTGTCATCCTGAATTTTGTCTTTCCTAATTTTCTACATTACAAAATCATCGTTTTATCTAGTGAACATTTTTTCCAGGTCCCTTGCCTTGAAAGATACTCGATAAGTTGAATAAAATCAATATTAATTGGTTCCCTCGGTAATTGGTAGTTAAAGGAATAGTATCTTCCGCTTGAATTGTATCATTATTCTTGTCTCAAATAAATTGCCGTGTCATCCTGAGATAATATTACTTTTCATAAATAATCTTTAAGATAATAAACTTAGTGATAATAAAACTTATAGATAAAAAAACTTGTTAACATCGTCGCAATGGGGGCGCTGCTTGCGAGTTAAATCGACAAATCTGCAAATAACTCTAAGGATATTCAAGAAATTATTTTTTAAAAACCTTCCCGGGGATATACCTAATAATATCCCAAAATTTCACGGCGATTGGATGTATGGTTTTTGAATCTATAGAGTACACACAGACAGACAGACAGACAGAAATTCAATTTTATAAATATATAGATAAGTTCGTAGAACAGGGTGAAATAATGTCAGTGGTAGGGCATTAGAATATTGGATGAGAACCGGGTAGAACAGGGGGAAATAATGGCAGTGGTAGTACATTAGAATATTGGAATAGAATTGCGTAGAACAGGGTGAATGATGGAAGTGGCAGACCATTAGAACATTGAAATAGAATTGCGTAGAACAGGGTGAAATGATGGCAGTGGTAGGCCATTAGAATTTTGGATGAGAACCGCGTAGAACAGGGTGAAATAATGGAAGTGGTAGACCATTAGAATATTGGAATATAAGTGCGTAGTACAAGGTTAAATGATGGCAGTGGTAGACCATCAGAATATTGAAATTGAATTGCGTAGAACAGGGTGAAATGATGGCAGTGGTAGTAAAATTAGAATTTTGGAATAAATTTGCGTAGGAAAGGGTGAAATGATGACAGTGGTAGCTCATTTGAATATTGGAATGTAAGTACTTAGAACAGAGTGAAATAATGGCAGTGGTAGACAATTAGAATATTGGATAAAATTCGCGTAGCACAGGGTGAAATGATGGCAGTGGTAGACCATTAGTATATTGGAATAAAATTGCGTAAAACAGGGTGAAATGATGGCAGTGGTAGACCATTAGAATATTGGAATATAAGTGCGTAAACAGGGTGAAATGATGTGATTGGTGGGGCATTAGAATATTCGATAAGAATCGGGTAGTACAGGGTGAAATGATGTCAGAGGAAGACCATTAGAATATTGGAATAGAATTGCCTAAAACAGGGGGAAATGATGGCAGTGGTAGGCCATTAGAATATTGGAATAGAATTACATAGAACAGGGTTAAATGATGGCAGTGGTAGACCACTAGATTATTGGAATTATTTCGTAGAACAGGGTGAAATGATGGCGGATGTAGACCAATATATTTTTGAGTTAGAATTTCATAGGACAGAGTGAAATTATGGCAGTGGTAGACCATTAGAATATTGGAAAAGAATCGCGTAAAACAGGGTGAAATGATGGTAATTTTAGGACATTAGAATATTGGATCAGAACCGCGTAGAAGGGTAAAATGATGGAAGTGGTATGCCATTAGAATATTGGAATATAGGTGCGTAGAACAGGGTGAAATGATGGCATTGGTAACCATTAGAAAAATGGAATAGAATTGCGTAGAACAGGGTGAAATGGTGGCAGTGGTAGACCATTAGAATACCGGAAAATAAGTACTTAGTACAGGGTGAAATGATGGCAGTGGTAGACCATTAGAATATTGGAAGAGAATTGCCTAGAACAGGGTGACATGATGGCAGTGGTAGACCATTATAATATTGGAATATATGTTCGTAGAACAGAGTGAAATGATTGCCGTAGGTAGTCCAGGCAGTGGTCCACCACTGCCATAATTTCACTCTGTTATACGCAATTCTATTCCAATATTCTAATGGTCTGCCACTGCCATTATTTCACCCTGTACTACGCGATTCTTATCCTAAATTTTGATGGCCTACCACTGCCATCATTTCACCCTGTACTGCGCACTTATATTCCAATATTCTAATGGTCTACCACTGCCATCAATTCACCCTGTTCTACGCGATTCATATCCAATATTCTAATGGTCTACCACTGCCATCATTTAACCCTGTTCTACCTAATTCTATTCAAATATTCTAATGGTCTACTACTGCCATAATTTCACCCTGTTCTACGCAATTCAAGTCCAATATTCTAATGGTCTTCCACTGCCATCATTTCACCATGTTCTACGCAATTCTATTCCATTTTTCTAATGGTCTACCACTACCATCATTTCACCCTGTTCTTCGCATGTATTTTCCAATATTCTAATGGCCTACCACTGCCAGCATTTCACCCTGTACTACGCACTTATATTCCAATATTCTAATGGTCTACAACTGCCATCATTTCACCCTGTTCTACGCGATTCTTATCCAATATTCTAATGGTCTACCACTGCCATCATTTCACCCTGTTCTACCTAATTCTATTCCAATATTCTAATGGTCTACTACTGCCATCATTTCACCTTGTTCAACGCAATTCTATTGCAATATTCTAATGGTCTACTACGGCCATCATTTCACTCTGTTCTACGCACCTATATTCCAATATTCTAATGACCTACCACTTCCATCATTTTACTCTTCTACGCGGTTCTCATCCAATATTCTAATGGCCTACCACTACCATCATTTCGCCCTGATTTACAAGATTATTTTCCAATATCCTAATGGTCTACCACTGCCATAATTTCACTCTGTCCTACGAAATTCTAACTCAATAATCTATTGGTCTACCTCCGATATCATTTCACCCTGTAATACGAAATAATTCCAATATTCTATTGGGCTACCTCCGCCATCATTTCACCCTGTACTACCCAATTCTATTCCAATATTCTAATGGCCTAGCACTGACATCATTTAACCCTGTTCTACGCAATTCTATTCCAATATTCTAATGGCCTACCACTGCCATCATTTCACCCTGTTCTATGTAATTCTATTCCGATATTCTAATGGTCTACCACTGCCATCATTTCACCCTGTGCTACGAACCTATATTCCAATATTTTATTGGCCTACCACTGCCATTATTTTACCCTT
Organism: Cordylochernes scorpioides; assembly: GCA_030710605.1. NCBI lineage: Eukaryota > Metazoa > Arthropoda > Arachnida > Pseudoscorpiones > Chernetidae > Cordylochernes > Cordylochernes scorpioides. Next base: position 76,125,785 of record CP092874.1, read on the forward strand.
CTACGCGGTTCTCATCCAATATTCTAATGGCCTACCACTGCCGTAATTTCACCCTGGTCTACGCACTTATATTCCAATATTCTAATGGTCTACCACTACAATCATTTTACCCTGTTTTACGCGATTCTTTTCCAATATTCTAATGGTCTACAACTGCCATAATTTCTCCTTGTCCTACGAAATTCTAACTCAATATTCTATTGGCCTACCTCCGTCATCATTTCACCCTGTTTACGAAAATCTACTCTAATATTCTATTGGACTACCTCTCCCATCATTTCACCCTGTTCTACGAAATTTTAATTCAATATTCTAATGGTCTACCGCTGCCATCATTTCAAACTGTTCTACGCACTCCTATCACAATATTCTATTGTGCTACCGCTGCCATCATTTTAACGTGTCCTGCGCACTCCTATCCCAATATTCAAATGGTCTACCGCTACCATCATTTTAACCTGTTCTGCGCACTCCTTTCCCAATATTCTATTGGTCTACTCCTTTACGAAATTCTAAACCAAAATTTTAATGGTGTATCGCTCCCCTTTTCTTCGAGTTAAATTCCTCTTCTAATATGTCCACTAGAGGCGATGATCCTAGTTGTACGTGCCCTGAAAACTTCCAATCATTCTTTCTAACACCTTACTACATACACTACTTGTAGAAGCCTATAATTTCCACTAAGGCTTTTCAAATGTCTTTTATTTTCGTCCTCCTATTCATCTATTTGATCTTGAGTATTTGTCTTGAAGACCTGATGTTGAAGTGTTCATTTGTCTCTCCAGCTCTCTAGTCATTGTCCACAAGCTTCACATCCATGCAGAAAATTTAATCAAAAGAAATATCTAGCAAATATTTGTTTTTAGTTTATATAAATATTTCGTTATTTTTCATATTGTTACGCGTGATCCCTCCCGATCTCACGGTACGATTCGCTCCCTCGCTCGCGGTGTAGCTCCTCCTTGCTGGCACCCCGACTTGCTCTCCTGAGTTCCACTGCTCGAGTGGAAACTCCTTTCCTCTGGCAGTATCTCTCGACCTTACCACTGGTGGGGGGACACGAGAGACTTACCAGAAGAGTTGTAGCAGCAGCAGCAGTAGCCCGGTGACGATGGCAGTGGCGGTAGTAACGACAGGAGGCAGCACGGAGACTTGAAGCACTTCTTTTATTGTCATATATTACTAAACATTACATATAACTTGAATAATAAACAACGGGTATTTACATAACGCCACCTCCTGGGGCCAATATAAAAAGGCATTTACAGTCAGGAGAGGTGGCCTCCGCAGGAAACGGGACCACAGCAGTCGGCGACTTCCGCATCAGTTGCGGATGCAAAACAGGCGAACGCGCCATCTACTGGCGGAGGTTACAAGTGCTCTTCTCCTAACACTACCTCCCCCTTAAACCAGATCGTCCCGATCAGGTCCAATTAGTCCTATCTCCCTGGTAACAAGCCAGTCTTCCCAAATGCACCACCTTGGCTTTTGATCTAGAACTCCGCTGGATACGGTAGACCAAATCATTGATCCTTTTGATGATCTTGTAGGGCCCTTTCCAAACTGCCATTAACTCCGGTGAAAGTCCCTTTTTTCTTTTTTGATGAAACAGCCATACTAAATCATTTTGTCCAAATCCATCGTGGTTCGCCCTTTGGTAATAGCGAGTCCTCATCCGGTGGCCTGCCATGCGAATCTTGGTCCCAACCAATTCGTGAGTCTCCAACAGAAGACCCCTCATCACTCCTCTGGACCTAGTTGTTGGTCCTTTGCTTTCGGCACACCTGTCGCATTCCTTGCACCACCTTTCCACATCCTCGTGATAGTAGACCCAATAGAATCTCTCCCTAACTTTCTTAAGCATTTTATTAATGCCAAAATGAGCCCCCGAGACTCCACCGTGTATTTCTCGTAGGACACTGGGAACCTGGACCTTAGGGACTACTAGCTGCATGGTTTTACTTTTTCCATCGGCACTTTCCCAAATTCTTTTCAGCAGTCCGTCTTCTATACTGAGGGAGTCCCACTGTGACCACAAGGTCTTCAATTCGGGGCTCTTGTCGGATATCATTTCCCAGCTTGGTCTTTCATTCCCCCTTTCTTTCCATTCCAAGATTGGGCCGACGTTGGGATCCCGTTGCTGGATAGTCCTACAACTTTCAGAGGTCCAATCGTCACTCGGCACCATAGTTGTCCTCCTTGAGGTTACTTCGTGTTCATCAACTTTCTCACAATGCCTGCAGTCGCCACAAGGTCCTCTGGAGAGAGCATCTGCATTGCTATGTTTTCTTCCAGGCCGGTCCATAACGTTGGAAGAATTTAGTTTCCCTGGCTGTCTCTGGTCGGGCAGCCTGACGGTACACTGCCTCTTTAGATGACCATGTCGTCCACAGCGGAAACAGGGCCCAGCCGATCGTCTGCCAGTCTCTTCTAGCCGTTCTACTAGCCATTCTAGTGTCCTCAGTATCTTCTTAATGGCTTCCGATTCCCCACCGCTTACAGTGGTGCTTTGCTCCGCAATTAATTCTGCACCACGGACCCGTGGGTGCCCCGATTCGCTCACTCGGTAGGCCGCCTCCACCTCCAGGGCGCGAACCAGCGCCTCTCTTGATTTATCGAAAGAAGCAAGTCGTAGCACTCTCTGGACTTCCACGTCTCGAATACCATCGATAAACGTCTGGGCGGCCAATTGGTCAAGGAAATCAATGGGAGCACCAGGGTAGGCCAGATGACAGAGCCTCTTGACATCAGCTTCAAACCCCTGCAAACTTTCCCCGACTTTTTGTCTTCTTAGCCTAAGTTGAGCTTGGTATACCTGACCCAGATGTTGTTCTCCATATCTCAACTCAAGTTCTCCCATCAACATCGCATAACTCTGTTGATCTGCACGCGGAACCGCCTGGAGCAGATCTAAGGCCGGTCCCCGAAGAGCCACAATCAAATTTGTCACTTTTTCGGTCTCTCCCCAGCCATTGTTGAGAGTCACTGCTTCGAATTGTCGCCTAAAACCCTCGAGGGAAGTTTGTCCGTCAAAGGTAGGCGGAGGTATGTTGCGGCCTGTAGGGGAGATCACAGCACCCTCTAGACTCTTCATGCGCGCCAGCTCGATCTCCAGCCTCCGGACTTCGCCAATATTATTCTCTAAGGCTGCCTGGACCCTCCCGATCTCACTCTTGCACTCTGTCCGGACTTCGCCAATATTATTCTCTAAGGCTGCCTGGACCCCCCCCCCCCCCGATCTCACTCTGAAATCTAATCTCCAAATTTGTCACTTTCTGGTGGAACTCTTCCCTCTCCTGTTGTCGAAGAAGCCTTTCTTCCTCTTTCTCTTTTTCCTTAAGAACTCTTCTTTTTTCTCTAAGAAGCTTTTCTTTCTCTTTCTCTTCTTCTTTAAGAACTCTTCTTTTTTCTTTCTCTTTCTCTTCTTCTTTAAGAACTCTTCTTTTTTTCTTTCTCTTCTTTCTCTTTTTCTCTAAGAAGCTTTTCTTCCTGAAGCCCTTGCATCATCTGGGTGATTGTGGCCAGCAAGTTCTGCTCCGAGGCCATTTTTTGACCTCTAGTCTCGATGGGCATTCGTCAGCAACCAAAGAAATATCAAAAGGAGCCTCCTGGTGACCTCCACGAGGAAGAAGCCCACCTCTGACACCAGTGTTACGCGTGATCCCTCCCGATCTCACGGTACGATTCGCTCCCTCGCTCGCGGTGTAGCTCCTCCTTGCTGGCACCCCGACTTGCTCTCCTGAGTTCCACTGCTCGAGTGGAAACTCCTTTCCTCTGGCAGTATCTCTCGGCCTTACCACTGGTGGGGGGACACGAGAGACTTACCAGAAGAGTTGTAGCAGCAGCAGCAGTAGCCCGGTGACGATGGCAGTGGCGGTAGTAACGACAGGAGGCAGCACGGAGACTTGAAGCACTTCTTTTATTGTCATATATTACTAAACATTACATATAACTTGAATAATAAACAACGGGTATTTACATAACGCCACCTCCTGGGGCCAATATAAAAAGGCATTTACAGTCATGAGAGGTGGCCTCCGCAGGAAACGGGACCACAGCAGTCGGCGACTTCCGCATCAGTTGCGGATGCAAAACAGGCGAACGCGCCATCTACTGGCGGAGGTTACAAGTGCTCTTCTCGTAACAATATTTTGATAAGTCCTAGAAAAGCGACTTTGCTCGAAATATTGCATCTTATTAACACAATAAAATAACTTTACTGTTAATTCTTTTTTTAAAGTTTCAAAAACCTTTAACATAATTGTTTTCGTTTTATATATAAATATAGCCATATTATATCCAATATAGTCTCAATACTAAATTTATATGTATAAATTTGGAGAAATAAAGAGCGAAAGTGAAAGAGTTTGTAGAGAAGAGAAGGAGTTTGTAGAGGTCAGTGAGAAGGCATCGAACAACTACACCCATGGGGCTTCAAGGAGAGTCCAAACTAAGGAATAAAACAAACGAAGAATATATCATTGAAAAATCGCTGGTAATACTTTATGTGTAAAATTAGGAGGTTACCAATTTTCTATAGCGTTACTTTTTATTTGAATGCAAACGATGGGCTGACGGACTTACATTCGGTACGATTGAAGTTATGCTACGAATGAGCTCGTTTTTATTTACATGGAGAGCATAATTATTCTTTAGTAATTATTTATAAATTGGGTATATATAAGCATTAATTCAAGTTGAATACGTTATCAACGTCTTTATAAGCGTTTATTATCTTTTGATGTTTCGGAGAACTACTGTCGCCCTTTTTTAAAAAAAAGGTGGAAGCTTAGTAGTCTAGCAAAATACTTCATTAACAAGCTTTCCACAAAAGACAATAAACCTTTATTAAAAAGTTGATGAAATATTTTACTTTAATTGATGAATTTCCGACCTATAATCAAGGTACTCTCTTAAAAATAATAAACACCATACTCTTCTATATTTTATTGTTTATCAGATATATGTGTATATGTATAAATATATATTCCCAGATTTTATTATGTAGATGTTCTCGATTTTTATTACATTGTGATGAAGAAATGATTATAATTTCAGCTATATAATTTACCTAATTAATATTTATTTTAATTATTTACAGAGACAACACATCAAAAAGAAACAGATTAAGAATTTATTATGTATTTTTCTAATTCCTCCTTATCTATTACTTATCTTGGTCGTTCATAGTTGTTCGAAATTGTAAATCAATAATAGACGTTTAGACTTGAAAACGCCATTATAGAATATTCATAAATCTTAAGATATATGACGGCTGCTTGCATGGTCAGCTTGTCGTGGACTGAAAACAAAATCGAACTTTTCCCGTCTATTATGATATCTCCCTGCCGTTACTACCCGAGGTACACCAGGATATCTCCCTGCCGTCACTACCCGAGGTCAACCAGGATATCTCCCTGACGTCACTACCCGAGGTTCACCAGGATATCTCCCTGCCGTCACTACCCGAGGTTCACCAGGATATCTTCCGACAGGTAGTCACTACCCGAGATCCACCAGGATATCTCCCTGCCGTCACTACCCGAGGTCCACCAGGATATCTCCCTGCCGTCACTACCCGGTCCACCAGGATATCTCCCTGCCGTCACTACCCGAGGTTCACCAGGATATCTCCCTGCCGTCACTACCCGAGGTTCACCAGGATATCTCCCTACCGTTACTACCCGAGGTACACCAGGATATCTCCCTGCCGTCACTACCCGGTCCACCAGGATATCTCCCTGCCGTCACTACCCGGTCCACCAGGATATCTCCCTGCCGTCACTACCCGAGGTTCACCAGGTTATCTCCCTGCCGTCACTGTCCGAGGTCCACCAGGATATCTCCCTGCCGTCACTGTCCGAGGTCCACCAGGATATCTCCCTGCCGTCACTACCCGGTCCACCAGGATATCTCCCTGCCGTCACTACCCGAGGTTCACCAGGATATCTCCCTGCCGTCACTGTCCGAGGTCCACCAGGATATCTCCCTGCCGTCAATACCCGAGGTAAACCGGGATATCTTCCTGCCGACACTACAACAGCCAACTTGGCCCAGCGCCAGCGGCAGATCGATGGTTACCCAGCAACGTGGTCGCCAGGACCCACGGCGTTGACATCTTCTACCGCCGGCGGCTAGGCTTATGGATCGACTTCTCGTCCACCCTTTGGAAAATTACCCCGCGCCTTTCACACACAACTTCTCACTTTCTTTTTTATTGACTCAATTCTTCTCTCTCTCTCTTTTTATTTTTTCTTTTTTCTTTATTTTTGAGAATAATCCCTGTCACTTATTATTATTATCAATATAAAACTATATATTTTATCTTCACTATATTGTGTTACGACACCCTTTGATTGAAATGATCGAAACCTTAAATAATACTAGCGTATACAAAACCTTGTTCATAATATTTTTTTTTATATAATAGAATTAAATTGCAAAACTATAGGTTTTTTTTAATATCGTCGCTCGTTTCATTAAATAAACTCGGCGCAAGAGACCTATATGATGAGTCATCGTCTTTGTAAAAAAATGCATTTGAAATGATTTGATAATGCTCAACTTCCAATGAAAGACCATGTCCAGGAGAGACCAGTAGCTTTGATGTTATTTGGACGTTTCTTCCTGTGAGGTTCCATTGTAATCGACCTTGAAGCCATCTCGGCTAAAACAAATAGAGATAGATACAAGTTGGTGAAAATAGTCATGTAGCTTCTCTTGAATAACGGCTTGTAATTGACCTCATGAAGTTAGCCACACAGAACCTTCTAGTGATTAAACTCAAAATATTCTGAAATCGGAATTTCAAAATATGTTTTTTTTTTTTTTTTTGTAAAATATCACAAAAAGAAAGGACTTCTCTTCCTTCAACATAGATGTAAAAATTGGGCTCCATCTGTTGATCATTTCTGCAATCTAGCAGACTCGGATCATTCAGAGACACAAAGTGATACCATTTTGGCCTGAGTAATGGGTCAGACATTTTACCATTTGAAAACTTCTTTGCAAAATATGGAATATTTCGTAAATCTCTTATTAATATCATGAAATTAAAGCTGTCCACGATCAACAATGTTCATAGCTCAAAATCATGGTCTTCGTATGAGCGTTCCAACTTTACTAAGGGTCTTTTTTAAAATTTGTTATTGAATCGATTCTATTAGTTTGCAAAGATGCAATGATGCATAGGTTTTGAGTTTTTTTTTTTTTTTTTTGACCGGAGTCTTTACTTTTTTAAATGATCGATTTTCTTCCGCGGCAACATTTCTATCTCTCAAGTCTTCTCTCTCTTTGAAAAATAATAAAAGGAGAATAGAAGGGGGTTACTAACCTCCACATACATATTTAATCCGTCCAAACAACAAACACAGGTTAACTTCGACATGTACCGCCTTTATCGCGTAGAACTATTGTTGGTTTCTTTCCTAAAATAGGAGATAGAACTCAAACAAATTCAATTTGTTAGTGATGTCTCAAAAGCCTGGATATTTTTCTGGATTATGTCAAAATTATTGTTTGCAAAGCTAGATAAACAATGAGGAATCTGGGGAATGGACTTGTGTAGCTTTAAACAGAAGCCTAGTTAAACATAAATGTACCTTCCAAGATATTTGGTCAACGTGTAAAAGTCAAACTAAAATCTCAAGTTACAGGGCTGTCTAATATAATGTATGACTGAAGGAAAATAGGAAGCTCTGCCATAAAGAAGAAGTAAATTAGTGGAAAAGAGAAATGTACAGAAAAGAATCATTAATTGAGGAGGGCTTTGATATCAGCGGACTTAGTGGATAGCACTGGAAAAAGACATAAGCTTAAAATACATAAGAGCCACTCGTGTGATACCACCTAAAACACGGATCACACTGGCTTCTCCTGAAGATGGTCTCTCATTGGAGGTCAAGTTAGTTCAGTTGACTTCATAATTTATTTCACAAAGGAGATCACCCATTTGAGACTTTATTACATATAGAAAATAACCTGAAGAACCTTGACACAGAGACAAAACAATTTTACTGATCATAAATTACATTTAATCATTATAATTTCCTACAATCCGCTAGAAAGACGCTATAAAATAATGAATTAATATATTCACAAAAAAATCTAGGTATATATTTACAGAAGGCTCCCCAACTACGAATAATCAGCAAAATTGAAAAAAGGGGATGGGGTTGGGGGGTTTGATCTCCCTCAATTCAATTGACAGGACATACTTGCAGCCTTCAATGAAGATGTGATGGCGATGTGATCTTCATTCAGAAGAGACAGCTGTTCAGACAGGTGGCCGCTGAATGATGCTGAAGAACTCACTATCAGGAGGATTGGCACAGCGACCTGACCATCACCGATGGTCTAGCGACAGATCGCCGGAGCTACAGGCAATCTCAGGCAGATGCAGAGTGGGGTAGGACATGCGGAGCCTCACGGACCGCCACGTCTGCATCAAGCCTCGAGAGACAGTAAGGCCTAATTCCGCGTCGCGGATACATTTGTGGTGGTCTCCCATTTCTCCTTAACTTAGCTAGACGTTATTAATATATTCTTACTAGCCGAATGACCCGGGCAACGCCCGTGTTTTACCCGATTGAATGTTTTGATTCAAATACTATTTGTTACAATTATAAATTGGCGCCTTAAATAAATGCATATATTAGTTAATAACTATAGCCTATGTGCTTAATCTGTCTATGTACTGTTGGCTTCCGTAGGCGTCTCTTACTGGGAAAAAGAAAGAGAGGATTCCATTTAGTTATTAACTAATATATGCATTTATTTAAGGAGCGACCCGCTCCAACACAATAATTACAAAAACAAAAGTGTCTCGCGTAGTGGCGGCGCCATCGTAGCCACGTGATCGTAGCCAACCATTAGGAGAGCGCCATTCCAAAAAAAAAAAAGCAAACGGTGACAGAGATGATGACGCTCGTAACTGTATATAGAATGTTCATAGATACTTTGTGCACTGTTTCAAAGATTATGTTTAAAATCACAGACCATTTAGGTGGTCTATTACATCTTGAATTTTCCTACAGCTCTTCTTTCGAGAAATCACACTAAGAAGGAATCTATACGTTAGTGTAAAAACGTAAGAAAGTACAGTATAAGCGATCATTCTTTTAAGGCCGGTCAACATTTGATGTTAAAAGGTGGTGCTTGAAAATTTCAATAATTAATAAATAAATTTGAAAAAACCTATAACTTATATATATTTAAGCATAATATTATATGTAGGGCCTCCAATCCCGGTACATATTTTCAATCCCGGGATATCCCGGGATTGAAAAACATTTTCGTCTTTCTACGCCAAGAGGTATATCGTTTCGTTCGTTATATTTTTTATTTTTTATTTTATATTGTGCCAATGACGTGGCACTTACTTCGATGAAAACAACCTGAAAGCCATATATTTTGCGCCTGCTTATGAACTAAATCATTGCTTTTGGGTTACAGTTTGAAATTATCTGTCAATTACTGTACACACATCTGAAAAAAAATATACTGTTCTTGGAACTCTTAGACCACATATCTTAATGCAGTGTTGGGCAGTAATCCATTCAAAGTAATACATTACCTTGTAATTACGATTACTTTGCAATGCATTACTTTGCAAAAAAAAAATAATTGCATTAGAATGTAAACATAATTACTCGTAATTCTATATATAATGATAGCAATTGTGATTAAAATGACTTGTAATTGTAATTATAGCAAATGTAATCATGATTATTTGCAATTGTGATTATAGAAAATGTAATCATTATTGCATTTTGCCCAACTATGTATTAATGTTTAGAAAGAAGACAGCACCGTTTTAAAAACTATGAATTACTTTATTTTAAGGATAAAAATTCAATTTCGAGAAAGATTTGAGCGTAGGAAAGATAATTTGTCAACAGTGTCATCATGCAAACTAGAACGTATCTTATTGCATAGGTATCCAGAGGAGGAGAAGACTCCGATTCCACAGACGTTGGAGGAATTGTCAGCAAGTATTGATACACACTCTCTAAATGGGGTCCTCGTTTGCCTGACTGAGCAGCAATATTAAGTTCGTGGTTAATCATAGTTGAGTAGGATGCGGAGTCTGGTGTAGGTAATGCAATTGAAGTTGAAGAGGCAGCCTCAATAGCTTCTTGCAATCGGCGCTCAATTGTAAGATGGTCATTCGATTGTGATGGCTCATGGCGTTCTTGTAAACTCCGAGGAAGTTGCGAATTATCAGCCTGAATTCTTACTTCGGCCATTTGTCCCTGTAACGGTTTAAGACGCAAAAGCAATTTCACGCTAAAGTCTTTGACTATCTTCTTTTTTTTTTTTAACTGTGCTTGCGGATTGTGCAGATATTGGAGGACTAAAGATGTTTTATTGCATCGCTCTTCTAAAATTCTCTTTTGAAAAGATTTTCGCAGATCTTTGCTGAGAGAATGAGATTGTGCTTGCAGCTCCTCTAGAATAAACTTTACTGTTGCTTCCGCAGTCAAAAGCGTAGCGTCGCGTCTACAGATAGCTGCCACAACTGTCCGAAATGGTTTCAGTGCGGAAATTACTTGCGTCATGGTATCAAAATCTTCATCAGTTAGACGGACATTTGCTTTCACATCTATTAGCGCCTTCTGAATCGCTGACTTCACACTGAGAAGTCTCTCCAACATGTTCAATAAACTATACCAGCGCGTACTGCATTCGAGAATGAGACACATACTGGTGGAAATGCGATTATCTTGCCGCATGTAGTTCAGTAAGATCTCGTTCTTCAGCGGCGATCGTTTGAACAATTTCACAACCACACGAGCTTTTTTCGTCACCTTATTTATATTTTTCTTCGAAAATACTGGAGATTGTGGATAAATTGCTTCAGGGAATGAGGGATGTGCTACCTCTAAGCTAATGTTAAATGGAGAAGTGTCCTCATTGTCATCCTCGGAAAGGTCAGATTCTGCTTCATTTACTGTTGCGGAAACGAATTCAGGAACAACCCTCTCTTTTTTCTTAGCATAAAGTACATCCATCACAGCCAGATGGAGACCACGCGCGTAGCAGAGCTGTTGCAGTGAACCAATAATGTGACCCAATTTTACCATCATTGCGCACCCATCAGTTGTAACACTCACAATATCAGTTACGAAGTCGATTCCAAACTCCAAGAGCTTAGCGCCAATGACATATTTGCATTGTTCAGAGGAAAATACTCCAGATATTCGAGTCAAGCCAAGATTCCACACCTTGGTACGGCTATGCATATTAATGTTCAGGTAACGCTTGCTTCTGATTGACGTCCATTCATCCAGCGTAAGGGTGAAAAGTTGCTCCTTTTCTTTCTCCATCTGAAGCTCTCGAACGACCTTCTCACGAAATGTGTCCGCATAACGACACAATTTAATCTTAATGGTCTCTGCGGAGAGAGGAATTTCATGTCCAAGAGCATTGAGGCACTTGCGTAGATTCTTAGATGTGACAAAAACGGAGAATGGCAATCCGTCGAGAGCTATCATTCTAGCTAGCACAGCATCAGTCGATCGATCGATGGAAACAGACGAAAATGATCGAGAATTGATATCTTGGGGGTCTTTTTGCAGGGTCTGTGTATCAACTTCGTCTTTAACTTTTCTCTTCGAAGCTTCGATTCCGTGGACCGCCTTCTGGTGTACACGCAGCCCTTTTGTTGACCAACCGACGCATTTCAAAATACTTTTGCACGCTAAACACTGTGCATTTTGACCAGATCCGTCTCGTAGGTAATGGCACCAGATTCCTTCTGATTTAAAAGGAATAAACTTCGTCATCACAATCAAGAAGTGATAAGTTACCAAAAATGTCCGACGCGTTTTCTATTGAGAAATAACAAGGTCCGATAATATTGTTTTAGAGACTTTGTTTTATGTTCGTATAAGTTGAAAACTACTTTAAGCTGATGCTTGATAGTGACGAAGTATTTAATGAAATGACATTAAATAAATTTAATTTAAATTAAATGACAAAAAAGCTAGCGAGGGTTTCACAAAATGAGCAGCAGAGCAGTGCGTTCATGATGACCCATGCATACAGAGTACAGGATGGAGAGTATAAACATAGATTTAAAAAATATATATAAAACAATTTGAAGCCCAGATAAGAGTTTAGTGGCGGGTCCATGTTACACGCAGGTCCGCCACAAAAATAAAGGGATGCCGCTACTATCTAAGAAGCCACTATTTGCATGTCAACAAAAACTGGGGCCCCCTCCATATATACTGCTGCATACTCTCATTCTAGAGGCTGTCATTTTGGAAAGATCTTGCAGAATAACCCTTCGTTATTGGTGCATGAAAATAATTCCAAATCTCCCAGAAAAAAAAACCGAAATGCAGCTGTATAAACAAAACGTCAAAAGTGTGCTATCTCATCATCTGTTTGATTACCAAAATGCTAAAAAAGAAATATATATTTTTGCGCTGGTTTTCATGCACAAACCAGTAATCCCGGGATTTTTCGAGCAGAATCCCGGGATTTCGGGATCATTATTTGGCTCCGGGATTGGAGGCCCTAATTATATGGGCACCTTCAGGCTATAAATTAATGTTTTTTTAATTGTTAAACGGATATGGGATGAGATGCATATAGAAACATTATATTTTGGGAAATAAAACCTAAGTTAGCAAATATATTCAACTATTCAAAATCAATAAGTAAAATACCTCTGATAAGCTCTAGAGAATATGACAGGAATTAAAGTGGATAAAAACGTATATCGGACATTCTGCCTTGATTACCAAGAAAATCTAATGATGATAACATTTGTTAAACAATAAAGTGGTTTGGTATAAACTTAAAAGAATCATACGCGTCTATAATAGAATTCTCATAACAGATGACGCGCTAATATGTATCATACTATAAAGTTAAATAGGAATAAATCGAAAGAATGATATTAAGTAAAATAAAAATTGCATTCAACAAGAAAAAAAGCATTTTAATATCAAAAAACCACGTTAATTAAAACAAACAAACAATTTTTTTTATCAAAATCTTTATTTAGCGTGTACATATATGCCCCCGAAATGTAACTCTTAAAAAGACAGAAATTGTAAAGCTACGGGTTTTGTGGTGCTGGATCGAATGATACCATGGACTTACTGATGCAATGAAGATGTCCCAAAGTGATCGAGACGAGGTATAGCCTATTGGAGACGATTTAGAGTAGAATAACTGATATTTTAGGACATCTTTTCCGACATTTGAAGTCGATATAGGTATTATAATAACGAAAAGATTCAAAAAGGATAAGTTTTAGTCGATATAGGTATTGTCAAATTATCAAAATTCAAAACTATTTTAAAGGCGTGAGATTCTTTTTGATATTGAACAATTTCTACTGCCCTTACTGCAATGAAAAAATTAATGAGAGGGCCCCTGGCTCATCAGTGGTTAACCCTCTCTGCGGTTTCGCCAGTTTAATCTACCATACCGCTGTTATATTGCATTTTTGGACTGAAATTATCCCCCTCCGCTGTAAGCTTTACTGCAAGCTTTTTCGGAGAAAACATCTGGACGACACATGCAAACAGCCCGCTGCATCTGGTAACAGCGCGCCGCCTGCGAGGGAACCAAGGCAGCACCAAATACACCTAGAGCTCCAAGGCACCCAAGGTTTCAAAAATAGGGGATCATCAGAGATCAGAAGTCTGGCTAATATCTTTCGCGAGCTCCGGTTGGAACTTTTTATATTGCATTTTTGGACTGAAATTATCCCCCTCCGCTGTAAGCTTAACTGCAAGCTTTTTCGGAGAAAACATCTGGACGACACATGCAAACAGCCCGCTGCATCTGGTAACAGCGCGCCGCTTGCGAGGGAACCAAGGAAGCACCAAACACACCTAGAGCTCCAAGGCACCCGAGGCTTCAAAAATAGGTGATCATCAGAGATCAGGAGTCTGGCTAGTATCTTTCGCGAGCTCCCGTTGGAACTTAATTGCATTTTTGGAACTTCCTTTTATAGTGATACTGTTGATAGACTCTTTGAATGGGTATTTTAGAAGAACTATGGACATAAGCTTTGAGAACAGTAGAATTGCATACATTGATAAATATATAATATGCTTCGGGCAATCGCTCTTCCGCAAATATCAAATTGTTTCTTTTATTAGAACATTTATAATATGATGCACTAGCGCGACATCTGTTATCAAAATTCAAAACTATTTTAAAGGCGTAAGATTCTTTTTGATATTAAACAATTTCTACTGCCCTTACTGCAATGGAAAAATTAATGAGAATGCCTGGCTCATCAGTGGTGAACCCTCTCAGCGGTTTCGCCAGTTTAATCTACCATACCGCTGTTATATTGCATATATATACGCCTTTAAAATAGTTTTGAATTTTGATAACAGATGGCGCGCTAGTGCATCATATTGTCAAATTATATTGACAAACATAAGCAGTTTTATCCTATCTCAGTATTTAGCGGGAAGAATGTTGTTTTTGTTTGTTAAGTGAACCGATCTCTCACGTCTTCTCATTGGACGAATGTGGTCATGTTTGTATATAAGAGGGATGCAAGGAGGCCAGTGTGGATTATTGTGTGGAGACGCTTAAAGTGTTCTCTGCGTGATTTATTCGTGTCTGGTGATCTCCTCGCATACCTGTGTGGCCCCGGTCCGATCTCTACCAACGCTACAATAAAAGATAAGTATTGTTTTTAAATGTAAAAAATCGTTAATTTTTATTTACTTCCCTTTTGTTGTTGTTGTACTCTTGAGTCTACGCTTTTCTGTGTGTTAAGTTACTCTTAATTTAGGCCCAAGTAAATTGCACTTTGTGTGTTAACCTGTAAAATTTTACTTTTGTTATTATTACTGGAGGGATGTAAGGAAGATAGACCTAGAATCGAATCCATGGATGATTTCGGTAAAGAAGACCTTACGATGGCATTAAAAGACTAACCATAGAAATGAAGTTCTTAGAGACTAGGAATATTGCCAGTCACCAAACTATGGATTGAGGTGAAATAGCTAGAGAAGAAAAGATAGAAAGTAGCTTTTTAAAATAGAAGAATAAAGACAAGATGAGAAAAAATGATAGAGGTAAGTGCATCATTCGATTACTTAAGAAGTGTCATCAGTGATATGATGGCATTAAAAGACTAACCATAGAAAGGAAGCTCTTAGAGGCCAGGAATATTGCCAGACACCAAACTATGGATTGAGGTGAAATATCTAGAGGAGAAAAGAGAGAAAGAACCTTTTTAAAATAGAAGAATAAAGATAAGAAGAGAAAGAATGATAGAAGTGAGTACATCATTCGATTACTTAAGTGTCATTAGTGATGATGGGAGAATCTTTTGAAAAGTCAAAAGAAGAATTGCACTTGTAAACGATACTTTTTGTAAAGGTAGAGGATACTCAGGAAAAACTTGCATAGATTTTTAGAGATACACTTGAGGTAGGCGCTGGTAAGAATTTTTAACTAATCATAACAGACGTCTATAGTCGAGAGCATTTCTTAATTAACTAGAAGTTGGTTTATGTAAATAATGGAGAGAAACTAGTACATATACAGTAAAGATAAAAGGCTGAGGCGACCCATTATGGAAATTAGTGTAGGACCATTACGAGATTTAACGTGATTATTGGCGTAATTAGGTTTAATTAGTGGAATAATTTCCTCATTAGGTGACATGGTTAAGCCATTAGAGAATGGAAATGGTTTAGTTGTTGACCAGAGAACGACATATCTCAAACAAATCTCTATTTTTATATAAAAAGTAAAATTTGCAAAGGAATTTTAAGAATAAACTATTAAAAAACTATTAGAAATATTCACAAATGAAGTAACTCATTGTCAAAATGGTTTTATATTATAATAGATTTGGTTTCAATTTCGATATTTTGGCGACAGATTCAAGGAATGGCTTTTGCGACACCTATTCCTTGGTAAACGTTATAGTGGATACTTGGGTGAAGTATGAATGAATAGGGTAATTGCAGTTATATATATATATATAGATGGAAATTTTATAATTATATAAACATATGTACGCGATTATATGTTTTATATAAATATATATTTTTTGAAAATATAGCAATCCATATTTAAATCATTAGATAATAAAAGGCATATATTGGATTTAAAAAAGGATTTATTTGCCAATATTTCGGTTGGCTGAACGCCAAACCTTTATCAAGGCATTACATTTTTGTATAAACAAACTCAGCGCCGCATAGTGTTATAATTTAAAATTATTTCAACTGTGATATTATACACACACAAGCCTTTTTATTGGGGCATCCAGCCCTATACATGATTAAATATATAAATTAAAGTACCAATGTTTAGAGTATGTCAAGGTTAGGATATCATTGAGAGGGCTAGTGTGTAATCAGCCGCGTTCAATCTTCGCTTTCTTCCTCCAAGCAAACCACGACATTCGGCGAATCCATTATTCTCCAACGGACATTGACTGCGGCCTTGTATAATTTATATAAACCGAGGAAGAGACCCTGATCAACCATCAGTGTGTTCATCCAGCTGCAAATTTGTTGGCAGTCAGGTTGAGACCAGGGTAAGTCACCCGAAATTTCTTTCCTCTGTTTCTCTAAGCAAGAGCATCCAAATATTATATGCATAATTTCGTCTTGGATTCTGTTTTTACACAGATCGCAAGTTAGAGTCAAATCAATCTTCCAGCGCTTCGAACGATTTTCTGGGAAGATCGTCCAAAGGAGTCTCAGTTGTGCAAAAAATCTTTTAATTGCTAGAGGAATAGTTGTGAATAAATATCGTTCTGCTGTTATTGAGTTTTTTAGGTATTTGAAGTGACTGTAATGTGAAGTATTTAGAATTCTCGCCATGTCGTTTTGGATGCTTTGTTCGGTTGCTATTCGAATAATAGCAGGGATTTCAGTCAGTATTGCAGTGTAATCCGGACAACCCTTCAGGAACGAAAAACCGTTTGAGTCTAAAATGGTTGACAGGTTTTCGACAAACGTTAAACCAGCCCTTTGATTGCTGTGTAATGTCCAGAGGTGTGACAAACATGCCCGGGGCAACCTACTCTCTTCCATTTTCATAATCCTCACCCAAAATCTCAGAACCTGCTTAGTTATGATAACTTCCTGTGATACTCGTCCACACTCCATTCTTAGCATAAAGCCCGGAGTATACTTTGGTAAATTTAGGTAGCGTCTTAGAAAAATATTCTGAACCTGGTCAACTACCTTTACTTGGTTGAGTGCCCAGCAGGGTGCGGCGTATAGCATGTGAGGCAAGACCGTCGAATCAAGTAATATCATTGCCGCATTTAGAGAGTTCATCTTGGATTTCGTCAGAACTTGCCACACAGCGCCAATTGCTGTCAGGGCTTTGCCCTTGTAGTGTGACGCTACCTTGTTTAGTGAATTTGCACTTGTAAGCGGATATCCCAAGTATAGATATTTCGTAGTAACAGACAGTTGCCGCTCACCCCAAAACCATTTGTCATTTTGTGCTAATCGACCGCCGTTTCTGAAAACTACAATTTTTGACTTATTTTCATTCAGGGTTAATAAATTTGTTTCAAAATATTTTCTTAGCATATTGATTTTTATTTGAAGGTTATGTTTGGATTCTCCAATCAAGACAATATCATCTGCGTATAGTAGAATATGAACATATCCATAATTTGGGAGATATATTCCCGGTAAATCTGAACCATTGTAGAGACCGATTAAATCATTTATAAAAAGTATAAATAAATAAGGTGACATCGGCTCCCCTTGTAAAACTCCCGAACGCACCTTTATTGGCGCAGTGAATGAGTTGTTCCATCGCACTACCGCTGTTATTTATTTATTTATGCTTATGAGGTGATACAGCAACATCTTTACAATTAGAGAGGAGACAAAATGAACCAAATCTAGAAAAAAGAAGTGAGGACATATCGGTCAATAATGTAGCTGCTGTATTGTCCGTGAGGTCAAGAGACGTACGGACCTCTATGGTGTTGATCTCTTGGCGGAACGACTTGGAAGTCGGACTCGGGCCCCCCCACTACCGCTGTTATAATTGTGTAATAATCTTTAATTAAGTTAACAAAACGGTGGTTGAGACCTGCATCTACCAGTTTTCTCCATAATAATGAGTGGGGCACTGTGTCGAAGGCTTTTTTCAAATCCACGAAGAACATGTAGCATTTTCTTCTCTTTCGGCTTAGAGTCATTTGAATCAGGGATGATAGAGTGAATATATGGTCCTGACAAGAGTGGCCGGCCCTGAATCCCGCCTGGTTCTCAGGAACTATATTTCTCCTTTCGATTCAACTGCCTAGACGAGATTTTAGTATTGATGTAAATAATTTTGCTATATTGCTTAAGAGCGCTATGCCTCGATAGTTAGAGGGGTCGTCTGGATCACCATTCTTAAAAATTGGTTGAATAACTGATTTCAACCATGTTGTCGGAAATTCAGACGTTCTCAAAATTCTATTGAATATATCCTTTAAGGAGATTAGATAATCTTTTGGGAGGGCCTTTATTGCTTCATTCATTATGTCGTCAAAACTAGTCGCCTTGCCATGCCTTATTCGAGAAATTTTTTTGCTTATTTCATTAAGAGTTATGCATTTAGTTAGTTCATTATCTGTATTTAGGAGGGTCATAGTAACGGGTTCGTAATCTGGTATTGGTTCTGTATCCAGGAGTTTATTGTAAAATTGCTGCCAGTCCGATATTGAGATATTGCCCTGTGTATAGTTTCTTTTTCTGAAGCGAGCTATTGTTTTCCAGAATTCACTTGAATCGTATGTATTATTTAATTTTTCTTGTATTTCACAGGAATATTTTTCCTTTTTATTGTTATTAATCGATGTATATTTGTTCCTTGTTTTGACATATTCCAAACGATCTAGATCCCTATTAGATTTAATATATTTTGTCATAGCTGCTTTCATAATCTTTTTCGCTATGTAGCACTCATGATCAAACCAAGGCTTCGACAGTGAGTTATTCGCTTTTATTTCAATTTGCATACCATTTTGTACCATTGCGCTTTTGATCTGATTAACCATGTTGTTCATTATATTCTCAATCGAGTTATTCCAAAATCCATAAGCTCCTCCTAAGTCCTCTACAAATAGCGTTACTCTTTCGGGTAACCATATATATTTTTCCTAACCCGTCAAGTCGGGTTCGTCACTTGTTTCGGTCCCCAACTCATATCCATTTTTATAATTAGAGGTAAGTGATCTGAGTGTGGTAATCCCTCGATGTATAGGTCATGTACGTAACCTAACAGCCCATGGGAGACAATACGATATTATAACACTATGAGGCGCTGAATTTGTTTACACAAAAATGTAATGCCTTGATAAAGGTTTGGCGTTCAGCCAACCGAAATATTGGCAAATAAATCTTTTATTAAATCCAATATATGCCTTTTTATTATCTAATAAATATATATATGATATAGAGGTGATAGGGTGAATAAAAAGATTAGTGTGCTTAGATAAAAAGAGAAGTTATAAAATATTATAAATTATTAAATAAGTATTGATAATGGTGATATTGAAGAGAATTTCGAAGGGAATAATAGGTTGTCGTGTGTGATGAAGACCAAACGATCTCTTCGAGAGATACAAAAATGCGTATTAAATCATTTTTAAAAAAATAGAATGTTCAAATCTAAAAGCTTGAGGGATGAGTTTCTTTTGCATCCCGCAAGCTTTTAGATTTGAACATTATATTAAGGGATTAGCCTATTAATTATAAGCCAAAGTTACATCATGAATCATATATTATCGGATAGAGAGAAGTCCACTATTATCTTGAACAAATCCGCAAAAAGTCCATCCAGCTCACCAAATCGAGATGCCACCTTGCCTTCAATCGCAGGTGTGAAGAGTCAAATTTCATCCCACCGCCATTGATAATTAGGGACCCAGTGAAGAACCCATTTTCCTCCAAAGTAATCATAGACACTCAAATGAAACTATTAAGATGCAGAACTCAGGGATGCTATTCACATATCCGTATTCTTTCCAAAACCATCAAAGAATTAAATTACCTCACCTCTCAAGTAGTACCACCCCATAGAATGTACGAGATGGTGACACATATCACCTCAGAAGTTCTTTCGTTAAAGACAGAAATTACGACCAAGCACCACTAAAAAACTGGAACATTGGGCCCGCAAATATAACTGTCCAAAACTGAACCCACGAAACATAACAAGTGCTATAATTAACCTGTCTAATACCACTTTATCATTAGACGAAGAAATCTTATTGGCAAAAGGGATGAAATACAGAACAGTCCAGAAACCAGACCCCATTAGGATCATAAGTGGAATCGAAACAGCCATTTCAAGACTCAATCTACAGGAAAGAAACGTTATACGAAACAAAATCACTAATTTAATAGTGTCACCTCCTAATCTCCCCCTTTACAACCCTCATGAACGAAAATTATTACAATATCTAAGCAACAAAAAAGAAATTGTCATCACCCAAGCAGACAAAGGAGGACAGACAGTCATCCTTAATCGATCGGACTACAACATCAAAATGCTCAAAATCCTAGAAGACAGAACCCCATTCCATCCCATATCCGAAAATGTTTAAAAAAATCTGCGTACAAATCATTCAAAAAAGAACTGAAAAAGATGAATACAGACCACAAGATCACAGACGACGAACTTAAAGAATTTCTATCTAATCTGTCCAGCCCACACAATGAACCTTATATTTACGGCCTCCCAAAAACACACAAACCAGAAACTCCCTTACGTCCTATAGTGGCCTTTTTCTCTTCTCCAACAGCTCCCCTTTCCAAATTTATAGCCAATTTTCTAAAACCTTTCGTCATATTACAAAATGCTCCATTCCCCATTTCCAACACTCAAGCCTTTATAGGAGAAGTCCTAAAAATCAAACCTGAATCTGACCGCAACATGGTGTCTTTTGACGTACAATCCTTATACCACAGCCTTCCACACCCTCTGATCATAAGGGATACAATAGAACTACTACAAGAACATCATATTGATACAGATATCATCCAAAAAATCACACAACTCATTTCCATATGTCTAAATAACTGCATATTTTCATATAACTACAAATCATACAGGCAAGCAAAAGGGTCCCCAATGGGAAGCCCTCTATCTACTACAATAGCAGAGATCTCAATGCGCGCAATAGACCGATGGATTACTTCCAAGTTCCCCTATGACATAGTCTTTTGGCGCAGGTATATCGATGATATTTTTTGCATCTTCCCCACCACCCAAACCGAAAACATCCTCAGCAATCTAAACAATTATCACCCTGATCTTCACTTCACTGTTGAAAAAGAGAACAATAAACACATAAAAATTATCCGTTACCAACATGAATTACACACCACCGTTTATTATAAACCATCCTTCCGCCCTAATAACGTTCAATACTCGTCCTTTTGTCCAATCAGTCATAAGATCAATACAGTCATTGCCCTATCAAAACGCGTACATACTCACTGCTCCCTCCAGAAGTACAAAAACCTTGAAACACAAACATAATAGCTAACCTCAAAAACTGCGCATACCCAATATATTTTATATTACGACACTTTTACGACTCATCTAAAAAGATACAGCCTCCAATATACAGATCGATTTGCAATATGCCATATTCACCATTATCCTCTACAATAGCAAGATTCTTATTAAAATTCGGAATTAAACCTATTTCACCTGCGCACCTACCTCAGGATCCCTTCTCCGAAACCAGATAATGAAACTTAATTATAATGAACCCCTCACAGCACGGCACGAAACGTTATTTACTCCATAGAATGTTCAAACTGCCCAAAAATCTACGTAGGTGAAACTGGGAGACAGGTCAACATTAGAAATCACGAACACAAAAGAAATATCGATAACCTAGACCATAGATCCCTAATAGTTCAGCATATAAACGAAACTGGCCATTCCTTCAACATTACATCCCCTAAAATTCATTATTCCAATATCTCCAGCAAACATCAAAGACTAATCATCGAAACCCTTCTGTCAAGTAAATTGCACAGCCTTAATAGAAAACTTGATTTACCGGAAATTTATAATGTAATATTCCCTGCAGCCACCCAACCCCCCACTGTAACATGAACTCAGAGACCACAAATTCAATAGTTATTCTGTCCTATATTTCCAAAATATGCCATATTTTTAGTCCGATTCTATATCAGTTCATATTTTAGACATTCAA
Organism: Cordylochernes scorpioides; assembly: GCA_030710605.1. Taxonomy (NCBI): domain Eukaryota; kingdom Metazoa; phylum Arthropoda; class Arachnida; order Pseudoscorpiones; family Chernetidae; genus Cordylochernes; species Cordylochernes scorpioides. The sequence goes on from CP092874.1 coordinate 76,147,983, forward strand.
ATTCGCTATATATATATATATATATATATACACAAATATTAAAATTTTTATTTATTGATTTATTCATATGCATCTGACGCACGAGTAGTCTCACGTGTGTTTGTTTCTGATATTTATTTTATATAGTTTGTTATACATTTGCCTCGCTTAATCTCAGTGTAATATAATTTAATTTACTTTATTTTTAATAAATTATTTCCTTTAGAAGGGCGTTGCCCGAAAGCTCGAAATAAATTTATTTGCAAAAGAAACTCATCCTTCAAGCTTTGGATTTGAACATTCTATTAAGGGATTAGCCTATTAATTAAATATACGTATCCTATTTATTGGGAAAGCGAACTTTCGAGCAACGAAGCTCTTCTACTGGCTTAACAATGGCCAGTGAAGAAATATAAACTGCTTGTAAAAACAAATGTTCACCTGTACACGCACGAGCGTTCATAAAGAAATCAAAACTTTAAAAAGCCTTTTTAAAAATAGCTTTTTAAAATAGACATATTATCCTATGTATATACAGTTAAACCTGTCTATAGCGCCCCCTCTTGGGACTCACCAAAATAGGGTTCTATAGAGAGGGGGTGGTATAGACAGGTCACTTTTAATGTAATATGTTTACATTTTAATGTTTAAAATCGGGCGCTATAGAGAGGATGGCGCTATTTAGAGGGGACGCTATAGACATGTTTAACTGTATATTTAAAATTTCGGATTATTATATTCTATAATCAGAAATTGGGGAATGAGGTTGCCTTGGCTGGCATAGTTTTTCAAAATAAAAGACATTCGGCTGATATTTGCTACAGAAACAATTTCTGGTCGAAATGTCTTTTATTTTAAAGAAATATGAATGTCGGCCAGGCAACCTCTATCTTCAAGATAATCAAGACCAATTTTGGTCCCGAGGCAAACAATTTCTAGTCGAAGTGTCTTTTATTTTAAAGAACTATGATTGTTGGCCTGGCAACCTCTATCTACACAATAATCAAGAACAATTTTGATCACGAAGCAAACAATTTCTGGACGAAGTGTCTTTTATTTATAGAACTATGATTGTTGGCCAGGCAATCTCTATCTACAAAATAATCAAAACCAATTTTGATCCCGAGGCAAACAATCTCAGGCCAAAGTGTCTTTTATTTTAAAGAACTATGATTGTTGGCCAGGCAATCTCTATCTACAAAATAATCAAGACCAATTTTGATCACGAGGCAAACAATTTCTGGATGAAGTGTCTTTTATTTTAAAGAACTATGAATGCCGGCCAGGCAACCTCTATCTTCAAGATAATCAAGACCAATTTTGATCCCGAGGCAAACAATCTCAGGCCGAAGTGCCTTTTATTTTAAAAGAACTATGAATGTTGGCCAGGCAATCTCTATCTACACAATAATGACCAATTTTGATCACGAAGGAAACAATTTCTGGACGAAGTGTCTTTTATTTATAGAACTATGATTGTTGGCCAGGCAACCTCTATCGTCACAATAATCAAGACCAATTTTGATCCCGGGGTAAAACATTCTCAGGCCGAAGTGTCTCTTATTTTAAAGAACTATGAATGTTGGCCAGGCAACCTCTATCTTCACAATAATCAAGACCAATTTTGATCACGAAGCAAACAATTTCTGGACGAAGTGTCTTTTATTTATAGAACTATGATTGTTGGCCAGGCAACCTCTATCTTCACAATAATCAAGACCAATTTGGATCACGAAGCAAACAATTTCTGGACGAAGTGTCTTTTATTTATAGAACTATGATTGTTGGCCAGGCAACCTCTATCTACACAATAATGACCAATTTTGATCACGAAGCAAACAATTTCTGGACGAAGTGTCTTTTATTTATAGAACTATGATTGTTGGCCAGGCAACCTCTATCTACACAATAATGACCAATTTTGGTCCCGAGGCAAACAATCTCAGGCCGAAGTGTCTTTTATTTTAAAGAACTATGAATGTTGGCCAGGCAACCTCTATCTTCACAATAATCAAGACCAATTTTGATCCCGAGGCAAACAATCTCAGGCCGAAGTGTCTTTTATTTTAAAGAACTATGAATGCCGGCCAGGCAATCTTTATCTACAAAATAATCAAGACCAATTTGATCCCGAGGCAAACAATCTCAGGCCGAAGTGTCTTTTATTTTAAAGAACTATGAATGCCGGCCAGGCAATCTTTATCTACAAAATAATCAAGACCAATTTTGATCCCGAGGCAAACAATCTCAGGCCGAAGTGTCTTTTATTTTAAAGAATTATGATTGTTGGCCAGGCAACCTCTATCTTCAAGATAATCAAGACCAATTTTGATCCCGAGGCAAAAAATCTCAGGCCGAAGTGCCTTTTATTTTAAAGAACTATGAATGTTGGCCTGGCAACCTCTATCTACACAATAATCAAGACCAATTTTGATCACGAGGCAAACAATTTCTGGACGAAGTGTCTTTTATTTTAAAGAACTATGAATGTTGGCCTGGCAACCTCTATCTACACAATAATCAAGACCTATTTTGATCCCGAGGCAAACAATTTCTGGTCGAAGTGTCTCTTATTTTAAAGAACTATGAATGTCGGCCAGGCAACCTCTATCTTCAAGATAATCAAGACCAATTTTGGGCTCGAGGCAAATCATTTCTGGTCGAAGTGTCTTTTATTTTTAAGAACTATGAATTGAGGGTTATATTACCACATATATTGGAATTTTTATATATCGTGGTTAGCAGTATTAGGGATGACTTGTATGTTAGAGGAATCTAATTGTCCTTAATGAATCGGAATTCTGTAGGTGACTCAATTTTCTTGTTAATGATATTGTAATCTTCGGATAGAAGAGATTCTTCTCTCTCCAGAAGTAATATTTAGTATTATCAGTTGAATACTGGCCATGTGTACTTTGATAAGGTATCTTCAAATAAAATAGAATGATACAATTTTCAGTAAATTAAATGGTTGCAAAACAAAATATGAAATTTATAAATAAAATAAAAAATGTTGATGATGAGTTTATTTATTTGTGAAAATTGATAATAGTTTTCTTTTCTAAGTTTATTTAGAATTTCTTTGCAACTTTTACTTTTTATATAAAAAAGGAGATTTTTTTAGAGATGTCGTTTCCTGGTCAACAACTAAACCATTTCCATTCTCTAATGGCTGAGCCATGTCATCTAATGAGAAAATTATTCCACTAATTAAACCTAATTACGTCAATAATTATGTTAAATCTCGTAATGGTCCTTCACTAATTTCCATAATGGGTCGCCTCAGCCTTTTATCTTTACTGTATATGTACTAGTTTCTCTCCATTATTTACAGAAACCTACTTCTGACTGAGGTCTAGGATTCTAAAATTTAATTCTTATATTCACCGAACATCTTACTAACGTACTAGTGCCCAGAATTACGTGAACAAACGCTTTTGTGAATATAATTAAAGCTAAAAAAGACCAAAATTATCAAAGGATATGTGAAATAAATATAAATCTTTGATTCTATATAGTTTTTGTGTTTCTCAAAAAGGTAAAAATGTTCTCCAAAGTACTAGAGGATTGTGGGGGGAACGCTATTATAAGGTCTCACTAGGTAAGTTCCCAACTTTGCGCCTTAACGGGGCAGAGTATGGACAACGACCTAGAGCGGCTAAGCCAAGATGGCGCCGAGCATAAGTCTCCAACTCATTCCTAATGTTGAGAAGGGCATTCAATTTCCCTTGAAGTAGGAAACAGATTCTAAAGGCGCGGTTTAACCTACTATTAGATGAAAGACATACGTATTATGAAGGCAAGAGAAAGCCACCGCATTATTTCTTCCAAGAAAATCCTCAATTGAATGGACCAATTGTGAATCAAGGGCACCCTCTTACCACAAGACTATGGTATAGATCAATAGTCTTGGAGAAACCCTGATTGAGATACCTCACCAGTCTTGGGACTGATTTGCCTGAAATAAAAATATAAATTATGCAATCAAATCACCTGTTACATTAATTTAATTTATTGTGAGTTTAGAAAAATACAAAATTTGTATTTATAAATTTAAAAAGTGCTCGCGCTGTTAGCTCATCATAACTGTTTTTTTTTTTTTTTTTGTTGTTGTTGTTTTTTTTTTATCTTGCACATTTTGATAGAAATCTGACATAATGGGTAATCGTTTATCGAGAGGATGGAAGCATATATATATATATATCAGAGCCACTGTATTCTCCAAGCTGTTCAATGTTACTTGAAATGTGATCTTCCAGCTCTAGAGACAATTCAATGAGACGAAATCATCACCATAAGATCAGGTATGCGCCGAAAAATACTTACCATATACGGAAATTCGTGAATCCTTAGAAAAACTAGTTATTGTGTTTTTTTTTTTTTTTTCAGAATTTCATCAACTACGACATCGTGTACGCTTGGCCGAGAATTCGTTAACTTTGACTGACCTTTGTGGCAAAAAAAAAATATCGCCCAATGAAACACTCTTGACTGGGATTGGTGTTCTCATTTTATACAGACGAAGGAAGATTTCTGAAGACTTGGCTCTCTAATGAACGAGGAAGAATATTCTAGATCTTTGTTCTTGCTTAGATACCTCCATTGGTCGATTTTTGAAGTTAAACTGCGTGCTAATCACGAATGCAAGATGTTGTGGATAGTTTAGCGCTGAAGGCTGGGAGGAAACATAGGTCTATTAGTATCTTTAACTTTCTATTTTGGACGCGTTTTATCAAACGCAAATTCTCAATTTGATATTTATATTGGTTGCGTGCTTTGACTTTAAAAGATCATCAATAGTGGGAGTGTTACGACTATTGTATCACATCGGACCATTTTGTTGTTGCGTTCATTATAAAGTCCTATAAAGTTATTTTACTTTCGAGTATGGGTTATTTTGACAAAATGTAAACACTTTTTCAAGATTGATGATATTGTAGCGTAGAAATTAAGCCTTGAAATATCCTAAGATGTAAAAGTATTTATTGATGACGTCACAGCGACGAGTCAACAATTATTAACAGGTCAGCCAAAACTATTTACAGCTAGAGAATCTTAAGCAAGCAAGCAAAGAAATATTTTAAAGATGATTTCACAAATACAGATTAATATATTTTTTTATAATCTGTTGAATATATTTTCATTGAATAATATTAAATTAAACTAGCCGAGTGACCCGGGCAACGCCCCGGGTTTACCCGAAGGACCCGCAGGTGAGAAACTATAGAAGAAAAATTTTAACAAATCAGAAAATGAAATTGCAAACAACAGAACTACACTACTTTAAGGACATGAGAGCACATGCACTGTATCACCATACGTGTACCATTTTCAAAGACCCTGCTTAGGATTAAAACTTCTCAGAAGCATAACAATAGTACCAACCTAGAGGTTAACTGGTGTGGATGCATTCCTCTGGGAGTGAGACTATTGAGAAATTCAGTAGGGAGTTATTTTGCTTCTCCGCATTCTAACACTCCAACTGTTAACACTGTGGAAACACTGACTCATGTTTGGTAAGCAATTTCAGGGAAGAAACTATAGACATTGGATTAAATAAATTATTAATTAAATTGCATTAAATAAAAATTATTAGATTTAAATAAATATTATTAGAGTGAAAAAAAAAGAAAGAAATTAACAAATTAGAAAATAAAATTTCGAAAAATACAACTATATTGCAGATAAGATAAGAGGACCTTATTAAAAAATACATAAACAAACTGTAATTCGACACTCGATAATTCGACACTTTCGATAATTCGACACTTTCGATAATTCAACCATTTTAAAAATCAAATTTACAAGGTTGATTGTTGTTTAAATACAACTTTGCTTTTGCATGCATAAACACAGGCTCTTGTAGCAAGAACCCAAATATTATTTATAGTCATAGCAAAAGCCAACTTTAGTGAAAACTGATGCCTCTTCAGAATGAATGGAAGACTGAAATCTGAAGGAGCAGAAGATATGGGTCATTTATACTTTCACCAATGCCTTTAGGATCTTTGCGATGGAACGCGTATGGTGTTTCAGCGCATGTGCTCTCATGTCCTTGAAGCACATATACTGACAGTGCCCAAAGTTGAACACACTGTATAGTGTCTGAAATATCTTTGGCCCCTTCGGATACCAACCTTCGCTTCATTCTAGAGAGGCGTTAGTTTTCATGTCATATTTGTAATATAGTTTTGTTGTTTGCAATTTTCTTTTTTTTTTCCTTTCAAATATGTATCCACTCTGAAATATAGTTTGTAAATTTTTATTCCAATTTATTTTCTTATATATATATGTATTTTTTTTTCATTTCCAAAATATTTATTTATACTTTCACCAATGCCTTTAGGATCTTTGCGATGGAACACGTATGGTGTTTCAGCGCATGTGCTCTCATGTCCTTGAAGCACATATACTGACAGTGCCCAAAGTTGAACACACTGTATAGTGTCTGAAATATCTTTGGCCCCTTCGGATACCAACCTTCGCTTCATTCTAGAGAGGCGTTAGTTTTCACTAAGGTTGGCTTTTGCTATGACTATAAATAAGGCTCAAGGCCAAACCTTGGCTACAAGAGCCTGTGTTTACGCACGGACAACTTTATATGTGGATTTTTCAAGTGTGCGAACATTGGATAGCATACATGTAAAGATGACCCATATCTTCTGCTCCTTCAGATTTCAGTCTTCCATTCATTCTGAAGAGGCATCAGTTTTCACTAAAGTTGGCTTTTGCTATGACTATAAATAATATTTGGGTTCTTGCTACAAGAGCCTGTGTTTATGCATGCAAAAGCAAAGTTGTATTTAAACAACAATCAACCTTGTAAATTTGATTTTTAAAATGGTCGAATTATCGAAAGTGTCGAATTATCGAAAGTGTCGAATTATCGAGTGTCGAATTACAGTTTGTTTATGTATTTTTTAATAAGGTCCTCTTATCTTATCTGCAATATAGTTGTATTTTCGAAATTTTATTTTCTAATTTGTTAATTTCTTTCTTTTTTTTTCACTCTAATAATATTTATTTAAATCTAATAATTTTTATTTAATGCAATTTAATTAATAATTTATTTAATCCAATGTCTATAGTTTCTTCCCTGAAATTGCTTACCAAACATGAGTCAGTGTTTCCACAGAGTTAACAGTTGGAGTGTTAGAATGCGGAGAAGCAAAATAACTCCCTACTGAATTTCTCAATAGTCTCACTCCCAGAGGAATGCATCCACACCAGTTAACCTCTAGGTTGGTACTATTGTTATGCTTCTGAGAAGTTTTAATCCTAAGCAGGGTCTTTGAAAATGTTACACGTATGGTGATACAGTGCATGTGCTCTCATGTCCTTAAAGTAGTGTAGTTCTGTTGTTTGCAATTTCATTTTCTGATTTGTTAAAATTTTTCTTCTATAGTTTCTCACCTGCGGGTCCTTCGGGTAAACCCGGGGCGTTGCCCGGGTCACTCGGCTAGTATGTATATAAAAAAGCAAAGCCCAATTCTGAACCCAAATATTTTTTTTATGAGAAGAACATCTACATATTGCATGATTACGGCAGTCCATAGCTTCCCTGACAAAAATTCACCAAGAAAGTAAAATATTCCAAAATTTTTCTGTGTGTAAATTGCTAAATATGTAAAAAACATGTATACAAAAAAGCAAAGCCCAATTCCAAACCCAAATATTTTTTTTATGAGAAGAACATCAACATAATGCATGATTACGGCAGTCCATAGCTTCCCTGACAAAAATTCACCAAAAAAGTTAAATATTCCAAAAATATTTCTGTGTATATATTGCTAAATGTGTAAATAACATGTATATAAAAAAGCAAAGCTTAATTTTAAATTTCATTATCCTTTTCACAGGAAAAGCATCAAAATACTGCATAAGTACGGCACTTTTGCAGCCGCATGATTACGGCAGTCCATAGCTTCCCTGACAAAAATTCACCAAGAAAGTTAAATATTCCAAAATTTTTCTGTGTGTAAATTGCTAAATATGTAAAAAACATGTATACAAAAAAGCAAAGCCCAATTCCAAACCCAAATATTTTTTTTATGAGAAGAACATCAACATAATGCATGATTACGGCAGTCCATAGCTTCCCTGACAAAAATTCACCAAAAAAGTTAAATATTCCAAAAATATTTCTGTGTATATATTGCTAAATGTGTAAATAACATGTATATAAAAAAGCAAAGCTTAATTTTAAATTTCATTATCCTTTTCACAGGAAAAGCATCAAAATACTGCATAAGTACGGCACTTTTGCAGCCGCATGATTACGGCAGTCCATAGCTTCCCTGACAAAAATTCACCAAGAAAGTTAAATATTCCAAAATTTTTCTGTGTGTAAATTGCTAAATATGTAAAAAACATGTATACAAAAAAGCAAAGCCCAATTCCAAACCCAAATATTTTTTTTATGAGAAGAACATCAACATAATGCATGATTACGGCAGTCCATAGCTTCCCTGACAAAAATTCACCAAAAAAGTTAAATATTCCAAAAATATTTCTGTGTATATATTGCTAAATGTGTAAATAACATGTATATAAAAAAGCAAAGCTTAATTTTAAATTTCATTATCCTTTTCACAGGAAAAGCATCAAAATACTGCATAAGTACGGCACTTTTGCAGCCGCATGATTACGGCAGTCCATAGCTTCCCTGACAAAAATTCACCAAGAAAGTTAAATATTCCAAAATTTTTCTGTGTGTAAATTGCTAAATATGTAAAAAACATGTATACAAAAAAAGCAAAGCCCAATTCCAAACCCAAATATTTTTTTTATGAGAAGAACATCAACATAATGCATGATTACGGCAGTCCATAGCTTCCCTGACAAAAATTCACCAAAAAAGTTAAATATTCCAAAAATATTTCTGTGTATATATTGCTAAATGTGTAAATAACATGTATATAAAAAAGCAAAGCTTAATTTTAAATTTCATTATCCTTTTCACAGGAAAAGCATCAAAATACTGCATAAGTACGGCACTTTTGCAGCCGCATGATTACGGCAGTCCATAGCTTCCCTGACAAAAATTCACCAAGAAAGTTAAATATTCCAAAATTTTTCTGTGTGTAAATTGCTAAATATGTAAAAAACATGTATACAAAAAAGCAAAGCCCAATTCCAAACCCAAATATTTTTTTTATGAGAAGAACATCAACATAATGCATGATTACGGCAGTCCATAGCTTCCCTGACAAAAATTCACCAAAAAAGTTAAATATTCCAAAAATATTTCTGTGTATATATTGCTAAATGTGTAAATAACATGTATATAAAAAAGCAAAGCTTAATTTTAAATTTCATTATCCTTTTCACAGGAAAAGCATCAAAATACTGCATAAGTACGGCACTTTTGCAGCCGCATGATTACGGCAGTCCATAGCTTCCCTGACAAAAATTCACCAAGAAAGTTAAATATTCCAAAATTTTTCTGTGTGTAAATTGCTAAATATGTAAAAAACATGTATACAAAAAAAGCAAAGCCCAATTCCAAACCCAAATATTTTTTTTATGAGAAGAACATCAACATAATGCATGATTACGGCAGTCCATAGCTTCCCTGACAAAAATTCACCAAAAAAGTTAAATATTCCAAAAATATTTCTGTGTATATATTGCTAAATGTGTAAATAACATGTATATAAAAAAGCAAAGCTTAATTTTAAATTTCATTATCCTTTTCACAGGAAAAGCATCAAAATACTGCATAAGTACGGCACTTTTGCAGCCGCATGATTACGGCAGTCCATAGCTTCCCTGACAAAAATTCACCAAGAAAGTTAAATATTCCAAAATTTTTCTGTGTGTAAATTGCTAAATATGTAAAAAACATGTATACAAAAAAGCAAAGCCCAATTCCAAACCCAAATATTTTTTTTATGAGATGAACATCAACATAATGCATGATTACGGCAGTCCATAGCTTCCCTGACAAAAATTCACCAAAAAAGTTAAATATTCCAAAAATATTTCTGTGTATATATTGCTAAATGTGTAAATAACATGTATATAAAAAAGCAAAGCTTAATTTTAAATTTCATTATCCTTTTCACAGGAAAAGCATCAAAATACTGCATAAGTACGGCACTTTTGCAGCCGCATGATTACGGCAGTCCATAGCTTCCCTGACAAAAATTCACCAAGAAAGTTAAATATTCCAAAATTTTTCTGTGTGTAAATTGCTAAATATGTAAAAAACATGTATACAAAAAAGCAAAGCCCAATTCCAAACCCAAATATTTTTTTTATGAGAAGAACATCAACATAATGCATGATTACGGCAGTCCATAGCTTCCCTGACAAAAATTCACCAAAAAAGTTAAATATTCCAAAAATATTTCTGTGTATATATTGCTAAATGTGTAAATAACATGTATATAAAAAAGCAAAGCTTAATTTTAAATTTCATTATCCTTTTCACAGGAAAAGCATCAAAATACTGCATAAGTACGGCACTTTTGCAGCCGCATGATTACGGCAGTCCATAGCTTCCCTGACAAAAATTCACCAAGAAAGTTAAATATTCCAAAATTTTTCTGTGTGTAAATTGCTAAATATGTAAAAAACATGTATACAAAAAGCAAAGCCCAATTCCAAACCCAAATATTTTTTTTATGAGAAGAACATCAACATAATGCATGATTACGGCAGTCCATAGCTTCCCAGACAAAAATTCACCAAAAAAGTTAAATATTCCAAAAATTTATCTGTGTATATATTGCTAAATGTGTAAATAACATGTATATAAAAAAGCAAAGCTTAATTTTAAATTTCATTATCCTTTTCACAGGAAAAGCATCAAAATACTGCATAAGTACGGCACTTTTGCAGCCGCATGATTACGGCAGTCCATAGCTTCCCTGACAAAAATTCACCAAGAAAGTTAAATATTCCAAAATTTTTCTGTGTGTAAATTGCTAAATATGTAAAAAACATGTATACAAAAAGCAAAGCCCAATTCCAAACCCAAATATTTTTTTATGAGAAGAACATCAACATAATGCATGATTACGGCAGTCCATAGCTTCCCTGACAAAAATTCACCAAAAAAGTTAAATATTCCAAAAATATTTCTGTGTATATATTGCTAAATGTGTAAATAACATGTATATAAAAAAGCAAAGCTTAATTTTAAATTTCATTATCCTTTTCACAGGAAAAGCATCAAAATACTGCATAAGTACGGCACTTTTGCAGCCCCCCTGACAAAAATTCACTAAAAGAGGTAAGTATTCAAAAAAATATTTTGGTATATATATTGCTAAATGTGTAACAAACATGTATATAAAAAAGCAAAGCTTAATTCTAAGTTCTAATATTTTTTTTATAAGAAAAGCTACAAAAGCAAATAGGGAGAAGTGAAGCCATTTAGGCATTTTCAAAATCTGATTGTGAAAGAGTAAAAAATGAGTAAATATAAAGAAAAAGTATTGCTAAATGTGTAATAAACATGTATATAAAAAAGCAAAGCTTAATTCTAAGTTTTAATATAAAGAAGAAATAAGACACAAAAATGGAGCTAAATTCAAATGAAAAACTATAACAAATTAATAAAAAAAAATAAGACCTAATCCAAATGCCACCATCATCAGACAAAAGAAAAAATGAGATTTTATTCTTTAGTTCATTTATTCTTCTGTCTGATGCTGTTGCTGAAACGTCACACACTATTAAATTATTTGGATTAGGTCTTATTAATGAGAAAAAAAAAGATGCCAAAGAGAGATGAAAAGATGCCAAAAAAGATAACCAGATACAAAAATTGTGCTAAATTCAAATGAAAAACTATAACAAACACTTATAAAAGATTATTATTATAGAATAAAAGTAATAATTCAATCTACAATTCGAAAAATTTATATATTTAAATGAAAAACTATAACAAAGTACTTACATAATCAAATGAATCAGAAATATATATTATTTCAAAACACATTTTTACGCATTTCAAAACAAATGAATTGATGATGATAAATGCAAAAAATCTACGATTGTAAAATAGATTAAATTAAAAAATAAAAATAACTGTTAACATTAGGAAAATAAAAACAGGCCTATCATACGAAGAAAAAAATAACGAAAATTTTGGTATATAGATTGTTATGTGTAGTTCAGAATCTTCGGAGGAGATAGCTCAGGACTTTACAATGGAAAACTCTGTTACGGTATTATCTATATAGATAATAAAATATTTCTTCGCCACATAGCCTCCTCCTATAAAGAGCATCGACCCGATGCTCAGAAGGAGACTTACATCCTCAGTCTCAAGGCTCGAGAACGGGTGATAGGGCCTGAGATCCCTTCGCGGGTCTGTGGTTGTTGTGTTCGTTCAGTGGGGATGTCTTCTTCCTGGAAGTTTGTCGAGTCATCTTCTGGGTCCTCTTCTAGCTGGTCCTCCTGGTCCTCTGGGTTTAAATAAGGTTTCATCCTACAAATGTGAACTAAATCTTTTGTTTTACGACGACCTTGCTGGTTTCCGAATGTTCAACTTCATAGGTCACATCAGATATTTTTCGGGTTACTTTGTATGGGCCGAAGTAACGTCTCATTAGTTTTTCCGAATATCCCACTTTACGCACAGGGATAAAGATCCATACAAGATCTCCAGGCTGGTAAATTATATTTCTGTGATGGGCGTCATAGCGATGTTTATTGCTATCTTGAGATATCATGGAGTGGATACGTGCCAGTTTTCGTGCTTCTTCGGCTCTTGCCCCTAGAGTTTGGATGAAATCGTCGTCTTCTGGCAATAACTTGGGGAATAACACGTCAAGTGGAGTCTCGGCTTCACGCCCGTGTACATGGAAAAATGGGGTGAACCCAGTAGACTCTTGTTTTGCTGTGTTCTATGCAAATGTAACGAATGGAAGAATCCTGTCCCAATCTTTCTGGTTGACATCTACATACATGGACAGCATGTCTGCTATGGTCTTATTCAACCTCTCCGTGAGTCCGTTTGTCTGGGGGTGATAGGCGGTCGTCTTCCGATGGGTTATTCTGCACTGGTTGTTCAGATCACTTATCATTGAAGATTTGAAGTTCCTTCCTCTATCCGTGATTAATTCCCTCGGCGCGCCGTGCTTTAAGATGACATCTTCAATGAAGAATTTGGCGACTTCCATGGATTCACTTGTGGGTAGAGCTTTAGTTATCGCATATTTCGTTAGGTAGTCCGTACATACAATAATCCAACGGTTGCCACCTTCTGATGTTGGAAATCTCCCCAGGAGATCCATTCCTACCTTTTCAAAGGCAACTTCAGGAACAGGTATTGGCTGTAAGTGCCCTGAGGGGAGTTGGGGCTGATGTTTACGCCTCTGACAATCCGAACAGTGTGCCACATACCTTCTAACCGTTCTATACATTCCGGGCCAGTAATATTTTTTTCTTATTCGGTCATAGGTTTTAGTAAATCCGAGGTGACCAGCCGTGGGTGAATCATGGAAATTTTTCAGTAATTCCTGCCTTAAATGGCGTGGAACCACCAAAAGCCATGGTTTCCCCATTGGATCATAATTTTTTCTGTAGAGCGTGTTATCGATTTTTACAAAGGAATTATTAGGAAAACTATGTAATTTGTCAGCGATTTTTCTAATAGCTTGATCATTCATCTGCTCTTCGCTAAAGTTCTGCAAAGTCACTATGCTTGGAATATCTTCCTCCATATCTTCACTGTATTCTAATGGATTTCTTGATAAGCAGTCTGCGTCCTGATGTTTCCTTCCGCTCTTATACACGACAGTGACGTCAAACTCTTGCAGCCGAAGTGCCCATCTTGCTAACCTCCCACATGGGTCTTTGAGGTTGGTCAGCCAGCATAAAGAGTGGTGGTCTGTAACAATAGTGAACGGCTGTCCAAAGACATATGGTCGGAATTTAGTGATAGCCCAAATGATGGCAAGGCATTCCCTTTCTGTGGTTGAATAATTTTTTTCTGCCTTATTTAAGGTTCTGGATTCATAAGCAATGGCTCTTTCCTTTCCCTTTTGTATCTGCACTAATACTGCTCCTATTCCGTAGTTGCTTGCGTCAGTGTGTATTTCGGTTGGGGATGAGTAATCAAAATGTCCAAGAGCGGGTTCGGAAATTAACGCTGACTTGAGAGCTTCAAATGCATTTTGCTCTTCCTGGTTCCATTTAAATGCTGAGTCCTTCTTCAAAAGGTCATTCAAGGGTTGAGCTACGTGGGCATAATTGGGTATGAAGCGGCGGTAGTAGGATGAAAGGCCAAGAAAACTTCTAACTTCCTTCAATGACCTTGGCGTAGCGAAGTCGCGGACTGCTCGAATCTTTTCTTGGTCGGGACGAATTCCATTTTCACTCACCTCATGTCCAAGAACCGTGATAGTTTTTGCACCAAACTTGCATTTCTTGGAATTGAGACATAATCCGGCTTTCTTAAGGCAATTTAATACAAGTTGAAGGCGTCTTAGATGTTCTTCAAAGCCATCTGAAAAAACGATGATGTCGTCGAGGTAACACAAGCAAATGGTCCACTTAAGACCCTTCAGAAGATTATCTATCATTCGTTCGAAGGTAGCTGGAGCATTACATAACCCAAATGGCATTACTTTGAACTCGTACAGTCCATCTGGAGTTATAAATGCTGTCTTCTCACGGTCCGATTCTTCTACGTCGATTTGCCAGTACCCTGATTGGAGGTCCATGGAAGAATAAAATCTAGCTCCCCGTAAGCAGTCTAAAGTGTCGTCGATCCTTGGGAGAGGGTAGACATCCTTTTTTGTTATTTTGTTAAGGCGGCGGTAATCGACGCAGAATCTCCAGCTTCTATCCTTTTTTCTTATCAATACTACAGGTGAGGCCCACGGACTTTCAGAGGGCTGAATGATGTCAAGTTTTTCCATCTTGTTTACCTCATCCTGAAAAATTTGGCGTTCTCTTGGTGCAACTCGGTAGGGTCTTTGTTTGGTCGGTAGGTGGTCTCCAGTGTTAATTCGGTGTTTAACATTGACGTCCTTGAATTGTTTTCTTTTACTAAATTCGAAAATATCCGTATAGTTTTTTAACAAATTTCTTAATTTTTCTTTTTGAGATTCATCAAGTGAATCATCTATAAAAAATTCCGAGATTTTTGGGTCTTCAGAATGTTCCGCCTCTGTTTCAACTTGGTGTTACAATCAGCTAGAGTACATAATTGACTATCCTCGATGACAGCACTATCGGCTACATGCATCCCCTGTGGGATTAGTTTCGGATATGGACTCCAATTCACCACCCAAAGTTTACCTCGGTTATTGGTAAGTGAAATGACAGAGGAGGGAGCCGTTAGTTCTCTTTCCAGCAATAGCTCTTTTCGACATTCTGCCACCACAATTGCGTCATTAGGAATGTCACGACTTGCTACTTCTATTAACTGAATAGAGGCGGGTTCGATTCTTTATTCCAATTCCGAGTAGAGAGGTGAGCTGTTCTTAGGGGTATCCTCAAAAAGACATTTTTCTAAGAAGAGTGTGTCGTCAGCTGAATCAATTATCGCCCTAGATAACTTCAAAAAGTTCCAACCAAGAATAACTTCGTGACTACAGTCTTCCATAACGACAAATTCAAAGCTTTCCTGTAGTCCATTCAAGTCCAGTTTCAGTGTGCAGCGTCCTTTTGGTCTTACAATTTTACCGTTGGCTACTCGTAATGTGACGTCAGTTTCGGCAAACATTATTTTTCTTAGTTGGAGTCTGAACCTCTCAGAAATGACAGAATATGAGGCTCCTGAGTCGACGAGGGCACGCGTCATTTTTCCTTCTATTTTAATGTCTATGTAATTTTCTTTTAATTCTAATGTAGTTGATATGGGAGGATTTATAAATTTTGCGGCCTTACCTCCAAAATAGGACGCATCTTCTAGTTTTCCTGACGGGAACGGCGAGGCGACTGGCTGGGTCTTCTATCAGGAGACGAATATTGTCCTTTTCGGCCAGTGTAAGGAGAGGGGCTCCAGTAGCGGCGTCTATTTTCTCTAGGCATGTCGTCGTTGGGCTCTTGGCTGCTCCGAGAATTATAGAATGTTCTAGGCTCTAGCCTATCTCTCTGTTTGTAATTCCAAGTTTGTTCTCCTTCATATTCTCTCTTCCTGTCACGGCAGTAGCGCACGACGTGGCCAGGGCGTCCGCAGTGGAAACAGATTGGCTTACCTTCCGTGGTTCGCCATTTGTTGGTATCGCGTCTTCCGTTTACTTGTTTCGGCTGCTGCGGTCTAGGTTGGAAATTTCTGGGTTAGAACTCGTACCTAGGGCTTGGTAATGGCCTTGGCGCTCTATTTTGAGGGAAACTTCTAGAAATTGGCGCAATGGTTTTTTCAATTTCTTGCTGCACCATATGTTCAATTGCAGAAATTTCTGGTTCTTCTCGAGGAGAGGCTAATGCTCGCTGTACCTCCTCGCGAACCATTTGCCTAATCATAGATGACAGATCTGCCCTGTCATCATGATCACTGAGAGACGCCACATTTGGTAGTCGCTCGTACCTGGTTGGGGTCACTCGCTTACAAAGACTCGCTTCAATGCGGCGACACTCGGCGACACTCGCTTCAATGCGGCGACACTCGGTGACGAATTTTTCAGTGGTATGTGCATCTCTTGGGAGAAGTGCCTGGTAGAGCTCCTCTGCTATCCCTTTCGTCAAATGGGATATTTTATCTTCCTCATTCATATGAGGGTCTACCTCTTTGCAGAGACGCAGGACGTCTTGAATATAAAATTCGGTGCTTTCACCTTTTAATTGTGCGCGAGTTTTTAAGGTTTTCTCTGCTCGTAACCTCAAGTTTTCGTTTTTTCCGAAAACTGATTTTAACTGGGACATGAACTCCGTCCATGTTAGGATGCTCTCCTCATTGTTCTCAAACCATTTGAGAGCAGTGCCGGTTAAATAAAAGTAAACGTATTTCATCCCATTGGTTATGCTTCGCCACACGTTCGTACTTTTTCAACCAGTTATGGGGATTTTCAGCACCCTCACCAGAGAACATTGAGGGGTTTCCAGGTAGATGTTGTATAAAAAATGAACCTACCTGATTTGTTGCTTCTTTCTTGATGGTCATGGTTGTTTCTTCTTGCTCAACCGAATCAATTTTACGTTTTTTTTTCTGAATGGGTATCGATCCAGCGTCTTCACCAGTTGTAGCGTAGAAATCAAGCCTTGAAATATCCTAAGATGTAAAAGTATTTTTGATGACGTCACAGCGACGAGTCGACAATTATTAACAGGTCAGCCAAAACTATTTACAGCTAGAGAATCTTAAGCAAGCAAGCAAAGAAATATTTTAAAGATGATTTCACAAATACAGATTAATATATATTTTTATAATCTGTTGAATATATTTTCATTGAATAATATTAAATTAAATAATAAAATATTTCTTCGCCATAATATCATAATTTGTGAGAAACTTTGCTTTTTACTTTTTTAAGAGCTACTGAAAGTCAACGAATGTTGTCGAAGGTTTATGATGATTTTTCTCTATCGATTTCAACATGCGAGAACTGGTTTCGATGTTGGAAAAAGAGTATTGGTGATACAGAAGACAAAATAAATCTCAGATCACCGAAAAAATGTTATATAAAATGGAATATAACTAAGAGAATTGAGCTCCATAGAACATAAAAAGATAGTCCTAAACCAATCATTTCAATCAATCCTGTTGTGTACTAGGGTGATTGATTTTGGGAAAGAAATGGAAGCTTTTAGAAAGGTTTTGTAAGGAGATGATTGTGGCAGCGTTCCATCGTCGTATGTTCAACAGGAATTGATGACATCTTGCTGAAAAAAATAAAAGAATATCGAGACATTTATATATTCAGACTTTTTTTTCCCCCTCTTCGGCGATCGTCGAATATTGCTTCATCTATCTTGATAATTGACAATATAACCAATAGTCCCGATGTATACATGCGATCACCGGCATTAAACAATGTCAGGAGTATCTAACTATTCGGCGATCGTTGAGTATTGCTTCATCTATCTTGATAATTGACAATATAACCAATAGTCCCGATGTATACATGCGATCACCGGCATTAAACAATGTCAGGGGAGTATCTGACTCTTCGGCGATCGTCGAGTATTGTTCAACTATCTTGATAATTAACAATATAACCAATAGTCACGATGTAGACATGCGATCACCGGCATTAAACAATGTCAGGGGAGTATCTGTAAAAAATATAATCTGAAATGAATATATGACTTTTTTCCAAGTTAAAAATTTCTACATTTGATATAACTTAGAAGGATTGCGTTTGCTAGAATAATCTTTGAATTGAAGGCCTTGAAAAGGTCAAGAACTCTTCGGTGATTGTCGAATATTGCTTCATCTATCTTGATAATTGACAATATAACCAATAGTCATGATATAAACATGCGATCACCGGCATTAAACAATGTCAGGAGTATCTGACTCTTCGGCGATCGTCGAGTATTGTTCATCTATCTTGATAATTGACAATATAACCAATAGTCACGATGTAGACATGCGATC
>CP092874.1:76171782-76193161 GCA_030710605.1 Cordylochernes scorpioides
AAATAAAGAAGTGTCTGGCAATATGTACAATCAACATAATATAAATTATCAGTTTCTTAAAATATATTTGTTGCTATACGAGAGGTTGTCCCATAAGTCCGTGGCCCGACCATGAGAACGAAATATTAGAAACTAATAAATTTAACCATATATGCCTTAAAGCCTTATTTTAAGTTTCTACAACTAACCGTTTTTTGTTATAGGTTCTGAAAGAGGACAAGAAACAGGAATCATCTAAAATGGAGACAAACGAGATTCGTGCTGTAATAAAATATCTTTGTAAGAAAGGAATGTCGCCGAAAGAAATCTATGAGGATATGGTGGATACATATAATTAAAAAACTTTATAATTTAAAATATATCTACAAAAGTTATGAGATGAATGTTTAGCGAAGTTGTCTGTAGGGGCACAGTGTGTCGAAGTGTAAATCCTCTCAGCAGATGTGGGAAGTTCCGTTGACCGAGACACGGGTTTTGGATGAAGCTGCAGGTGCGTATAGCCACGCAGTCCGTTATTGCCAATTATTGGGATTATTTGTACCTTTACCAATTCAATTATTTTGTTTTCAATGTTATCATCTTTATATTTTTCATTTATTTAATTTCTAATAATTTTGAATTTTATTTTCCTTCCCCATTTTTAATATACAGTTAAACCTGTCTATAGCGCCCCCTCTTGGGACTTGCCAAAATAGGGTGCTATAGAGAGGGGGTGCTATAGACAGGTCACTTTTAATGTAAATCGCATTGTACTACGTACTTAAAATCGGGCGCTGTAGAGAGGTAGGCGCTATTTAGAGGGGGCGCTATAGACAGGTTTAACAGTATGTGCATTATTTTTTTCTTGTGTATTTCCTATCTATTGGTTAACAACAATCCAATATGATAATGGAATACCACATTTTTATTTTTGACTACCAATTCTTTTTATCACTACATTATAAATCATTTAAAAACCTTTTAAATAATTTTCTTATTTATCTTTTCCAATCTATTGGTTAACAACAAGCTAATACGATTATGGAATACCACATTTTTATTTTTTCACTTCTCTACCAATAATTTTTTTATCGTTCACATTTTCTCTTTTAATTATTGTAACTTCCCATCTATTGGTTGCCATCCAAAAACCAATATGATGTGGAATCTCACTTTATTTTTATATATTATCTTCTCTCTTTTTTCAAACTATATTTTTATCACTTTACTCTAATGAACACATATTATTTTCTTCAAAGGGGGGATATGTTAGGTAAAAATTAGATTCTATTTTAAAGATTACTCGGTAAAGACAGATGTCGCGGCTTTACAGAGTATTTTAAAATATAAATTATAATTTTATAATGAAATAGAAGCTTTTACATAACATTTCCCCCCTGTGAAGAAAAGAATATGTGTTCATTAAAGTGATAAAAATATAGTTTAAAAAAAAGAGTGACAATATATAAAAAAAATAAAGTGAGATGATTGTTCCACATCATATTGGTTTTTGGATGGTAACCAATAGATTGGAAGTTACAATATATACACATTCGTTCTTTTAAATCCTTTCATTATATATATTTATGTCAATGTATGCCTAGCTGGCCTTGTCTTTATTGTTTGCGGAAGAGCATTGCTCGATGCAAATATTTAAATATAATTCTACTGTCCTATAAGCTTATGTCCATAGTTTTCTTGAAAACCGTTTCTGAGATTCTACCCTTCAGTGCTGCGTATATAATCAGAATCGTCCAATACAGTATTAGAGCTCTAAGAAAGCGGTCTGGTGGATTAAATTGGCGAAACCGCTGGGAGGGCTCACCACTGATGAGCCAAGCGCTCCCAATGTATTGTTCATCGCCGTAAGGATAGTAGAAGTTTGTATTGTGTATAAAAGAAACATTCGTGCTTTTAAATCCTTTCATTTTATACAATATATACAGTTATATATATATATATGCTGTAATAATAAGAATAATGAGTGGAGCCGACAACTTCACAGTGGGCTCCTCATCCAACATGCAGTCAGGGCCGGAAGTGGAGGCGCACTAGCCTGAAGACAAATGAAGACCACACGCATAGGAACATGGTTACCTCGGTTTAGGGGTGCTTCCCGGGAAGGATGAGACTGGGACCGCTCTGGACTACTTTCTTGGTGTGTCTGTCTGGGTACCTCCTCATCTGGGTCTCCTTGTCTGGACCTAGCCCCAGCTTATATCCTAATTGTGACGTCAGAGGGGAAGGACGTCCGCGTTCAATCAGGGACTGCCATGACTATAAATCTCTCTTGCTTATACTATCCTTCCTGGCTCACCGTCCCTTTCTCTCCCGGGTATCCGTTTTATTGAGGCCATTTTGTAGTTACATATGAGTTTGAATTTATATACAACATAACAACATATACACTACGATATATATATACAAATTCCATAGTCACTCAATTTGTCACATGACACGGAGAGTTCCTGAAAGAGGTCTATCAGAAACACCAAATTGTTCCTGCGGAGAAACTGAACAAACTGTTCTTCACCTTATCTATGACTGTTCGAACTTTGTAGAAGTGAGACATCGATTGTCTCCTGATCAGCCACCTTGTCTATATAAATTTCATGAAGTCTGTCGATTAATATATGTAAATCTGTAAATATTTTATTCTAAGTTCTAATTTGTTTGTTGTTTTGTTTGTTTCCTCTGTAAGAGGCGCAAATATATCAATATCGCGCCTAATTGATTAATAAATAAAAAATACACATATACATTTACATATATTGAAAATATTAAGTCATTTTTCTCATAAAATATACCATATACAGTAAAACCTTCCATGAGAGACCAATTAATACCCCATGTATTAATTGAAGGTAGAGGAAGTCTAGCTCATCACATTTTTATCTTACAAAAGAGGACTTTAATTAAAAAGGCATATATTGGATCAAAATACCATTTATTTTACCAATATTTCAGTTGGATGAACTCCAACCTTTATCAAGGTTATCAATACCCACATTAATATGTTATAACACCTTGATAAAGGTTGGCGTTCAGCCAACTGAAATATTGGTAAAATAAATTATATCTTGATCAAATATATGCCTTTTTAATTAAATATTTATTTATGGATTGCTCTATTTTAAAACAAAAGAGTACGTTCTTGAAAAGTTTATTATTTCATCTATGCAGGAGAAATTCAGTCCTAAGACTTCAGAATCCTCCAAGTGGTAAGACATGTATATTTCTCTCTTCAGTTGGGTCACAAATGTAGTACGTATTCTTGGTCTGATTGCCTTTAATTTGCGCCACAATTTTTTTAGTAGGCTATCATGCCTTAGCACATATCCTATCTAATTCAGTTTTCATTTTATTTTAGTGAGGAATCTCTGTTTTCTCTCCCGCTAGTGTTAACACCTTGTCATTTGTAACATGTGCAGTCAACGGTATTCCCAATGTCTCTACCACATTTCAAAAGCTTCCTGACGTCCTTGGCTGACATCTTCGTCCAAGTTTCTTACTCGTATAAAGGTTTCTTTAATGTTATTAAAACACATTAGGGAGTTTCAGAATTAATAAACTCTCTATATGGATTTTTCGCATGTGGTCCAGTCTCCAGAGAGCTTTTATTGTTTTGAATGTGTGCTAAAATATATTCTACGTTTCCAATTTTCTCTCTCTACCCATGTTTAATATAATTTGTAAAGTTGCTGTAAGTCTCTCTTATCTCATAATAATATTCTGAGGGTTAAATCATAGCTTTTTTTCATTACAGTAGAACCTCCCTGTAAAGACACCTAATTGTAGAGCCAAAGTGTCCTTTAGGGAGAGGTGTCCTCTTACCAGAAAGTTACAAATAGTAAAAATGATAATTTTGCAAATGATAACTGTCCTTTGTAGAGAGGTGCCCTCTAGTGTCGTTTCATGGAGGTTTTACTGTATTTATTATCCAACAAGGCGTGATGTTGAAGTATTTGCACCTATTACAGAAGAGCAAAGGAAACAAATAAACAAAAACTGAAACTATGGGTTAATTAGATTATAGGTTCAAAATATAACATGACAAATGTCAAAACATACGTTTGATATTTGAAGCTATATTCTGAATTTTATAATATATACTTGTGTATATCAGTTTCAACAAAATGACTTCAACAATGAAATCATCAACAAGAATCATCTTTGAAAAGCTAGTCAAGCCGTCACAATACAATACAAATAGATAATGGTAGAGATCAGGTAGGTTAAACTAGATAAATTGCTGAGAGCCAGCCAAACTTCTCCATTCTTTATTGAATAGAATAGGTTTTTAAATGAAAAACGCTTAAAATTTGCCCTTTGAATATGTGTCGTCTCTATGACAAGTCAATGTTCCTGGTAGAGCACGTTTAAAATATCATTATATCTTTGAGCTACTGTATAAACGAAATGATAATACAGTCCAACTTGGATAATTCGAAGCCCAAGGGACCAAAAAAAATTCGAATTTTGCGAACATTCGATTTAAAAACGTAAATTCTATTTATAGGAAATTCTAGGGACCAAGATAAATATTCGAATTAAAGATGTTTTCGAATTATCCAACCTCTACTGTATTTGTTTCTGATATTGTCAAAATTGTATCTTCCTCTGACCAAATGCCCCTGAAAATGCTGTGTGCAGATATCTTCTACGCTCCAAGATGGAAATCAAAGACGGAACAACCCTCTGTGAGGCATCATCAACTGTTCTTCGACCGACTCTTTAAAATAGAACGATAGACATCTTAAATCATTGTCCTGGTTCCAAAATAACTTTATTAAGTACCGCTCAAAAAGAGCAAACCTATCTTATGATATATGCAACAATGAATAATATGTGATGGTCATTCACATATTAAAACAAAGTGTCTAATGCGGGTATGGCATAGATCGGAATTTTTAAATGAAGGGGAGGGATATCCTTTAAAAGAAAAAGCACAATCCGCCTGACTAAAACAGATTCAAATTCTCTTGAAATTAGAGATAAAGTTGGAGAGATTAGGACCCTAGTCAGAAACCAGTCTTCATTCAGAAGGGCATTAATCGTTTTTCAAAAGTAATGATGCAAGTTTCCCTATCCAAATTCTTTGAAGTTACAAAAAATCTTTAACAAACGACCAAGTTTTATATCTATTTTAAAAAAAAAACGTATTTCGTTTCTTTTATACAATTTTCGCCTTGGTATTTTCTTTAAATTCTGTATGGGTTTAAAAAGCTAACTTGGGGCTATTTTAGGTAAATTAAGAAAAACAATACGTTTCACTTGCTTTTGAAGTTATGAGTTAGTGGTTGTGGGCAGGATAAGGGCAGGTAGTTCAATCTAAATGGAAGGATTTATTCAATAAAGGAAATTCTTTGGTCAAGACAGAATACGTAATTATGGGTAGGATACATTTATATTCGAATAAGGAAAACTAGATCTTTAGGCAAAGAGAGTTTCTTTATTTGAAGTGTTGCAAGCTTTCGAGAAAATTTTGCTCTTCATCGGGAAAATTCAAAAACAAATGGAGATGTTATCGGGCGTGGATACGATTATATTACAGCATATTATAAATTATGTTTAGCTGTAATATAATTTGTTTTTTCTTTTAATTGATAAGTTACTCATAGAGTTTAACAGGCTTTCTAATATTAATTTGGTGATATTTGCTTTCCTTTTAGATTGACTTAGTCAGGTATGACGTAAATATAATCTTGAACCTCTAATTAGTAGCTGTCTTTTAGCTTTGATCATACAACACAAAGTAATTATTACTTTGAATGCTTAACGCTTATTTTGGATCAAATTATTTATTATAACTTCCAATATTTCGATGATTGCAAGATTGCAATATCAGACAAAAGTCAACCTGTATGCCATGGTTTCAGGCTATGGTCCTAATCTTACGGAAGGAGTTATTATATTGGTCAAAATTACCAAAAATATATTTAAACCAATGATGTTGGAGGATGGTATCCATGTACCCCAAAATAAGACAACTCTCTCTTTATGGAAAATCCGACCGATTTCATAAAGCCTTTCGTAGTATGTTATGGAATCGAAGCCAACTAGGTACTGATGAGGCCATAGCCTGAAACCATGATATAAACAGGTTGTTTTTGTCAAAATTTGCCAAAATTGGTGTTGTGGCTGTTGTATTGTAAACTTTATTGTGTCTATTTAATACCATTTGAATTTTTTTTTTCAGACAACGTTTTCTGCTTGAGAAGTATGTTTGGCTCGGTAGAAATTCCTGCGTAGAAGGTATGTAGTGCATGGTAGTAGAGATGAAGAGCTACTTCCAGTCAAACGGCCTTACGTATCCGTATCAACTACCTGTCCAGGCTTGTGTTGAGATCTGGACGGAGACTTGATATGGACTTGTGGAGGCCTTAACCCATCATCGTGTAGCTCTTCTTAGATCTCTGCTTGTTAGGATTAGTTAACACAATGGAACTTGCATGCTATGATTGCTAACACAATGGAAGCTGCATGTGTAGGTACCTAACACAATGGAACCTGCATGTTATGATTGCTAACACAATGGAAGCTGCATGTGTAGGTGCCTAACACAATGGAACCTGCATGTTATGATTGCTAACACAATGGAAGCTGCATTTGTAGGTACCTAACACAATGGAACCTGCATGTTATGATTGCTAACACAATGGAAGCTGCATGTGTAGGTACCTAACACAATGGAACCTGCATGTTATGATTGCTAACACAATGGAAGCTGCATGTGTAGGTACCTAACACAATGGAACCTGCATGCTATGATTGCTAACACAATGGAAGCTGCATGTGTAGGTACCTAACACAATGGAACCTGCATGTTATGATTGCTAACACAATGGAAGCTGCATGTGTAGGTACCTAACACAATGGAATCTGCATGTAATGGCATCTAGCACAATGTAACCTTCATGTGTTGACATTTAACATGCTATCACCTTTATGTGCTTGAAGAAGACACAATGAAGCCTGTGTGTGTTGGTATCTAACACAATGGAGCCTTTATGTACTTGAAGACACAACGAAGCCTGTGTGTGTTGGTATCTAACACAATGGAGCCTTTATGTGCTTGAAAAAAGACACAATGAAGCCTGTGTGTGTTGGTATCTAACAGAATGGAGTCTTTATGTGCTTGAAAAAGACACAATGAAGCTTTGTGTATTGGTATCTAACACAATGGAGCCTTTATGTGCTTGAAGAAGACACACTGGAAGTACCTAACGAATTGTAGTAAGAATTGGCTTTCATCTTTTGACTGTATTGCACATTAAATTTTGTTTTAAACTATTATAATGAAAATATGCAGTTTTTTTTTTTTAATTATCCCTAGTACATGTGGTACAGGCCATGATAATCATGGTGGGTAGTTAGCGACTGCTTTTACTGTAAGCGCACCACATGTCTACACATGTGAAAAGCAGTTCGACTTTACAAGGTCCGATGCTATTTATATAATATTTGTTGTGGCTTCTTTTGCAAATCCCTCAAAACTTATTTGTACTCCCAATACAAATGTGCCAGAGCCCCGTTTGGTTACTTGCACTTGCTGGTGGGGTTGGACTTTTGCAAGAATCAGGGGCCATTGGAGCATTTTTTTTTTTCAGAAAAAAGTGTCCAATGCGCGAATTGAACCCGAGTTGTAGTGGTCGAAAACCAAATGGTTTAACCAGCCTTCCACCGACCCCCCAAAAATATGCAGGTGATGGTTTGAATAAATCATGTTTATTTATGACGATCTAATCAAATATATTTCTTTTCTCCATTTTTCTTTCAAATAATCTATCTTTTTTTTTTTTTTTTATCTGAAGGTTATATCTTACTTTTTTCCAAATACAGCTATAAAATTTAAACTTCTGTCCATATGTACACATGGTAATTTATTAACAAGCATCTTTTTGCATGACTCAGTTTGTGTTCTCTTTCTAGTGTGGTTGGCCTGAATAAAGACATATAAGCTTGTATAGGGATGCAGATAGCATTTTTGCTTTATTGAAAGTGGTTCTGGTTGAATGTTTTCCAATAAAACAGACTTGCTTCCAACCTCTGCCATCAGAATGATCCTTCTCACCAATTCCCCAGTTCCTACAGACAAATCCAATCAGTAACACATGGAACAATCCCTTTTTATGTCTCTCACAGCTCTGCAGATGTCACTCTCAGTCCAGTCAGTGGGTCTTGTTGTACCCCACATGAAGCTTTCCTCTCCGTACAGTCCACGCTCAGGCTGGGCAAACTTCAGGATACTTGACGATGTCCACAGACTAGAGAGTGCATATCCAACACTGACTTGCCAATTACCTCAAGACACCGCTGTCACCTGGTATCAGCGCAGACTTCAAGGAATCCTTCATTGTCATCGACCTAATGCTCATGGAGGCCAAACCAGTAGTTTCTTGTTTACTGACATTGTCCTGCCATGGCTGTCACTTCAAAAGGATCATTCCAAATACTTCTTACCCAGCCACGCATCAGTAGCTAATTAGTAAGTTCACATATTGCCCCTTTGTCTTTGTTAAGAAGAATGCTTCGTATACCTTAGACAGCGCGTAGGACATCGATACTATCACAACTATTGATTTCAGAAGATGACTGACTTCTGCGGTGTGTACAACAGAATTGTAAGATTCTTCAGTCACATCGCGCAATGGAATACACCATACTGACTGGAAAGATGTCTGGGTGATGCATACCTGAACGCCCGCCGACACGCTTCATGGACCGATTAAAGGAACTCATTGGCTTAACGGCCGTCGAGGTGGTACATCGAGCTCAAGACAGATATAATTGCCGTCGCATCATGTTTGGGATGTAATACATACAGTGGGCCACAACATTTTATCGCAAATAAAATTATTTATTCTTCGTTAAACACCTAAACGGCCACTCATATAGGCATTTTCATCAAACTTTTCTGCCGTGGTCCACTTTGTTACTCTATGGCCCCTGATTCCTCTCTTGTCATCCTTTGTGTACACCTTACCACACTCCACAACACCCACCAATCTACAGCAGCAGGCTACACCAGGGGGCTTCTCAACTGGCCCAGCTTATCTCATATGTACATTCAAAGGAAGGTTATTGTATTTCCATAACACATTGTTCTATTTTAATTAAAAAGGCATAAATTGGATAAAAAAAAATAAATTATTTTACCAATATTTCAGCTGGCTGAACGCCAACCTTTATCAAGGTGTTATAACATTTTAAAGTGTGTCAACAACAAACTCAGCGCCTCAGGTGTTATAACACCTTGATACAAGCCAGCTGAAATATTGGTAAAATAATTTTTTTTTTATCCAATATATGCCTTTTTAATTAAAGATTTATCTATGGATTGCTCTATTTTCAAAACATTGTTCTATTTATTAAAATATCCCTTTAAAATAAACAAACAAACCCCATTCTAGACTTTAATAAAGTCCCCAAATTTTCCAAACCATTATTTTGTGTATATTTAGACTTGCCTTGGGTTTACAGATGATCCAGGTATTTTAACAATGGAATACAGAACAGGAGGGACAAGTACCAGTTCTGTCCTCCCAAGAGAACAACAGTCTTTGATTTCCAGACTTAAGTCTGGTCATCTATGGACAATGACTTTCCAGAATGGTTGAAAGTTTTTCCACTATGTACTAAGTGCAATTCTCAACCTGCAACTCCAAAACACATTATTGACTGTATTGACTCATCCATTGATGAGCTCTACTCTTCCCCGGCAGACACCATCATAAGTCTCAAGCTTTACAAGCTTGACACCCTAATATGATTGAGTGGAGATAAAGAAAGAAGAAGAAGAATGGAATATGTTTAAAGGATTGTGATTAGGAGCTTGGTTTGTATATCCTCATCAGTACTGGATGGTTTCACTGAATTGTTTTCAGAGCTAACAGATTATTCTTTTGTCTGATGAGGGTGACAATGTTGTTGCCGAAACGTCACACACTAATAAATTATTTGGATTAGGTCTTATTTTTCTTTTTTTTTATTATAATCTATAATCCAAATTATGTTTTATCATTCAAAATGTACAGTATTTTTAAAAGAATAACAATTATGAAGTGCTAAAAAGAGGAGAGAGCATTTATAAAGAATGACTAAAATTTTGCATATTTATTAGGTTCAACAAACCAAATGATTGTAACAGGTGACTTTATAAGAAAATTGCATATCTGTACCTATAACAATCGTCATTTTGGTTTCAATAAATATAGAGTTCTATTAAAAATATTATACACCTGTGCAAGTTAACAACAGAACATGGTTTAAGAGATTGAAGTAGAATTTGATGTAAAATCTCTAAGAGGTTTATGTATAAAATTCCAAAATATAGCAATATGGTCACAGCAGAACTTTAAAAGAAAGAATGAAAAACCATGAATATGCTCTAAAAAGGGATAAAATTTGAGAATTCTGCACTTGTAGAACATAAAAAAATCACAGGGAATAATAATTTTAACCTTAAAGAATAAAGATACTAGATTATTAGAAAAATTATTTTAAGAGACAATTTAAAGAAGCCATTTTCATTCAAAAGAAATGTGCTACAATTAACAAATGGAAGAAAGAGGAAATATCAATGATATTTATAGATATGCTTTTAATTATATCTAAAAAAAAAAAAAAGTGAGTTTTTTCCACTTTTAATTCTAAGAATTATATTCTGTGTTTCTCAAAAAACTATCTTCTTCTTATCTGCTATCTTGTTTACACACTTGATAATAGTAACTATTTAAAACATGCTGTGGTAAAATTTCTCATTCAATACTTTTGTCTGAAGATGGTAACAATGCTGTTACCGAAACGTCACACATTATTTATTTATTTGGATTTGGTCTTACTACCTTGTGTTTTTCTCTCTTTTATTGTAATCATCGGGTGAGTTTTTGAATAGAATGCTCTACAACATGGGCTTAACCATAAATATGAGATACTAAAAGAGACTGATTGTCTATGTATCTACTGTACTACTTCTTAATGTTAATTTGATTTAATTAATGTTCTGTTTAATACAAATACATGTGTATGTTGCACATTGCAAACAATGAGAATATTGGTCCCACAAATGGTACAAAGGACATCAATGCCTGTCTCAGCCGTCAGATCTCTTACAACAAGCTCTCATTTAAAAGTACATAGCATTGTCTTTATCCGCCAAGTATACCAAGATAAATTCAAATTCCCCTCAAAATGGTTTGAAAATTTTTCGGAGCAGAAGAGACAAATTATGCAGGGATGGTAGTGTCTTGTATTTTTAGTTAGGCCTAATGAAGCAACTTTTGCTCAAAATATTGTAAAATTTCTGGCATAAGCTTGATGCTATTCATCAGTATATTCTAACAACAGTCTTTGATTTCCAGACTTAAGTCTGGTCATCTATGGACAATGACTTTCCAGAATGGTTGCAAGGTTTTCCCACTATGTACTAAGTGCAATTCTCAACCTGCAACCCCAAAACACAATATTGACTGTATGGACTCATCCATTAATGAGCTCTACTTTTCCCTGGCAGACATCATTAAAAATCTCAAGCTTTACGAGATTGACACCCTAATATGATTGAGTGGAGGTAAGAAAGAAGAAGAGTATATTCTAACAATTTGATTTCTATTAGTAAAGTTATTGAATAAATCAGGCATGTCTAGTGTAAGAAATGTATTTGATGTTATAGAAAGAAGGAGAACACAATTTTATTAAGACGGCTAGTACAGCTCCTTCCAATCAAAGACGTGAAGGAGTTTCTCCTTCTTGACGTAGTGCTCGTAGTTCTCCAAGAACACGTCTACCACCTGCCCAGACAGCAGCACTGTAGCAGTGTATACAGTAGTGGTTGTTGACACCTACCTCAATGTTGCGCTCTGGGGCTGAGACATGGGGAGTTACAACCACCTGCAACAACTACCTTTGTAAATCCTTCTTTAGGAGGATTAGGTATATACGGTGCAACAAGGTGTTATAGTCATTTTGACTTTTTTCTAATATAATATCACTTGTAATACAATATAATGCAGCTTATGATTGTAGATCGAAATTTGACAATTATACTGAAAATGTTTCTTTTGAACGAAAAATCGAAATTTATTTTAAGGAGAAATAATGATTATTTCTAACCTTAGGGATGAAGTATGATGATATGATGAATTATGAAGAGTAATGATAAATGGAAAAATAAAGTGTCCAGGGATGGGAATCGAACCCACAGACATGGTATCTGCCCAGTAAGTGGAACACTGTGGGTTCGATTCCCATCCCTGGACACTTTATTTTTCCATTTATCATTACTCTTCACAATTCATCCTATCATCATACTTCATCCCTAAGGTTAGAAATAATCGTTATTTCTCCTTAAAATAAATTTTGATTTTTCGTTCAAAAAAAAAAAACATTTGCAGTATAATTGTCAAATTTCGTTTTAATATCACTTGTGTTATTATTTCTTATCCCCTTGTGTAAAGATTACACGAATTCCATGAGTTCATGCTCCTCGAGCATATCACTTGATTGTGAAGTTTTACTATCTTCATCACAGTGGCTATAGATTTGTATGTACATAGATGTTACAACAGGGGGCTATGGAAATTGCTCTATCGTGTTTTGACATTTTGCACTCTTTTCCAAATATAATGATCACTTGAATGTGAAGTTTTACTATCTTCATCACAGTGGCTATAGATTTGTATGTACATGGATGTTACAACAGGGGGCTATGGAAATTGCTCTATCGTGTTTTGACATTTTGCACTCTTTTCCAAATATAATGATCACTTGAATGTGAAGTTTTACTATTTTCATTACTGTGGCTATAGATTTGAATGTACATGGATGTTACAACAGGGGGCTATGGAAATTGCTCTACCGTGTTTTGACATTTTGCACTCTTTTCCAAATATAATGATCACTTGAATATGGAGTTTTACTATTCTCATCACCGTGGCTATAGATTTGTATGTACATAGATGGTACAAC
Organism: Cordylochernes scorpioides; assembly: GCA_030710605.1. Taxonomy (NCBI): domain Eukaryota; kingdom Metazoa; phylum Arthropoda; class Arachnida; order Pseudoscorpiones; family Chernetidae; genus Cordylochernes; species Cordylochernes scorpioides. The sequence goes on from CP092874.1 coordinate 76,184,731, forward strand.
AGGGGGTTATGGAAATTGCTCTATTGTGTTTTGACATTTTGCACTCTTCCTGTTGGACCGTTGGCTTCTCGGCAACCCTGAGCTGACGTCACACTTCCTGCTGATGATGTAACTCTAGCCGGCGGTGTTGCCACGCCATTCCTTCTCTCCATGTGTGTTTACTTTTAATCTATATATATTCCCTTTACCTTATAGTTAATTAAAGTATAATTAACGTTGAGCGCTGTGTGTAATCAATTGGAATACAACAAAGATTATGAGACTGAAGAAGCGCAAGACTTAAAACGTCAGACTGAAGAAGCGCGAAGCCTAAAACGTGAGTAACCAAATTTCCTTTGTTTACTTGGACCATCCTTTTTTTCTACTTACCAAATATTTTGTAAAATGGCAAACACAACGATTACAAAATTAAATGGTGCTAATTACTCCAGCTGGAGCTTCCAGATGAAACTCGTTCTAATCGAAAACGATTTGTGGAGTTTGATCAATCCAGGAGAGGCTAAGCCTGACCCTAGTGACCTTTTTGCAACAAAACTTTTTTTGTCGCGGGAGGGTAAGGCGTTTGCAAAAATTTGCCTCGGGATTAATGATGAACAACAATTGCATGTTCAACATTTGAATACTCCGAAAGAGGTCTGGGAGGAACTGGAAAAATTATACGCACCAAAGGATAGTAGATATCGAGCCGTACAACTAAGAAGGCAGTTATATGGCGAAAGGTTGACTCAGCACAGCAATATGGAAGGGTATATGGGGAAGATAAACCACTTTGTAAACGAACTGGCCCAAATTGGCGACAAAATTGATGATGGCGATTTGGCTATGGTTCTTTTGGGTGGATTACCAGAGGATTGGGACACCGTTGTCTCAACCATATGTAACTTGCCTGATTCAGACTTCACGACCGCCACAGATAAAAGACGGCTGTTGGCAGAAGCAGAAAGGCGTTCATCTAATCTACCAAAAGATGTGGGTGCCATGGTCGTTAATGCCTCTTCGAAGCCCATTGAAACAGAAAAACAATTTAAAGCAAAGGTTGTTTGTTTCAAATGTGGAGGTAAAGGCCATTATGCAAGGGAATGCAGGAAGAAAGGAAAGAATGAACAAAGACCAAAGAGGTTTGACAAAAACAAAGGCGTAAATATGTCGGCAATGTGCAACACTTTGTTTGGAGCTACCGCCGAGACCTGGATCATAGATTCTGGAGCGACGCACCATATGACTCCCAAGAGAGATTACTTCACATGTCTGAAAGAGTGCACAAGCAATATGAGTTCCATCACTGTTGCGAATGGCTCTTCTATAGAAGCATGTGGTATCGGTACTGTCAGTGCCAATATTGTTGGACACAAGGGAGATGCCAGCAAAATGGTTGCCCAGAACACCTTGTATGTTCCAGATATGCGTCACAGTGTTCTGTCTGTACTCCAAATGATAGAAAACGGTAGAAAAGTTGTCTTCAACAAGAGTGGTTGCCACATTATGGACATGAAAGTTAAACTCTTGACTTATTGTTTTAGAGGGAAAGAAGTTGGGTAGACTTTTTACTACGTCCAGACTACTCCATCCTCTCCGATAGATCAGAATGATCGTGTTTCTCTTGCATCTGAATGCAAGGAAGAGCTTACACTGGAACTTTGGCACAAAAGGCTGATGCATGTAAATGCATATACGATAGCAAAGATGGCCGAGAACCAAAGCGTAAGAGGACTTAATTGCAGCCCGGCAAAGCCAGAAAAGTGCGAAGACTGCTTGATCGGCAAGTCTTACCGTCTGCCATTCCTTCAGCACTCACACAAGGAGGAAAAAGAAATCATGCCATTGGACTTGGTGCATGCGGACTTGATGGGTCCACTCGACGTATTGAGCTGGGGAGGAGCCAAGTACGTCTTAACCATCATTGATGAATCTACGAGATATACAAGTGTATTTTTCCTGAAAAACAAAGGCGGAACCCTGGGAAAAGTCAAAGAGTGGATTCAAGAATCTGAGAAACAAACCAGCCGGAAACTAAAACGAATACGTACGGATAATGGCTTGGAATTTTGTTCCAAAGAATGGGACACTTTCTGCAAGAGCGTTGGAATAGTTCATGAACGCACTATGACGTATACACCCCAACAGAATGGTGTGGCAGAAAGAATGAATAGGACACTCCTAGATCTTGTCAGGAGCACTATATCTGGAAGTGGTCTGCCAAAGGCTTCCTGGGCGGAGCTGACTTACACCGCAGCCTATGTCAGAAACAGAGTTCTCAACAATCACAATGGTGAAAGCACGCCATATGAACTGTGGACAGGGAACAAGCCTAGTCTTAAACACATAAGAGCTATTGGCTGTCAAGTATTTGTCCATATTCCAAGACAAGTCCGTAAATCCAAACTCGAAAGGAGAGCTGTCAAAGGTAACCTTGTGGGATATGCACTCAGAGGACGTGGCTACAGAGTGTGGATTCCTGAGATGAAGAAAGTGGTGGAATCTCGGGACTGCGTCTTCAAAGAGAGTGATGTATCGAGGAACGACAGCAACCGGGAGGTGCTTCCATCAGTTGAACACTACAGCTATGGGACTCAATGGGAGATTGAAGAGAATCCAGTGTCTTTATTAGATCAAGAAGACGTGATACCTACAGAAGAGGACAGCCATAATGAAGATACTGTGAGGCCTTCTCCTACTCGATCTCATCCAATGATCCTAAGGAACCAGAGAAATGCTCAGAACTCAATTGAACTCCTCAGTACCGAAGTAAACAAGTGGAAGAAACCTAGCGGACATTTTGACCAAGCCACTGGGGAGAAACCTACACGAACTTCATCGTTCGAGACTTATGGACGGTGAAGTAATCCATAAAGAAGGGATCACTTCGAGGGAGGAGTTTGTTGGACCGTTGGCTTCTCGGCAACCCTGAGCTGACGTCACACTTCCTGCTGATGATGTAACTCTAGCCGGCGGTGTTGCCACGCCATTCCTTCTCTCCATGTGTGTTTACTTTTAATCTATATATATTCCCTTTACCTTATAGTTAATTAAAGTATAATTAACGTTGAGGGCTGTGTGTAATCAATTGGAATACAACACTTCCCAATATAATGATCACTTGAATGTGAAGTTTTACTATCTTCATCACAGTGGCTATAGATTTGTATGTACATGGATGTTACAACAGGGGGCTATGGAAATTGCTCTATCGTGTTTTGACATTTTGCACTCTTTTCCAATATAATGATCACTTGAATGTGAAGTTTTACTATTTTCATTACTGTGGCTATAGATTTGTATGTACATGGATGTTACAACAGGGGGCTATAGAAATTGCTCTATCGTGTTTTGACATTTTGCACTCTTTTCCAAATATAATGATCACTGGAATGTGAAGTTTTACTATTTTCATTACTGTGGCTATAGATTTGTATGTACATGAATGTTACAACAGGGGGGCTATGGAAATTGCTCTACCGTGTTTTGACATTTTGCACTCTTTTCCAAATATAATGATCACTTGAATATGGAGTTTTAATAATTTTCATCACCGTGGCTATAGATTTGTATGTACATAGATGGTACAACAGGGGGTTATGGAAATTGCTCTATTGTGTTTTGACATTTTGCACTCTTCCCAATATAATGATCACTTGAATGTGAAGTTTTACTATCTTCATCACAGTGGCTATAGATTTGTATGTACATAGATGTTACAACAGGGGGCTATGGAAATTGCTCTATTGTGTTTGACATTTTGCACTTTTCCCAATATAATGATCACTTGAATGTGAAGTTTTACTATCTTCATCACAGTGGCTATAGATTTGTATGTACATGGATGTTACAACAAGGGGCTATGGAAATTGCTCTATCGTGTTTTGACATTTTGCACTTTTCCCAATATAATGATCACTTGAATGTGAAGTTTTACTATCTTCATCACAGTGGCTATAGATTTGTATGTACATGGATGTTACAACAGGGGGCTATGGAAATTGCTCTATCGTGTTTTGACATTTTGCACTTTTCCCAATATAATGATCACTTGAATGTGAAGTTTTACTATCTTCATCACAGTGGCTATAGATTTGTATGTACATGGATGTTACAACAGGGGGCTATGGAAATTGCTCTATCGTGTTTTGACATTTTGCACTTTTCCCAATATAATGATCACTTGAATGTGAAGTTTTACTATCTTCATCACAGTGGCTATAGATTTGTATGTACATGGATGTTACAACAGGGGGCTATGGAAATTGCTCTATCGTGTTTTGACATTTTGCACTTTTCCCAATATAATGATCACTTGAATGTGAAGTTTTACTATCTTCATCACAGTGGCTATAGATTTGTATGTACATGGATGTTACAACAGGGGGCTATGGAAATTGCTCTATTGTGTTTTGACATTTTGCACTCTTCCCAATATAATGATCACTTGAATGTGAAGTTTTACTATCTTCATCACAGTGGCTATAGATTTGTATGTACATGGATGTTACAACAGGGGGCTATGGAAATTGCTCTATTGTGTTTTGACATTTTGCACTCTTCCCAATATAATGATCACTTGAATGTGAAGTTTTACTATCTTAATCACAGTGGCTATAGATTTGTATGTACATGGATGTTACAACAGGGGGCTATGGAAATTGCTCTATAGTGTTTTGACATTTTGCACTCTTCCCAATATAATGATCACTTGAATGTGAAGTTTTACTATCTTCATCACAGTGGCTATAGATTTGTATGTACATGGATGTTACAACAGGGGGCTATGGAAATTGCTCTATAGTGTTTTGACATTTTGCACTCTTCCCAATATAATGATCACTTGAATGTGAAGTTTTACTATCTTCATCACAGTGGCTATAGATTTGTATGTACATGGATGTTACAACAGGGGGCTATGGAAATTGCTCTATTGTGTTTTGACATTTTGCACTCTTCCCAATATAATGATCACTTGAATGTGAAGTTTTACTATCTTAATCACAGTGGCTATAGATTTGTATGTACATGGATGTTACAACAGGGGGCTATGGAAATTGCTCTATAGTGTTTTGACATTTTGCACTCTTCCCAATATAATGATCACTTGAATGTGAAGTTTTACTATCTTCATCACAGTGGCTATAGATTTGTATGTACATGGATGTTACAACAGGGGGTTATGGAAATTGCTCTATTGTGTTTTGACATTTTGCACTCTTCCCAATATAATGATCACTTGAATGTGAAGTTTTACTATCTTCATCACAGTGGCTATAGATTTGTATGTACATAGATGTTACAACAGGGGGCTATGGAAATTGCTCTATTGTGTTTTACATTTTGCACTTTTCCCAATATAATGATCACTTGAATGTGAAGTTTTACTATCTTCATCACAGTGGCTATAGATTTGTATGTACATGGATGTTACAACAAGGGGCTATGGAAATTGCTCTATCGTGTTTTGACATTTTGCACTTTTCCCAATATAATGATCACTTGAATGTGAAGTTTTACTATCTTCATAACAGTGGCTATAGATTTGTATGTACATGGATGTTACAACAGGGGGCTATGGAAATTGCTCTATCGTGTTTTGACATTTTGCACTTTTCCCAATATAATGATCACTTGAATGTGAAGTTTTACTATCTTCATCACAGTGGCTATAGATTTGTATGTACATGGATGTTACAACAGGGGGCTATGGAAATTGCTCTATCGTGTTTTGACATTTTGCACTTTTCCCAATATAATGATCACTTGAATGTGAAGTTTTACTATCTTCATCACAGTGGCTATAGATTTGTATGTACATGGATGTTACAACAGGGGGCTATGGAAATTGCTCTATCGTGTTTTGACATTTTGCACTTTTCCCAATATAATGATCACTTGAATGTGAAGTTTTACTATCTTCATCACAGTGGCTATAGATTTGTATGTACATGGATGTTACAACAGGGGGCTATGGAAATTGCTCTATTGTGTTTTGACATTTTGCACTCTTCCCAATATAATGATCACTTGAATGTGAAGTTTTACTATCTTCATCACAGTGGCTATAGATTTGTATGTACATGGATGTTACAACAGGGGGCTATGGAAATTGCTCTATAGTGTTTTGACATTTTGCACTCTTCCCAATATAATGATCACTTGAATGTGAAGTTTTACTATCTTCATCACAGTGGCTATAGATTTGTATGTACATGGATGTTACAACAGGGGGCTATGGAAATTGCTCTATTGTGTTTTGACATTTTGCACTCTTCCCAATATAATGATCACTTGAATGTGAAGTTTTACTATCTTCATCACAGTGGCTATAGATTTGTATGTACATGGATGTTACAACAGGGGGCTATGGAAATTGCTCTATCGTGTTTTGACATTTTGCACTTTTCCCAATATAATGATCACTTGAATGTGAAGTTTTACTATCTTCATCACAGTGGCTATAGATTTGTATGTCATAGATGTTACAACAGGGGGCTATGGAAATTGCTCTATTGTGTTTGACATTTTGCACTTTTCCCAATATAATGATCACTTGAATGTGAAGTTTTACTATCTTCATCACAGTGGCTATAGATTTGTATGTACATGGATGTTACAACAAGGGGCTATGGAAATTGCTCTATCGTGTTTTGACATTTTGCACTTTTCCCAATATAATGATCACTTGAATGTGAAGTTTTACTATCTTCATCACAGTGGCTATAGATTTGTATGTACAGGATGTTACAATAGGGGGCTATGGAAATTGCTCTATCGTGTTTTGACATTTTGCACTTTTCCCAATATAATGATCACTTGAATGTGAAGTTTTACTATCTTCATCACAGTGGCTATAGATTTGTATGTACATGGATGTTACAACAGGGGGCTATGGAAATTGCTCTATCGTGTTTTGACATTTTGCACTTTTCCCAATATAATGATCACTTGAATGTGAAGTTTTACTATCTTCATCACAGTGGCTATAGATTGTATGTACATGGATGTTACAACAGGGGGCTATGGAAATTGCTCTATCGTGTTTTGACATTTAGCACTTTTCCCAATATAATGATCACTTGAATGTGAAGTTTTACTATCTTCATCACAGTGGCTATAGATTTGTATGTACATGGATGTTACAACAGGGGGCTATGGAAATTGCTCTATTGTGTTTTGACATTTTGCACTCTTCCCAATATAATGATCACTTGAATGTGAAGTTTTACTATCTTCATCACAGTGGCTATAGATTTGTATGTACATGGATGTTACAACAGGGGGCTATGGAAATTGCTCTATTGTGTTTTGACATTTTGCACTCTTCCCAATATAATGATCACTTGAATGTGAAGTTTTACTATCTTAATCACAGTGGCTATAGATTTGTATGTACATGGATGTTACAACAGGGGGCTATGGAAATTGCTCTATCGTGTTTTGACATTTTGCACTTTTCCCAATATAATGATCACTTGAATGTGAAGTTTTACTATCTTCATCACAGTGGCTATAGATTTGTATGTACATGGATGTTACAACAGGGGGCTATGGAAATTGCTCTATCGTGTTTTGACATTTTGCACTTTTCCCAATATAATGATCACTTGAATGTGAAGTTTTTACTATCTTAATCACAGTGGCTATAGATTTGTATGTACATGGATGTTACAACAGGGGGCTATGGAAATTGCTCTATCGTGTTTTGACATTTTGCACTTTTCCCAATATAATGATCACTTGAATGTGAAGTTTTACTATCTTCATCACAGTGGCTATAGATTTGTATGTACATGGATGTTACAACAGGGGGCTATGGAAATTGCTCTATCGTGTTTTGACATTTTGCACTTTTCCCAATATAATGATCACTTGAATGTGAAGTTTTACTATCTTCATCACAGTGGCTATAGATTTGTATGTACATGGATGTTACAACAGGGGGCTATGGAAATTGCTCTATCGTGTTTTGACATTTAGCACTTTCCCAATATAATGATCACTTGAATGTGAAGTTTTACTATCTTCATCACAGTGGCTATAGATTTGTATGTACATGGATGTTACAACAGGGGGCTATGGAAATTGCTCTATTGTGTTTTGACATTTTGCACTCTTCCCAATATAATGATCACTTGAATGTGAAGTTTTACTATCTTCATCACAGTGGCTATAGATTTGTATGTACATGGATGTTACAACAGGGGGCTATGGAAATTGCTCTATTGTGTTTTGACATTTTGCACTCTTTCCAATATAATGATCACTTGAATGTGAAGTTTTACTATCTTAATCACAGTGGCTATAGATTTGTATGTACATGGATGTTACAACAGGGGGCTATGGAAATTGCTCTATAGTGTTTTGACATTTTGCACTCTTCCCAATATAATGATCACTTGAATGTGAAGTTTTACTATCTTCATCACAGTGGCTATAGATTTGTATGTAC
>CP092874.1:76193261-76220795 GCA_030710605.1 Cordylochernes scorpioides
TATCTCCCTGCCGTCACTACCCGAGGTTCACCAGGATATCTCCCTGCCGTCACTACCCGAGGTCCACGAGGATATCTCCCTGCCGTCACTACCCGAGGTTCACCAGGATATCTCCCGGCAGGTAGTCACTACCCGAGATCCACCAGGATATCTCCCTGCCGTCACTACCCGAGATCCACCAGGATATCTCCCTGCCGTTACTACCCGAGGTTCACCAGGATATCTCCCTGCCGTCACTACCCGAGGTTCACCAGGATATCTCCCTGCCGTTACTACCCAAGGTACACCAGGATATCTCCCTGCCGTCACTACCCGAGGTCCACCAGGATATCTCCCTGCCGTCACTACCCGAGGTCCACCAGGATATCTCCAGGCCGTCACTGCCCGAGATCCAGCAGGATATCTTTCTAGAGTCACTACCCGAGGTTCACCAGGATATCTCCCTGCCGTTACTACCCGAGGTACACCAGGATATCTCCCTGCCGTCACTACCCGAGGTTTACCAGGATATCTCCCGACAAGTAGTCACTACCCGAGATCCATCAGGATATCTCCCTGCCGTCACTACCCGAGGTCCACCAGGATATCTCCAGGCCGTCACTGCCCGAGATCCAGCAGGATATCTTTCTAGAGTCACTACCCGAGGTCCACCAGGATATCTCCCTGCCGTCACTACCCGAGGTCCACCAGGATATCTCCCTGCCGTCACTACCCGAGGTCCACCAGGATATCTCCCTGCCGTCACTGCCCGAGGTCCACCAGGATATCTCCCTGCCGTCACTACCCGAGATCCACCAGGATATCTCCCTGCCGTCACTACCCGAGGTCCACCAGGATATCTCCAGGCCGTCACTGCCCGAGATCCAGCAGGATATCTTTCTAGAATCACTACCCGAGGTCCACCAGGATATCTCCCTGCCGTCACTACCCGAGGTCCACCAGGATATCTCCCTGCCGTCACTACCCGAGGTCCACCAGGATATCTCCCTGCCGTCACTACCCGAGGTCCACCAGGATATCTCCCTGCCGTCACTACCCGAGGTCCACCAGGATATCTCCCTGCCGTCACTACCCGAGGTTCACCAGGTTATCTTCCTGCCGTCACTGTCCGAAGTCCACCAGGATATCTCCCTGCCGTCAATACCCGAGGTAAACCGGGATATCTCCCTGCCGACACTACAACAGCCAACTTGGCCCAGCGCCAGCGGCAGATCGATGGTTACCCAGCAACGTGGTCGCCAGGACCCACGGCGTTGACATCTTCTACCGCCGGCGGTTAGGCTTATGGATCGACTTCTCGTCCACCCTTTGGAAAATTACCCCGCGCCTTTCACACACAACTTCTCACTTTCTTTTTTATTGACTCAATTCTTCTCTCTCTCTCTTTTTTTTTTTTTATTTTTTCTTTATTTTTGAGAATAATCCCTGTCACTTATATTATTATTATCAATATAAAACGATATATTTTCTCTTCACTATATTGTGTTACGACACCCTTTGATTGAAATGATAGAAACCTTAAATAATACTAGCGTATACAAAACCTTGTTCATAATATTTTTTATAATAGAATTAAATTGCAAAACTATAGGTTTTTTAATATCGTCACTCGTTTCATTAAATAAACTCGGCGCAAGAAACCTATATGATGAGCCATCGTCTTTGTAAAAAATGCATTTGAAATGATTTGATAATGCTCTACTTCCAATGAAAGGCCATCTCCAGGAGAGACCAGTAGCTTTGATGTTATTTGGACGTTTCTTCCTGTGAGGTTCCATTGTAATCGACCTTGAAGCCATCTCGGCTAAAACAAATAGAGATAGATACAAGTTGGTGAAAATAGTCATTTAGCTTCTCTTGAATAACGGCTTGTAATTGACCTCACGAAGTTAGCCACACAGAACCTTCTAGTGATTAAACTCAAAATATTCTGAAATCAGAATTTCAAAATATGTGTTTTTTTTTTGTAAAATATCACAAAAAGAAAGGACTTCTCTTCCTTCAACATAGATGTAAAAACTGGGCTCCATCTGTTGATCATTTCTGCAAACTAGCAGACTCGGATCAGTCAGAGACACAAAGTGATACCATTTTGGCCAGAGTAATGGGTCAGACATTTTACCATTTGAAAACTTCTTTGCAAAATATGGAATATTTCGTAAATCTCTTATTAATATCATGAAATTAAAGCTGTCCACGATCAACAATGTTCATAGCTCAAAATCATGGTCTTCGTATGAGCGTTCCAACTTTACTAAGGGTCTTTTTTAGGATTTGTTATTGAATCGATTCTATTAGTTTGCAAAGATGCGATGATGCATAGGTTTTGAGTTTTTTTTTTTTTGACCGGAGTCTTTACTTTTTTTAAATGATCGATTTTCTTCCGCGGCAACATTTCCATCTCTCAAGTCTTTTCTCTCTTTAAAAAATAATAATATGAGAATAGAAGAGGGTTACTAACCTCCACATATTTAATCCGTCCAAACAACAAACACAGGTTAACTTCGACATGTACCGCCTTTATCGCGTAGAACCATTGTTGGTTTCTTTCCTAAAATAGGAGATAGAAACTCAAACAAATTCAATTTGTTAGTGATGTCTCAAAAGCCTGGAAATTTTTCTGGATTATGTCAAAATTATTGTTTGCAAAGCTAGATATAAACAATGAGGAATCTGGGGAATGGATTTGTGTAGCTTTAAACAGAAGCCTAGTTAAACATAAATGTACCTTCAAAGATATTTGGTCAACGTGTAAAAGTCAAACTAAAATCTCAAGTTACAGGGCTGTCTAATATAATGTATGACTGAAGGAAAATAGGAAGATAAGCTCTGCCATTAAGAAGAAGTAAATTAGTGGAAAAGAGAAATGTACAGAAAAGAATCATTAATTGTGGAGGGCTTTGATATCAGCGGACTTAGTGGACAGCACTGGAAAAAAAAGACATAAGCTTAAAATACATAAGAGCCACTCGTGTGATACCACCTAAAACACGGATCACACTGGCTTCTCCTGAAGATGGTCTCTCATTGGAGGTCAAGTTAGTTCAGTTGACTTCATAATTTATTTCACAAAGGAGATCACCCATTTGAGACTTTATTACATATAGAAAATAACCTGAAGAACCTTGACACAGAGACAAAACAATTTTACTGATCATAAATTACATTTAATCATTATAATTTCCTACAATCCGCTAGAGAGACGCTATAAAATAATGAATTAATATATTCACATAAAAATCTAGGTATATATTTACAGAAGGCTCCCCAAATACGAATAATCAGCAAAATTGAAAAAAGGGGAAGGGGTTGGGGGGTTTGATCTCCCTCAATTCAATTGACAGGGCATACTTGCAGCCTTCAATGAAGATGTGATGGCGATGTGATCTTCATTCAGAAGAGACAGCTGTTCAGACCGGTGGCCGCTGAATGATGCTGAAGAACTCACTATCAGGAGGATTGACACAGCGACCTGACCATCACCGATGGTCTTAGCGACAGATCGCCGGAGCTACAGGCAATCTCAGGCAGATGCAGAGTGGGGTAGGACATGCAGAGCCTCACGGACCGCCACGTCTGCATCAAGCCTCGAGAGACAGTAAGGCCTAATTCCGCGTCGCGGATACATTTGTGATGGTCTCCCATTTCTCCATAACTTAGCTAGACGTTATTAATATATTCTTATGTTCATAGATACTCTTTGTGCACTGTTTCAAAGATTATGTTTAAAATCACAGACCATTTAGATGGTCCATTACATCTTGAATTTTCCTACAGCTCTTATTTCGAGAAATCACACTAAGAAGGAATCTATACGTTAGTGTAAAAACGTAAGAAAGTACAGTATAAGCGATCATTATTTTAAGGCCGGTCAACATTTGATGTTAAAAGGTGGTGCTTGAAAATTTCAATAATTAATAAATAAATTTGAAAAAAACCTATAACTTATATATATTTAAGCATAATATTATATGTAGGGCCTCCAATCCCAGTACATATTTTCAATCCCGGGATATCCCGGGATTGAAAAACATTTTCGCCTTTCTACGCCAAGAGGTATATCGTTTCGTTCGTTATATTTTTTATTTTTTTATTTTATATAGTGCCACTAGTGCCACGTGGCACTTACTTCGATGAAAACAACCTGAAAGCCATATATTTTGCGCCTGCTTATGAACTAAATCATTGCTCTTGGGTTACAGTTTGAAATTATCTGTCAATTACTGTACACACATCTGGAAAAAAATTACTGTTCTTGAAACTCTTAGACCACATCTCTTAATGCAGTGTTGGGCAGTAATCCATTCAAAGTAATACATTACCTTGTAATTACGATTACTTTGCAATGCATTAATTTGCAAAAAAAAATGCATTAGAATGTAAACATAATTACTCGTAATTCTATATATAATGATAGCAATTGTGATTAAAATGACTTGTAATTGTAATTATAGCAAATGTAATCATGATTATTTGCAATTGTGATTATAGAAAATGTAATCATTATTGCATTTTGCCCAACTATGTATTAATGTTTAGAAAGAAGACAGCACCGTTTTAAAAACCATGAATTACTTTATTTTGAGGATAAAAATTCAATTTCGAGAAAGATTTGAGCGTAGGAAAGATAATTTGTCAAGAGTGTCATCATGCAAACTAGAACGCATCTTATTGCATAGGTATCCAGAGGAGGAGAAGACTCAGATTCCACAGACGTTGGAGGAATTGTCAGAAAGTATTGATACACACTCTCTAAATTGCAATGATACCCTCTCAATTAATAGCACCCCTCACTTTATTAATGAATTAACAGCTCTTAAACCTGATCCTACCTTTACTATGTGTTCCTTCGACGTCACCTCCCTCTACCTCTGTCTTCCCCATGAACTCATCACAGATAGCTTGAATCATTTCCTTCAATCACAAAATGTCGATACCCACACTTCTACAGCCATAGTCCAACTCACCAAAATATGCTTAAGCATGAACACATTCACATTCCTACAGCACCATTATAGACAGTTCAGGGGCTCCCCAATTGGCAGCCCTCTATCCACCATTATTGCTGAAATAGTCATGACTAGAATAGATGAATGGATCACCCATACCCTCTCTACAGAAATTCAGTTCTGGCGCAGATACATTGATGATATCTTCTGTATATGCAAAAAAAAGATCAAGAGAGCTTCATACTACTAACACTTAATAATTACAATCAGGGTATTTCTTTTACTCTAGAAACAGAAACTAACCATATTATCCCATTCCTTGATATTTTAATTATTCGCACCCCATCCTCATTTCACACTTTAGTTTATCATAAAAAACAATGCCCCCCCTGTTACACTCACTACAATTCTCACTGTCCTACCCCCCATAAAATCAATATTGTCAGAACCCTTACAAAAAGAATATACACCCATTGTTCCATAGACATCTTTAAAATAATAGAAAGAAATCGTATCATAACCCAGCTCTCCGCAGCTTCTTTTCCACTCTCGTTCATTAATAAATATACTTATACACCTACAACTTCCAATCCTTCCATGACTTACAGATCATTGTGCTTTCTTCCTTACTCCCCCTCCTCAGTAGATATAGCCAGAAAAATTAAATCTTATGGCATCCGTACCATATATAAAATCTCCCCGAATCTTCTTTCATCCCTCCGTCATCCTCATACTAAGTCCTCAGCTCCTCCTGACCCTCTTCGTTCTATGGGCGCAGTCTACTCCGTCTCATGTGAACAGTGTCCTGCCACTTACGTTGGTGAGACAGGTAGATCTGTGGCCATTAGGATGACTGAACATTCACACACTTTCAACATCAATAACCCCACCATACATTACAGGCACACATACATATCTTACACCAAAGACTTATCCTAGAATCCATAGTATCCCACAAACTGAACAGCATTAACAGAAAGATAAGATCTTCCTGAAGCTTATCATCCTCTCTTGTCCTTTATTTAAACCTGCCACATGTTTATTTCAATAGCCCTAATCATGCGCCGTCTCGTGGTTTAAGACTGCAGACTGCAGATTTAATATTTACTTTTCTCAAAAATAGGTCTTCTATTAATATTAACATGTATATATAAATAGTTTAAAAACTTTCTTTTTTATATATATTTATCCTTCCTACCTTTTGTACCATAGTCTTTATAAGTCGCGCTTCATTTCTCGCCTGTTGAAGGGTTTTTACCCGAAAGCTTGCACCTATGCATCAATAAAAGAAACTCGTCTTCCTTTACCATGTTTTTTCGTTTAATTAAGTTCGTGGTTAATCATAGTTGAGTAGGATGCGGAGTCTGGTGTAGGTATTGCAATTGAAGTTGAAGAGGCAGCCTCAATAGCTTCTTGCAATCGGCGCTCAATTGTAAGATGGTCATTCGATTGTGATGGCTCATGGCGTTCTTGTAAACTCCGAGGAAGTTGCGAATTATCAGCCTGAATTTTCTTACTTCGGCCATTTGTTCCTGTAACGGTTTAAGACGCAAAAGCAATTTCACGCTAAAGTCTTTGACTATCTTCTTTTTTCTAACTGTGCTTGCGGATTGTGCAGATATTGGAGGACTAAAGATGTTTTATTGCATCGCTCTTCTAAAATTCTCTTTCGAAAAGATTTTTGCAGATCTTTGCTGAGAGAATGAGATTGTGCTTGCAGCTCCTCTAGAAGAAACTTTACTGTTGCTTCTGCAGTCAAAAGCGTAGCGTCGCGTCTACAGATAGCCGCCACAGCTGCCCGAAATGGTTTCAGTGCGGAAATTACTTGCGTCATGATATCAAAATATTCATCAGTTAGACGGACATTTGCTTTCACGTCTATTAGCGCCTTCTGAATAGCTGACTTCACACTGAGAAGTCTCTTCAACATGTTCAATAAACTATCCCAGCGCGTTCTGCAGTCGAGAATGAGACACATACTGGTGGAAATGCGATTATCTTGCCGCATGTAGTTCAGTAAGATCTCGTTCTTCAGCGGCGATCGTTTGAACAATTTTACAACCACACGAGCTTTTTTCGTCACTTCATTTATATTTTTCTTTGAAAATACTGGAGATTGTGGATAAATTGCTTCAGGGAATGAGGGATGTGCTACCTCTAAGCTAACCTTAAATGGAGAAGTGTCCTCATTGTCATCCTCGGAAAGGTCAGATTCTGCTTCATTTACTGTTGCGGAAACGAATTCAGGAACAACCCTCTCTTTTTCTTAGCATAAAGTACATCCATCACAGCCAGATGGAGACCATGCGCGTAGCAGAGCTATTGCAGTGAACCAATAATGTGACCCAATTTTACCATCATTGCGCACCCATCAGTTGTAACACACACAATATCAGTTTCGAAGTCAATTCCAAACTCCAAGAGCTTAGCGCCAATGACATATTTGCATTGTTCAGAGGAAAATATTGCAGATATTCGAGTCAAGCCAAGATTCCACACCTTGGTACGGCTATGAATATTAATGTTCAGGTAACGCTTGCTTCTGATTGACGTCCATTCATCCAGCGTAAGGCTGAAAAGTTGCTCCTTTTCTTTCTCCATCTGAAGCTCTCGAACGACCTTCTCACGAAATGTGTCTGCATAACGACACACTTTAATCTTAATGATCTCTGCGGAGAGAGGAATTTCATGTCCAAGAGCATTGAGGCACTTGCGTAGATCCTTAGATGTGACAAAAACGGAGAATGGCAATCCGTCGAGAGCTATCATTCTAGCTAGCACAGCATCAGTCGATCGATCGATGGAAACAGACGAAATATGATCGAGAATTGATATCTTGGGGGTCTTTTTGCAGGGGTCTGTGTATCAACTTCGTGTTTAACTTTTCTCTTCGAAGTTTCGATTCTGTGGACCGCCTTCTGGTGTACATGCAACCCTTTTGTTGACCAACCGACGCATTTCAAAATACTTTTGCACGCTATACACTGTGCATTTTGGCCAGATCCGTCTCGTAGGTAATAGCACCAGATTCCTTCTGATTTAAAAGGAATAAACTTCGCCATCACAATCAAGAAGTGATAAGCTTACCAAAAATGTCCGACGCGTTTTCTATTGAGAAATAACAAGGTCCTATAATATTGTTTTAGAGACTTTGTTTTATGTTCGTATAAGTTGAAAACTACTTTAAGCTGATGCTTGATAGTGACGAAGCATTTAATGATATGACATTAAATAAATTTAATTTAAAATAAAATACAAAAAAGCTAGCGAGGGTTTCACAAAATGAGCAGCAGAGCAGTGCGTTCCTGATGACCCATGCATACAGAGCACAGGATGGAGAGTATAAACATAGAATAATAAAAATATATATAAAACAATTTGGAGCCCGGATAAGAGGTTAGTGGCGGGTCCATGTTACACGCAGGTCCGCCACAAAAATAAAGGGATGCCGCTACTATCTAAGAAGCCACTATTTGCATGTCAACAAAAACTGGGGCCCCCCTCCATGTATACTGCTGCATACTCTCATTCTAGAGGCTGCCATTTTGGAAAGATCTTGCAGAATAACCCTTCGTTATTGGTGCATGAAAATAATTTCAAATCTCTCAGAAAAAAAAAGACCCGAAATGCAGCTGTATAAACAAAACGTCAAAAGTGTGCTATCCCATCATCTGTTTGATTACCAAAATGCTAGAAAAGAAAAATATATTTTTGCGCTGGTTTTCATGCACAAACCAGTAATCCCGGGATTTTTCGAGCAGAATCCCGGGATTTCGGGATCATTATTTGGCTCCGGGATTGGAGGCCCTAATTATATGGGCACCTTCAGGCTATAAATTAATGTTTTTTTAATTGTTAAATGGATATGGGATGAGATGCATATAGAAACATTATATTTGGGAAATAAAACCTAAGTTAGCAAATATATTCCACTATTCAAAATCAATAAGTAAAATACCTCTGATAAGCTCTAGAGAATATGAAAGGAATTAAAGTGGATAAAAACGTATATCGTACATTCGGCCTTGATTACCAAGAAAATCTAATGATGATAACATTTGTTAAACAGGAATGTGGTTTGGTATAAACTTAAAAGAATCATACGCGTCTATAATAGAATTCTCATAACAGATGGCGCGCTAATATGTATCATACTATAAAGTTAAATAGGAATAAATCGAAAGAATGATATTAAGTAAAATAAAAATTGCATTCAACAAGAAAAAAAAGCATTTTAATATAAAAAAAACACGTTAATTAAAACAAACAAACAATTTTTTTAAAATCAAAATCTTTATTTAGCGTGTACATATATGCTCCCGAAATGTAACTCTTAAAAAGACAGAAATTGTAAAGCTACGGGTTTTGTGGTGCTGGAATCGAATGATACCATAGACTTACTGATGCAATGAAGATGTCCCAAAGTGGTCGAGACGAGGTATAGCCTATTGGAGACGATTGAGAGTAGAATAACTGATATTTTAGGACATCTTTTCCGACATTTGAAGTCGATATAGGTATTGTCAAATTATCAAAATTCAAAACTATTTTAAAGGCGTAAGATTCTTTTTGATATTCAACAATTTCTACTGCCCTTACTGCAATGGAAAAATTAATGAGAGGGCCTGGCTCATCAGTGGTGAACCCTCTCAGCGGTTTCGCCAGTTTAATCTACCATACCGCTGTTATATTGCATTTTTGGAATTTCCTTTTATAGTGATACTGTTGATAGACTCTTTTAATGGGTATTTTAGAAGAACTATGGACATAAGCTTTGAGAACAGTAGAATTGCATACATTGATAAATATATAATATGCTTCGGGCAATCGCTCTTCCGCAAATATCAAATTGTTTATTTTATTAGAACATTTATAATATGATGCACTAGCGCGCCATCTGTTATCAAAATTCAAAACTATTTTAAAGGCGTAAGATTCTTTTTGATATTAAACAATTTCTACTGCCCTTACTGCAATGGAAAAATTAATGAGAGGGCCTGGCTCATCAGTGGTGAACTCTCTCAGCGGTTTCGCCAGTTTAATCTACCATACCGCTGTTATTTTGCATATATATACGCCTTTAAAATAGTTTTGAATTTTGATAACAGATGGCGCGCTAGTGCATCATATTGTCAAATTATATTGACAAACATAAGCAGTTTTATCCTATCTCAGTATTTAGCGGGAATAATATTGTTTTTGTTTGTTAAGTGAACCGATCTCTCACGTCTTCTCATTGGACGAATGTGGTCATGTTTGTATATAAGAGGGGTGTAAGGGGATGCAAGGAGGCCAGTGTGGATTATTGTGTGGAGACGCTTAAAGTGTTCTCTGCGTGATTTATTCGTGTCTGGTGATCTCCTCGTATACCTGTGTGACCCCGGTCCGATCTCTACCAACGCTACAATAAAAGATAAGTATTGTTTTTAAATGTAAAAAATCGTGAATTTTTATTTACTTCCCTTTTGTTGTTGTTGTACTCTTGAGTCTACGCTTTTCTGTGTGTTAATTTACTCTTAATTTAGGCCCAAGTAAATTGCACTTTGTGTGTTAATCTGTAAAATTTAACTTTTGTTATTATTACTGGAGGGATGTAAGGAAGGAAGACCTAGAATCGAATCCATGGATGATTTCGGTAAAGAAGACCTTACGATGGCATTAAAAGACTAACCATAGAAAGAAAGTTCTTAGAGACTAGGAATATTGCCAATCACCAAACTATGGATTGAGGTGAAATAGCTAGAGAAGAAAAGAGAGAAAGTAGCTTTTTAAAATAGAAGAATAAAGACAAGATGAGAGAAAATGATAAAGGTAAGTGCATCATTCGATTACTTAAGAAGTGTCATCAGTGATATGATGGCATTAAAAGACTAACCATAGAAATGAAGCTCTTAGAGGCCAGGAATATTGCCAGACACCAAACTATGGATTGAGGTGAAATATCTAGAGGAGAAAAGAGAGAAAGAACCTTTTTAAAATAGAAGAATAAAGATAAGAAGAGAAAGAATGATAGAGGTGAGTACATCATTCGATTACTTAAGTGTCATTAGTGATGATGGGAGAATCTTTTGAAAAGTCAAAAGAAGAATTGCACTTGTAAACGATACTTTTTGTAAAGGTAGAGGATACTCAGGAAAAACTTGCATAGATTTTTAGAGATACACTTGAGTTAGGCGCTGGTAAGAATTTTTAACTAATCATAACAGACGTCTATAGTCGAGAGCATTTCTTAATTAACTAGAAGTTGGTTTATGTAAATAATGGAGAGAAACTAGCTCATATACAGTAAAGATAAAAGGCTGAGGCGACACATTATGGAAATTAGTGTGGGACCATTACGAGATTTAACGTAATTATTGGCGTAATTAGGTTTAATTAGTGGAATAATTTCCTCATTAGGTGACATGGTTAAGCCATTAGAGAATGGAAATGGTTTAGTTGTTGACCAGGGAACGACATATCTCAAACAAATCTCCTTTTTTATATAAAAGTAGAATTTGCAAAGGAATTTTAAGAATAAACTATTAAAAAACTATTAGAAATATTCACAAATGAAGAAACTCATTGCCAAAATGGTTTTATATTATAATAGATTTGGTTTCAATTTCGATATTTTGGCGACAGATTAAGGAATGGCTTTTGCGACACCTATTCCTTGGTAAACGTTATAGTGGATACTTGGGTGAAGTATGAATGAATAGGGTAATTGCAGTTATATATATACATATAGATGGAAATTTTATAATTATATAAACATATGTACGCGATTATATGTTTTATATAAATATATATTTTTTGAAAATATAGCAATTCATATTTAAATCATTAGATAAAAAAAACGCATATATTGGATTTAAAAAAGGATTTATTTGCCAATATTTCGGTTGGCTGAACGCCAAACCTTTATCAAGGCATTACATTTTTGTATAAACAAACTTAGCGCCGCATATTGTTATAATTTAAAATTATTTCAACTGTGATATTATAACACTATGAGGCGCTGAATTTGTTTACACAAAAATGTAATGCCTTGATAAAGGTTTGGCGTTCAGCCAACCGAAATACAGTGGTACCTCGACATACGAGCGCCCCAACATACGAGTTTTTCGAGATACGAGCCGACGAGCAAGTGATTTTTTGCTTTTAGTTACGAGCGAAATTCGAAATACGAGTTCGGTTCGGTAGTGTTGAAGATATTAATCTGTGATTTTAAATGTTTCTTTTGACCAGTACTTTTGTTTTGTTTTTGCTTTTCCTAAAATGTTTCTTTCTTCTTCTTCATTATTATTTGTTTTATATGCAAAGCTTTGTTTTTGAGACTTGAATAAACAAATTCAAGTTTATTATATTTTTGTGTGCTTTTAAAGTTAAAACACAACAGGTAGTAACACGCAGTCGCGCCATCACGATCAGTTAGCAGCGTGCTTCCGCTGTGATAAGTTGTGTTTTGTGTTCGCGTTTTGTGTTGCGTTTACATTTACAGTTTTAGTTCATTTATTTTTATAACCATGGATCGGAAGAAAGTTTGTAAAAAGAGTGGCGACTGCAAGATCAAGCCTCTGCTCGTGTACCATTCGGAAAACCCCAGAGCATTTAAATCACATAAGATTTTGAAAGAAAAACTGCAAGTTATGTGGAGGTCGAACCCGAAGGCATGGGTCACCAGGAAGTTCTTTGTGGAGTGGGTAAACCTGGTTTTCGGCCCTACTGTTAAGAAATATCTACAGGAAAATAACCTACCCGTGCAAGCCCTTCTCATCCTCGACAATGCCCCTGCTCATCCACCAAACCTCGAAGGTGACATCCTCGAGGAGTTAAAATTCATAAAGGTTCTCTACTTACCACCCAACACCACTCCTATCCTGCAGCCCATGGATCAGCAAGTGATTTCTAATTTTAAAAAACTATACACCAAGCATCTGTTTCGGCGCTGCTTTTAAGTGACGGAGGGCACAAACCTCACCCTTCGAGAGTTCTGGAAGGACCACTTTAATATAGCGATTTGCCTACAAATTATCGATCAGGCCTGGTTGGGAGTTACAACGAGGACCTTGACCTCTGCATGGAAAAAGCTGTGGCCTGAAGCTGTAGCTGAAAGGATCTATGAAGAATTGGAACCCGGTGTTTCAGTAGAGGAGGAGATTGTATCTCTGGGGAAATCCATGGGTTTAGAGGTGGAAGAGAGAGACGTGAACGAGCTCATCGAGGAGCACACCCAGGAACTGACGACTGAGGAGATACAAGAGTTACAGTCAGAGCCGCATACTGAGGTTATGCAAATAATTGGTTTTGAGGAGTCAGAGGAGGAGGTTATTTCTACAAGTGAGATAAAGGAGATCTTAGGAATGTGGGAGAGAGTTTCACAGTTCGTGAAAAAAAAAACACCCAGAAAAAGTTGCAACAGGTCGTGCATCTGACCTTTTTAATGACACTTGCCTAACTCATTTCCGGAACATTCTGAGAGGGAGGAAGAAACAAACCTCCTTGGACATGTTTTTTTTCTAAACGGCCTACAGGAGAAAGCGAGAAAAATGTAGCGAAAAAGGCAAATACCAGTGAGGATATCTAATTTATTTCTTTACATTCTCTTTTTTGTTTTTGTGCAATAAATATTTGATATTTATAAATACGTTTTTATTATTTAAAACCACGTAACAAAAATAACTGGGGTGACATTTTGGAGGTTGGAACGGATTAATGGTAGTTCAATTGTTTTGTATGGGGAAATTTGCTTCGAGATACGAGTAATTCAAGATACGAGCAAGGTTGCGGAACGAATTAAACTCGTATGTCGAGGTACCACTGTATTGGAAAATAAATCTTTTATTGAATCCAATATATGCCTTTTTATTATCTAATAAATATATATATGATATAGAGGTGATAAGGTGAATAAAAAGATTAGTGTGTTTAGATAAAAAGAGAAGTTGTAAAATATTATAAATTACTAAATAAGTATTGATAATGGTGATATTGAAGAGAATTTCGAAGGGAATAATAGGTTGTCGTGTGTGATGAAGACCAAACGATCTCTTCGAGAGATACAAAAATGCGTATTAAATCGTTTTTTTTTTTTAATAGAATGTTCAAATCTAAAAGCTTGAGGGATGAGTTTCTTTTGCATCCCTCAAGCTTTTAGATTTGAACATTCTATTAATGGATTAGCCTATTAATTATAAGCCAAAGTTACATCATGAATCATATATTATCGGAAAGAGAGAAATCCCCTATTATCTTGAACAAATCCGCAAAAAGTCCATCCAGCTCACCAAATGGAGATGCCACCTTGCCTTCAATCGCAGGTGTGAAGAGTCAAATTTCATCCCACCGCCATTGAGAATTAGGGACCCAGTGAAGAACCCATTTTCCTCCAAAGTAATCATAGACACTCAAATGAAACTATTAAGATGCAGAAATCAGGGATGCTATTCACATATCCGTATTCTTTCCAAAACCATCAAAGAATTAAATTACCTCACCTCTCAAGTAGTACCACCCGATCGATTAAGGATGACTGTCTGTCCTCCTTTGTCTGCTTGGGTGATGACAATTTCTTTTTTGTTGCTTAGATATTGTAACAATAATCGTTTATGAGGGTTGTAAAGGGGAGATTAGGAGGTGACACTACTAATTTAATAGTGTCACCTCCTAATCTCCCCCTTTACAACCCTCATGAACGAATATTGTTACAATATCTAAGCAACAAAAAAGAAATTGTCATCACCCAAGCAGACAAAGGAGGACAGACAGTCATCCTTAATCGATCGGACTACAAAATCAAAATGCTCAAAATCCTAGAAGACAGAACCCCATTCCATCCCATATCCGAAAATGATAAAAAAAAATCTGCGTACAAATCATTCAAAAAAGAACGGAAAAAGATGAATACAGACCACAAGATCACAGACGACGAACTTAAAGAATTCCTATCTAATCTGTCCAGCCCACACAATGAACCTTATATTTACGGCCTCCCAAAAACACACAAGCCAGAAACTCCCTTACGTCCTATAGTGGCCTTTTTCTCTTCTCCAACAGCCCCCCTTTCCAAATGTATAGCCAATTTTCTAAAACCTTTCGTCCAATTACAAAATTCTCCATTCCCCATTTCCAACAATCAAACCTTTATAGGAGAAGTCCTAAAATCAAACCTGAATCTGACCGCAATATGGTGTCTTTTGACGTACAATCCTTATACCCCAGCCTTCCACACCCTCTGATCTTAAGGAATACAATAGAACTACTACAAGAACCTCATATTGACACAGATATCATCCAAAAAATCAACAACTCATTTCCATATGTCTAAATAACTGCATATTTTCTTATAACTCCAAATCATACAGGCAAGCAAAAGGGTCCCCAATGGGAAGCCCTCTATCTACTACAATAGCAGAGATCTCAATGCGCGCAATAGACCGATGGATTACTTCCAAGTCCCCCCCCCCCCATGACATAGTATTTTGGTGCAGGTATATCGATTATATTTTTTGCATCTGCACCACCACCCAAACCGAAAATATCCTCAGCAATCTAAACAATTACCACCCTGATCTTCACTTCACTGTTGAAAAAGAGAACAATAGTATCCTTCCATTTCTCGACATAAAAATTATCCGTTACCAACATGAATTACACACCACCGTTTATTATAAACCATCCTTCCGCCCTAATTACGTTCAATACTCGTCCTTTTGTCCAATCAGTCATAAGATCAATACAGTCATTGCCCTATCAAAACGCGTACATACTCACTGCTCCCTCCAGAAGTACAAAAACCTTGAAACACAAAACATAATAGCTAACCTCAAAAACTGCGCATACCCAATATATTTTATATTACGACACTTCTACGACTCATCTAAAAAGATACAGCCTCCAATATACAGATCGATTTGCAATATGCCATATTCACCATTATCCTCTACAATAGCAAAATTCTTATTAAAATTCGGAATTAAAACCTATTTCACCTGCACACCTACCTCAGGATCCCTTCTCCGAAACCAGATAATGAAACTTAATTATAATGAACCTCACAGCACGGCACGAAACGTTATTTACTCCATAGAATGTTCAAACTGCCCAAAAATCTACGTAGGTGAAACTGGGAGACAGGTCAATATTAGAATTCACGAACACAAAAGAAATATCGATAACCTAGACCAGGGGTCTCCAAACTACGGCCCGAGGGCCACATCCGGCCCGCAGACAGATTTTGTCCGGCCCGCGGAGACATACTTGAAAACTCCTTTTAGAGAACAAATATGTTTTATAGCAAATAAAATGTTTGTGATAAGTTGGATAAAGAAACACAGAATGGTAATGAGTAAAGACATGTATAATTTATGCAGTAAATTTAACTTCAGCATATAATAACTAACAAATTATTGAAATGAATCCAACTTACATTTTATACATTGTAAGTAATGAACAACACATACCTTATAACATGACATATGAAATGCTAATGAGATGTATGTAATTGAGATTTTCCACCGACAATAGTTTGTAGTTGTGGACTAATTTTACTTGTACCAATTATTAAAAGAGATTTAAGATGCTCGTCAGTTAATTTAGATCTGTATACATTTTTTGTGTACTTCATTTTGGAGGTTTTCTCACACAGATAAGTAGTACCAAAAACGGAAAACAGCCCACGAGCAAATTTATGCAAATTATCAAATTGTGTCAGTGGAAGACTCTTATAAAATTCCAACAAAGATGAGTTTTCATATTTGTTCTTAATTATATCACTGCACTGAAGATCAATCATTTCCATTTGAAGTTCTGGGGCTAGGGTTTCAATGTCAGCATCAAAAGGATTCTGAAAAATCTTAATTCGATTCGCAATGGCATCAAAGTCCGAGAAACGAGTATCAAAATTTATCTTCAAAGCACTCAAAGTTTCGATTGCAAAATCGATAGGAAACTCAGTCTCAGTAGTGTGGCTGAATATTTCACATGTTTTAAAATGTGAAAAACATTTACTTCGTAGTTGTGATTGAAACAGTATCAATTTCATCCGGAATGACTTGATATTAGTGTATAAATCAGGAAGATGCTGGTTTTCTCCTTGCAATCTCAAATTCAGTTCGTTCACATGTTTTGTCAAATCAACATAGAATGCTAACTTCCATAGCCATGCGTTGTTTTGTAATTCAGTAAGAGGGCGGTGGTTTTCATTCAAAAAAATTTCGATCACTGCTCGAAGTTCAAAAAAGCGCTGAAGGACTTTCCCACAACTAAGCCAGCGTACGGCAGTATGATAAGGTAAGTCTGTTTCTCCAATCTCTGCAATAAATTGTCGGAATTGTCGGTGATTCAGCCCAAAAGATCTGATGAAATTAACAGTTGATATGACTGGTTTCAGAACGTCAGACATATCCAAACTTTTTCCGCACAAAGACTGTTGATGAATGATACAATGTAAGACTAATGGTTTTGAGCCGCCGTCATTTTCTACAGCCTTTGACACAAGAGGCGACCACTCCTTTATCTTTCCCACTCATGTTTTTGCCTCCATCAGTTGTAATACATTTCAAGTTTTTTCCATCGAAGGTTCTTTTTATTAATGGCCATTTCAACTCCTTTAAAAATATCGGTACCAGTAGTTGTGCCATGAATACTATACATATCAAGAAGTTCTTCGTGCACTTCATAGCTTTTATCTACTCCTCTAATATAAATCAACACCTGAGCAGTATCTGACACATCCGTTGACTCATCCAAGGCCAAAGAAAACCACTCAACATGTCCATTTTTGTCGAACAGTTGAGAGGATATATTTTCAGCGATGTTTTCTACCCTTCGAGCCACAGTGTTTGCTGACATACTGACAGTTTTTAATAAATTTACCTTTTCAGGGCACATTTCTTCGACTACTGCAATTATGCATTCCTTGATCATTTCTCCATCGGTGAATGGTTTTCCACGTTTTGCAATTTCAAGAGCCACACGAAAGCTGGCACGAGTTGCCGCCTCTTGTTCAGTTTTGACTTTTGTAAATAAAGATTGCTGCGATTTCAATCCGCGCTTCAAAGCGCTTCTGTCCGCACAATTCCTGTATATTTTGAGTAATTTTGAGAATGTTTTGTTTCATAATGACGTTTCATGTTATATTCTTTGAGAACGGCTATGCTTTCATTGCAAATCAAACATAGCGCCTTGTTACTGGATTCAATTACGAAATACTGAATGTTCCACTGATCTTTGAATTTTCTGCATTCACTATCAATTTTTCGCTTCTTTTCCATTCTGCTAAATCACACACACAAAAGCAACAATTAATAATAACATTTAATAACAAATAAACATAACAATTAATACAGGAAAATTAATAATATGCAGTGTTGCCATCTTGGCCCTCGGAACTTACTGGAGTAATCAGTATGGCCCTAAGGCTGGAAAGACCCCATCAGTATGGCCTTAAGGCTGGAAAGTTTGGAGACCCCCTGACCTAGACCATAGATCCCTAATAGTTCAGCATATAAACGAAACTGGCCATTCCTTCAACATTACATCCCCTAAAATTCATGATTCCAATATCTCCAGCAAACATCAAATACTAATCATCGAATCCCTCCTGTCAAGTAAATTCCACAGCCTTAATAGAAAATTGATTTACCGGAAATTTATAATGTAATATTCCCTGCTGCCACCCCAACCCCCCACTGTATCATGAACTCAGAGACCACAAATTCAATAGTTATTCTGTCCTATATTTCCAAAATATGCCATATTTTTAGTCCGATTCTATATCAGTGCATATTTTAGACATTCAAATTCGCTATATATATATACACAAATATCAAAATTTTAGTTTATTGATTTATTCATATGCATCTGACGCACGAGTAGTCTCACGTGTGTTTGTTTCTGATATTTATTTTATATAGTTTGTTATACATTTGCCTCGCTTAATCTCAGTGTAATATAATTTAATTTACTTTATTTTTAATTTTTCTGTAGAAGGGCGTTGCCCGAAAGCTCGAAATAAATTTATTTGCAAAAGAAACTCATCCCTCAAGCTTTTAGATTTGAACATTCTATTAAGGGATTAGCCTATTAATTAACTATACGTATCCTATTTATTGGGAAAGCGAACTTTCGAGCAACGAAGCTCTTCTACTGGCTTAACAATGGCCAGTGAAGAAATATAAACTGCTTGTAAAAACAAATGTTCACCTATACACGCACGAGCGTTCATAAAGAAATCAAAACTTTAAAAAGCCTTTTTAAAAATAGCTTTTTAAAATAGACATATTATCCTATGTATATACAGTTAAACCTGTCTATAGCGCCCCCTCTTGGGACTCACCAAAATAGGGTGCTATAGAGAGGGGGTGGTATAGACAGGTCACTTTTAATGTAAGATGTTTACATTTTAATGTTTAAAATCGGGCGCTATAGAGAGGATGGCGCTATTTAGAGGGGACGCTATAGACATGTTTAACTGTATATTTAAAATTTCGGATTATTATATTTTATAATCAGAAATTGGGGAATGGGGTTGCCTTGGCTGGCATAGTTCTTCAAAATAAAAGACATTCGGATGAAATTTGTTACAGAAACAATTTCTGGTCGAAATGTATCTTATTTTAAAGAACTATGAATGTCGACCAGGCAACCTCTATCTTCAAGATAATCAAGACCAATTTTGGGCTCGAGGCAAACCATTTCTGGCCGAAATGTCTTTTATTTTAAAGAACTATGAATGTCGGCCAGGCAACCTCTATCTACACAATAATCAAGACCAATTTTGATCCCGAGGCAAACAATTTCTGGTCGAAGTGTCTTTTATTTTAAATAACTATGAATGTCGGCCAGGCAACCTCTATCTACACAATAATCAAGACCAATTTTGACCCGAGGCAAACAATTTCTGGTCGAAGTGTCTTTTATTTTAAATAACTATGAATGTCGGCCAGGTAACCTCTATCTACAAAATAATCAAGACCAATTTTGGGCTCGAGGCAAACCATTTCTGGCCGAAATGTCTTTTATTTTAAAGAACTATGAATGTCGGCCAGGCAACCTCTATCTACACAATAATCAAGACCAATTTTGGGCTCGAGGCAAACCATTTCTGGTCGAAGTGTCTTTTATTTTAAATAACTATGAATGTCGGCCAGGCAACCTCTATCTACAAAATAATCAAGACCAATTTTGGGCTCGAGGCAAACCATTTCTGGTCGAAGTGTCTTTTATTTTAAAGAACTATAAATTGAGGGTTATATTGCCACATACATTGCAATTTTTATATATCGTGGTTAGCAGAATTGTCTAATTGTCTAATTGTCCTTAATGAATCGGAATTCTGTAGGTGACTCAATTTTCTTGTTAATGATATTGTAATCTTTGGATAGAAGGGATTCTTCTCTCTCCAGAAGTAATCTTTAGTATTATCAGTTGAATACTGGCCATGTGTACTTTGATAAGGTATCTTCAAATAAAATAGAATGATGCAATTTTCAGTAAATTAAATGGTTGCAAAACAAAATATGAAATTTATAAATAAAATAAAAAATGTTGTTGATGAGTTTATTTATTTGTCAAAAATGATAATAGTTTTCTTTTCTAAGTTTATTTAGAATTTCTTTGCACTTTTACTTTTTATATAAAAAAGGAGATTTTTTAGAGATGTCGTTTCCTGGTCAACAACTAAACCATTTCCATTCTCTAATGGCTGAGCCATGTCATCTAATGAGGAAATTATCCCACTAATTAAACCTTATTACGTCAATAATTATGTTAAATCTCGTAATGGTCCTTCACTAATTTCCATAATGGGTCGCCTCAGCCTTTTATCTTTACTGTATATGTACTAGTTTCTCTCCATTATTTACAGAAACCAACTTCTGAATGAGGTCTAGGATTCTAAAATTTAATTCTTATATTCACCGAACATCTTACTAACGTACTAGTGCCAAGATTACGTGAACAAGCGCTTCTGTGAATATAATTAAAGCTAAAAAAGACCAAAATTATCAAAGGATATGTGAAATAAATATAAATCTTTGATTCTATATAGTTTTTGTGTTTCTCAAAAAAGTAAAAATGTTCTCCAAAGTACTAGAGGATTGTGGGGGGAACGCTATTATAAGGTCTCACTAGGTAAGTTCCCAACTTTGCGCCTTAACGGGGCAGAGTGTGGACAACGACTTAGAGCGGCTAAGCCAAGATGGCGCCGAGCATAAGTCTCCAACTCATTCCTAATGTTGAGAAGGGCATTCATTTTCCCTTGAAGTAGGAAACAGATTCTAAAGGCACGGTTTAACCTACTATTAGATGAAAGACATATGTATTATGAAGGCAAGAGAGAGCCACCGCATTATTTCTTCCAAGAAAATCCTCAATTGAATGGACCAATTGTGAATCAAGGGCACCGTCTTACCACAAGACTATGGTATAGATCAATAGTCTTGGAGAAACCCTGATTGAGATATCTCACCAGTCTTAGGACTGATTTGCCTGAAATAAAAATATAAATTATGCAATCAAATCACCTGTTACATTAATTTATTGTAAGTTTAGAAAAAAACAAAAATTTTATTTATAAATTTAAAAAGTGCTCGCGCTGTTAGCTCATCATAACTGTTTTTTTTTTTTTTTTTCATCTTGCACATTTTGATAGAAATCTGACATAATGGGTAATCGTTTATCGAGAGGATGGAAGCATATATATATCAGAGCCACTGTATTCTCCAAGCTGTTCAATGTTACTTGAAATGTGATCTTCCAGCTCTAGAGACAATTCAATGAGACGAAATCATCACCATAAGATCAGGTATGCGCCGAAAAATACTTACCATATACGGAAATTCGTGAATCCTTAGAAAAACTAGTTATTGTGTTTTTTTTTTTGTTTTTTTTTGCCAAATTTCATCAACTACGACATGGTGTACGCTTGCCCGAGAATTCATTAACTTTGACTGTCCTTTTTGGCAAAAATAAAATAAAAAATATCGCCCAATGAAACACTCTTGACTGGGATTGGCGTTTTCATCATATACAGACGAAGGAAGATTTCTGAAGACTTGTCTCTCTAATAAACGAGGAGGAATATTCTAGATCTTTGTTCTTGCTTAGATACCTTCATTGGTCGATTTTTGAAGTTAAACTGCGTGCTAATCACGAATGCAAGATGTTGTGGATAGTTTAGCGCTGAAGGCTGGGAGGATATATAGGTCTATTAGTATCTTTAACGTTTCTATTTTGGACGCGTTTTATCAAACTCAAATTCTCAATTTTATATTTATATTGGTTGTGTGCTTTGACTTTAAAAGATCATCAATAGTGGGGGTGTTACGACTATTGTATCACATCGGACCAATTTGTTGTTGCATTCATTATAAAGTCCTATAAAGTTATTTTACTTTCGAGTATGGGTTATTTTGACAAAATGTAAACACTTTTTCAAGATTGATGATATCATAATTTGTGAGAAACTTTGCTTTTTTTTTTTTAAAGAGCTACTGAAAGTCAACGAATGTTGTCGAAGGTTTATGATGATTTTTCTCTATCGATTTCAACATGTGAGAACTGGTTTCGATGTTGGAAAAAGAGTATTGATGATACAGAAGACAAAATAAATCTCAGATCACCGAAAAAAAGTTATATAAAATGGAATATAACTAAGAGAATTGAGCTCCATAGAACATAAAAAGATAGTCCTAAACCAATCATTTCAATCAATCCTGTTGTGTACTAGGGTGATTGATTTTGGGAAAGAAATGGAAGCTTTTAGACAGGTTTTGTAGGGAGATGATTGTGGCAGCGTTCCATCGTCGTATGTTCAACTCTTCGGCGATCGTCGAATATTGCTTCATCTATCTTGATAATTGACAATATAAGCAATAGTCACGATGTAGACATGTGATCACCGGCATTAAACAATGTTAGGAATATCTAACTCTTCGGCGATCGTTGAGTATTGCTTCATCTATCTTGATAATTGACAATATAACCAATAGTCCCGATGTATACATGCGATCACCGGCATTGAACAATGTCAGGAGTATCTGACTCTTCGGCGATCGTCGAGTATTGTTCATCTATCTTGATAATTGACAATATAACCAATAGACACGATGTAGACATTCGATCACCGGCATTAAACAATGTCAGGAGTATCTGACTCTTCGGCGATCGTCGAGTATTGTTCATCTATCTTGATAATTGACAATATAACCATTAGACACGATGTAGACATGTGATCACCGGCATTAAACAATGTCAGGAGAGTATCTGTAAAAAATATAATCTGAAATGAATATATGACTTTTTTTCCAAGTTAAAAATTTATACATTTGATATAACTTAGAAGGATTGCGTTTGCTAGAATAATCTTTGAATTGAAGGCCTTGAAAAGGTCAAGAACTCTTCAGGGACGACTTGTCCTACATGTAGATCATTTCTAAGGTGCATTGCAATCATAGCATTATTACTATCTAGAAGGAAAACTATTCTGGAATATTTACGAGAAAAGGAAAATACTGGATCTCAAAGTCTGACATTCGCTATCTGTAAAAAATGGTCTTCATCTCTTTGTAAAACAACCATGTCTTGCCTAATATTCAATGGGCGTGATCCAAGAGGTAATTCAGCCAGTAATATTTTGAAGGGAGCATATATATATATGCAGATAATGTATCCAGTTTGAGAATATACATGTAGTTAGTATATTTAGTTAGGGTTGATCAAGATATCGAGGATTATAATTTCTAATCATTGTTGAAGCTCTTGGGAAAGGTGGCGAAGGAGATTGGAGGCAATCCAATTTTTCATTTGGGTTTCAGTAAAATTGCTTGATTTATGGACGCTCTGTTTATACGATTTGAGAATGCTTTAAATATTTATGTAATTAAAAATGAGCATTCCAGCACCATTTTCTTTTTACAAATTTAATTTTTGTTAGACATAGGAATTCGAGTTTTTTTACAATAAAAATATATAGAGAGAGATAGAAATAATAATAGGATTTTTTTTTTCAATTTGAAATTCTATCAAAGCTGCCTCGGGCAGATTAAACCCATGACCCTCCGGTATGCTTTCCGAATTTGTCAAATCTTGTGTGGTGGCAACCTCATTTATCTTAATCTGTTAATTTGCATATGTCGCTATATATTGTTTTTATTCTGTCTTTTTTTTTTTTTTCGTTTGATTTGGCAGATTTAACTCTTTCGAAAGAGATAATTTTCTTTGAGCATCTAATAAAGTCAGTTATAAGAACAGAGTCTCTTAGAATGATAGCAAAATATAATAATGAAGATGATAGTCCAAGAATGAATAAAGTATTGATCTGTTAATAAGCGATCTCTCTATCTGTATAGATTGAAAATTCACAAGTCGTGTATTATTTTGACATTGCCATTTTTCTGCACATATTTGTGTTGTGATTTTTTACGAGGTAGCTCGACCCTTATAGGAAGTAGGAATATTAGATATTTTGCATACTTCACGATGGCAATAAATGGCTATCGTGGTCATGACTGATAATCTACCAGTGTATGCAATTAACAATACAAGCTATAAATTCTGATGGAGTTAGAAACTTCTAATGCTAATAATTCTCACTTTTATTTACATACTACATTTTGGGAGAATGGTCTATTTCCATAGTTTCGTTTAACACCATCACCATCGGTGATGATCGGTTAATTTAAACGAAAACAACATTCTTCCCGCTAAATACTCAGAAGCGTAAAACTATTTATTATGATACATTAGCGCGCCATCTGTTATCAAAATTTGAAACTATTATAAACGCGTATGATATTTTAAAAAATAAACAAATTCTACTGTCCTTACTGCAATGAAAAAATTAATGGGAGGGCCTGGCTCATCAGTGGTGAACCCTCCCTGCGGTTTCACCAGTTTAATCTACCATACAGCTGTTATATTGCATTTTTCGATCTTCCTGTTATAGTGATACTGATGATAGACTCTTTGAATGGGTATTTTAGATAAACTATGGATATAAGTTATGAGGACAGCAGAATTACATACAATTATAAATATATAAAATATATAGAAGGCCTTTATGTTTTCAATATAATTTGACAGTATACGCAACCCAATAACCGCGCAAAACCTACTTCAACATGAAGTCTTAAGATAGCCTGATACCTGTTTGACATGTGATGGTCCGAAAGTATCGTGCTGATAGTATACGATGGTATCAAAATTGCAGACGATTCTATCTTGATCAAAACTAAACATTTGAATTGATAATAAGTTCGATTTCAAAGATTTTTCCGCAAACACTTTAAAAAAGACTTTATCAAAAAAAAAGAACGAATAATCTAATATTAAAAATTAAAAAAAAACACCATTAAAACACAATTTTTGATCGTTTTTATTGAGAGTTGCTTTAATAAAAACTTACATAAAAAAAACTGAATTCTCACATTTAGAAGAACATTGAAAATGGATTAACAATAATTTACTTACATATAATTAGGTATTTAAAAAAAGAATTTTCAAATATATTTTTGTTGTTGCTATTTACATAATGAGTAAATATTTAAGTAAATCGAGATGTCTCTCACGTTTCCCCGTTATCGATTAGTTTAAAAAAGTGTTGATAGATGGCGCGCACCGCGGATTACGTCATCAAGTTGATGGATGGACCGTGATAGCGACAGCAGCGTGACATTCTCTTTCTTTAGGACGAAATTCTGGGAATGTTCTCCAGCCATCGGAATTATACTGACGAAAATTTTCTACAAATATAAATATAAGGTTGTCCCAAAAAAGTTCGTAAACCTATTATGATTATCAAAATTCGAAGCTATTATAGACGCGTAAGATTCTTTTTAAAATAAACAGTGGCTCATGAACCAGGCCCTGCCATTAATTTTCCATTGGAGTAAGGACAGTATATATTGTTTATTTTTCAAAAGAATCATACGCGCCTATAATAGCTTCGAATTTTGATAACAGATGGCGCGCTAATGCATCGTAATATTATAATTATGATTTATATTTTGCAAGTGTTTGCGAACTTTTGAGACAACCTTGGTAATATTGGTAACCTTTGTAATATTATAACAGAATTTCTATAGAAGAATGATTTATCTCTAATGTTCTATATCAAGGGTGGCCAATCAGCAGGTGGGCCAAATTTCAGAATTACAAGGTTTTCCCAAAAGTTCGTAAACACTTGCAAAATATAAATCATAATATGTTTACGAACTTTTGGGACAAGCTTTTAAATATTTTTTAAAATTATTATTAGAAGAATGATTTAGCTAGGCCAGGGTTCTTCCTGAGTGAATTATTTCCCAAACAATTGTGTCTTAACACGTTTTATGATGATGATTATTATTTTTAGTAATAGAGCTTTCAACTATTATAACAATACGTTTCTTGATTTACAATAGGGCTGGCTTTCAAAGCAACAGCTCTTGTCAAGATCCCACGTGCGATAAAGTCAACTTATAAATGGCTTTTATTGCATGCAGGGCTTTGATGAAAAGAGGTTTAGCTTGAAAGTCATCCCGATTCTATTGTAATCAAGAAGCGCATTGCGCTATAACGGTTGTTAGAAATCTCAGTTTTAAATGGAAGCAGCTATTATATATTAGCGGGAAACATTGATGTTGTTGTTGTCGTGTCCAATGAAAAGCCTCAGATGTTTCCATGCATCTCAGTATTCGCAATGTCCTCTATCTTGGATGTGAAAGCTGCTGCTCTGGGTCTATGTCAATTTTCTGTTATTGTTGTTGTCGTGTGCAATGAAAGGCCTCAGATGTCTCCACGCATCTCTATCACAGTAGTCACAATGTTCTCTATCTTGGGTGTTAATCTGCTTCTCTGGGTCTTTTTTTTTTGCAAGGCTTCGGCCATTGCTGGGCATGAGAATATGTGGGTAGCTAATAGTTCCAGACCAGGACAATTGTTGCATGTCTTGTAGGTTCTTGTGCAATTTGGATATATTGTCATTCCTTTGTAGTATTTCGTTCGCGAGTAACAGAGATGATAAGAATTATATTATTATCTTCATTATATTCCTGACCCTGGATTATGCACATTAATCCTTTATCAAGCGTATTTGCATTTATATTCCAAAGTCCAAACTATGACTCCTCTCTCTTCTATTTCGTGATATTCACAGAGGATTCATGAACTCTTTCATGTTGACCAAATGCGGTTTATGCTTGTAGAACGACATTTGAAAATATCCAGCATGTGTTTCTTTTGAACGTAAAATAGAAATTTATTTTAAGGAGAAATAACGATTATTTCTAACCTTAGGTATGAAGTATGAAAGGATGAATTGTGAAGAGTAATAATAAACGGAAAAATAAAAAAAAGCCTAGTGACATGGCATCTGCCCGGTATGCGGAACACTGTGGGTTCGATTCCCATCCCTGGACACTTTTATTTTTCAGTTTATCATTACTCTTCTCACAATTCATCCTTTCATACTTCATCCCTAAGGTTAGAAATAATCGTTATTTTTCTCCTTAAAATAAATTTCGATTTTTCGTTCAAAAGAAACACATGCGAAATAATTTTTAAATGTCGTTCTACAGTTATTAAAGTAACTAGGCTAATCCTATGACTTAAAAATATGATT
>CP092874.1:76220895-76257554 GCA_030710605.1 Cordylochernes scorpioides
ACCGGCATTAAACAATGTCAGGGGAGTATCTGTAAAAAATATAATCTGAAATGAATATATGACTTTTTTCCAAGTTAAAAATTTCTACATTTGATATAACTTAGAAGGATTGCGTTTGCTAGAATAATCTTTGAATTGAAGGCCTTGAAAAGGTCAAGAACTCTTCAGGGACGACTTGTTCTACATGTAGATCATTTCTAAGGTGCATTTCAATCATAGCATTATGACTATCTAGAAGGAAAACTATTCTGGGATATTTACGAGAAAAGGAAAATACTGGATCTCAAAGTCTGACATTCGCTATCTGTAAAAAATGGTCTTCATCTCTTTGTAAAACATCCATGTCTTGCCTAATATTCAATGGGCGTGATCCAAGAGGTAATTCAGCCAGTAATATTTTGAAGGGAGCATATATATATGCAGATAATGTATCCAGTTTGAGAATATACATGTAGTTAGTATATTTAGTTAGGGTTGATCAAGATATCGAGGATTATAATTTGTAATCATTGTTGAAGCTCTTGGGAAAGGTGGCGAAGGAGATTGGAGGCAATCCAATTTTTCATTTGGGTTTCAGTAAAATTGCTTGATTTATGGACGCTCTGTTTATACGATTTGAGAATGCTTTAAATATTTATGTAATTAAAAATGAGCATTCCAGCACCATTTTCTTTTTACAAATTTATTTTTTGTTAGACATAGGAATTCGAGTTTTTTTACAATAAAAAATATATATAGAGAGATAGAAATAATAATAGGATTTTTTTTTTCAATTTGAAATTCTATCAAAGCTGCCTCGGGCAGATTAAACCCATGACCCTCCGGTATGCTTTCCGAATTTGTCAAATCTTGTGTGGTGGCAACCTCATTTATCTTAATCTGTTAATTTGCATATGTCGCTATATTGTGTTTTTATTCTGTCTTTTTTTCGTTTGATTTGGCAGATTTAACTCTTTCGAAAGAGATACTTTTCTTTGAGCATCTAATAAAGTCAGTTATAAGAACAGAGTCTCTTAGAATGATAGCAAAATATAATGATGAAGATGATAGTCCAAGAATGAATAAAGTATTGATTCGATAATAAGCGATCACTCTATCTGTATAGATTGAAAATGCACAAGTCGTGTATTATTTTGCTTTTCTTTAGTCTTTTTTCGTCTGATTTGGCTAATTTAACTCTTTCTCTCTCTCGAAATAGATCATTTTCTTTGAGCATCTAGTAAAGTCAGTTCTAAGAAAAGAGTCTCTTAGAATGATAGCAAAATGTACTAATGAAGATGGTAGTTCAGGAATGAATAAAGTATTGATCTGCTAATAAGCGATCTCTCTATCTGTATAGATTGAAAATGCACAAGTCGTGTATTATTTTGACAATGCCATTTTTCTGCACATATTTGTGTTGTGATTTTTTACGAGGTAGCTCGACCCTTATAGGAAGTAGGAATGTTAGATATTTTGCATACTTCACGATGGCAATAAATGGATATCGTGGTCATGACTGATAATCTACCAGTGTATGCAATTAACAACAACAATAGCCTTTATTGGGCACACGTGCCATACAGGATTCTCTCTGTGGGACAAAATAAATAAATAACAGATTAGCATCGTAGTTATATACAAGTATTGGGTATTGGCGTCGACCAATTATCGAGTTGGATCCGGTGTCTGTGCTAAATATTTTGATTGAGCTGATTTCCAGTATTTATAAAAAGCGAATGCAAAGGGTCTGGATTTTACGACTTTTGCCATTAAAACATAAGGCGAATTGCTATTATAGCCGGTCTCTTGACGAAGAATTTCTCTTTCTTCTTCCATTGCCGTACAGTAGAACATGTAGTGTGGAAAATCGAGACTAAATTCACCGTTGCATAAGGTGCATTTTATGGTCTTAGTTTTCAATAGTGAAACATGATTAATTCACTGTACTACAAAAAGGCTTCTTACTTGTACAATGATTCTCTTTAAGGTTAGGGGGATATTGTCATTCAGATAGCATTCCATTGTAGGTGATGAATGAAAGTATTTATAGTGAGAGTAGAGTACTGATTTTCTTATTCCTACATAATCGAGCTGCAAGGACTGATCGGTTGCCGTTCTAATAATTAGGGGGATGTATCTTTGTAGAATATTGAAGTCTGTACATCCAACAAGCCATGAGAAGCCGGTGTTATTAAGTAGCTCTGTTATACTTTTTACCAGTCCGATATTCTGTTTAGAAGAAATTGAAATGTCCCACAAATGTGCCAAACATATTGAAGGTAGCCTGCTGCCGTCCATTTTCAGAATTCTAGTCCAGAATTTTAAAGTTAGTTTTTTCACTGTGATATCAAGAGAGTTTCTTCCTGTTTCGGCCCTCAAAATATAGCCCGGAGTATAGCTTGGAAGGCACAGAAAACGTCTGAGGAAGGTATCCTGGATTCTATCTAGGATTAAGGCTTGATCATGTGCCCAGATTGGAGCCGCATAGAGTAGGACTGTCAAGATCATAGAATCCAACAATCTCATACTTGAGTAGAACTGCTCTTCACTGAAGGTTAATAACGAGTTTACAAGGTGGGAAGAGGAGCTTCTTTTTATTGGCATGCACACAAGCTTTCGGACATATCGTCCTTCATCAGGTAAGAGTAATAAACGCGCTGAGGATCCATATATACACAAAGCTGAAAAGAAAATTTACATAACTGCAAAAGATAAAAGTATTTAAAGATATAAAAATAAGAATCAAATATGCTAAAAAGAATATAGGAATTAAATGCTAATAAATCTGGACTAAGTACATATGCACTATGAATGGTGTTAATCAAGGGCAGGTAAATGCAACCTATGGCTATTCACACAACATATGGTATTGTTCTGGTATATCTATATGCCTGTTGATGCTGTTTGTTTTTATTGACACAAATGCCTCTAGTAAAAGTCTTTGATACTTATTATTGATATTGTTGTATAGAATGGATGGCTTTGTTAGATTGAATGTATGACCGGTTTGCATAGAATGACTGTAAATAGGGGAATTTAGGTTTTTATTAGAGATGTTTCTGGAATGCTCAACCATTCTGATG
Source organism: Cordylochernes scorpioides (assembly GCA_030710605.1). Taxonomy (NCBI): domain Eukaryota; kingdom Metazoa; phylum Arthropoda; class Arachnida; order Pseudoscorpiones; family Chernetidae; genus Cordylochernes; species Cordylochernes scorpioides. The sequence goes on from CP092874.1 coordinate 76,223,961, forward strand.
GCGACGGATCTACCCGTCTCCCCGACATAAGTGGCATTGCATTGGTCGCAAGAGACGGAATAGACAGCACCACCAGAACGGAGAGAACTCGCATGAAGGGAAGATCTGGTAATGGGGTGTCGGATTAGTGTGGCGATGTTAGGTGGGTTCTGGAAGTATGTTGCAATGCCATGTTGCCTTAAAAACCTGGCTATGGTGATAGACTGGGGGCAAAAAGGAAGGGAGCAAATATTTCTGTGTATAGCTGGAGCACTGTTGTGGTGAGGGTCATGCATGTGTTTAAGAATGAAGGGGGTCGGGTAGCCGGATTTGGATAAATATGAAAATATTTTAGCCTTTTCTATTGTTTGGAATAACGGGAGGGAACAATGAGTAAAGATACGTTTAGTGAGAGCTCTAACTGTATTGATTTTGTGTGGTGTTGGGCAATGTGACCGGAAGTTTGTGTGGTGTGGGGGTGTGTTGTTTTTATAGTATACTGTGGTATGGAAACTGCTCCGGCTACCCGACCCCCTTCATTCTTAAACACATGCATGACCCTCACCACAACAGTGCTCCAGCTATACACAGAAATATTTGCTCCCTTCCTTTTTGCCCCCAGTCTATCACCATAGCCAGGTTTTTAAGGCAACATGGCATTGCAACATACTTCCAGAACCCACCTAACATCGCCACACTAATCCGACACCCCATTACCAGATCTTCCCTTCATGCGAGTTCTCTCCGTTCTGGTGGTGCTGTCTATTCCGTCTCTTGCGACCAATGCAATGCCACTTATGTCGGGGAGACGGGTAGATCCGTCGCCATCAGAATGGTTGAGCATTCCAGAAACATCTCTAATAAAAACCTAAATTCCCCTATTTACAGTCATTCTATGCAAACCGGTCATACATTCAATCTAACAAAGCCATCCATTCTATACAACAATATCAATAATAAGTATCAAAGACTTTTACTAGAGGCATTTGTGTCAATAAAAACAAACAGCATCAACAGGCATATAGATATACCAGAACAATACCATATGTTGTGTGAATAGCCATAGGTTGCATTTACCTGCCCTTGATTAACACCATTCATAGTGCATATGTACTTAGTCCAGATTTATTAGCATTTAATTCCTATATTCTTTTTAGCATATTTGATTCTTATTTTTATATCTTTAAATACTTTTATCTTTTGCAGTTATGTAAATTTTCTTTTCAGCTTTGTGTATATATGGATCCTCAGCGCGTTTATTACTCTTACCTGATGAAGGACGATATGTCCGAAAGCTTGTGTGCATGCCAATAAAAAGAAGCTCCTCTTCCCACCTTGTAAACTCGTTATTAATCTCATACTTGCATGGAAGGATTTGAGAGCTTGGACTTCAAAATAATCTCCCCTACAGCACCCATCGCGGCCATGGTCCTGCCTCTATAATTTAAGGCAACTTGAGTGAAAGAAATCGAAGGGGTTAGCGGGTAGCCCAGGTACGTATATTTTGAAGTAACACTTAAAGGACTTTGACCCCAATACCATCTTTCTGAACGCGCCACCTTTCCTCCATTACGGAAAACCATTATTCTTGACTTGTTTTCGTTCAGAGTTAGTAAGTTAGTTTCTAGATAAGTTTTCAGTATATTGATTTTCAATTGAAGGTTTATTTTAGAATCACCGATCAAAACAATATCGTCGGCATATAGGAGGAGGTGTATGTTTCCGAAATTGGGTAAGTATATTCCTGACAATCCCGAGTCATCAAATATTTTAATCAAATCGTATGCAATTAACAATACAATCTATAAATTCTGATGGAGTTAGAAACTTCTAATGCTAATAATTCTCACTTTTATTTACATACTACATTTTGGGGGAATGGCCCATTTCCATAGTTTCGTTTAACACCATCACCAAGAATAAACCTTCAAATGCAGACTAAATAGGCAGAATGAATATACAGTTAAACCTGTCTATAGCGCCCCCTCTAAATAGCGTCTTCCTTTCTATAGCGCCCGATTTTAAATACGTAGTACGATTCGATTTACATTAAAAGTGACCTGTCTATAGCACCCCCTCTCTATAGCACCCTATTTTGGTGAGTCCCCAAGAGGGGGCGCTATAGACAGGTTTAACTGTATTGTGGCGGAATATTTTTTTAATTTTATGAACAAAGATTATTAATTTTTATATATATGTTTTACTACTCTCTATAAACTTGCCACATTGACTCTCTGGTATTTTATAAATCTTGATTTGTTCTTGCCATAAAAAATATTCGGAGTCATCCTGAAGTTTGCCTTTCCTAAATTTCTACGTGACATTTTGGTGGAGATGCTGGATAAATTAGGGAAAACAAACTGAATATCGCCGAGAAAACCTTAAAGCCATAGACGCTGTGATCTACATTTTCTGAGACTGGGTCCAGGATTGTACTATCGTGTTAAAGCCAGGACTTGCCTCCAAGATAGTGATATTCCTATAAACGATACTACGACAAAGCAGCAAAAAATAGGGCGTTAAAATACTAAGGATAAACTTCCGAAACTCCGAAGGAATACTTGGCAGAAGCACATCAGATCCATGTCAGTATCAACAAGATTTGCAATCTGTGAGTCACCGCTCCCATAGGGAAAGAGCTATGTAGCTGAATATTCATTATTTTATGAACAAATTATTAATTTTGATATTTATATTTTGCTACTCTCATTGCCTCTCTGGTATTTTATAAATTTTGATTTGTTTTTGCCATAAATAAAATTCTGTGTCATCCTAAATGTTTGTCTCTCCTAATTTTCTCTACGTGGCAATATAATAGTTCAAGTTATCTGGAGGATCGAATTGGCGAAATAGCCGGTAAATTGACCACTGTGTTCGATGATCCAAGCCTTTCCAATTCTTTTTCATATTCAGTTCACTGATGGTATGAATTCCTTCTTATATTATTGTTTTTTATTAAAATGGTGATGAATAATTCCATCCTTGATATACAGAATGCGCTATATGTATTGTTTACAAAAAATATATAGAAAAAAAACGTGATCTAAATTTATTATCTTATATAGGTAATTCCAAACGTAAATGTCGTGAGGCAACGGCTAATGAATCGTCAGATCAAGAGATTTAAGTTTTGAATCCTGGCAAGCTTGTTAGGGGCTATTTCTCGTAAGGCATTTTTGGCAAAAACACTTTCATGGCATAAAGACCTAGCGTCTTTGCTAACTAGTCTTCTTATTCATTCTTATCTCCACTCAATCATATTAGGGTATCTAGCTTGTAAAGCTGGGTGAAGTAGAATTCGTCTGCCTTTGTCATTAAGACTGGAAGCACTACTCAGTGGCAGGCCGACTTAGCTCCGAAAGAAATGGCCGCTTCTGACATGAGGAACAGACGCCATGTGCATCCACTCCTAACATGGAGTACAGACATCCTGTATCCCTGGATTAGGAACCCTTACAGAGTACTATCTGCCGGGCCAGCCGAACCCAGGTTTTTTAGCGAGCTTGTTACTGCTCCCCCTCCTCCTTTTTCATCCGGACTTGGAAACGGCATAGGCGGAGTTTTTTGCTAAATAGTACACCGTAAGAACATGTACTACATTCCAAAAGATAGGTACTATCGCAGTATTGACAAATGTTAACTTTTACGGGTTATCACACAAAGTGCAATTTACTAGGGCCTAAAGTACGAGCAACTTAACTCAAGATTACAACACCAATAACAAAAAGTATGTAAATAAAACTCACGATTTGTAAAATAAAATAAAACAGTACCTATACATTTTTATTGTAGCGTAGGTAGGGATCGGACCGGGATTACACAGGTATGCGAGGAGATCACCAGACATGGATAAAGCACGCAAAGAACACTTTAAGCGTCTCCACACGATAATCCTCACTGGCGCCTCTCGCATTCCCATTCGTCCAATGAGAAGGCTTGAGAGATCGGTTAATTTAAACGAAAACAACATTCTTCCCGCTAAATACTCAGAAGCGTAAAACTATTTATTATGATACATTAGCGCGCCATCTGTTATCAAAATTTGAAACTATTATAGACGCGTATGATATTTTAAAAAATAAACAAATTCTACTGTCCTTACTGCAATGAAAAAATTAATGGGAGGGCCTGGCTCATCAGTGGTGAACCCCCCCAGCGGTTTCACCAGTTTAATCTACCATACCGCAGTATATTGCATTTTTCGATCTTCCTGTTATAGTGATACTGATGATAGACTCTTTGAATGGGTATTTTAGATGAACTATGGATATAAGTTTTGAGGACAGCAGAATTACATACAATTATAAATATATAGAAGGCCTTTATGTTTTTCAATATAATTTGACAGTATACGCAACCCAATAACCGCGCAAAACCTACTTCAACATAAAGTCCTAAGATAGCCTGATACCTGTTTGACATGTGATGGTCCGAAAGTATCGTGCTGATAGTATACGATGGTATCAAAATTGCAGACGATTCTATCTTGATCAAAACTAAACATTTGAATTGATAATAAGTTCGATTTCAAAGATTTTTCCGCAAACACTTTAAAAAAGACTTAAAAAAAAAGAACGAATGATTTAATATTAAAAATAAAAAACACCATAAAAACACAATTTTTGATCGTTTTTATTGAGAGTTGTTTTAATAAAAACTTACATTAAAAAAACTGAATTCTCACATTTAGAAGAACATTGAAAATGGATTAACAATAATTTACTTACATATAATTAGGTATTCAAAAAAAAAGAATTTTCAAATATGTTTTTGTTGTTGCTATTTACATAATGAGTAAATATTTAAGTAAATCGAGATGTCTCTCACGTTTCCCCGTTATCGATTAGTTTAAAAAAGTGTTGATAGATGGCGCGCACCGCGGATTACGTCATCAAGTTGATGGATGGACCGTGATAGCGACAGCAGCGTGACATCCTCTTTCTTTAGGGCGAAATTCTGGGAATGTTCTCCAGCCATCGGAATTATACTGACGAGAATTTTCTACAAATATAAATATAAGGTTGTCCCAAAAAAGTTCGTAAACCTATTATGATTATCAAAATTCGAAGCTATTATAGACGCGTAAGATTCTTTTTAAAATAAACAGTGGCTCATGAACCAGGCCCTCCCATTCATTTTCCATTGGAGTAAGGACAGTAGATATTGTTTATTTTTCAAAAGAATCATACGCGTCTATAATAGTTTCGAATTTTGATAACAGATGGCGCGCTAATGCATCATAATATTATAATTATTATTTATATTTTGCAAGTGTGTTTACGAACTTTTGAGACAACCTTGGTAATATTGGTAACCTTAGTAATATTATAACAGAATTTCTATAGAAGAATGATTTATCTTTAATGTTCTATATCAAGGGTGGCCAATCAGCAGGTGGGCCAAATTTCAGAATAACAAGGTTTCCCAAAAGTTCGTAAACACTTGCAAAATATAAATCATAATATGTTTACGAACTTTTGGGACAAGCTTTTAAATCTTTTTTAAAATTATTATTAGAAGAATGATTTAGCTAGGCCAGGGTTCTTCCTGGGTGAATTATTTCTCAAACAACTGTGTCTTAACACGTTTTATGATGATGATGATTATTATTTTTAGTAATAGAGCTTTCAACTATTATAACAATACGTTTCTTGATTTATAATAGGGCTGGCTTTCAAAGCAACAGCTCTTGTCAAGATCCCACGTGCGATAAAGTCAACTTATAAATGGCTTTTATTGCATGCAGGGCTTTGATGAAAAGAGGTTTAGCTTGAAAGTCATCCCGATTCTATTGTAATCAAGAAGCGCATTGCGCTATAACGGTTGTTAGAAATCTCAGTTTTAAATGGAAGCAGTTATTATATATTAGCGGAAAACGTTGTTGTTGTCGTGTCCAATGAAAAGCCTCAGATGTCTCCATGCATCTCAGTATTCGCAATGTCCTCTATCTTAGATGTGAAAGCTGCTGCTCTGGGTCTATGTCAATTTTCTGTTATTGTTGTTGTCGTGTGCAATGAAAGGCCTCAGATGTCTCCATGCATCTCTATCACAGTAGTCACAATGTTCTCTATATTGGGTGTTAATCTGCTTCTCTGGGTCTATGCCAATTTTTTGCAAGGCTTCGGCCATTGCTGGGCATGAGAATATGTGGATAGCTAATAGTTCCAGACCAGGACAATTTTTGCATGTCTTGTAGGTTCTTGTGCAATTTGGATATATTGTCATTCCTTTGTAGTATTTCGTTCGCGTGTAACAGAGATGATAAGAATTATATTATTATCTTCATTATATTCCTGACCCTGGATTATGCACATTAATCCTTTATCAAGCGTATTTGCATTTATATTCCAAAGTCCAAACTATGACTCCTCTCTCTTCTATTTCGTGATATTCACAGAGGATTCATGAACTCTTTCATGTTGACCAAATGCGGTTTATGCTTGTAGAACGACATTTGAAAATATCCAGCATGTGTTTCTTTTGAACGAAAAATATAAATTTATTTTAAAGATAAATAACGATTATTTCTAACCTTAGGTATGAAGTATGAAAGGATGACTTGTGAAGAGTGATAATAAACGGAAAAATAAAATAAAGCCTAGTGACATGGCATCTGCCCGGTAAGCGGAACACTGTGGGTTCGATTCCCATCCCTGGACACTTTTATTTTTCCGTTTATCATTACTCTTCACAATTCATCCTTTCATATTTCATCCCTAAGGTTAGAAATAATAGTTATTTCTCCTTAAAATAAATTTCGATTTTTCGTTCAAAAGAAACACATGCGGGATAATTTTTAAATGTCGTTCTACAGTTATTAAAGTAACTAGGCTAATCGAAGTCTCCCTGGACAGACAAGGAAACCATGATCTTTAAGTAGGCATTCCTCAGTTTCTAAAACAGGTGACTTTACCTCATTGATCCGAGTTTTCAAGATTTGAAAATGCGGCCAATAGATGACGCTAATTCTGATCTTATTCTTAGGCTCCATGGAAGAGAGATTGGTCTCAGGCTCAAACCGCTTGTTCAGCGGTACATATACTAAAATTGGAACGACACAGAAAAGATTAGCATGGCCCCTGTGATACTTGTTCGGCGGTACATATACTACAATAGGAACGATACAGAGAAGATTAGCATGTACCCTGTGATACTTGTTCGGCGGTACATATACTAAAATTGGAACGATACAAAGAAGATTCGCATGGTTCCTGTGATACTTGTTCGGCGGTACATATACTAAAATTGGAACGATACAGAGAAGATTAGCATGGTCCCTGTGATACTTGTTCGGCGGTACATATACTAAAATTGGAACGATACAAAGAAGATTCGCATGGCTCCTGTGATACTTGTTCGGCGGTACATATACTAAAATTGGATCGATACAGAGAAGATTAGCTTGTCCCTGTGATACTTGTTCGGCGGTACATATACTAAAATTGGAACGATACAGAGAAGATTCGCATGGCTCCTGTGATACTTGTTCGGCGGTACATATACTACAATAGGAAGGATACAGAGAAGATTAGCATGGCCCCTGTGATACTTGTTCGGCGGTACATATACTAAAATTGGAACGATACAGAGAAGATTAGCATGGTTCCTGTGATACTTGTTCGGCGGTACATATACTAAAATTGGAACGGTACAGAGAATATTAGCATGGCCCCTGCGCAAGGATGGCACGCAAAATCGCGAAGCGCTCATGCCCATAATCTCATTTCCAATTTTTTGATGACTTATTTTCATCCATATACAGCATATAAGAATCAAATCAATTACTCTAACTTCAGGATGTCAGCATTGTAGGGGAACATTTTGAAGATGTCTTTTAAACATAAAGTCTATTTTGGAGACTATTCCAATAAAATATTTGACATCTTGCTTTCTTTCTCACTATTTTATATGCTTTCCTCTGTTCTTGAATAATCTTTTATAAAATTTTAAAATATATTTTGTTCTTTATATAAATATATATGGTCATTTAAACCAACAATCCCATATTGTATATAACTTATAACAAGATTTTCATGTTGTATAATAGAAACACATCTGTAAATGATTATACGCATGATTGACATGTGTCATTACATCATCATATGTATTGTACTTTGTACGAACTGAGGATAAATAAATAAAACTCTGTAATAGATTAAGAGTTGAGCTAAAGCAGAGATCGAGCATATAGTATTCCCAAAACAACAAGGCCTAAAGTTGGAAACTGCCACGGCGCCCTTTCAAATTTCACCAGACTATCCACACTCTTCACATCTGGTGAAATGCAAAACTCCCTTTCTCAGAAAAGGTATATAAGCCACCCCCCCGTCTTTAGCCAAAAATACAGTCACTTGACAGTTACTTCACCATCTGCGTGAGCCCTCGTCGGTTATACCCCAGGTCCACTTCATTCACCATGTAGACCAGTAAGAAATCTTCCATCTCCATCTTTCGCTCCTAGCTCAACTTTTATCTGTTCACGGAACTTTCTTAGTGCAACTGTGTCTTCGTTTTTGTGTGGACATCCCCAAGCTTTCCACTCTGCCTCGACCACGACTGCCTTTACTCTGTGAGAACTTTTAAAGGTCTTACAAGGTGCAAAGAGGTACTGGAAAACTCCCCATCCTGACTGTTCCTCTCGGTCAACACAGTATAGCGAGAGTTGACAGGGACTCACACCATAATCTAAGTCGACTGGATACCTCATCTCATTACAGTTAGTCGACAGGATTCTACAAGAGGCTGCCAGCCTTCACCACATATATATACAACATAAAGCTGCGGGAGGATGATAATCATGTACCATAAGAAGCATCTCTCCCTTCAATTATGCATCAGAACGATGCACCTGTTCACCACTCTAGTAAAAATCCTTACTAGTGATGATAAATAATGAGCCATAACAACATTCTTAGCAACTCCAGGCAAAAAGCCAATCTGTATAACATAGTTTCGGGCTTGGTCTTCATCAGTACAGGGGCGGCTTCGATTTTATAACATCCTACGAGAGAGTTTATGAAATCGGTCGAATTTACCAAAGCTTTAAGCTTTGATCCAGGAGCCCTTTATCTCTAGCTCTGTCTCCTAGACTTAAGTCAGGGAGCTAAAAAGTCTTTATATAGGTAGATTCAACTTATGAAAACATGAATCTTCGAAGGCTAAAAATGGGAACATGTCTATAAGGATGGCATTTGAGAGTTCACCAAGCTACTTTAACCTTTTTATAACCATAATTATGATATCATTAGCAAAGAAGGAAATCTACGGGGACACAAGCCAAAGTGCACTGGGTCAAGAGTACGATGACATTTCCGGTGTTAGCGTCACGTGACGTCCGCCATTTCTACCCACCACCAAATGGTCCTTTGCTAGCGGCCATTTGAAAGTCTGAAAATTTGACTTTTCTCCAGATACAGTTGAAAATGCATTGTGAACGTTCCAATTTGAGTACTGAAAAAGTCGCATTTCAAAGACATTAAGTTTATTTTTACTTTTTAGTAAATTTTAAAAATGGATATACAGCTAAACCTGTATATAGCGCCCCCTCTAAATAGCGCCTTCCTCTCTAAAGCCCCCGAGTTTAAACATTAAAATGTAAACATTTTACATTAAAAATGACCTGTCTATAGCAACCCCTCTCTAAAGCACCCTATTTTGGTGAGTCCCAAGAGGGGGCGCTATAGACAGGTTTAACCTCTATATACATTTATAGTCTTCAGAGAGTTCTTGGTCCTCTCTAGATCGCATCCTATTACAATTCAAGCAATCTAGACGGCAATGGTATGTATACCCATGTATAAGCACTCTACTGGCCAACTAGTATAAAAAAAATAAGATTGGGTAATTAAAGATGGCTTAAGATGGTTTAAAGATGCCCATAGAATTTAAAATATAGACGGGAACGTGTTTGATAAACAGATTTGATAGAACAACAATTAAAATCGATGTCTTAGTTTTAAATGCTAGAGACAGGTTTGGTTATATTGTAGTGAAGTATTTATTATTTTACAAGCATTTATTATTTTACACTAGTATTAACATAGTATCATTTTTTATGTTTATATTTTACTACTCTGTAAACTTTCCTCATTCCTTATCTTTTGTTTTTCATTCATAGTTTGCTCTTGCCTGAAATAAATTGCTGTGTCATCCCGAAGTTGGTCTTCCCTAATTTTTCATGTGGCAATATCTTAAAATGAAAAACTACTTTGATATAAGTTTCCAATTATATTAGAACACGGTATTATGAAAATTAAGTTGGAATTATTTTCAAAATAAATATTAATGTGTGGAAACACGCGCTATCTCTTGATCTCGTAAATAACCTTTAAATAAACAACATCATTCTGGAAATGGTCAACAATCCGTACGTCGCTATTCATTTTACAGGCAAAGGTATATTTGGATGTATTCATAAATTGAAATAAATAAAGTTTAATGAATATGTATTCCGGTAGATATACGGCGCAATGGTTATCTATATCGTTTGCTGGACATGTGTTGCGCGTATCAGCAGGAGAGACATTGCTGACAGTGTTAGAGGGAAAGCTCCAGGGGAAGAAGAGATCGAGGGGAAGGAGACAACGGGGATACACAGACGATCTAAAACAATGGACTGGACGACACACCTACGACATGAAGAGGATGGCGGAGGAAGTATGGAGAGACCATGTGGCCCACCCTCAGTAGAGGAAGGCATTGAAGGAAGGAAGGTTATCTATAGGATATATTCGAATATAAGAAAATCGACTGAATCTGCAAAAAAAAAAACCATACAAATTCTGTTTTTTTGAGAACAAATGTATTCAGGAAAAGAATAACAAGATGGCACAGAATTATACCAAAGCCATCTATTCTATACAACGTTGATTTGCATATTGGATGTCATCATTTTTAAATCTTACAAAAATATATGGAATTGCTGTTAGCACTAGACATTCCTATAAAACATATGTAAAAATATAGGAGGGTCCCTTGCTAATAGCATTTCGTTATATTTATCTTCATTCTTATCTCTATTCAATCATATTAGGGTATCAAGCTTGTAGAGCTTGAGACTTGACAACCATCATGACTGGGTGAAGTAGAATGCGTCTGCCTTTGTCATTAAGACTGGGAGCACTAGTCAGTGGCAGGCCGACTTAGCTCCAAAAGAAATGGCCGCCTCTGACATGAGGAACAGACGCCATGTGCAGCCACTCCTAACAATGGAGTACAGACGCTGCTCATCCTGTATCCTTGGATAAGGATCCCTTACACGGTACTATCAACCGATAAGCTGAGCCTAGGTTTTTTAGTTAGTTTGTTGCTGCTCCCCCTCCTCCTTTTTCATCCGGGCTTGGGACCGGCAAAGGCGGAGTTAGTCATTATATTATTGTGTGTTTATTAAAGCTTTGAAGGCCGTTCATAAAACTCGCAAAATGAAAACTACATTTAAAATTCAACCTCGATTGTCAAAGTGCTAAATTCATACTCTACCTCTTTAAAACGTCTTGAATTTCTTTTCTTTATTTTGAATTTTTATGTGAAATAAAGAACATATGTAAATTCAGAAAAGATTTTATCATAGTCAAAGTGAGCGTCTGCATATATTATCACAGAATAATCTGTGGTGGCTTACTCGGTAAATCATCATCAATGTCATCATCCTGATGCATTCAGAAAGTCAGCGTTTTACTTGTAAATAGTTTGTTTATATTATAAAATAAATAAAACTTCCAGGGCTAAGTTTCTTGTTCAACTTTTTATTTTCAAGTTTACGGATTTGTCAGTCCTTCAACAAGAGTATCACTTTAATAAATTGATAATAAATACTATTTTTATATACACGTTATTATCTACATATTTTAAATATTCATTATATTGAAAGGGCGATAAAAATATATTACATTCTTTGTGTGTTAAAAACAAATTTTGAAAATAAAAAATGCATGGTGGATGATGCGTGCTGGTTGAACGATATCTAGAGATTTGTTTATTTATTTATATGTTTGTTTATATATCTCGGTTGTGTTTTAGAGACATCTGATTCAATTTGTAAATACTTTTCTTGTTAAAATAAGTTATTTTATGACTACCCGCTCTGGTCTTGTTTATAATACAGCAATGGATCAGTCTACAGTCGTACAGGATGATGTAACAATATAGACGAGGTACTATTGAGGCCGAACATATTATCATGTACGATATGGAGTACTTTTCCTATTTTTAAAAAAATCATAAAAACAATGTATTTTCTTGATCCTCTCTGCGCATAGCACATGGATTCGAAAGATATGTGAATATGCCACAATACAAGCAGCTTTATCAATCTTTTCTGTATGCTCATGTGTAGCGTACATGTATATATAAGATTGTCCCAAAAGTTCGTAAACATATTATGATTTATATTTTGCAGGTGTTTACGAACTTTTGAGACAACCTTGGTAATATTGGTAACCTTGGTGATATTATAACAGAATTATTATAGAAGAATGATTTAATCTCTAATGTTCTATATCAAGGGTGGCCAATCAGCAGGGGGTTCAAGTTTCAGAATTACAAGGTTGTCCCAAAAGTTTACAAAAACTTGCAAAATATAAATCATAATATGTTCACGAACTTTTAGGACAACCTTTTAGCATCCTTCCGTATAGAAAACTGTTAAAATCCTAGTAAAAATTTGATCTTCTTCTTTCTTATTTCCACTCAATCATATTAGGGTATCAAGGAGACAACCATCATGACTGGGTGAAGTAGAATGCGTCTGCCTTTGTCATTAAGACTAGGAGCACTACTCAGTGGCAAGCCGACTTAGCTTCAAAAGAAACGGCTGCCTCTGACATGAGGAACAGACACCATGTGCACCTGCTCCTAACATGGAGTACAGACGCTGTATCCCTGGATCATGAGCCCTCACAGGGTACTATCAGCCGGGCCAGCTGAGCCCAGATTTTTTAGAGACCTTGTTACTGCTCCCCCTCCTCTTTTTTCAGGAATACCAATGATTTTGAATGGCCTGTGTGTGTCACGCCAGTTTTAGTCTTTTTGTCACGGAGAGTATTATTGAAGAAAAATAAGAGTATTTTTAGACTAATTTTAGAGACCTATACCTATATTACTATTGATTAACTACTCTATATTATATTAGAGTTTGAAAGTATAGAAAACTATCTGAATTTTTATTTTTCAGAGTTGGCCATTCAGTTTCACGATCAGGTGGTGTCCTTTTAGTATATACTACGTGGCGGGCGGGAGAAGCAGCACAAGTAAGGGACTGCCCAGTAGGGTGAAGTACGGTGTCGTGAGCCCCGAGCCACTACAGTAACCGTGACGGCCTACAGGGAACTCTGAAATGTGGCTGACTAACAGTGCAATGGCACCCCCTTTCCATGGAACAACAAAAACAGAAATTGACGATCCATGCTACTGCGTCCGAGGGAGCCGACCGCCTGCAGTCCGGGGAACCAGTGGAAAATATGCTACGAGGAACCTGAACATCTTACAATTAAACTTAAATGGAACTCAGAAGAAAATGGGAGAGCTGAATAGACTGTAGCATGTCTCCAGGAAACCAAGCTTTTATGGACAAGACATCACCACCATCCTGATATTTTTATTCTTCTATACTTTTGAACTCTGCTTTAAAATAGTATACAGAGTAGTTAAGCTATAGTATATACTAAAAGTACACCTCCTAATCGTGCCACTGACCATCTCTGGAAGCTAAAAATGAACAGATAGTTACAACAAATTACAAAACGTTGCAACTCTTTTTATTTACTTGATTAAAGGACGCTTTCGGGCAAGTCCTTCTTCAGCAACTAAAACGTATGGAACAGATAGTTGATATATTTTCCGATAGATGGCAATGTACCATAAAAAAATTCAGTTGCACGATCAGGAGATGTCCTTATATATAGTATATATACTCTATACCAAGCATGTCAAACTCGCGGCCCGCGGGCCTCATGCGGCCCACAACGAATAAATTTGCGGCCCACCAGACAATATATTTTAATAATTTTTTTTTATAAATTTAAATGTAATTATACCTAATTTATTTATTAATAACGAACCACTGGTCGCCATACATAAGTCGTAAGTTTTGATAATATTATACCTACATACATAACGTATGTACATCGCCATAAGTATTGTGTGCCTTAAGTTTAAAGAAAATATTCTTTCGGAGTACTAGAAAAAAAAATTATTTTTAAGTTACGTTCAATAATTTGTGCAGTTATTCTGTTTGTGTGTGTCTGGTAAGTTAAAAAATATTAATTTTTTAAAAAATTTTAAAATATTAATTAAAACGTTTTATTATTTTGTGTTAGCGATTACTATTTTTTTTTTCAGACCTTTGTATTCAATATGTCTTCATCAAAACCAAGTGGCAGTAAAATAAACGAAAAATTGCTGACGAACATAGGAATTTTCAAGAAAAGTGGGAATTAGAGTATTTTTGCTCTGAAGTAAAAGATAAAATCATCTGCTTGATATGTAATAATGCTATTAGTGTACCAAAATTATATAACATTAAACGTCATTATGAACAACATAAATCAAAATATGATACCTACAAAGGTTTAATGAGACAAGAAAAGTTAAAAGAGTTCAAGTTGGGAATGAAAAAACAACAGTTTATGTTTACTAAAGTATCACAAGAGAGTGAAGCGGCGGTGCATGCAAGCTACGTTTTATCGGAGATGATAGCTAAACACTCAAAACCTTTTACTGAAGGTGATTTCATCAAGGAATGTTTAATTAAAGCTGCAGAAATTGTTTGTCCTGGAAGTGTGAAGACGTTTCAAGCAATATATTTGTCTCGAAATACCGTTGTGGAAAGAGTTACTGATATGGCCAGAAATTTAAATGATCAGATAAAAGAAAAATCATCTTGTTTCGAAGCATTTTCCATTGCCTGTGATGAGAGTACGGACATTGGGGGCGTAGCTCAGTTAGCTGTTTTTTTTTTTTTTCGAGCTTGCGACACGGATTTCAACATTTTTGAGGAATTATTGGAACTAGTACCGATGCATGGCACTACTACAGGAGAAGATATATTTAATTGCGTTTATGATCTTCTTCAAAAATACAATTTACCTCAATCAAAATTGACTTCTGTAGCAACAGATGGAGCTCCTTCAATGACTGGAAAAACCAACGGTTTCGTAGCATTACTGCGAAAAAAACTAAATGAAATTTCTGATGGTTCCAATATTCATCATACGCATTGCATTATACATCAGGAAGTATTATGTACGAAGGTAATAAAAATGGAAAATGTGTTGACACCTATCAAAAAATTCATCAATTTCATAAGATCTCGAGGTTTAAATCAGCGACAGTTCTCTCTGTTCTTAACTGAATTAGAAAGCGAATATTCAGGTTTATCATACTATACCGAGGTACGTTGGCTATCATGCTCCAAGGTTCTCAAACAATTCTGGGACTAGAAAGAAGAAATATGTCAGTTTTTATTAACCAAGAATCAAGACATTACTTTGTTTTCTGATCAAGTATGGTTGCAAGATTTTTCCTTCATGGTTGACATAACAAAACACTTGTCGGATTTAAATTTGAAACTGCAAGGAAAGGATCAGATCATGTGTGACCAAGTTAATGCATTCAAATGTAAGCTAGTTCTTTGGGAAAAGCAGTTTAAAAACGAAGATTTAATGCACTTTCCGACATGCAACATGTACAAATCAAGTTTAGGTGAAACTGCATCGTATCAAAAATATGCGGAAAAAAATTTTAAGTCTTAGAAATGAATTTGAAACAAGGTTTTCTGATTTCAAATCTTTGGAAGGCAAGTTTACTTTGTTTTCTTCGATTTTCTCGATAAATATAGAATCAGTACCTAATCATATGCAAATGGAGGTAATAGATATCCAGTGCGATTCAGATTTAAAGGCAAAATTCATTGAAGTTGACGTTTCTGAATTTTACAAATATTTGCCAGCCAGATTTGAAAACACTCGAAAATTAGCATATGAAATTATGCCCATGTTTGGAAGTACTTATCGGTGCGAGCAGTTATTTTAATTTATGAAAGGAAATAAGTCTCCAATCAGATCGAGAATTACTGACGTTCACCTTGGGTCAGTTTTAAAACTAATCACTGCGAACAAGATTTCCCCCGAAGTAGGAAAGATGGTAGCAGAAAAGAGATGCCAAATATCAGGGAGAAAATATTAACTTTACTTTCTTTTTTTAGTATTTTTTAAAATAAACCTACATAAATGTTACTATAAAATTTAATTACTTGTTTTCTTTTTTTGCGGCCCACATAATCTTATTACTTTTTTATTTGGCCCATGTTAGGATTTGAGTTTGACATGCTTGCTCTATACTATATATTAGTTTTAATCTCTATATATCTATGGAATACTTTTGAATTCAATTTAATATAGAGAGATATAAATAAAACTTTAGAAAAACATGTTAGCGTACAAGAGCTTCTCACAAAATGTTTTATTATTGTTATTATTCCTAGTACACGTGGTAAAGGCCATGATAATCATGGTCCGTAGTTAAGCGACTGCTTTTACTTAAAGTGCATCACATGTCTACACATGTGAAAAGCAATTCGAATTTGCACCTTCAAATGTACCAGAGCCCCGCTTAGTTACTTGTACTCGCTGGTGGAGTTGGACTTTTGCAAGATTCGGGGGCCATTGGAGCACTTTTTTTTTTATTAGAAAAAGGTGACCAATGCGGGATTCGATCCCGGGTCGTAGCATTCGAAAACCAATGATTTAGACTACCAACCCCAAAATGTATTTTAAATGTTTATATAGAGAGATAAAGACTAAGAAAACGTCTGAAGAAGAATATTTGACATGAAAGCTTTCGGAATTTTAACAAATTATTAAAGAAACTTATTGCGGAGAACTGAGTCATCATTTTAAAAGTGTGTCTTAGAGAAGTATCGAAGTTGCATATATGCAAATGCAGACATTATTCGGTTCGTAAAAAGAGATATAAATGCATATGATTTAATATATTATGATGCATTACCGCGCCATCTGTTATCAAAATTCGAAACTATTATAGACGCGTATGATTCTTTTTACAAATAAAAAATTTATACTGTCCTTACTGCAATGGAAAAATTAATAGTTTCGAATTTTGATAACAGATGGCGCGCTAATGCATCATAATATAATTGCTATAATAAAAGACACAAATTGATATTTGCGGTAGAACGATTGCTCGAAACATATTATATATTTATAATTGTATGTAATTCTGCTGTCCTCAAAGCTTATGTCCATAGTTCATCTAAAATACCCATTCAAAGAGTCTAGCATCAGTATCACTATAAAAGGACGATCGAAAAATGAAATATAACAGCGGTATGGTAGATTAAACTGTCGAAGCCGCTGGGAGGGTTCACCACTGATGAGCCAGGCACTCCCATTAATATTTTAATTGCAGTAAGGCAGTAGAAATTGTTTATTTTTAAAAAGAATCATACGCGTCTATAATAGTTTCGAATTTTGATAACAGATGACGCGCTAATGTATCATAATGAATAGTTTTATCCTATCTCAGTATTTAGCGGGAAGAATGTTGTTTTCGTTTGTTAAGTAAACCGATCTCTCCCGCTTTAATTTCCTTAATGAATTTCCTCCTGGAAAAATTTCCATCTACATTTTGGCCATAGATTTGGCCCACCCACTATGCCAGCTAAACACCTCTTTGACAGATTGCGAATATTCCATTGGATCACATGTGGATCTCATGGAATAAAGTCCGCCCCGGTCTGACGAGGGCCATTAGCCCTTAACCATGGTCTCTAGGTGGACTCTTCTCAGTTTGCCAAAGCTGTGGCTTGTCACCAACCCGAGGCCGCTAGCTTGCGGCGACGGTCAATAGATGGCGTCTAGTTTTGACGTTCAATAGATTTTCGATTTTAATGACAACATTTTACCCTTTGATAATCGATTTTAAATTATTTGTTTCCAATGCTCGATTAAAAAGCGGATATAAATTGTCTTATATAATTATATTAGTTTCAATTAAAATAAAGGCATTTCGATAATTAAAAAAAACAAAAAAAAAAGATAAAATTATAAAAATATATTTGAAATTTGAAAATATCGTTTTAAAATGAAATTGTTATCAAAGTGTAAAATGCCTTAAAACTGCAAAACCTATATACGGACAAAAATAAAATATTTCTTTATTAGAATCAAAAATGTGCTTATATTGAAATCAAAAATGTGCTTTTTATATTAAAAATAACTATAACAAAACACAGTAATAAAATATACTAATTTAATGTTGAAAAAAAAAAGAAAGAAAATGTTTTAAATAGTAAATCAATGATCTTGAAATACACCTATCCCCCGATTTACACGGTACTTGTTTTACACATTTTCGCTTTTACACGGTTTTCCAAATACGTTTTTTTTTTATCGCGGGAAAAAATGCGGGAAATTTTGAAGGGAAATGATGGCAATTTACTAAATAGGTTTAATTAAAAGAAAAAATTAAAACATTTTAATTTGAATAAAAATTATAATATAAAATATATATTTTTTAAATAAAAGTTTTTGATTTTCCCTCCAAAATTTCCCGCATTTTTTCCTCTGAATTTTACTTTAATCACAGCCAAATTAACATAAATTAAAAATATATATATAGGCTTACAATGAAGAAACAAGTTAAAAGAAAAGTTATTTCTTTAGAAACTAAAATCGAAATTTTGGATCGCTTACGAAAGGGAGATAGAGTAGTAGATGTTGCAAAATCATATAGCATGTGAACGAAGCTACAATATGAACTATTAGAACAAATGAAAACACAATTAGAAAGAGTGTTGCAGCTGGCAATACAATGAGTATGGGCACAACATCATACACCAGAAATATCGCAATGGGAAAAATGGAGCAAGCGTTAATGCTTTGGATAGAAGATCAAACACAAAAAAAGAGTACCCATTGATACGGGCGCTATAACAAATAAAGCATTACGAATTTACGAAAAAATTGTAGAGCAATTGCCATCTTCTTCTTCAACTGAAAAGAAGCCAAATTTTTTGGCAAGTCATGGCTGGTTTGAAAGATTTAAAATAAGACATTCTTTACACAGCTTAAAATTAAAAGGTGAACTGGCTTCTGGCGACGTAGATGCAGCCCAAGAATACCCAGCAAATTTTTCAGAAATTATTAATGACAATTCATACACCCCTGATCAGGTTTTCAATACTGATGAGTCAGGGTTATTCTGGGAAAAAATGCCTGAAAGGACTTATGTCTCAAAATTTTATAAATCGGCTAGTGGTCATAAAGCAGCAAAAGATCGCATGACAATTCTTTTCTGTAGCAATGCTTCAGGAGATTATATTATGAAAAATTAGTGATTAACAAATAAAAAATGCCCCGTGCCCCTTTAAAGGAGTAAACATCAATAATCTTCCCGTTTATTGGAGGGCTAATAAGAAAGCGTGGGTTACTGCTGCAATGTTTACTGAATGGTTTCATGAATGTTTTATCCCAGATGCCAAAAAATATTTAAGTTCAAAGGGATTGCCTTTTAAAGTGCTTTTGTTATTTGACAATGCGCCGGATCACCAACAAGATCTAGAATATGAGAACGTAAAAGTAACATTTTTACCAAAAAATACAACTTCATTATTACAACCATTGGACCAAGGCATAATTTCTACTTTTAAAGCTTCGTACATAAAACGAGCCTTTACATATATTTTGGAACAAATGGAGAACAATGAATCTTTAACAGTTATTAGTGCTTGGAAACATTTTACAATGTTAGACTGTGCGAAGCATATCGCCTTATCATACACTGCGATTAAGCAAACAACGCTCAATAGCTGTTGGAAAAAATTGTGGCCAAATGTAGTCAAAAATGAACATTCCATTTCAACGTTAAATGAATATTCGCAGATAGTACAGATGGCGCATTCATTGGGCGGAGAAGGTTTTGATGATTTTACTGATGGTGATATCGCAGAGTTAATGGCTGATAAAGAACTAAGTGAGGATGATTTAGTTAACTTAGTTTGCGAAAGTGAGTCTGACAAATCTGATGAAGAGGAATTAGTACCAGTAACAATTACTGCTAAAGTCATCCGCGAAGGATTCGCATTGGGAAGAAAGCTGGGTAATCATTTTATGCAAAATGACACAAACGTTGAAAGGGCTTTACGATTCCAACGTGACATAAATCGCTGCTTGGCTCAATATGAAGAAGTTTACAAAGATCTTACAAAAAAAAAATCGAAGCAATTGTTAATAACCGATTTTATTACCATCTCTCATAATGTAAATATTTCTGCTTCAAACATCGAATCGGCACAAATAACTTCGAGTGATGAAAGGAAATTCGAACCTTCGATTCCGAAAAAAAGAATGAGAGTAATTTCTGACAGTGATGAAGGATAATAAAACACCTTTGGTTTTATTTTTTGTTCTTCTGTTTATGTATGTATTGTATTTATATTAAAAAACAGTGTTTCCGTAATATATTACATATTTTAACCTGTCAATGCATTTTATTTTTATTTCTGTGTACACCTAAAAATATTTTTAAAATCACAACTGTTAAATAGCAAAATTATGCATTTTCTGCAAGCTTTTCGATTTACACGGTTTTGACTTTAAATTTTTAAATTTTCTATTTACACGTTTTTCTCAGGAACGTATCTACGGTGTAAATCGGGGGATAGGTGTACTTTTGGACTGACAACACTGTAATATAAAAATGAGAACAAAGAGTGTTGGTTTTGTTTACATATTTAGTAAGTTTCATTGTTAATTGTTTTTTTTTTCTCTCTCTCTCTTTGAAAATAATATATTTAAATATTTAAAATACTTTCATAAAAGGTAAAATCGCCTAATTCTTTGAAACCACTTCAGCTGTAAGTAAACTTGTTATTTGTTGTTTCATAGTCTGAACCATAAAAGATTCCCAACATGGTAGCAGAGCGTGGTTTTTGAATCGCGGTAAAATATATATAAAATATAGGATAAAATATAAATAAGACAAAAATGGCTGTCAGCGAAGATATCACAAATATTGAGAGACTTAAAATCCTGAAAATATTTGATTTATGGAATTTTCAGATAACACTTATTTTAAAAGCAAATGGCCTTCTAGATATTGTAAATGGAAAATCGTTGTTTGAAGACTTGAAAGATGAAACTGGAAGAGATAAAAGGAGCCTAAAAGACGCCAAAGCACAAAAATACATAATGTTAACCATTGAAAAGAATGTCTTAACACATATTCTACATTGCAAAACTTCAAAAGAAATGTATGAAAAACGAGTAACCATTTATCAAAGAGAAGATGAGCAATTAAAATGTAAATTAATACAAGAATTTCATGGATTCAAATTTGATTTTAAAAAATACAGATATGGCAACAAATATAAGCAGAATGCAAAATTTAGTATTCAAACTAAATAATGTAAAACAAGAAATTGAGGAAAGCTTTGTAATTTCTAAAATATTGAGAATTTTGCCAGACTACTTTAATTACTTCAGCACAGCATGGAACTCGACACCAACGTTAGCACCAACAGAAAACGTTAGCAAATTTAATATCAAGACTATCACTTTAAAGAAACTAAACAAAAAGTAAAGCCTGAAGAGGGAATAGCCATGAGTGCTACTAAAGTAAAGCAGTGCTTTAACTGTAAAAAGAGCGGGCATTTAGCAAAATATTGTAGACTAAATAAAAAAAAATGGTCGCGAACTAATGACTACAGAGAAAAATTTGAGAATTTGTAATTTACATAATGTGATTTCTCAGAACGATCCTATATTGGACTCGGAGATAACCAATGCAGACATATACAAGGAGATAGCTGGTTTGAGGAGTAACAAGGCATGCGGGCCCGATGGCATCCCCAATGAAGTATTAAAAACACTCCCTGATTCGTACATACTGCTGTTGAAACAACTCTACAATAGTGTTATGACGACTGGAAAATACCCAGCAATTTGGACTAATTCCACTATACACCCAATCTTTAAAAATGGTTATAAGAACAGCCCCTCCAACTACCGAGGTATCAAAGCTTTTCACATCAATCCTAAGATCACGACTGGAGGAATGGGTCGAAGGAAGAAGGGTTATACCCGAAAACCAAGCGGGATTTAGAAAAGGAAGATCATGTATTGACCACATATTTACACTAACTACTTTAATCCAACTATCATTAAGAAAAAAGAGGGGAAAACTATATGTCTTTTTGTCGATCTAAGGAAGGCATTTGATACTGTACCTCACTCAATACTTTGGAAAAAACTTTACAACCTAGACATAAGTTACCAATTCATAAGTACGATCAGAAGTTACTACGAACAAGCAACTATAGCTATCAGATGGAAGGGATCATTTACGGAAAGTATTAAGATAAACTCGGGAGTCCTCCAGGGAGAACCACTTTCCCCACTGCTATTTATATTATTTATCACGGACTTAATCGAAATTTATAATAACTCAGACCTGCCGAGTGTAAATTTGCCAGAATTTGGAGATATCCATTTATTGCTGTACGCCGACGACATAGCAATTATAGGTGAGTCCAGGATGAACCTCCAAAAGAAGATCAAAATACTGAAAGAATATCTCGATGAGAACTTAATGACACTAAATGAGTCCAAGTCAAAGATTATGGTGTTCCGTAATGGAGGTAAACCCTCAAATAAGGATAGATGGTTCTGGAATGATAAACCCATAACAATAACTTCAAGATATACATACTTGGGATCAGACATGATAAGCCACGTTTGGAATATAAAAAGAGAGATTAAGAGGAACGTGGTAAGTTTCTTTATTAAGCAGTATACGAGCTTTCGGACGTCAGCCGTCCTTCATCAGGTATTTATACCTGATGAAGGACGGCTGACGTCCGAAAGCTCGTATACTGCTTAATAAAGAAACTTACCACGTTCCTCTTAATCTCTCTTTTTATATACATACTTGGGATTCCCTCTGACACCAACAATAACAACTACTCACCCGGCAAATTACTTTAAAGGAAAAGCACTTACAGCAGTTAACGCCACACACCCAATATTAATAAAATCAAAAGCAAAGTCAATAAATTTATCAATCAAACTCTTTGATACAATAGTGAGAGCTGTCCTGTTGTATGCCGCTCCATTGTGGGCAACTGAGCATAAAGACTTACTGGACAATATACAAGACATATTTATCCGTAGGTTCCTGAATCTGCCCAGATACACTCCAGGTTACCTAATCAGATTAGAAACCGGTCGTATCTCATTGAGTGTAACAGCCTTAAAATTAACCCTGAAGTATTGGCTGCGGGTGTTGAATATGAGCAGTGACAGATTGCCACGTATATGTTTTAATAGAACACGGGAACTGTCTAATGCTTCGGGCACACCCATCGGTTTCATTAAAAAGCTCACCAATCTGCTTAACAATAATGGATCCCCTGCACTTGTTTCCTGTGATGACCCTGAAACGCTGAGGAGCGCGATTACAGGGCTCTTAAAAACAGCGGCAGACCAATCTATACAAAACGACCTTACAAGAATGGATAAATCTAAGCTATACTCTCACTACAAAGACATTCACATATCTTTCATGACGGAGGGATACCTTTTAAGGGATTTTCCTTTCCCGGTTGTAAGACTACTCGCACAAGTTAGAATACTTTCAAGTTTTTTTAGAGAAAACCACACCAAGATGCTCTGCGGTGAGGACCCGACTTGTACCTTCTGTAATTCAAAACTAAAAAATGAAATCACTCACTATATTTTTGATTGCTCTGCTCTGAAAGAAGAAAGAAGAACCCTTATGCTCAAAACTGGGCAACTCTGTGCTTCACTTCCATCAATAATTGACAATATGACCCAGAATAAGTATATTGCTACGGCGTTTTATGGTTTCCACAAGTCCATATCTCAGAAGAAGGCCAAGTGATGCTCACTCCTCACTTTCTTACTGCTACCCTTTTTGTGTTGATTTCTTGCTTCCCTCTTTCTTCTTCTTATTATTTTTTTCCTTTTCTTGTTTTTTTTTTTTCTTTTTCTTTTTACTCTGTATATATCGTTATTTCCTTTGTCTCACTGCTTTGTTCTTATGCATACCTCTGGTGAATCCTGTATAGGGTCAGTGACCCTAAATAAAGGCTTTTTTGTTGTTGTTGTTGTAAATAAAAAATGGTGTACCATCTGTAAAAAGACAAATCATACTCAAGACCAATGCTTCTTTAAGAAATTTCAAAATAAATTCCAGGAAAATATTCCTTGCCGAATTTGTAAAAAGACAAATCATAAAGAAAAGGATTGCTTTTTCAGAAACAAAAATGAAGAAAAATTGTCCTTTTTTGCAGGAGAGACTTTAAAATGTAAAAATGAGGAATTGTTAGAATTCATTGTAGACAGTGGCTCAACAAGCCATATGATAAATAGTAAAAAGTTTTTACTAGATGAAGTAGATTGCAACTCAAAAATATTGTTGCGATGTTGGTTGACAAAGAATAACTTCCGTGAGTACAAAGGATCTTTAGGACTTTATTTAAGCCTAATCCATAAAATAATTACAGAAGAGTGCAAAAGTAAAACAACAATAAAGAAAACAGCAGTTACAAACTCACCAACTGCAGCACGGTGAGGGAAAGCAGGAGCAGAACAGGAGACAGAAGTTCGTAGAACCTTCTAGAATCTTCCAAGAAGTACACCGGCGTCGGCGGTAAAGCAGCAGTCCGACCTCTTGAGACAGCAGCTTGCTTGGAGTACACCACGTAGCTTCGTTCTTCGACTCCTTGCATGAGTTCCTCATCCCTATATATACCGGAGTAGATCTTTCCAGAACGGTCATGGTTGGTTAGCAAATCACAAAGCCGCCAAGCTTGAGCATTGCGCAATCTCTACTGATTGGCCAAACCGTTGTTCTCCGATTTTTCACATTTTTCTAGAACGTTCTAAAACATTCTCCTCTGGAATGCGCCATTTTTCTTTTTTTTTATGTAACAATATCAATAGCAAAAAAGGAAGAAACTCCAATATCAAAATCACTCGGAAAAATTCAAGGAAAGAAATGTGATCTCAAGGAGGTGATGTTTGTACCAAATTTGACAAATAATTTACTATCTGTAAGTGCCATTACCAGAAATAGAGGCAAAGTCGTCTTTGAAGATGAAAAAGTATCTGTCGTAAAAATGGAATAAAAGTTTTAGGAGGAGAAAAACGGGAAAATGGACTCTATACAATAAATATAGAAACAGAAAATCCCAAAATTTAATAATCTCACCCAACAGTTAGCCAAAATGAAGAAATGCTAAAATGGCACAGAAAAATGGGTCACATAAGTTTTTCAAGCCTAAAACAATTAAAATCTATGGTAAATGGAATAAACATAGAAAAAATAAGTCAAGATGAAATTTGTGAAACATGCATTAAAGCTAAACAGGTAAGAAAGCCATCAATTCCATTAGAACAAAATCAAAAAGGCCTTTAGAAATAATCCATACAGATGTATGTGGACCTTTAGATCCCACTACCTATGACAACAAAAACTATTTTTTAACATTTCTTGATGACTACACACATTTTTGTCATGTTTATTTGTTACAAAATAAATATGAAGTAGAAGGATATCTAAAAGAATTTATTACAGAAGCAGAAAACCAACTGAATCTAAAAGTTTCAAAAATGAGATGTGACAATGACGAGAATATGTAAATGAAGATATAAAATCCTAGTGCAAAGCTAAAGGAATCATTATGGATCTCACCATACCTCACTCACCTCAGCTAAACGGCAAAGCCGAAAGATTAAATAGAACCCTGATGGAGAAAACTAGAGCTCTTTTGATTGATTCTGGTGTAGAAAAATACATGTGGGAAGAAGCTGTAAGGGTTTCAGCCTATTTGCTGAACCGAAGCCCTACTCAAGAATTAGAGAAAACCCCTGCAGAACTTTGGTTCAACAAAAGACCAAATTTGTCAAAATTACAACTTTTTGGTTGTGAAGCTTATGCCAAAACCCCTAAACACTCAAAGAAATTGGAAGACAGAGGTAAAAAAAATATACCTTTATAGGTTATGCACCAAATGGTTATCGCCTTTGGGATGAACAAGACAAACGAATCTTTACAGCTAGAGATGTAATTTTTTTAGATAAAGAATATATAAATAAAGAAGAAAAAATACATATTGTCGAACCAGAAGAAGAATCTGAAGATCAACTAGAATTAAATGAAGAACCAAGTCTATCAGAAATCTCTGAAGACAAAGAAGAAATCCCTACAAAACCAAGTACTTCAAAATATAATCTTAGACCAAGAAGTAGTTTACAAACACCATCAAGATATGAAGACTTCTATTTAGAGCGGGATGGAACAACAGAATCAGCTCTTCTAACTTACTCGGAAGCTATATCTGGTCCAAATTAAGAAAAATGGAAAAAGGCAATAAAAGAAGAAAAAGAGTCTCTTCCCCAAAATTGAAGTTTGGTATATAGTAAAAGAAAATGAAGCGTCAAACAAGAAGATTCTGACCTCTAAATGGCTCTTTAAAGTGAAAGAAGATGGCCGCTACAAAGCAAGACTAGTTGTAAGAGGCTTTGAACAAGAAGCAGGCATTGATTATGATGAGACATTTAGTCCAGTTATAAGCACTGTCTCCTTAAGGATATACTTTGCTCTAATGGCTAAGAAAAAGTTTGTTTTTAAAACATTTGACATAAAAACAGCTTTTCTATATGGGTGTCTGGATGAAGAAATATATGTTCAATTGCCAGAAGGTTATAAAGGGAAAATATGTAGGTTTAAAGCAAGCCCCATTAAAATGGAATGAAAGATTAAAAACCTTTCTCAAATCCCAAGATTTCATACAACTAAAATCAGAGCCATGTCTTATTTTAAATAACAAAGGAAATATGTACCTTGCAATATATGTAGATGATGGTATCTTAATGGGAGATAATGAAGAAGAATTAAATACTATTTTAGAAAAACTATCCCAAGAGTTTGAAGTTAAAATAAACAATGATCCAAGAACATTTTTGGGAATAAATTTGTGTTTTGAGGAAGAAAAGAAAAATTTCCTTTCACAAGAAAATTATGCAAAATCAGTTCTTGAAATATATAATATGCAAAACTCAAAACCAGTACACACTCCCATTACAGATGTAGTAAAAGAATTAGACAAAAACTTATAAATATCAAATGATAACAAATTTCCCTAAAGACAAGCAATTGGAAGCCTTTTATATTTGACAAATAAAACTAGACCAGACATGACCTTTGCCACAAATTTTGAAAGCAGGTCAATGCATGATCCTACAACTCAAGATATTATAAACATAAAAAGAACCCTAAGATATTTAAATCACACCACCAATTTAGGCATATCATATGATGGAGAGATGCCATGTGAATTAAATGTGTATTGTGATTCTGACTTTGCTGGAGATATTAAAACTAGAAAAGGTACCATAGGATATGTAGTTTACTTATGTGAGGTCCCATAAGTTGGTTCTCCAGAAAGCAACCTGTAATTGCTCTTTCCAGCACTGAAGCTGAGTTCATTGCTGCAGTAGATGCATGCAAAGAAGTGTCATACATATGATCCCTATTAGAAGAATTAATTACAGATAATTTTGATATAAATCTCTATGTTGATAACCAAAGCACTATAAAAATTATAAAATCAGGCCAATTCACCACTAAAACTAAACATATTGATGTCAAATATCATTTTGTGAAAGATCAAGCTCAAAAGTTTAACTTGATATATTGTCCAACAGAACACCAAATTGCAGACATCCTAAAAAAACCTCTAGCCAGACCAAAGTTTAACAAATTCAAATACCTTCTAATGACAACCATTTAAAACATAAGTGAAGTGAAGAAACTGTTGAATGTGGAAAGATCACTGGTTTAAGAGAGAATGTTAAAAAAAAAAAGAAAGAAAATGTTTTAAAATAGTAAATCAATGATCTTGAAATATTTTTGGACTGACAACACTGTAATATAAAATCGAGAACAAAGAGTGTTGGTTTTGTTTACATAATTAGTAAGTATCATTGTTAATTGTTTTGTTTTTCTCTCTCTCTCTCTCTCTCTTTTTGAAAATAATAAATTTAAAATACTTTCATAAAAGGTAAAATCGCCTAATTCTTTTAAACCATTTCAGCTGTAAGTAAACTTGTTATTTGTTGTTTCATTGTCTGAACCATAAAAGACTCCCAACATTTAATTTAAAATGATTGTGTTTGAGTTAAAATTTTGAAAAGAAAACATTTTTTGCTGTTAAAGTTTCAAATAAAAAAAATATAAAGATATCGTTAAAAAATTAAAAGGCTCTTATTAAAGTGTAAAATGTCTTTAAAGTGTAAAAACTATATTTTATTAATTACACAGGTCTACAAAAAAAAACTTTTTTTTTGCACAAGAGAACCTGATGGTGTCTCTAGTGTAACTTTTCATGCTGAACTCAAAAATCTAATCAGAAATTTCCCATCACCCATGGTTTTTGCCTGACGGTCTTTTTTTTAGTATTGGGATAAATACATGCATCCAACATGAAAGAGACTTACGAAAACATTAAATTGCTTTTGAAAAAGATAGAATATGAAAGATACGGTTGGAAAATATGCAGCGATTTGAAAGTCGTTGCTCTCTTGCGTGGATTACAGCTTGGATATACAAAATTTTGTTGTTTTCTGTGTGAGTGGGATAGCAGAGATAGGGAAAGGCATTACATTAAAAAAATCTGGCCAAACCGTAAAATCTTTACTCCAGGATATAAAAATATTGCAAATCTACCCCTGATCGATTCAGAAAATATTTACTTACCACCATTACATGTTAAACTGGGATTAATGAAGAACTTTGTCAAGGCAATGGATCGAAATGCCAGTGGATTTGCCTACCTAAAACAAAAATGTTCTAGTATAAGTGAAGCGAAGATTAAAGAAGGCATTTTCGTTGGACCTCAGATTCGAGAATTGCAGCAGGATGGAAATTTTCAAAATAGTTTGAATGAAGTTGAAGCAGCAGCATGGAATTCCTTTAGAAACGTTTGCAAAAACTTCTTAGGAAGTGTCAAGGTTGAAAATTACCGAGACATAGTTAATGATCTGTTGCTTCCCTACAAGGCACTGGGATGTAACATGTCTCTCAAGATCCATTTCCTGCATTCACATCTAGATTTCTTTCCAGACAATCTTGGCGCAGTTAGCGATGAGCATGGTGAGAGGTTTCATCAAGATATATCAAGCATGGAGAAGCGGTACCAAGGTAAATGGAGTTCCGCTATGCTTGCCGACTACTGCTGGACACTCAAGAGGGATCTACCACAAGCAAAGTATAGAAGAAAATCCACTGTCACTGCTTTTCAATAAATAAATATGTTTCGTTCATATATGCCTATATATTAACAATATTTCCAAATTTCAAGTAGGTGTATCTCAGAAATAATGCGTAATAGAAAAAACTAATGGTATATTTGGATTCAGGACATGTAAATAAGATGCTATTTCTTTGTGGACAAAGAAAAATATTTTTTGATAAACCAGTTACGTGACATTGTTTGCAATTTTTTTACTGTATTTATCCCAATACTGAAAAAAGACCGTCACGCAAAAACCATAGGTGATGGGAAATTTCTGATTAGATTTTTGAGTTCAGCATGAAAAGTTACACTAGAAACATAATCAGGTTCTCTTGTGCAAAAATCTTGTTGACCACTTATAATTATAAGACAATAACGCGTCATCTATATATGAGAAATGAATTCATTAAAGCACAGATGTTTCTTTTATACATAAAACAATTTTTAAAAACATTTATAATTGATAAAACAAAATTTATATATAATTCTATTGTCCTAAAATCTTATGTACATAGTTTGATTGAATACCATTTCTAAAATTTCACCCTTCAGTGTAGCATATATAAGCAGAATCGTCCAATACAGTATCAGAGCTCTAAAAAGCAGTCTGGTAGAATAAATTGGTGAAACCGTTGAGAAAGTTCACCACTGATGAACCAAGCCCTTCCAATATTTTTTTCATCGCAGTAAGAACAGTAGAAGTTTGTTTTATGTATAAAATTCGTGCTTTAATAATTTCATTTATAGAGCAATCCATATTTAAATCATTGGATAATAAAAAGACATATATTGGATTTAACAAAAGATTTATTTGCCAATATTTCAGTTGGCTATACGCCAAACCTTTATCAAGGCATTACATTTTTGTATAAACAAATTCAGCGCCGCATAGTTATAATATCACAGTTGAAATAATTTTAAAAATACAAAGTAGGTGGGAGAAATTTGTGACATGCAAAAATTATTATAAAAGTTACAATCAGAATTTAATCTATTATAATTGATTTAATATACAAGAAAATTGTAAGGCAAAATTGCAAATGTCTTTACTAGAACAAAAATACACTGAATAATCCATTTCGTCTTATATATATTTATTTATAATAAAGATTCTTTCCTGCTTTTTACACTTTGACAAATTCATTAAGAAACCTGGCCCTAGATTTCTTATTGATTTTGTAAAAGTGTAAAAATAAGGAAATAATCTTTATTATAAATTAAAAGTTATATGATGAACCTTTTTCCTGAAAATATTAATTATTATAATAATTATAATATAATTGATATAATATATATATTAAATTAAATTTTATTGCCCTCTATCGTTAAAATTTTACAAATAAATTTAATGGCAATGCGTTTCTTTTAAATCTCTACAGACCTTACTGCAATGATGTGATTTAATGAATGAGAGGGCTTGGCTCATCAGTAGTGAACCCTCTCAGCGGTTTCGCCAAATTATTCGCCATAATTTGGCGAAACCGCTGAGAGGGTTCACTACTGATGAGCCAAGCCCTCTCATTCATTAAATCACATCATTGCAGTAAGGTCTGTAGAGATTTAAAAGAAACGCATTGCCATTAAATTTATTTGTAAAATTTTATATATATTAAATATAATTTATAAAATTATATTATATATAATATAAAATATATTATATATAATAATATATTTATATATTAATATATTATATAATAATATATATTTATATATATTTAATTGAAAATTATAAGAAACTTTAAATTAGGAAGTAATTGCAGCTAGTGAAAACTCATTTAAATTTCAAAAGATTATGTGAAGAAATTAAATAAAGCTAGTCCTAGATTCCTTATTAATTTCGTCAAAATATATATTTATGAAATTTATATAGATTCCATTTTAAATATTCTATTCTTATTTTGAATAATTCATTAAAAATTTTAATTAAATATTGTCAAATTAAATAGAAAGCAAGGTTCCCCACTAAAAATGCCATTAATATCTTTTAAATCACTGAAAGATTTTTTTCTCTGTTGAGAAATATATTAAGGGAACTTTCTTCCTCTCCATTTAATATTTTCCCGCCCTTTTTTGTTCTCCTTCCTTTTTTTTTTTTTTTTTCATTGAAACACGATCTATTTAATTTTCGATTTATTTTGTCATTTTTGTGTGGATTATTGTTTTATAAATATATATATATATATATATATTTTTTTTTTTTTTTTTTTTTTTTTGCATGGAGAATTTTATGTTCTATAACTTTAATTGAATATATTTTTATTATTTTTCGTCAGAGATTAAATATTTCAAGGATAAATTTTAAAAAGGGCTTGTTTAATATATTCGTCTGATAAAATATGCATATATATATATAATATTTCTAGTACGGCCTTACAGTTAAAAGTTACAAACACACACATTATAAATTAATTTAAAACCTTTGTTTAAAGTTCAAATAGTATTTAAACATTTTTTTAAATAATTTTTTATGATGCCTAATTATAAATGTTGACTAAAGCTAATTTTGTTTGTCACAAAATGTTCATCTATCACTGTGAAGCATAAAAACAGCCTAAAATTTCTATTAGAGATCCAAAAACTATTAGCAACGATTTTGGTTACTCTATAAACTGTAAGACAGCGATTTTTAAACTTGATAATAATAGAGTATCAATATGCTAAGGCAATGTCTTAACTGAGATGTATTGTTTTAAAATTATTTTTTATAAAAAATATATATTTATATATTGTTCTGTAAATAGAGCAATCCATACTTAAATCATTAGATAGTAAAAAGGCATATATTGTATTGAATAAACTATTTATTTGCCAATATTTCGATTAGCTGAACGCCAACCTTTATCGAGGCATTACATTTTTGTATACACAATTATTTCAGCTGTGATATTATAACACTAAGCGGCGCTGAGTCTGTGTATACAAAAATGTAATGCCTCGATAAAGATTAGAGTTCAGCCAACCGAAATATTGGCAAATAAATATTTTATTCAATCCAATATATGCCTTTTTACTATCTAATGATTTAAGTATGAAAGAAATATGGTGCAAGCCATCAGCAACTTTTAGTTGCATCCCAGTACAAGTTCACTTTTGTACTATTTTATCTCATTGTTTGGCGTTCTCATGCAATTCTGCCCTTAACAACTCGTTTCATGATTTTTCAGGATGCTTGAATGACAAGTTTTTTGGTCGTTTATGTACAGCTTGCTCCACGCTGACGAGACAGGCTAGAAGCGGTCAAGAAAACTAACGGAAAGTCACTTGATGAGCCTCGAATGATGGTCACTACCAGATAGAGTTGGAGAATATTTGTCCATATACTCACCAAAAGTCGAACTCGACTTGATGAACACTAACAGCAACACTGGTGATTGTTGGAGAAGGATGGTGATGACATTGAGAAGGAAATATAGAATTCACGGTCCATCAGGTGATTGATTCATGGGTAAGGCCATAGTCTCAAAATGTGAAAGACAAAGCCGTGGAAGGTGAAGAGCTTAAAAGAAATCCCTAGATAGATGACATAGAGAGGATAATGGTATCCGAACATGAGTTTCCAGGAGATCAACATAGTTGCTAAATTTTAAAACAAAATTTTATTTTGCGCAACATTTCATGTCCATATAAAAAACAGCCAGTCAATTTTGTTATTTCAATATAAATGACCGTTAGTTTTCTATGAAGTTTTCCATGAAGGCACCTAAAGAAATAGTTTATATTATGATGCACTAGCGCGCCATCTGTTATGAAAATTCGAAACTATTTTAGACGCGTAAGATTATTTTTATGTCCATAGTTCACCTAAAATACCCATTCCACGAGTCTAGCAACAGTATCACTATAGAAAGAAGATCGAAAAATGCAATATAACAGCGGTATGGTAGATTAAACTGGCGAAACCGCTGGGAGGGTTCACCACTGATGAGCCAGACTTTCCCATTAATTTTTCCATTGCAGTAAGGGCAATAGAAATTGTTTAATTTCAAAAAGAATCTTACGTGCCTAAAATAGTTTCGAATTTTTAAAATAGTCAGACTCTTTATGTTCGAATGCTTAGTTCACTAATTCCTTGATCTTCATTGGAGTATATTCAAGGGAGTTAACAAAGTGGTATCCCCATTACTTTCCTAGCACAGCAAGGGTGTCTGCCCTTTCTCACCTCGCATGTTTCTTCACCTGCAGAAATCCAGTACTCCGATGTCAACCTCCGCTATGACGGTGGACTTTTGACTGCCCTAACCTCCGTCTTATAGTGACGCCACTCAATAGCGGTCATTGGA
>CP092874.1:76257654-76326724 GCA_030710605.1 Cordylochernes scorpioides
TCGATAAAATATAAAATTAATGAAATCGAAGTCTCCCTGGACAGACAAGGAAACCATGATCTTTAAGTAGGCATTCCTCAGTTTCTAAAACAGGTGACTTTACCTCATTGATCCGAGTTTTTAAGTTTTGAAAATGCGGCCAATAGATGACGCTAATTCTGATCTTATTCTTAGGCTCCATGGAAGAGAGATTGGTCTCAGGCTCAAACCGCTTGTACAGCGGTACATATACTAAAATTGGAACGATACAGAGAAGATTAGCATGGCCCCTGTGATACTTGTTCGGCGGTACATATACTAAAATTGGAACGATACAGAGAAGATTAGCATGGCCCCTGTGATACTTGTTCGGCGGTACATATACTAAAATTGGAACGATACAGAGAAGATTAGCATGGCCCCTGTGATACTTGTTCGGCGGTACATATACTAAAATTGGAACGATACAGAGAAGATTCGCATGGCTCCTGTCATACTTGTTCGGCGGTACATATACTACAATAGGAAGGATACAGAGAAGATTAGCATGGCCCCTGTGATGCTAGTTCGGCGGTACATATACTAAAATTGGAACGATACAGAGAAGATTCGCATGGCTCCTGTCATACTTGTTCGGCGGTACATATACTACAATAGGAAGTATACAGAGAAGATTAGCATGGCCCCTGTGATACTTGTTCGGCGGTACATATACTAGAATTGGAACGATACAGAGAAGATTAGCATGGTCCCTGTGATACTTGTTCGGCGGTACATATACTAAAATTGGAACGGTACAGAGAATATTAGCATGGCCCCTGCGCAAGGATGGCACGCAAAATCGCGAAGCGCTCATGCCCATAATCTCATTTCCAATTTTTTGATGACTTATTTTCATCCATATACAGCATATAAGAATCAAATCAATTACTCTAGCTTCAGGATGTCAGCATTGTAGGGGAACATTTTGAAGATGTCTTTTAAACATAACGTCTATTTTGGAGACTATTCCAATAAAATTTTTGACATCTTGCTTTCTTTCTCACTATTTTATATGCTTTCCTGTTCGTGAATAATCTTTTATAAAATTTTAAAATCTATTTTGTTCTTTATATAAATATATATGGTAATTTAAACCAATAACCCCATATTGTATATAATTTATAACAAGATTTTCATGTTGTATAATAGAAACACATCTGTAAATGATTATACGCATGATTGACATGTGTCATTACATCATCATATGTATTGTACTTTGTACAAACTGAGGATAAATAAATAAAACTCTGTAATAGATTAAGAGTTGAGCTAAAGCAGAGATCGAGCATATAGTATTCCCAAAACAATAAGGCCTAAAGTTGGAAACTGCCACGGCGCCAGTGTCAAATTTCACCAGACTATCCACACTCTTCATATCTGGTGAAATGCAAAACTCCCTTTCTCAGAAAAGGTATATAAAGCCTCCGTCCTAGCCAAAAATACAGTCACTTGACAGTTACTTCACCATCTGCGTGAGCCCTCGTCGGTTGTACCCCAGGTCCACTTCATTCACCATGTAGACAAGTAATAAATCTTCCATCTCCATCTTTCGCTCCTAGCTCAACTTTTATCTGTTCACGGAACTTTCTTAGTGCAACTGTGTCTTCGTTTTTGTGTGGACATCCCCAAGCTTTCCACTCTGCCTCGACCACGACTGCCTTTACTCTGTGAGAACTTTTAAAGGTCTTACAAGGTGCAGAGAGGTACTGGAAAACTATTCATCCTGACTGTTCCTCTCGGTCAACACAGTATAGCGAGAGTTGACAGGGACTCACACCATAGTCTAAGTCGACTGGATACCTCATCTCATTACAGTTAGTCGACAGGATTCTACAAGAGGCTGCCAGCCCTCACCACATACACTGCGTGATATTGAAAATGGAACACCAAGAAATAGTGGCCAGAAAGTGATGAAACTCGGCAGACAGAGAGAGACAGGGACGAACAATAAGTGATCTTTATTTCAAAATGATAGTCATAATACAGAGCGAGAACGGCGTCGGCTTAGTAGCAAGTAGGACCACCGCGGACGGCGATGCACGCAGCAACACGTCTAGGTAGAGAGTCAATCAGAGTACGGATGGCGTCCTGACGGATGGCTCTCCATTCCCTCTTAACCATTTGCCACAGTTCGTCTTCTGAACGCGGCTGTGGCAAGGCATGCAAACGGCGTCCAATGATGTCCCAGACGTGCTCGATTGGTGAGAGATCAGGAGAGTACGGTGGCCAGGGAAGCATCTGTACATCTTGCAGAGCTTGTTGGCTAATGCGAGCAGTGTGCGGTCGGGCGTTATCCTGCTGATAAAGGGCATTGGGTACCCCCTGAAGGTAGGGGAGTGTCACCGGTCGCAACACATCATCAACGTATCGTTGGGCCGTCATAGTGCCCTGAATACGAAGTAAAGGTGACCTGGAATCATACGCGATTGCGCCCCAAACCATGATTCCACGTTGTCGCACGGTGGGGCGTTCCACAATTGCTGCCGGATTGGACCTTTCTCCACGTCGACGCCACACGCGTACACGGCGACTATCACTGGACAAGCAGAAACGCGACTCATCTGAGAACACGACCCTGTGCCATTCCGTCATCCACGTCGATCTAGCCCGGCACCATTCCAAATGTTGGCGCCTATTCGGTGGGGTCAATGGCAGTCTTCTTAGCGGACGGCATGAGTGCAAGCCATTAGCAACCAATCGACGGGAAATGGTTCTGGTCGAGATGGAATGATCTAGGGTGTCTTGCACATGTTGCAGGATGGCGGTACAAGTGGCTTGTGGGGCCGCCACTGCTTGTCGAAGGATACGCCGATCCACACGTGCTGACGTCACTCTGGTTGCACCGACATTCCTATAAATTGCCACATTTCCTTGTTCCAACCATCTTCTCCACAGTCGGTGCACCGTGGACGCACCAAGGTGTGTATCAGCTGCGATTTGACGTATGGACCAACCTGCCCTTTTCAGTCCGATCACCATGCCCCTCGTAAAAGCGTCTGTCTGCTTGAACTGCCTCCGTTTACGATGACCTGGCATTCTCTGTTATTACACGTGTCTTTTGACACAAGAACAAAATTTCTACAATGATTTTCCTTGAAGAAATAACGACACGAATACTGTCCTTTCTGCAAGTTCCTTCCCTTATATCTTACTCCATGTGCGCACGAGAGCTGCGCATTTTACATCATTTGCATAACTCGGTTAGGCGCGTCTACCCTGAAATTTGCATAATTTTCTGGCCACTATTTCTTGGTGTTCCATTTTCAATGTCACGCAGTGTATATATACAACATAAAGGTGCGGGAGGATGATAATCATGTACCATAAGAAGCACCTCTCCCTTCAATTATGCATCAGAACGATGCACTTGTTCACCACTCTAGTAAAATCCTTACTAGTGATGATAAATAATGAGCCATAACAACATTTTTAGCAACTCCAGACAAAAAACCAATCTGTATAACATAGTTTCGGGCTTGGTCTTCATCAGTACAGGGGCGGCTTCGATTTCATAACATCCTACGAGAGAGTTTATGAAATCGGTCGAATTTACCAAAGCTTTAAGCTGTGATCCAGGAGCCCTTTATCTCCAGCTCTGTCTCCTAGACTTAAGTCAGGGAGCTAAAAAGTATTTATATATAGGTAGATTTAACTTATGAAAACATGAATCTTCGAAGGCTAAAAATGGGAACATGTCTATAAGGATGGCATTTGAGAGTTCACCAAGCTACTTTAACCTTTTTATAACCATAATTATGATATCATTAGCAAAGAAGGAAATCTACGGGGACACAAGCCAAAGTGCACTGGGTCAAGAGTACGATGACATTTCCGGTGTTAGCGTCACGTGACGTCCGCCATTTCTACCCACCACCAAATGGTCCTTTGCTAGCGGCCATTTGAAAGTCTGAAAATTTGACTTTTCTCCAGATACAGTTGAAAATGCATTGTGAACGTTCCAATTTGAGTACTGAAAAAGTCGCATTTCAAAGACATTAAGTTTATTTTTTACTTTTTAGTAATTTTTAAAAATGGATATACAGCTAAACCTGTATATAGCGCCCCCTCTAAATAACGCCTTCCTCTCTAAAGCCCCGAGTTTAAACATTAAAATGTAAACATTTTACATTAAAAATGACCTGTCTATAGTACCCCCTCTCTAAAGCACCCTATTTTGGTGAGTCCCAAGACATTTATACATTTATCGTCGTCAGAGAGTTCTTGGTCCTCTCTAGATCGCATCCTATTACAATTCAAGCAATCTAGACGGCAATGGTATGTATACCCATGTATAAGCACTCTACTGGCCAACTAGTATTAAAAAAATAAGATTGGGTAATTAAAGATGGCTTAAGATGGTTTAAAGATGCCCATAGAATTAAAAATATAGACGGGAACGTGTTTGATAAACAGATTTGATAGAACAACAATTAAAATCGATGTCTTAGTTTTAAATGCTAGAGACAGGTTTGGTTATATTGTAGTGAAGTATTTATTATTTTACACTAGTATTAACATAGTATCATTTTTTATGTTTATATTTTACTACTCTGTAAACTTTCCTCATTCCTTATCTTTTGTTTATCATTCATATTTTGGTCTTGCCTGAAATAAATTGCTGTGTCATCCCGAAGTTGGTCTTCCCTAATTTTTCATGTGGCAATACCTTAAAATGAAAAACTACTTTGATATAAGTTTCCAATTGACATTAGAACACAGTATTATGAAAATTAAGTTGGAATTATTTTCAAAATAAATACTAATGTGTGGAAACGCGCTATCTCTTGATCTCGTAAATAACCTTTAAATAAACAACATCAGTCTGGAAATGGTCAACAATCCGTACGTCGCTATTCATTTTACATGCAAAAGTATATTTGGATGTATTCATAAATTGAAATAAATAAAGTTTAATGAATATGTATTCCGGTAGATATACGGCGCAATGGTTATCTATATCGTTTGCTGGACATGTGATGCGCGTATCAGCAGGAGAGACATTGCTGACAGTGTTAGAGGGAAAGCTCCAGGGGAAGAAGAGATCGAGGGGAAGGAGACAACGGGGATACACAGACGATCTAAAACAATGGACTGGACTACACACCTACGAGAAGAGGATGGCGGAGGAAGTATGGAGAGACCATGTGGCCCACCCTCAGTAGAGGAAGGCATTGAAGGAAGGAAGGTTATCTATAGGATATATTCGAATATATAAGAAAATCGACTGAATCTGCAAAAAAAAAAAAATCATATAAATTCTGTGTTTTGAGAACAAATGTATTCAGGAAAAGAATAACAAGATGGCACAGAATTATACCACAAAGCCATATATTCTATACAACGTTGATTTGCATATTGGATGTCATCATTTTTTAAATCTTACAAAAATATATCGAATTGCTGTTAGCACTAGACATTCCTATAAAACATATGTAAAAATATAGGAGGGTCCCTTGCTAATAGCATTTCGTTATATTTATCTTCATTCTTATCTCTACTCAATCATATTAGGGTATCAAACTTGTAGAGCTTGAGACTTGACAACCATCATGACTGGGTGAAGTAGAATGCGTCTGCCTTTGTCATTAAGACTGGGAGCACTAGTCAGTAGCAGGCCGACTTAGCTCCAAAAGAAATGGCCGCCTCTGACATGAGGAACAGACGCCATGTGCAGCCACTCCTAACATGGAGTACAGACGCTGCTCATCCTGTATCCTTGGATAAGGATCCCTTACAGGGTACTATCAACCGGATAAGCTGAGCCCAGGTTTTTTAGTTAGTTTGTTACTGCTCCCCTCCTCCTTTTTCATCCGGGCTTGGGACCGGCAAAGGCGGAGTTATTCATTATATTATTACGTGTTTATATATT
This sequence comes from Cordylochernes scorpioides, assembly GCA_030710605.1. Taxonomy (NCBI): domain Eukaryota; kingdom Metazoa; phylum Arthropoda; class Arachnida; order Pseudoscorpiones; family Chernetidae; genus Cordylochernes; species Cordylochernes scorpioides. Next base: position 76,263,545 of record CP092874.1, read on the forward strand.
AAAGCTTTGAAGGCCATTCATAAAACTCGCAGAATGAAAACTACATTTAAAATTCAACCTCGATTGTCAAAGTGCTAAATTCATACTCTACCTCTTTAAAACGTCTTGAATTTCTTTTCTTTATTTTGGATTTTTGTGTGAAATAAAGAACATATGTAAATTCAGAAAAGATTTTATCATAGTCAAAGTGAGAGTCTGCATATATTATCACAGAATAATCTGTGGTGGCTTACTCGGTAAATCATCATCAATATCATCATCCTGATGCATTCAGAAAGTCAGCGTTTTACTTGTAAATAGTTTGTTTATATTATAAAATAAATAAAGCTTCCAGGGCTAAGTTTCTTGTTCAACTTTTTATTTTCAAGTTTACGGATTGTCAGTCCTTCAACAAGAGTATCACTTTAATAAATTGATAATAAATACTATTTTTTATATACAAATTATTATCTACATATTTTAAATATTCATTATATTGAAAGGGCGTTAAAAATATATTACATTCTTTGTGTGTTAAAAACAAATTTTTGAAAATATACATGCATGGTGGATGATGCGTGCTGGTTGAACGATATCTAGAGATTTGTTTATTTATTTATATGTTTGTTTATATATCTCGGTTGTGTTTTGGAGAGACATCTGATTAAATTTGTAAATACTTTTCTTGTTAAAATAAGTTATTTTATGACTACCCGCTCTGGTCTTGTTTACAATACAGCAATGGATCAGTCTACAGTCGTACAGGATGATGTAACAATATAGACGAGGTACTATTGAGGCCGAACATATTATCATGTACGATATGGAGTACTTATCCTATTTTTTAAAAATCATAAAAACAATGTATTTTCTTGATCCTATCTGCGCATAGCACATGGATTCGAAAGATATGTGAATATGCCACAATACAAGCAGCTTTATCAATCTTTTCTGTATGCTTCATGTGTAGCGTACATGTATATATAAGATTGTCCCAAAAGTTCGTAAACATATTAGGATTTATATTTTGCAGGTATTTACGAACTTTTGAGACAACCTTGGTAATATTGGTAACCTTGGTAAAATTATAACAGAATTCTTATAGAAGAATGATTTAATCTCTGATGTTCTATATCATGGTTGGCCAATCAGCAGGGGGTTCAAGTTTCAGAATTACAAGGTTGTCCCAAAAGTTTACAAACACTTGCAAAATATATATCATAATATGTTGCCGTGACGGCCTACAGGAAACTCTGAAATGTGGCTGACTAACAGTGCAATGGCACCCCTTTCCATGGAACAACAAAAACAGAAATTGACGATCCATGCTACTGCGTCCGAGGGAGCCGACCGCCTGCAGTCCGGGGAACCAGTGGAAAATATGCTACGAGGACCCTGAACATCTTACAATTAAACTTAAATGGAACTCAGAAGAAAATGGGAGAGCTGAGTAGACTGTAGCATGTCTCCAGGAAACCAAGCTTTTATGGACAAGACATCACCACCATCCTGATATTTTTATTCTTCTATACTTTTGAACTCTGCTTTAAAATGGTATACAGAGTAGTTAAGCTATAGTATATACTTGAAGTACACCTCCTGATCGTGCCACTGACCATCTCTGGAAGCTAAAAATGAACAGATAGTTACAACAAATTACAAAACAAAGCAATAACGCGCCATCTATACATATAAAATAAAAGGATTTAAAAGCGCGAATGTTTCTTTCATACATAAAACGAACTTCTACTGTCCTTACTGCGATGAAAAATATATTGGGAGGGCTTGGCTCATCAGTGGTGAACCCTCCCAGCGGTTTCGCCAATTTAATCCACCAGACCGCTTCTCAGAGCTCTAATATTGTATTGGATCATTCTGCTTTTATATGCTACACTGAAGGATGGAATCTTAGAAATGGTTTTCAAGTAAACTATGGACATAAGCTTATAGGACAGTAGAATTATATTCAAATATTTGCTTCGAGCAATGCTCTTCAGCAAACTATAAAGACTTTTCATCGCAGTAAGGACAGTAGAAGTTCGTTTTATGTATGAAAGAAACATTCGCGCTTTTAAATTCTTTTAAATTACAAAACGTTGCAACTCTTTTTTATTTACTTGATTAAAGGACGCTTTCGGGCAAGTCCTTCTTCAGCAACTAAAACGTATGGAACAGATAGTTGATATATTTTCCGATAGATGGCAATGGACCATCAAAAAATTCAGTTGCACGATCAGGAGATGTCCTTTTATATATATAGTATATATACTCTATACTATATATTAGTTTTAATCTCTATATATCTATGGAATACTTTTGAATTCAATTTAATATAGAGAGATATAATAAAACTTTATAAAAACATGTTAGCGTACAAGGGCTTCACAAAATGTTTTATTATTATTATTATTCCTAGTACACGTGGTAAAGGCCATGATAATCATGGTGCGTAGTTAAGCGACTGCTTTTACTTAAAGTGCATCACATGTCTACACATGTGAAAAGCAATTCGAATCTGTACCTTCAAATGTACCAGAGCCTCGCTTAGTTACTTGCACTCGCTTGTGGAGTTGGACTTTTGCAAGATTCGGGGGCCATTGGAGCACTTTTTTTTTATTTTATTAGAAAAAGGTGCCAATGCGGGATTCGATCCCGGGTCGTAGCAGTCGAAAACCAATGATTTAGACCACCAACCCCAAAATGTATTTTAAATGTTTATATAGAGAGAAAGACTAAGAGAAAACGTCTGAAGAAGAATATTTAACATGAAAGCTTTCGGAATTTTAACAAATTATTCAAGAAACTTATTGCGGAGAACTGAGTCATCATTTTAAAAGTGTGTCTTAGAGAAGTATCGAAGTTGCATATATGCAAATGCAGACATTATTCGGTTCATAAAAAGAGATATAAATGCATATGATTTAATATATTATGATGCATTACCGCGCCATCTGTTATCAAAATTCGAAACTATTATAGACGCGTATGATTCTTTTTACAAATAAACAATTTATACTGTTCTTACTGCAATGGAAAAAATAATAGTTTCGAATTTTGATAACAGATGGCGCGCTAATGCATCATAATATAATTGCTATAATAAAAGACACAAATTGATATTTGAGGAAGAACGATTGCTCGAAACATATTATATATTTATAATTGTATGTAATTCTGCTGTCCTCAAAGCTTATGTCCATAGTTCATCTAAAATACCCATTCAAACAGTCTAGCATCAGTATCACTATAAAAGGAAGATCGAAAAATGAAATATGTATGAAGGCGGAACAATCTATGTAGAATCTATGGAACAATCTATGTAGAAGGCGGAACAATTGTTACTCGAAAAATGAAATATTTTGTAGAAGGCGGAATAATTGTTACGAAAAATGAAATATAACAGCGGTATGGTAGATTAAACTGGCGAAGCCGCTGGGAGGGTTCACCACTGATGAGCCAGGCCCTCCCATTAATATTTTAATTGCAGTAAGGCAGTAGAAATTGTTTATTTTTAAAAAGAAATCATACGCGTCTATAATAGTTTCGAATTTTGATAACAGATGACGCGCTAATGTATCATAATGAATAGTTTTATTCCTATCTCAGTATTTAGCGGGAAGAATGTTGTCTTCGTTTGTTAAGTAAACCGATCTCTCCCTCTTTAATTTCCTTAATGAATTTCCTCCTGGAATAATTTCCATCTACATTTTGGCCATAGATTTGGCCCACCCACTATGCAGCTAAACACCTCTTTGACAGATTGTGAATATTCCATTGGATCCCATGTGGATCTCATGGAATAAAGTCCGCCCCGGTCTGACGAGGGCCATTAGCCCTTAACCATGGTCTCTAGGTGGACTCTTCTCAGTTTGCCAAAGCTGTGGCTTTGTCACCAACCCGAGGCCGCTAGCTTGCGGCGACGGTCAATAGATGGCGTCTAGTTTTGACGTTCAATAGATTTCCGATTTTAATGACAACATTTTACCCTTTGATAATCGATTTTAAATTATTTGTTTCCAATGCTCGATTAAAAAGCGGATATAAAATGTCTTATATAATTATATTAGTTTCAATTAAAATAAAGGCATTTCGATAAAAAAAAACTTTTAAAAAATGATAAAATTATAAAAATATATTTGAAATTTGAAAATATCGTTTTAAAATGAAATTGTTATCAAAGTGTAAAATGCCTTAAAACTGCAAAACCTATATACGAACAAAAATAAAATAATTCTTTATTAGAATCAAAAATGTGCTTATATTGAAATCAAAAAATGTGCTTTTTATATTAAAAATAACTATAACAAAACACAGTAATAAAATATACAAATTTAATGTTGAAAAAAAAAGAAAGAAAATGTTTTAAAATAGTAAATCAATGATCTTGAAATACACCTATCCCCCGATTTACACGGTACTTGTTTTACACGTTTTCGCTTTTACACGGTTTTTCAAATAAGTTTTTTTGTTTTGTTTTTATCGCAATTTTTATCGCGGGAAAAATGCGGGAAATTTTGGAGGGAAATGATGGCAATTTACCAAATAGGTTTAATTAAAAGAAAAAATTAAAACATTTTAATTTGAATAAAAATTATAATATTAAATATTTTTTTAAAAATAAAAGTTTTTGATCTTCCCTCCAAAATTTCCCGCATTATTTCCCTCTGAATTTTACTTTAATCACAGCCAAATTAACATAAATTAAAAAATATATATATAGGCTTACAATGAAGAATGAAGTTAAAAGAAAAGTTATTTCTTTAGAAACTAAAATCGAAATTTTGGATCGCTTACGAAAGGGAGATAGAGTAGCAGATGTTGCAAAATCATATAGCCTGAACGAAGCTACAATAAGAACTATTAGAACAAATGAAAACACAATTAGAAAGAGTGTTGCAGCTGGCAATACAACGAGTATGGGCACAAGATCATACACCAGAAATATCGCAATGGAAAAAATGGAGCAAGCGTTTATGCTTTGGATAGAAGATCAAACACACACAAAAAAGAGTACCCATTGATACAAGCGCTATAACAAATAAAGCATTACGAATTTACGAAAAAAATGTAGAGCAATTGCCATCTTCTTCTTCAACTGAAAAGAAACCAAATTTTTTGGCAAGTCATGGCTGGTTTGAAAGATTTAAAATAAGACATTCTTTACACAGAGCTTAAAATTAAAAGGTGAACTGGCTTCTGGCGACGTAGATGCAGCCCAAGAATATCCAGCAAAATTTGCAGAAATTATTAACGACAATTCATACACCCCTGATCAGGTTTTCAATGCTGATGAGTCAGGGTTATTCTGGAAAAAAATGCCTGAAAGGACTTATGTCTCAAAATTTTATAAATCGGCTGGTGGTCATAAAGCAGCAAAAGATCGCATAACAATTCTTTTCTGTAGCAATGCTTCAGGAGATTATATGATGAAACCATTAGTGATTAACAAATCAAAAATGCCCCGTGCCTTCAAAGGAGTAAACATCAATAATCTTCCCGTTTATTGGAGGGCTAATAAGAAAGCGTGGGTTACTGCTGCAATGTTTACTGAATGGTTTGATGAATGTTTTATCCCAGATGCAAAAATATATATATTTAAGTTCAAAGGGATTGCCTTTTAAAGTGCTTTTGTTAATTGACAATGCGCCGGGTCACCCACAAGATCTAGAATATGAAAACGTTAAAGTAACATTTTTACCAAAAAATACAACTTCATTATTACAACCATTGGACCCAGGCATAATTTCTACTTTTAAAGCTTTGTACATAAAACGAGCCTTTACATATATTTTGGAACAAATGGAGAACAATGAATTTTTAACAGTTATTAGTGCTTGGAAAAATTTTACAATGTTAGACTGTGTGAAGCATATCGCCTTATCATACACTGCGATTAAGCAAACAACGCTCAATAGCTGTTGGAAAAAATTGTGGCCAAATGTAGTCAAAAATGAACATTCCATTTCAACGTTAAATGAATATTCGCAGATAGTACAGATGGCACATTCATTGGGCGGAGAAGGTTTTGATGATTTTACTGATGGTGATATCGCAGAGTTAATGGCTGATACAGAACTAAGTGAGAATGATTTAGTTAACTTAGTTTGCGAAAGTGAGTCTGACAAATCTGATGAAGAGGAATTAGTACCAGTAACATTCACTGCTAAAGTCATCCGCGAAGGACTCGCATTGGGAAGAAAGCTGGGTAATCATTTTATGCAAAATGACACAAACGTTGAAAGGGCTTTACGATTCCAACGTGACATAAATCGCTGCTTGACTCAATATGAAGAAGTTTACAAAGATCTTACAAAAAATTCGAAGCAATTGTTAATAACCGATTTTATTACCATCTCTCATAATGTAAATATTTCTGCTTCAAACATCGAATCGGCCCAAATAACTTCGAGTGATGAAAGTGAATTCGAACCTTCGATTCGAAAAAAGAATGAGTAATTTCTGACAGTGATGAAAGATAATAAAACACCTTTGGTTTTATTTTTTGTTCTTCTGTTTATGTATGTATTGTATTATATTTAAAAAAAAAACAGTGTTTCCGTAATATATTACATATTTTAACCTGTCAATGCATTTTATTTTTATTTTCTGTGTACACCTAAAAATATTTGTAAAAATCACAACTGTTAAATAGCAAAATTATGCATTTTCTGCTAGCTTTTCGATTTACACGGATTTGACTTTAAATTTTTTAATTTTCTATTTACACGTTTTTCTCAGGAACGTATCTACGGTGTAAATCGGGGGATAGGTGTACTTTTGGACTGACAACACTGTAATATAAAAAATGAGAACAAAGAGTGTTGGTTTTGTTTACATAATTAGTAAGTATCATTGTTAATTGGGTTTTTCTCTCTCTCTCTCTCTCTCTCTCTCTCTTTGAAAATAATAAATTTAAAATACTTTCATAAAAGGTAAATCGCCTAATTCTTTGAAACCACTTCAGCTGTAAGTAAACTTGTTATTTGTTGTTTCATAGTCTGAACCATAAAAGATTCCCAACATGGTAGCAGAGCGTGGTTTTTGAATCGCGGTAAAATATATATAAAATATAGGATAAAATATAAATAAGACAAAAATGGCTGTCAGCGAAGATATCACAAATATGATAGACTTAAAAGTCCTGAAAAATTTTTATTTATGTAATTTTCAGATAACACTTATTTTAAAAGCAAATGGCCTTCTAGATATTGTAAATGGAAAATCGTTGTTTGAAGACTTGAAAGATGAAACTGGAAGAGATAAAAGGAGCCTAAAAGACGCCAAAGCACAAAAATACATAATGTTAACCATTGAAAAGAATGTTTTAACACATATTCTACATTGCAAAACTTCAAAAGAAATGTATGAAAAACTAGTAACCATTTATAAAAGAGAAGATGGGTAATTAAAGTGTAAATTAATACAAGAATTTCATGGATTCAAATTTGATTTTAAAAAATACAGATATGGCAACAAATATAAGCAGAATGCAAAATTTAGTATTCAAACTAAATAATGTAAAACAAGAAATTGAGGAAAGCTTTGTAATTTCTAAAAGATTGAGAATTTTGCCAGACTACTTTAATTACTTCAGCACAGAATGGGACTCGACACCAATGTAAACGTTAGCAAATTTAATATCAAGACTATCACTTGAAGAAACTAAACAAAAAGTAATGCCTGAAGAGGGAATAGCGATGAATGCTACTAAAGTAAAGCAGTGCTTTAACTGTAAAAAGAGCGGGAACTTAGCAAAATATTGTAGACCAAATAAAAAATGGTGTACCATCTGTAAAAAGACAAATCATACTCAAGACCAATGCTTCTTTAAGAAATTTCAAAATAAATTCCAGGAAAATATTCCTTGCCGAATTTGTAAAAAGATAAATAATAAAGAAAAGGATTGCTTTTTCAGAAACAAAAATGAAGAAAAATTGTCCTTTTTTGCAGGAGAGACTTTAAAATGTAAAAATGAGGAATTGTTAGAATTCATTGTAGACGGTGGCTCAACAAGCCATATGATAAATAGTAAAAAGTTTTTACTAGATGAAGTAGATTGTAACTCAAAATATCAACAGCAAAAAAGGAAGAAACTCTAATAGCAAAATCACTCGGAAAAATATAGTGCCATAAATAAGTGCCATTACCAGAAATAGAGGCAAAGTCGTCTTTGAAGATGAAAAGGGATTTGTCGTAAAAATGGAATAAAAGTTTTAGAAGGAGAAAAACGGGAAAATGGACTCTATACAATAAATATAGAAACAGAAAATCCCAAAATTGAAGAATCTCACTTAACAGTTACCCAAAATGAAGAAATGCTAAAATGGCACAGAAAAATGGGTCACATAAGTTTTTCAAGCCTAAGAGAATTAAAATCTATGGTAAATGGAATAAACATAGAAAAAATAAGTCAAGATGAAATTTGTTTAAACATGCTTTAAAGCTAACAGGTAAGAAAGCCATTCAATTCCATTAGAACAAAATCAAAAAGGCCTTTAGAATAATCCATACAGATGTATGTGGACCTTTAGATCCCACTACCCCATGACAACAAAAACTATTTTTTAACATTTCTTGATGATTACACACATTTTTGTCATGTTTATTTGTTACAAAATAAATATGAAGTAAAATGGTATCTAAAAGAATTTATCACAGAAGCAGAAAACCGAATGAATCTAAAAGTTTCAAAAATAAGATGTGACAATGACGAGAATATGTAAATGAAGATATAAAATCCTAGTACAAAGCTAAAGGAATCATTATGGATCTCACCATACCTCACTCACCTCAGCTAAACGGCAAAGCCGAAAGATTAAATAGAACCCTGATGGAGAAAACTACTCTTTTGATTGATTCTGGTGTAGAAAAATACATGTGGGGAGAAGCTGTATGGGTTTCAGCCTATTTGCTGAACCGAAGCCCTACTCAAGAATTAGAGAAAACCCCCCTGCAGAACTTTGGTTCAACAAAAGACCAAATTTGTCAAACTTACAACTTTTTGGTTGTGAAGCTTATGCCAAAACCCTGAAACACTCAAAGAAATTGGAAGACAGGTAAAAAAATATACCTTTATAGGTTATGCACCAAATGGTTATCGCCTTTGGGATGAACAAGACAAGCGAATCTTTACAGCTAGAGATGTATTTTTTTTTAGATAAAGAATGTATAAATAAAGAAGAAAAAAATACCTATTGTCGAACCAGAAGAAGAATCTGAAGATCAACTAGAATTAAATGAAGAACCAAGTCTACCAGAAATCTCTGAAGACACAAAGAAGAAATCCCTACAAAACCAAGTACTTCAAAATATAATCTTAGACCAAGAAGTAGTTTACAAACACCATCAAGATATGAAGACTTCTATTTAGAGCGGGATGGAACAAGAGAATCAGCTCTTCTAACTTACTCGGAAGCTATATATCTGGTCCAAATTAAGAAAAATGGAAAAAGGCAATAAAAGAAGAAAAAGAGTCTCTTCCCCAAAATTGAAGTTTGGGATATAGTAAAAGAAAATGAAGCGTCAAACAAGAAGATTCTGACCTCTAAATGGCTCTTTAAAGTGAAAGAAGATGGCCGCTACAAAGCAAGACTAGTTGTAAGAAGCTTTGAACAAGAAGCAGGCATTGATTATGATGAGACATTCAGTCCAGTTATAAGCACTGTCTCCTTAAGGATATACTTTGCTCTAATGGCTAAGAAAAAGTTTGTTTTTAAAACATTTGACATAAAAACAGCTTTTCTATATGGGTGTCTGGATGAAGAAATATATGTTCAATTGCCAGAAGGTTATAAAGGGAAAATATGTAGGTTAAGAAAGGCATTGTATTGTTTGAAGCAAGCCCCATTAAAATGGAATGAAAGATTAAAAACCTTTCTCAAATCCAAGATTTCATAAAACTAAAATCAGAGCCATGTCTTTTTAAAAATAACAAAAGAAATATGTACCTTGCAATATATGTAGATGGTGGTATCTTAATGGGAGATAATGAAGAAGAATTAAATAATATTTTAGAAAAATTATCCCAAGAGTTTGAAGTTAAAATAAACAATGATCCAATAACTTTTTTGGGAATAAATTTGTGTTTTGAGAAAGAAAAGAAAATTTTCCTTTCACAAGAAAATTATGCAAAATCAGTTATTGAAATATATAATATGCAAAACTCAAAAAACCAGTACACACTCCCATTACAGATGTAGTAAAAGAATTAGACAAAAACTTAGAAATATCAAATGATAACAAATTTCCCTAAAGACAAGCAATTGGAAGCCTTTTATATTTGACAAATAAAACTAGACCAGACATGACCTTTGCCACAAATTTTGAAAGCAGGTCAATGCATGATCCTACTGTCAAATTATTTGACAAACATAGCAGTTTTAATCTCAGTTATGCGGAAAGTATGTTGTTTATTTGTTAAGTGAACTGATCTCCCACGCCTTCTCATTGGACGAATGTGGCCATGTTTGTACATAAAAGAGGGTTGAAACGGAATGCGATCAAATGATTTTGGGCTCAAAAATCATTACTTTTGGTTAGTAGCCCGTTAAACCATATATAAAAGGAATGCGATGAGTCGTAGAGTGGTGTTCGAGTTGAGACGCTTAAAGCGTTCTCTGTGTGCTTGTCTGGTGTTTCTCCTCGCATACCTGTGAAACCCCGGTCCGCTCCCTGCCAACGCTACAATAAAGCTAAGTACTGTTTTATTTTATTTAACAAATCGTGAGTTGTTTTTATCTCCTTTTTGTTGTTAGTGTTGTACTCTTGAGTGTACTTTTTTCTGTGTTTAAGGTACTCTTACTGTAGACCCTAGTTTATTGTTTTTTGTGTGATAACCCGCAAAAGTATTAACTTTTGTCACTACAACTCAAGATATTATAAACATAAAAAGAACCCTAAGATATTTAAATCACACCACCAATTTAGGCATATCATATGATGGAGAGATGCCATTTGAATTAAATGTGTATTGTGATTCTGACTTTGCTGGAGATATTAAAACTAGAAAAAGTACCACAGGATATGTAGTTTACTTATGTGGAGGTCCCATAAGTTGGTGCTCCAGAAAGCAACCTGTAATTGCTCTTTCCAGCACTGAAGCAGAGTTCATTGCTGCAGTAGATGCATGCAAAGAAGTGTCATACCTAAGATCCCTATTAGAATAATTAATTCCAGATAATTTTGATATAAATATCTATGTTGATAACCAAAGCACTATAAAAATTATAAAATCAGGCCAATTCACCACTAAAACTAAACATATTGATGTCAAATAGCATTTTGTGAAAGATCAAGCTCAAAAGTTTAACCTGATATATTGTCCAACAGAACACCAAATTGCAGACATCCTAAAAAACATCTAGCCAGACCAAAGTTTGACAAATACAAATACCTTCTAATGACAACCATTTAAAACATAAGTCAAGTGAAGAAACTGTTGAATGTGGAAAGATCGCTGATTTAAGAGAGAATGTTTTAAAAAAAAAGAAAGAAATGTTTTAAAATAGTAAATCAATGATCTTGAAATACTTTTGGACTGACAACACTGTAATATAAAAACGAGAACAAAGAGTGTTGGTTTTGTTTACATAATTAGTAAGTGTAATTGTTAATTGTTTTCTTTCTCTCTCTCTCTCTCTCTTTGAAAATAATAAATTTAAAATACTTTCATAAAAGGTAAAATCGCCTAATTCTTTTAAACCATTTCAGCTGTAAGTAAACTTGATATTTGTTGTTTCATTGTCTGAACCATAAAAGACTCCCAACATTTAATTTAAAATGAATGTGTTTCAGTTAAAAAAAAAAAAAAAAAATTTGAAAAGAAAACATGTTTTGCTGTTAAAGTTTCAAATAAAAAAAAATAGAAAGATATCGCTCAAAAATGAAAAGGCTCTTATTAAAGTGTAAAATGTCTTTAAAGTGTAAAAACTATATTTGATTAATTATAAGACAATAACGCGTCATCTATATATAAGAAATGTATTCATTAAAGCATGGATGTTTCTTTTATACATAAAACAATTTTTAAAAACATTTATAATTGATAAAACAAAATTTATATATAATTCTATTGTCCTAAAATCTTATGTACATAGTTTGATTGAATACCATTTCTTAAATTCCACCCTTCAGTGTAGCATATATAAGCAGAATCGTCCAATACAGTATCAGAGCTCTAAAAAGCGGTCTGGTAGAATAAATTGGTGAAACCGTTGAGAAAGTTCACCACTGATGAACCAAGCCCTACCAATATTTTTTCGTCGCAGTAAGAACAGTAGAAGTTTGTTTTATGTATAAAATGAATATTCGTGCTTTAATAAATTCATTTTGAAAATAGAGCCATCCATATTTAAATCATTAGATAATAAAAAGGCATATATTGGATTTAACAAAAGATTTTTTTGCCAATATTTCGGTTGGCTGAACGCCAAACCTTTATCAAGGCATTACATTTTGTATAAATAAATTCAGCGCCGCATAGTTATAATATCACAGTTGAAATAATTTTAAAAATACAAAGTAGGTGGGAGAGATTTGTGACATGCAAAAATTATTATAAAAGTTACAATCAGAATTTCATCTATTATAATTGATTTAATATGCAAGAAACTTGTAAGGAAAAATTGCAAATGTCTTTACTAGAACAAAAATACACTGAATAATCCATTTCGTCTTATATATATATTTATAATAAAGATTCTTTCCTGCTTTTTACACTTTGACAAATTCATTAAGAAACCTGGCCCTAGATTTCTTATTGATTTTGTAAAAGTGTAAAAATAAGGAAATAATCTTTATTATAAATTAAAAGTTATATGATGAACCTTTTTCCGGAAAATATTAATTATTATAATAATTATAATATAATTGATATAATATATATATTATAAATATAATTTATAATTATATTATATATAATATAAAATATATTATATATAATAATATATTAATATATTATATAATAATATATAATTTTTATATATAATCGAAAATTATCAGAAGCTTTAAATTAGGAAGTAATTGCAGCTAGTGAAATCTCATTTAAATTTCAAAATATTATGTGAAGAAATTAAATAAAGCTAGTCCTAGATTCCTTATTAATTTTGTCAAAATATATATTTATGAATTTTATATAGATTCCATTTTAAATATTCTATTCTTATTTTGAATAATTCATTTAAAATTTTAATTAAATATCGTCAAATTAAATAGAAAGCAAGGTTCCCCACTAAAAATGCCATTAATATCTTTTAAATCACTGAAAGATTTTTTTCTCTGTGGAGAAATATATTAAGGGAACTTTCTTCCTCTCCATTTAATCTTTTCCCGCCCTTTTTTGTTCTCCTTCCTTTTTTTTTCATTGAAACACGATCTATTTAATTTTCGATTTATTTTGTCATTTTTGTGTGGAATAATGTATATGGAATAATGTATATGTGTGGAATAATGTAACGATATATATATATATATATATATATATAGTGTAGAAACTATATAACAAAATTATAACAGTGATTCTAATTTTAAAACTTAAGGAGCAAACTGATAATAATGATAACTTATATCAGTTGGATTTGATTAGATTAGCAAGCTAAATCTAAATTAATTATAATAATAAATAGTTATTTAATTTTATAGTCCAGTTTTGTATTAAGATTATCTTCACTATTATGATCATTTAAATTCAAATTATAAAATTTGTAAAATGTTATTAATTTGTAGATAGAGAGAGAAAAAAAAAATCCTTTACTTCTACTACATCCTCAAGTTAATTATATATTTATAATTAATAACAATAAAAATTAACAAAGTAACGTCTATTACATCGGCTTTTACACGTCATTCAGACATACTCTAATCCTATATATAGAATAATCGAAGAGAGAATATATATAATAGTTAGAAAAAAGAGAGAAAGACAGAACCATGCACTTTTAATCAAACTAATAATAAGGAAAAAAAAAAAAAAGAAAGAGTTTTATAAAGAAGGTAGATAAGATTGTTAGTATATATATATATATATTTTTTATGATTTTATATTTTATCCTTTTTTTTTTTAAAGATTTTTAAAGGTTTTTTTATTTTATAATATGATTATAAATAGTTGTATTTAGTAATATATCTATAGTATGAATTAACATTTGTTATAAGTTTGGATATTATGTTTTGAAACCCTAATGGTAGACCAGACATACACAAAAGACTTTAGATTGAAATGAATTGGAAAAAGAGATCTGCTGGAACGGGGATCTTCAGATAAAAATTCCAGCGACATTTCATAGAAGGGGTGAAATGTCGCTGGAATTTTTATCTGAAGATCCCCGTTCCAGCAGATCTCTTTTTCCAATTCATTTCAATCTAAAGTCTTTTGTGTATGTCTGGTCTACCATTAGGGTTTCAAAACATAATATCCAAACTTATAACAAATGTTAATTCATACTATAGATATATTACTAAATACAACTATTTATAATCATATTATAAAATAAAAAAACCTTTAAAAATCTTTAAAAAAAAAAAGGATAAAATATAAAATCATAAAAAATATATATATATATATACTAACAATCTTATCTACCTTCTTTATAAAACTCTTTCTTTTTTTTTTTTTTTTTCCTTATTATTAGTTTGATTAAAAGTGCATGGTTCTGTCTTTCTCTCTTTTTTCTAACTATTATATATATTCTCTCTTCGATTATTCTATATATAGGATTAGAGTATGTCTGAATGACGTGTAAAAGCCGATGTAATAGACGTTACTTTGTTAATTTTTATTGTTATTAATTATAAATATATAATTAACTTGAGGATGTAGTAGAAGTAAAGGATTTTTTTTTTCTCTCTCTATCTACAAATTAATAACATTTTACAAATTTTATAATTTGAATTTAAATGATCATAATAGTGAAGATAATCTTAATACAAAACTGGACTATAAAATTAAATAACTATTTATATGGCGTTCCCATGGGTACTTCTTCTAGTCCGTTATTAGCAAATCTAATATTGTTCTGGTACGAAAGAGAATACTTTCTACAAAATAATATTAATTGGCAAATATTCCGATATGTAGATGACATAATAATATTTAATAATCCACTGTTTAAAAAATTAATACCTGAAATATATCCTAAATACTTGAAACTTAAGAACAATGAAAAAATTTATAGAAACAAAAAAGTTAACTTTTTAGACTTGAATATAGACCTTACAAATAATGCTGTTAGAGTTTATAATAAAAAGAGTAATTATAATTTCAATATTATAAAATACTGTAATATGAATTCTAATATATCATTAAATTGCTGTAAAGGTATATATTATGGTCAGTTTCTAAGATTTTATAGAATAAATAATATATTAGATAATTTCATAGAAGATGTTAAAAATTTAAACATGGAATTTATTAAAAACAAATTTAGTATCAAACAAGTAAAATATTTCAACAGTATATCAATTATAAAATATTAAAAAAAAAATAAATGGAAATATCCATTTATGAAATCAACTTTCTATAATTTCTCTTAATATTAACTAATACAAATTTATAATCTTTAACAGTTAATTAAACTTTGATTAAAT
This sequence comes from Cordylochernes scorpioides, assembly GCA_030710605.1. Taxonomy (NCBI): domain Eukaryota; kingdom Metazoa; phylum Arthropoda; class Arachnida; order Pseudoscorpiones; family Chernetidae; genus Cordylochernes; species Cordylochernes scorpioides. The sequence goes on from CP092874.1 coordinate 76,279,106, forward strand.
AACTGATTAAAAGATTTTTTCACAAGATTTTTAAAGTGTTAAAGTATATAGTTCATTTTTGTTTAATCTCCAATTTCTGGGGAGGAAAATGGAAGTTAAATAAGGGTGAATTTGCACAATTAATAGCTTTATTAACTCTTATAATTTGCCTTTTTAAAGGAATATTAAAAGATGAATAAGTGTTAAATCAGTTATTTTGATATAACTAGCTGTAAAGATTATGAAATTTAGCTTTCTTCCCTTAACTATTTTTCCTTTCTTCTTTAATTTTCTTGTTGTTCAAAAAAATTCTGAATAAATGGTCTAAATTTGAAATGTGGGGGAACATTCCCCTCCCGCGACATGTGTCAGCCAGAAATAGATATTCACAATGGAGGACGCCGCGGCCGAGGTAGGTTTACAGTTTGAATTTGTTAACACTTGTATCTGTTATATATGTTCATTTAAATATTTCACTGAAACAACTTAATATTAACACATAAAATCCGGTTTAAAAGAGATCTATGACATAATAAAGAAGGGGTGAAATGTCGCTGGAATTTTTATCTGAAGATCCCCGTTCCAGCAGATCTCTTTTTCCAATTTATTTCAATTTAAAGTTTTTTGTGTATGTCTGGTCTACCATTAGGGTTTCAAAACATAATATCCAAACTTATAACAAATGTTAATTCATACTATAGATATATTACTAAATACAACTATTTATAATCATATTATAAAATAAAAAAACCTTTAAAAATCTTTAAAAAAAAAGGATAAAATATAAAATCATAAAAAAATATATATATATATACTAACAATCTTATCTACCTTCTTTATAAAACTCTTTTTTTTTTTTCCTTATTATTAGTTTGATTAAAAGTGCATGGTTCTGTCTTTCTCTCTTTTTTCTAACTATTATATATATTCTCTCTTCGATTATTCTATATATAGGATTAGAGTATGTCTGAATGACGTGTAAAAGCCGATGTAATAGACGTTACGTTGTTAATTTTTATTGTTATTAATTATAAATATATAATTAACTTGAGGATGTAGTAGAAGTAAAGGATTTTTTTTTTTCTCTCTCTATCTACAAATTAATAACATTTTACAAATTTTATAATTTGAATTTAAATGATCATAATAGTGAAGATAATCTTAATACAAATCTGGACTATAAAATTAAATAACTATTTATTATTATAATTAATTTAGATTTAGCTTGCTAATCTAATCAAATCTAACTGATATAAGTTATCATTATTATCAGTTTGATCCTTAAGTTTTAAAATTAGAATCACTGTTATAATTTTGTTATATAGTTTCTACACTATATATATATATATATCGTTTTGAAAATAGAGCAATCCATACTTAATTCATTAGATAATAAACGGCATATATTGGATTTAATAAAATATTTATTTTGCCAATATTTCGGCTGGCTGAACGCCAACCTTTATCGAGGCATCACATAATTGTTACAAATTTTTAAATATAAGATAGAACTCATTTTTTTTCCTTTAATATTTTAAGATATTTTACTTATTTGATTGCATTTTTATAATAATTTTTTCATGCACAAATTTTTCCCACCTACTCTGTATTTTAATTGATTTCAACTGTGATATTATGACACTATGCGGCGCTGAGTTTGTGTTTACAAAAAATGTGATGCCTCGATAAAGGTTGGCGTTCAGCCAGCCGAAATATTGGCAAAATAAATATTTTATTAAATCCAATATATGCCGTTTATTATCTAATATATATATATATATATATATATTTTTTTTTTTTTTTGCATGGAGAATTTTATGTTCTATAACTTTAATTGAATATAATTTTATTATTTTTCGTCAGAGATTAAATATTTCAAGGATAAATTTTAAAAAGGGCTTGTTTAATATATTCGTATGCTAAAATATGCATATATATATAATATTTCTAGTACGGCCTTACAGTTAAAAGTTACAAACACACACATTATAAATTAATTTAAAACCTTTGTTTAAAGTTCAAATAGTATTTAAACATTTTTGAAAATAATTTTTTATGATGCCTAATTATAAATGTTAACTAAAGCTGATTTTGTTTGTCACAAATTGTTCATCTATCACTGTGAAGCATAAAAACATCCTAAAATTTCTATTGGAGATCCAAAAACTATTAGCAACGATTTTTGGTTACTCTATAAACTGTAAGACGGCGATTTTTTTTAAACTTGATAATAATAGAGTATCAATGCTAAGGCAATGTCTTAACTGAGATGTATTGTTTTAAAATTATTTTTTATAAAAAATATATATTTATATATTGTTCTGTAAATAGAGCAATCCATACTTAAATCATTAGATAGTAAAAAGGCATATATTGGATTGAATAAAATATTTATTTGCCAATATTTCGATTAGCTGAACGCCAACCTTTATCGAGGCATTACATTTTTGTATACACAATTATTTCAACTGTGATATTGTAACACTAAGCGGCGCTGAGTCTGTGTATACAAAAATGTAATGCCTCGATAAAGGTTAGCGTTCAGCCAACCGAAATATTGGCAAATAAATATTTTATTCAATCCAATATATGCCTTTTTACTATCTAATGATTTAAGTATGAAAAAATATGGCGCAAGCCATCAGCAACTTTTAGTTGCATCCCAGTACAAGTTCACTTTTGTACTATTTTATCTCATTGTTTGGCGTTCTCATGCAATTCTGGCCTTAACAACTCGTTTCATGATTTTTCAGGATGCTTGAATGATAAGTTTTTTGGACGTTTATGTACAGCTTGCTCCACGCTGACGAGACAGGCTAGAAGCGGTCAAGAAAACTAACGGAAAGTCACTAGATGAGCCTCGAATGATGGTCACTACCAGATAGAGTTGGAGAATATTTGTCCATATACTCACCAAAAGTCGAACTCGACTTGATGAACACTAACAGCAACACTGGTGATTGTTGGAGAAGGATGGTGATGACATTGCGACGGAAATATAGAATTCACGGTTCATCAGGTGATTGATTCATGGGTAAGGCCATAGTCTCAAAATGTGAAAGACAAAGCCGTGGAAGGCGAAGAGCTTAAAAGAAATCCTTAGATAGATGACATAGAGAGGATAATGGTATGCGAACATGAGTTTCCAGGAAATCAACATAGTTGCTAAATTTTAAAACAAAATTTTATTTTGCGCAACATTTCATGTCCATATAAAAAACAGCCAGTCAATTTTGTTATTTCAATATAAATGACCGTTAGTTTTCTATGAAGTTTTCCATGAAGGCACCTAAAGAAATAGTTTATATTATGATGCACTAGCGCGCCATCTGTTATGAAAATTCGAAACTATTTTAGACGCGTAAGATTATATTTATGTCCATAGTTCACCTAAAATACCCATTCTAAGAGTCTAGCAACAGTATCACTATAAAAAGAAGATCGAAAAATGCAATATAACAGCGGTTTGGTAGATTAAACTGGCGAAACCGCTGGGAGGGTTCACCACTGATGAGCCAAACTTTCCCATTAATTTTTCCATTGCAGTAAGGGCAATAGAAATTGTTTAATTTCAAAAAGAATCTTACGTGTGTGCCTAAAATAGTTTCTGAATTTTTAAAATAGTCAGACTCTTATATTTAATTTTATAATCGTTATTCAGATTTTGGGTCTCCAGTGTATAGTTATCTTTCTCTTTATGTTCGAGTGCTTAGTTCACTAATTCCTTGATCTTCATTGGAGTATATTCAAGGGAGTTGACAAAGTGGTATCCCCATTACTTTCCTAGCACAGCAAGGGTGTCTGCCCTTTCTCACCTCGCATGTTTCTTCACCTGCAGAAATCCAGTACTCCTGACAAAAGGTGTCTTTCCAAAAAAAAAAAAGAAACTAACAAATCTCCCAAACATTCCCATTGTCCCGTAAGGAAAACCTCCCGCTGTTCGGGGGGGAAAAAGCTCACGGGAGCCATGTTATAAAGATACAAAAAAAAACTAAAGAGAGGAGTAGAAGACATCCGGGTCGTTCCATAAAGGTGCCTTTCATCTTGTTCCTCCCAACAGAAACTTCAAAACAAAATCTGCGCAAACTACGTGAGTTACCATGAGTGATTACCAAACACACACATATATAATATGCTTTAGTATACATAGTTTAATGGGGGACCAAATAAGCTCTCATCTGGGACCGGCTGGGTAAGTTAGGTAGAGACATAGGGTACTGACAGACGCTCACTTGATGAGAAACCGAACGATCCAATTCCATTCAGTTCTCTCAAGTCCAAGAGCTAAAAGCTCTTCTTAACGTCTGTTTCTAAGCGCTTTCATCCTATCGACATGTACAACTTTCACATCGTGCATGGTGACCCCTCTTACTCTAAAGTTAACATCGGAGACCCTAGCTTCCACACGGAAAGGCCCATAGACATTGGAGTAACCTTCAGTCTTAGGAACAGCTAGCATTACCAGATCTCCTCTGTCGAAACTTCTGGAATAAGGTGGCCTAGGATTCATAAGCTTTTTAGCAGAATTACCTGACATAAACTGTCTGACAGTCTCCTTTGCTTTCCGCATCACCCTTAACCTCTCAGCCCAAGTAGGCTTCCTAAAACTATTAACAGACCCAGCACTACACTCACAGTTTCTGTTAAACTCAGTAGGTGGCAACTTTACAGCCTCGTTTTCAATGCGCTTCACTGATTTCTCCTCGAAGGAGCTTGAAACCATCGGTCTATGCACACTGGCAACGTAGCTAAGGTCTACATAATCTCGGTCTTCTGGTTTCAAGGAAATCATGTTGCAACGCTCCCGTATGGCAGGTAACGGGATATTGAATCTCCTTATATCATTGATTCCCAGAATCCCGTCGTAGGCCTTATCTCCGAGTGACATTAGCCAAAACCTTATCTCTCCCAGCTCAATGCCGTTTTCGTTACCAACTCTACAGGTTTTAACACGTGTAAGTGTCTGCTCTTGGCCTGTCACTGACACTATACGTAAAGTTTTAAGTGCATCGTCCCAATTCTCCTTCAAGACCTTACACTTTTCGGAATCAATAATACTGACTTGGCTTCCTGTATCGTATAACAGGTGCCACATATTGCCGTTAATATTAACCTTAACTATTGGCAGATTTCCATACGGATCTCCGCCATATGAACGTATGTTCACTATCTCGGCATTGTCAAGAGTATTGCGGTTGGCAAACATAGAAGACTGTCTTGAGCAACAATCACTATCTATATGTCCTAATCTACACTCAGATGGACTCAGCCTGATTTCGCCCAACAATTTAGTCAGTTTTTCTATCTCACCTCTAAGATCTGCAATACACTGCTCATTTTCGTGCTTCATCCTGTTTACACTGGCACTAAGCATCTTCATCTCACTCTTAATGCTATTTATTTCTTCAACCCCTTCTACTGAACATACCCCTTTCATAAAGCTGCAACGGTGTTCTACACTATCCTCCGTGGCCATGACACTGACTGCTTTTTCTATTGATTTAGCCTCACTGCGAACAATAGCCTCTCTATACTTATCGAGCACATTTTCGAGGAAAATTTCGAACACTAGGCTATCGTCAAAACTGTACTCTACTTTATCTCTAATGGCCAGGAATCTTTCTTTAAAAACCATCGGACTTTCCCCAACTCTCTGCTTAAGACCTTCTATTAATTTAAGGCATTCCCTAATACCACGCGCTTTCTTAGGGTACAATACGTTCAGTTTACTAGCAATACTTTTGAAACTGCTATTGTTACGGATACCCATCTCCTCTAAGCTAAACCTAACTTCAGGGGATAGAGCCTCGAACATGAGCAGTGCTTTGACCTCAGGATCCCATTTGCCTACTCGAGCTTTAAGCTCGACTTCCCGAATGAAAGATTCGAGATCAACCCCATTAAACACTGACAGGTTAAGCATAGAGTTCACAAACATGATGGAGTACAAAAAATAGTAATAAACCACACAATCAAAGAAAAAAAACCGCACGTAAAATTACAGGAATTTACACGTGCAAAACACCAGTAATCCTGGCAGGCTCGCCAATGACAAAAGTTACTATTTACGGGTTAACACACAAATACAATATACTAGGGCCTACAGTAAGAGTAACTTAAGCACAGAAAAATCGTGGACTCAAAAGTACAACACCTCTTCAAAATGACAAAAGTTACTATTTACGGGTTAACACACAAATACAATATACTAGGGCCTACAGTAAGAGTAACTTAAACACAGAAAAAAATCGTGGACTCAAAAGTACAACACAAAAAAAAAGTAAATAATAAACCACAATTCGTTAAATAAAATATAAAAACAGTACTTAGCTTTATTGCTGCTTAGGTAGGGATCGGACCGGGGTTACACAGGTATGCGCCGAGATTGCCAGACAGGGATATAGCACGCAGAGAACACTTTAAGCGTCCCCACACGATATTCCACCACACTGGCGTCGACTCATACCATCGCCCACTTTATATACAAACATGGCCACATTCGTCCAATGAGAATGCGGGAGAGATTTGTACACAAACAAACGAAAACATAAATTCTTTCCACTAAAACCTGAGATAAGATATGATAAGATTGCAAATATTTGTCAATATAATTTGACACTCCGATGTCAACCTCCGCTATGACGGTGGACTTTTGACTGCCCTAACCTCCGTCTTATAGTGACGCCACTCAATAGCGGTCATTGGAATTCTGTAGGTTTGTCGATGGAAATGCAATGTCACCAATGCCACACAAACACACCCTGCTATCAATGCAGCTCTCTGCCACTGTTTATTTATTGTCCACAGCTAACCTTTATATTTGAAGGCATATCCATAACAACCTTCTGCATCTGTTAGTATGATAAATAAGTATGTAGACGCTAAAATGATACCTGGCATGTTTAAACCAGGCCGCAATAGGTGGGTTTGATGGAGGAAGCATTAAGAAATAGCATGTAGACACTGATAATGGTATTTGGTATCTGCAAACTAGGCTGCAATACGTGGGTTTGATGAAGTAAGCATGTAGAAATGGCATGTTCACGCAGAGAATGGTAACGGGTATATACAAACTAAGCTGCAATAGGTGGGATTGATGGAACATGAAAAAACAGCATGTAGACACTGAGAATGGTACTTTGAATGTACAAACCTGGCTGAAATACGTGAGTTTGATGGAGGAAACATGAATAAACAGCATGTAGACACTGAGAACTACACTTGGCATGTACAAACCAGGCTGCAATAGGTGGGTTTGATGGAGGAAACCTGAATAAACAGCATATAGACACTGAGAATGGTAACTGGCATGTACAAACCTACAGAAATAGGTGGATTTGATTGAGGAAACATGGAAAAACAGCATGTTGACACTGAGGATAGTACCTGGCATGTACAAACCTACAGAAATAGGTGGGTTTTATGGAGGAAGCATGAATGAACAGCATGTAGACACTGAGAATGGTAACTGGCCTTTACAAACCAGGCTGCAATAGGTGGGTTTGATGGAGGAAACATGAATAAACAGCATATAGACACTGAGAATGGTACCTGGCATGTACAAACCTACAGAAATAGGTGGGTTTGATTGAGGAAACATGAAAAAACAGCATGTAGACACTGAGGATAGTACCTGGCATGTACAAACCTACAGAAATAGGTGGGTTTTATGGAGGAAGCATGAATGAACAGCATGTAGACACTGAGAATGGTAACTGGCATATACAAACCAGGCTGTAATATGTAGGTTTGATGTAAGAAACATCAATAAACAGCATGTAGACACTGAGAATGGTACCTGGCATGTACAAACCAGGCTGTAATAGGTGGGTTTGATGGAGGAAACATGAATAAACAGCATGTAGACACTGAGAATGGTACCTGGCATGTACAAACCTACAGAAATAGGTGGGTTTGATGGAGGAAACATGAAAAAACAGCATGTAGACACTGAGGATAGTACCTGGCATGTACAAACCTACAGAAATAGGTGGGTTTTATGGAGGAAGCATGGATGAACAGCATGTAGACACTGAGAATGGTAACTGGCATGTACAAACCAGGCTGTAATATGTAGGTTTGATGTAGGAAACATCAATAAACAGCATGTAGACACTGAGAATGGTACCTGGCATGTACAAACCAGGCTGTAATAGGTTTGTTTGATGGAGGAAACATGAATAAACAGCATGTAGACACTGAGAATGGTAGCTGGCATGTACAAACCAGGCTGTAATAGGTGGATTTGATGGAGGAAACATGAGGAAAGAACCAATGAATGGCCTCGGCCAGTCACCTCGCCACAAAGTAGGTCACCCCGCTGATGTCGTGGGAGGTGAACGACCCGCTGTGAATGGCCCAGCTTCCGCCAACCTGACACACTCTCTGTTCGAACAGTACTTAGCTTTATCTTACTCTCATCTGTACTCACTTCATCAACAATCCGACATTTACAGTAGAACTATCTAAGTACGGCTTGTAATTACCGAAAATCTCGTTATTGTGGATATACCTGCATTGTTTTATGGCTACATTTTCTGTGTATTTTTATTTCTATTGATATGCAACTTTTGCTAAGCTACTCTGATTGGTTCTTTGACACAGGTTTTACCTCCATTTATACTGAATTATAGGCTTCACAGAATGTAACATATACTTTTAAAATAATAGGATATTTTACTATTATAATGACAGTGCCTGATCTACATTTTTCCAAGAATTTTAGTTTTTTCCATCTATTAAATTATATTGTAGCGTAGATATCAAGTTCTTGGAATATCTTGAGATATAAAAGTATTTATTGATGGAGTCAGTACGACCAGTCGACAACTATCAACAAACCAACCCAACTATCTACAGCTAGAGAATATCGAGCAAGCAAGCTAGGCAACTAAATCATGATTTTACGAATATAAAGTAATAAATCTGTTACAAATATTTTCATTGAATAATTAAATTAAATAATAAATATAAATTTTTCTTCGCCACAATATATATAATATATGAAAACATATATATAAACTTTATCAAAAAAACAACAATGAACGTTATAATCAAGTCGAGAAGTCACATTAAACAATAAAATCATAGAAAATACAAAATATTTTTTTTTTTGGTTTTGAATGTGTGTAAATATCTTTGTAAATAAATCTAAACAAAATTCAGAAAAATTGTCCAAATCTGACATGCCCCCCTTCAAAAAAAAAAATCTCAAAATGAAAGTATGGCAAAATTATCCAATTGTTTCAGCTAAATTCTATTCATACATTTTCTAAATTACTATATTAATTTTTTTAAGGGTTATGCTGAAATGATCATCAGAAATATACTTTCAAAATAAACGTTCTTCCCTGATTTATACTATATATTTATATATAATACTTTATATAATATTTATAAATAAAAATTTGAACAAGAAACCTAGCCCTGGAAGCTTTATTTATTTTATAATATTTTCAAAATATTTATTTGGTTCTTTCTGGTATAACTTTGTTGCCTTCATGGTTGAGATCATTTTATCTTATCAGACGATAGCCCCCGATGATATGTATAAAAACATTTAAAAAATTACAATACAAAAAGACTTCAGATCACACACACACACAAGCCTTTTTATTGGGGCATCCAGCCCTATAAATGATTCCCCTCTACGGGATTTAGCAAAGGAAGATATTTCAAAAGCAAAAAACTAAAATACAAGAAGTAATAAGGAAAAAGAAAAGAGAGAAGAAAGAAAAAACAAACAAAAAGAAATATAGCCATATATACAAAAAATAAACATACAGAGCAAAAGGAACCATACATGATTAAATATTTAAATTAAAGTACCAATGTTTAGAATATGTCAAGGTTAGGATATCATTGAGAGGGCTAGTGTGGAATCAGCCGCGTTCAATCTTCGCTTTCTTCCTCCAAGCAAACCACGACATTCGGCGAATCCATTATTCTCCGACGGACATTGACTGCGGCCTTGTAGAATTTATATAAACCGAGGGAGAGACCCTGATCAACCATCAGTGTGTTCATCCAGCTGAAAATTTGTTGGCAGTCAGGTTGAGACCAGGGTACGTCACCCAAAATTTCTTTCCTCTGTTTCTCTAAGCAAGAGCATCCAAATATTATATGCATAATTTCGTCTTGGATTCTGTTTTTACACAGATCGCAAGTTAGAGTCAAATCAATCTTGACTTCAGATCAATAACTAATGTAATTTGCGGAGACGCAAACATAACTATAGTTACTACAGTCATAGCCTTTTCTTTAGGCTCAGTTTTACATATATATGTACATGTACATATACAACAAACAACAAGGTGATAAAGCACAATTTGGATTATAGATTATAATACAAGAAAATAAGACCTAATCCAAATAATTTAATAGTGTGTAATGTTTCGGCAACAGCATTATCACCATCATCAGACAAAAGAATAAATTTTGTCTGATGATGGTGACAATGCTGTTACCGAAACGTCACACACTATTAAATTATTTGGATTAGGTCTTATTTTCTTGTATAACAAACAACAAGCTTTATTATGGCCTTTTAGTCTTATACAGATTCTCTAAGCAGAAATATAGGGTACACACAAGATTAACAGTAATAGTACCAGTAATAAGCAGTGTTATTATTATTTTTAAGGCTAATCACATTTAATGGTTATATGACATTTATATATAAGTCTGGGAGAAGTCCGACCACGCCTCCCTGCGGTCCCTCCCTGGACCCTTGGAATATTTGGCCAAATTCTGGTCCAAGGTGACTAAGGTGGCAACGGCACCCATTTTCCAGTGAAGATCAAAACCGATATCTCCAGCAAGATAGTGGACATTGCGACTGCTGTGATAGAGATATGCATGGGGGCATATGAGGCTCTTCATTGGACACGGTAACAACAACTACAATTGTTATAGAGCTGAAGAAAGGCTTGTCCGAAAGGTTTCGATATTAATAAAGAAAACATTGCGGCACATATTAACCTCGTTTATATTTAAAGATCTGTTTTAACATTTCTTCAGAGTTAAACTGGATAGTTGGGGTTGGTTTGGTGGAGGAATAGTGAGAACCGTCGATATTCGACAGCCACGAAACAAAATCGAATCCAAAAGTGGCCCCTTTTTTTCGAAAAAAAAAAAGAAAAAATGTTGCTTCAATAATCTCCGATTCATGCAAAGTTCCAACACGACCTGTGAGTGCAAATAACCAAACGGGGCTCTGGAACACTTATAAGTGCAATAGTCAAACTGCTTTCTACATGTGTAGACATTCAGCACGCTTACAGTAGAAGTTACTTACTACACACCATGATAATCATGGAGTACTTGCAATTGAGTTCTGACAAAAGTTACTTTGTACGGGTTAACACACAAATACAATATACTAGGGCCTACAGTAAGAGTAACTTAAACACAGAAAAATCGTGGACTCAAAAGTACAACACCAAAAAAAAAGTATATAATAAATCACAATTTGTTAAATAAAATAAAAAAAAAAAACAGTATTTAGCTTTATTGCTGCTTAGGTAGGGATCGGACCGGGGTTACACAGGTATGCGACGAGATTGCCAGACAGGGATATAGCACGCAGAGAACACTTTAAGAGTCCCCACACGATAATCCACCACACTCGCCTCGACTCATACCATAGCCCCCTTTATATACAAACATGGCCACATTCGTCCAATGAGAAGGCGGGAGAGATTTGTTCACAAACAAACGAAAACACAAATTCTTTCCACTAAAACCTGAGATAAGATATGATAAGATTGCAAATATATTTGTCAATATAATTTGACAGTTCCACCACTGGGTAGTTGGCGTTCTAAGAACAATCTGGATTGTGGCATTTTCTCCAAGTTGAAAGGAAAGAGGTGAACATATTTTGGCATTAAAATTTATCAGTCGTATCTGTCTACCACTACATGTGGAACGGAAGATGATGATTGGAAGGACCTGTCTCATCAGTGGTAAACCCCCCCTTTTTTTTTTCATTAATATTTCGCACTTTGTAATTATATACAACTATATTATTTTAGATTGGGGAGTGTAGTAGAATAATATTGTAGCTCATTCATGTTATGATAAATTGCATCATTTAATTAATTATTTATTCAGCGAATAAAATCTGTTACTAACATTATATTATTCTTAAACATGGAGCATTAACACGTCATCTATATATAAGAAATTAAACTATTAAGTACTTTTTTTTTCTTATTAAAATTAAAATAAAAACATAAAGCCTCCAGGGAAAAGTTTATTTTAAAAATAATTTTTATTTAAAAAATATTTTTAAAAGAAACTTTTCCCTGGAGGCTTTATGTTTTTATTTTAATATTAATTCAAGGGATTATTTTATCAAATTTTTTTTTTCTTTTAAAAATATATAAAACAAACTTCCTGCTGTCCTTTTTGCGATAAAAAAAAAATGGGAGAGCCTGTTTCTCCTGTTTTATTCACCCCATACCGCTTTTTAGAGCTTTACGATTATATTAGACAATTTGGCGTATACACTCATGGACAAAACTTAAGGAAGTTGTACCCTTTAAGCATGTATATCGTGATTCAGACAATAACTCTAAAAGATATTTGATACACGGTGACCTTTATTGAATCCCCCCGAGATAACCAAGTGTAAATAAAATAATGGTAATAATATTGTAACAAAGTATTTATTAATTTTATTATTTTTATTAACAGAGTGGTCATTTTTATGTTTATATTTTGCTACTCTGTAAATTTCCCTCGTGGCTTATCTTTTGTTTACCATTCATAGTTTGTCCTTGCCTGAAATAAATTGTTGTCTCCTCCTGAAGTTTTTGTCTTCCCTAATTTTCCACGTGGCAATATAATAAAACAGAAGAGCGTCGATATCAAAGACTTTCACTTCCTTAATTTTTGTCCATGAGTGTATAGCCGACACTTGTGGGTTGAATCTTGGATATGATATTTTATTAAACTATAGACATATAAGCTTCGAGGACAGTAGAATACTTTTCATCGCAGTAAGGATAAAAAAAAAGAAGGTAGTTGGTTTTATTTTAAAAATAAATTTTCGTTCTTAATAGTTTCACTTCATAATATATAGTATTCTTGTTACCTTCAGGATGTGAGAACGGTCAGAATATGCCTTTTTTATTTTTAATATATATTCATATACCTTCTTCTTTCCAAAACTTAAAACGACGTTAAAAGGGAGGCGCTATTCATCGTCATCAGAAGTAATTGAAAATGCGACGGTGGATCTAAACAAGCTTAGAAAAATTGACTTTGAACTAACATTTCAACAGCTTTTTCCACGCTAGAAAAAAATGTGTAGATAACCAAGGCTCCTATTTTTAAAAATTGATGTTTAATTCACTATACTATGAATAAATAATTAATTTTTAAAAAAAGTTCAGGAACTTTTTGATCCTACCTTGTATAACCAACCGATAGATTGAGAGAAGAGATATATATCTTCTCTATCCATAGATGATTGCTGGCAGTTTGCCTAGCCTCTGGAAGCTTCCCCCGAAATTGTCCATGAACTCCCTTCTCAGCCCTCCTCTATCTTCCATAAATCCCTCCAGTAATAACGTTAGCCACTACGTGTGTCCGACAAGAGATTGTCAAATTACATTGACAAAATTTGCACTTTCAACTCAGTTTTTAGTGGGACGAATGTTTTTTTTTTTTTTTTTTTGTTATTGAACCGATCTCTCCCGCCTTCTCATCGGACGAATGTGGCCATGTTTGTATATATAAGGGGGCTATGGTATTGCGAGGAGGCCAGTGTGGGGGATATTTGTGTTGAGACGCTTAAAGTGTTCTCTGCGTGCTTTATCCGTTTCTGGTGATCTCCTCGCATACCTGTGTGATCCCGGTCTGATCCCTACCAACGCTACAATAAATGATAAGTACTGTTTTTTTTTTTTGACAAATCGTGAGTTTTTATTTTGCTCCCTTTTTTATTATTGTTGTTGTACTCTTGAGTATACGCTTTTCTGGGTGTTAATTACCATTACTTTAGTTCCTAGTATTTTGTGTGATAACCCGTAAAAGTAAACTTTGTCAAAATGTCCAAGCATGCTCCTCCTCTCAATCCTCTCCAATAAGTATTTAAATAGTGATCTTTAATATCATCGTATCGTCGGAATAAGTTTTTCTATCAAAAGCTTCCACACCAATGTAGCGGCAAGTTTGTTTAACTGAAATCTTGGCAAGCCGCTCTCTTGTCTAAACATAGAGGTCTGAGACAAAGAGCTCGTGGTTTGAAACCCAGCCCAGATTTTGTTTTTTTTAAATATCACTATATTTGATGGAATATTTTGATTGAAAAACCATATATGTATAGCAATTAATAGAAACCATAGTAGAATTTCTCTTGAAAATAAATATACTTCGGCTAGTAAATCTTTTTATTACCTCGACGTTTCGACAAAAATCATTTGTCCTCGTCAGGATCAAACAAAAATTAAAACATTTAGCAAGGCGTTAAGCCGACGTATCTTTATTTTCAGTAATAAAAAGATTTACTGGCCGAAGTATCTTTATTTTCAAGAAATATGAATGCCGGCCAGAGGCAGCCTCTATCTTTACCATAGAAGAATTGTATTAAGAACTGGAGGTACCTTATATTCTTAGTCTTAAATATGACTTGGTCTTGAATCCGGTAGATCGAGAACCGACTGCGCACATGTGGAGTGATGTGTTCTATAAGAGTATGTTCTTTCGGAACTGGACATCTGCTAACCAAGGAATGTATCCTCAGAGATATGCCACGTATCGATTACTAACAACAAACGACTTTTTACGACGAAATCTTATTTTCATACTCGTCTCCGAGAGCAAGAAAAATTAAAACAAACAATAGTAAGAATGTGAAAAAAATAGTAAAAATGTGAATTTTTACTGAGGTAAGATGGATAAATTAAGAAAAAGACATCTCCTTATCGTGCAACTGAAAGTTACTAATGGCTTCCGCTATCTTTCGGAATAAAAATCAACTAATAGTTGATTTTTTAAAATTATTTTAATTTTATTATTGAAAAAATTAGTCAAAAATGGGTATTTGGCCAATTTTTGAATAATTAAAAATCAACGAATATTTGATATTTATTCCGACAGATGGCGCAAGCCATCAGCAAATTTCAGTTACACGATAAGAGATGCCTTTTTCTTAATAGTAAGAATATCAATAAGCAAACAGGCTATGCACAGTCTTGGTGTTGAGACATAACAAACACTGCGTGTCGTCATTTTCTTTTATAACGTTATTCTTAACTTTTCTGCTGAACTGTAAACCTTGTAGTATATTATATATAGAGCTATTGGTCCGAGAAAAGTTTATAAATCTTTATCAATAAGTAAAGAGAGGTAATGCACAGTCTTGGTGTTGAGACATAACAAACACTACGTATCATCATTTTATTCTGTAACGTTATTTACAACTATTCTGCTGAACTGTAAACCTTGTCCTACCTTATATATATAGAACTATTGGTCTGAGAAAACCTTATAAATCTTTATCAATAAGCAAACAGAGGTAATGCACAGTCTTGGTGTTGAGACATAACAAACACTGCGTGTCGTGATTATCTTTTTTTAATGTTATTCCTAACGTTTCTGCTGAACTGTAAACCTTGTCGTATATTATATAGAACTATTGGTCCGAGAAAACCTTATATATCTTTTACGTGTAACGTTGATAGGCAATATGAGTCGTCAATTTTTTCTATCGATCACCAACATTAAATAGCATTGATAAAATATAACTCCAATACACCCTCACGCAATGGATAATCAATTTAATAAAGTGCCTAGTCATTTCTTGGCCACGCCCCTATTACGTTGACCAATGATTAGTCAGGGGGTGGGAGGGGCATAAAAAAGCCCCTCCCACCACCCCCTTCCCCCATAGAAGATAAACTGGTTTAGCAATTACCTAATACCCATTTTTTATTTTTGAATTTTTATATGGGTAAATAAGCGAAGCGTATTTGTTGAATATATGATCAAATTACAAACTTTTTGAATTTTTGTATTTTTACAGGTATGGTATAATGTAAAACACAAAACTGATTTTTCTAAAGCTATTTGTATATTTTATTAATATAAATTATATAGAGCAATACTTAATAAATAATAAAATAATATTATAAATAATAAATATTAAAATTATACACCAATACTTAATAAAATAATATTGTAACGTAGAAAATTGAGAAAGACAAACTTCAGACTGACGCAGGAATTTACTTAAGGCAAGAACAACATCAACATTTGTAAGATATAAGATAAGGAATGAGGAAAGTTTCAGAGTATCAAAATATTAATATAAAAAATTAATAATCTGTACATAAAATATAATAAATTATTTGCTACATAGCTCCTTCCCTATGGGAACTGTGACTCACAGCTTGCAAATCTTGTTGCTACTGACATGGATCTGACGTGCTTCTACCAAGGATTCCCTCGGAGTCTTGTGTCAAATTATATTGACAAACATTTGCAGTTTTTTCTGATTAGTTTTTAGCGGGAAGAATGTTGTTTTGGTTTGTTAGTGAACCAATCTCTCATGCCTTCCCATTGGACGAATGTGGCCATGTCTGTATATAAGAGGGGACTAAGGGGATGAGAGAGGGGACAGAGCGTGGAGAATTGGTGTGGAGACAAAGTGTTTTTCTACGAAGTTTTTCAATATAATTTGACAGTTGCAGGCAAAAATCAAGATTTACCCGAGGAAATCATATGGCAAAATCCAAGAAAAACTCCAAAGTATTCTCTGAACGACTCGATCAAAAGCAAAACTACCTGCATGACCTTTCAACGCCTTTTTGCATATACAAATGTGGATGCATTCCCAATACGATGGCATAGTGATCAGTTCACTTAACAAATAAAAAGCCATTTTCACAGCTGACTGAAAGGCTTTCAAATGTTCGATTTACAAATAAGTTTCTGAAGTAGATGATTCTGTAGAGAAAGTGAAGAAGAACTAAGACAAAGAAGAGAATTCGCAAGTTAAATCTACCTAAATAATTAAGCCAGAGATATCTGATTCAATGCTATTTATTTCCCATCATTTTGACAAATAACGTTGTTATATATGCAAATCAAGTTCAAATAGTGTATAAGTTAGTTAATTGCTCTTTATCGGTTACTTTGTATCGCTTACTTGCATATGACGTTGTAAATAAATGATAGGTTTTTGCAGATATTTGTATAATATTGTGTTTGAACAATATATAGGGGAAATGCCTATGATCTATTTATGTAACGGCCTGAGAATGCTGTAAAGGGTGTGAGTATAAGGTTTTCTTTTTTAAAAAAATGAAGAAAGAAAAAGAAAATATCCAGAAAAGGAATGAATTAATTACGGCTTTATTATCTTGTTTTTCAAGGATCTCCAGATCTCCCAGTATTCTGTTTTAACTCATCTAACCCCATCGCTATCGGGATGGATTGGATGACTAGAGGAAATGAAATTTGATCAGCAACGAGAATAAGCTCTGGAATAGGTGTCACATTACGGTCAGTCTCTTATTATCCCAGGATCTCTTAGCAGACTCAGCAGATTTCTGCCAAAACACCATTCACAGGGCATTGTAATCCTCTTAGGAAGATGTTTGGTGAGAAGAAATTCGATCATCAGGACAACAATTTCTGGAATTGGTGTCATATTACTGGTTCTCCTGGTATACAGCAAGATCTTCTATCCTCTTTAGTGGAATTCTGTCTCACCCATCCTCATCTGTCTTTGTAAATCAGTAGCCTGAGTACAGTTATAGGTCATGGGCATTTTACGTGAATTGCCTATACAGTTAGCCCTGGGTTATGGTACAAGGACATACCTTTACAGAAGAGCTCTCAAAACTCTTTTGACAGATAGGGTAACAAATAATCAAGTTCTCGATCGAATGGGTACAGAACTCCAACTGATAAAGTTCATAAAACAACGAAAACTGACGTTTGCTGGACATGTGATGTGCGGATCAGCAGGAGAGACATTGCTGATAGTGTTGGAGGGAAAGCTCCAAAGAAAGAGATTGAGAGGAAGGAGACGACAGGGATACACAGATGATCTAAAACAATGGACTGGACGACACACCTACGAGGAGGTGAAGAGTACCGGGAAGTATGGAAAGGCCAAGTGGCCCACCCTTAGTTGAGGAAGGCATTGAAAGAAGGAAGGATGGTACAAGCCATAGCTAGCATCTCAGTTTTTTTGGGAAGAATTTTGTTTATTTGTTAAGTGAACTGATCCCCCAGGCCTTCTCTTTGGACGAATATGGCCATGTTTGTATATAAGAGAGTGCAAAGGGAATGCGAAGACTCTGTCAGTGGATTATTGTGTGGAGACGCTTTAAGCGTTCACTGTGTCCGTGTCTGGTGATCTCGCATACCTGTATAACCCCGGTCCAATCCCCCCACACTGGAATAAAGATAGTACTCTTTTTTATATAACTTATCGAGTTATTTATTTACCTTTCTTTTTTTTTTGTTATTGTTGCTTATTAGTGTATACACGTGTTGAAGTTTTTTATTTTTCGCTTCCTTTTACTTTTGTGTAAACTCTTAAAAAAGATCGCCTTTATCACACTAAGCGGGAATTTTTCTTTTGCAAATAAAACAAACCTGTCATTACTGCGATGAAAAATAAAGACAGTATATAGGAAGTTTTTTTCAAATGAAAAAGATAAATTTGTGCTCATTTGTATAACTTTTTATATATAGGAGGCGTGTTATGTTTACTTTATTCATGATGAAATTGTAAAAACTTAAAATTACTAAATATTTCCTGACGCTTGAAATCTAGCAATTTTAAATAAAAAGAAACTCATTGTGAGGAAATATTTTGTAATTTAAAAAACGTTTACTTTATGCCTAACTGTCCTTATATGAATTGTTTTCCGAAGAGCATTGCTTGATGCAAATAATTCATATGAAATTCTAGCTATCCTCAAAGCTTCTATCCATAGTTTGATTAAAAATCAACAATTCCCGTACAGTATTGGATATATAAATAGAATCGTCCAATACAATAGCAGAGCTCTGAAAAGCAGTATTTTTATTTATTTATTTATTTCAATTCAAAACGCTATGTCCCCCTAGGGACACTTGCGCTAAATGTACATACAACTATAACAAAGAAAATATTCAACATGGAAAGATACACAGAAAGCGACTTAGAAAGATTCAAAAATATTATTTACATATAAAGATATACTTTGAAGTTTATTTACAGTTACATCATTAAATTTAAAATACGAGTATATACATATATACACACATATACACGCATACACCTATATATTGTTTACAACCATAAAATATGTCCAATATTTCCTTGAGATCGTGGCATCAAAGACCATTTTTCTTAATGCAATCCAAAATATATTTACAAAGGAAATTAAATTTTATACACGTGTCCTTACTTGAAATTAAATCATTAGGGCCTAAAGCTATTAAACCGTTGTTGACTCTGTAATCTTAAAGACAGGGCACTCTAGCAAGAGATGTATTGAAGTTTGTTCCCCCAATCCACAGAAACATGTCGAATCTTGCACAGCCTGAATTTTCTTAAGAAAAAACCTGAAATTTCCATGATCTGTGATAAATTGTGAATTATAATAGTTTGGTCGAAAATATTTCGGAATATCATAAGGAATGAAACTTTGAAATGTTTGATTAGTATTCTTTTTCAGTAAATTAATCCTTGATATAATGAAATTTTTGAGTATACCTGGAATATACAAATCATAAAATTGTTTATCTTATGTTGATAAATTATTCAACTCATATATATATAACCTATAATTATAGATTACATATAATCAGTGATCAAAGGAATATTGGCTAAGGTGTGAACAGTGTTATAACTTGTTGTTTTATATGTTTGGGTACACCATAGCAGAATTTGATATTGCATTGAGTTCAGTTTGTACATATATTTTTTGCTAATAAATTCGAACCATATTTCTGTTTCGTAAGTTAACGTTGGTCTTATTATAGATTTATAAAGTGTTAGCCTTTTTTGGGTGCTAAGACCCCAAGATTTTCCACATATTGAAAAAAAAGAAGATTTTTTAATCTTTGGGTTTTGTTTAGTATAATGTTAAGGTGAAGGCCAAAATTCAATTTGTTTTTCCTTCTATGATTCGCAATCGTAATTCCAAGAATTTTAATTTCTTCTACGGGCACAATAATCTTGTCTCTAAAATTAATTGAAATTTTGTCTTTATTGTGCAAGTGTAAAATACTAGTTTTATCAAGATCGATATTTAGCTTATTATCATTACACCATTGATCTATCTTTTCCAAATTAAACTCAATCGACTTTTTTAGATTTGTTAACCCATTTTTCCAACATATAATTGTTACATCATCAGCATTGCAAATAATTTCAGAGTTTGGTGATTGCAAATTAGTTAGCAGATCATTTAAATACACTGCGTGACATTGAAACTGGAACACCAAGAAATAGTGGCCAGAAAATTATGCAAATTTCAGGGTAGACGCGCCTAACCGAGTTATGCAAATGATGTAAAATGCGCAGCTCTTGTGCGCACATGGAGTAAGATATAAGGGAAGGAACTTGCAGAAAGGACAGTATTCGTGTCGTCATTTCTTCAAGGAAAATCATTGTAGAAATTTTGTTCTTGTGTCAAAAGACACGTGTAATAACAGAGAATGCCAGGTCATCGTAAACGGAGGCAGTTTAAGCAGACAGACGCTTTTACGAGGGGCATGGTGATCGGACTGAAAAGGGCAGGTTGGTCCATACGTCAAATCGCAGCTGATACACACCTTGGTGCGTCCACGGTGCACCGACTGTGGAGAATATGGTTGGAACAAGGAAATGTGGCAATTTATAGGAATGTCGGTGCAACCAGAGTGACGTCAGCACGTGTGGATCGGCGTATCCTTCGACAAGCAGTGGCGGCGGCCCCACAAGCCACTTGTACCGCCATCCTGCAACATGTGCAAGACACCCTAGATCATTCCATCTAGACCAAAACCATTTCCCTTCGATTGGTTGCTAATGGCTTGCACTCATGCCGTCCGCTAAGAAGACTGCCATTGACCCCACCGAATAGGCGCCAACGTTTGCAATGGTGCCGGGCTAGATCGACGTGGATGACGGAATGGCACAGGGTCGTGTTCTCAGATGAGTCGCGTTTCTGCTTGTCCAGTGATAGTCGCCGTGTACGCGTGTGGCGTCGACGTGGAGAAAGGTCCAATCCGGCAGCAATTGTGGAACGCCCCACCGTGCGACAACGTGGAATCATGGTTTGGGGCGCAATCGCGTATGATTCCAGGTCACCTTTACTTCGTATTCAGGGCACTATGACGGCCCAACGATACGTTGATGATGTGCTGCGACCGGTGACACTCCCCTACCTTCAGGGGGTACCCAATGCCCTTTATCAGCAGGATAACGCCCGACCGCACACTGCTCGCATTAGCCAACAAGCTCTGCAAGATGTACAGATGCTTCCCTGGCCACCGTACTCTCCTGATCTCTCACCAATCGAGCACGTCTGGGACATCATTGGACGCCGTTTGCATACCTTGCCACAGCCGCGTTCAGAAGACGAACTGTGGCAAATGGTTGAGAGGGAATGGAGAGCGATCCCTCAGGACGCCATCCGTACTCTGATTGACTCTCTACCTAGACGTGTTGCTGCGTGCATCGCCGTCCGCGGTGGTCCTACTTGCTACTAAGCCGACGCCGTTCTCGCTCTGTATTATGACTATCATTTTGAAATAAAGATCACTTATTGTTCGTCCCTGTCTCTCTCTGTCTGCCGAGTTTCATCACTTTCTGGCCACTATTTCTTGGTGTTCCATTTTCAATGTCACGCAGTGTATATCAGCCATAACAACGGAGACAATGGTCCACTCTGAGGACAGCCCTTTGTTAATATATTTGAAACTTTCATATTATTATACTTGAATGTCTGGGGCTAAGGAGATCATTTTTTTCATAGTATTCGTTTATTTTATTTTTCAAAATGTTTTCAAATATTTTTGATAAGTTAGAAATTAATGATATAGGTCGATAACTCTTTACTAATTCCAAATTCGTTTTGTGAGGTTTTGAAATTATCCTGAGAGCTGCCTCTTTCCATCTATCTGGATAGTATCCGAAGTGAATGCATTTATAAATAAATCGCATAATAATGGTAAAAATTTTGGAAGGGCACTTTTGATCATGTTATTACTTATACTGTCAACCCCAGGGGCTTCTTTAATGTCTATGTTAGATATTAGGTTCACTATTTCCCCTTCCTCAACAAAGACCTTATTCTTGTTAATCATTTTTAGTTTGTAATTTCTAATTAGTTGATGGTAAGAATCATCTGTATCGAAATTATCATCTGGTACCAACTCATATAACAAATTGCTCATTGATCGTTCTTTTAGGTGTTCTGGGGCATTGTCAATTAAGGGTATTCCCCTTTGTTTATCTGGTGTACTTAATTTATTAAAAAATTTATATGCGTTACCAAATGGATTGTTTGTATAATTTTCTTCTATAAGATATCGCCAGTTAATTTTCTTTGCTTTATCGATTGCATTAGTGTATCGATTCCTAGTCAACTTGAATGTGTTATAACTGATTGCTCCGTGGCGATAATATAAGTTTCTTATGTAGTGAAAATGATCTTTCATTTTTTTCAATTCATTATTCCACCAGTTATTACTAGAATAATATTCAGAGTTGGAGGATATAACTTCCAAAGATTTAAAGGCAGCTTCTGTTAAAAGGTTTGTAAGTCCATTTACTATCATATCAATATCAAAATCTGAATTAACTCTTTCCACTTTACTTTTAAGTTTTATTATTTCTGTTGAAGATATATTATGAGAAAATCGAGACCAATCAGCATCTTTTTCTTTGAATTTCCATGTGGATTTTTGATTATTGAATGAGTATTCGTTTTTTTTTTTTTCGAATTTTATAGCAACATGGTTCGAAATATTTGTTAGTTTTGAAGTTTGCCAGTTATTTATTAAGCTTAATGATTGTTTATTGGAAATAGTAAGATCGATTATACTAGTTTCGCGACAGGTAGGCGTCTTCAGGTTATGTATATAGAGATCGTTTTCATCTATAATTGGTTTTAATTTAAATCCATTAGGGTTAGTTACTTTGTCGAACCATAATGGGTGACGAGAATTAAAGTCGTCACAGAGTACTACTGGTTGGGTTGTATAGGTTTCAAGTAATCTGCTCATAAAATTCAGATGATAATTGTTTAGTGAATTAGGATGAATATAGAAATTTGAGATAATTATGTTTTCTTTAAAAGTAGATAAAGCCATTGTTGTACAAAAAGAATTAGTGAAATTTTTCTACCATGGAGCATTTTAGCTTTTTATTTAATACAATAATTGCCGTGTATTTTTCTTCTATCCTATTCGAACACACTATCTGAGAATCCATATCGTACATGATCTTGTTGTGTAAAACATAAGGTTCTTGAATCAGTAGAATATCGGTTGGGTTATCTGTAATATAACCTTGTAATTCATTTATTGCCCTAATACTCTTTCTAACATTTTGTTGAATACATTTTAAGTTTTCATTCATTGATTGTTTACATTGGTAAGACATATATTATTAAATTATATATTTGACAAAACAGATTCCTCGATAATAGGCGTATATTGCGTTCTTTGTATGACTCTGTCCAGTTGTATCTTATATAATGGACACTCGTTGGAATTTGATCTATGATTTAATGAATAGTTTCTGAATTTTAGGAGTTTAGAACAATTATAACAATTTATTTCTCCAGTGCAGCTGTGACTACCCTGAATACCACAGTTTTTACATACTTTAACATTTTGACAGTCTTTCAGTTTGTTGTTCGGTTTAAATTGAAAACAGTTTTAGCATTATATAACAAAAACTTTGTCTTGAATATAACATCTTTCAAATTCAGTATATACTGTATTTTTCATTTTCTTAAGTATTTGGTATACTTTAGGTGATACTCTTAATACTATGTTGTGTTGTGGTGTATTTGATTTCATAGTGAAGAGTACATTCATTTCACCATCCAAACCTTCCAATTCTGGATTCATTTTACATACCGTTTTTACAAAATTCGCGATTTCTGTTATTTTGCATACATTCTTGACAATAATTGTTGGATCTCTTGGCTTAGGTATGTAAATTTTGCTCATATTCTTTATTTCTTCTGAATTATTAAATTCTTCAAGTAATATATTTGTATCTTTTTGGCATGGAGATTTTATAATTATAGTTTTCTTAGCGTTTGTAATTCCATTAATTTTAATCTTTTACCTTTCTCTCTAATAATTTTGATATTATTAGAAATAGCTTGAATCATATCCTGACTGCGCTCCTCGTTATTTAATGCTACAATTAAAGTAGATTCATCTTTGACTGTCTGCTGTTTTTTATCAATGAGTTCTGTTTCTTGTCTAACTGTTTGGGCATATGAAGGTTTAGACTCCGGTATTTTTCCTTGATAAACTTATCTAATTTTTGATCAATCATTTTACCTAATGTGTCAGTCAAACCCTCCGTAATGCTTTATTTAGAAATTTCAGTAATAGACTCAATTCCATTTTTCGTTTGATTTATCATTGAAGCCAAAAAAGAAATATCATTTTTATTCAAATTTTTCTGATTAGTTTTAAATTTATTTTCAAAATATAATAAAATTTCATCAAGTATAACGTCTATCAATTTTAAAATGGAATCCATTTTATTTTAGCCTTGTTCTTTTTTTCCCTTTTTCCCTCTTCTCTCTTTTTCTAAGTATTGTTCAAACAAATGGCAAGCGGTCGCGCCGCGCCGTCTGCTGATATGCAATTCAGCTGTATATAAAGTGATTAAGTGTACTTAAGAGTTGGTTAATATATGTATAGTAATATAAGTAAGGTATAAAAGGATTTTAAATTTCAAAAACAACACTAAAAAAAACAAATTTGAAGTAATATTTACCGGAATTTGCAGAGCGCTGCAAAAACACGCCCGCCCGACGGAATCACAATTTCAACAATTATTAATAATTAATAATATAATATAAAGTATAGTAAACTGAAAAAAAAAAACGCTCAAAAGTTCACCATTGATAAGCCAAGCCCTCCTTTAATTGCAGTAAAGACAGTAGAAAGTTCTTGTTTTATTTGAAAAAGAAAAATTCGTGCGTAGTGGCTAAATTATATAAATATAGATGGTGCGTTATTGACTTATGTTTATTTACAGATTTGTTTTCACACTAAATATATTTATAAGACTTGGGATTCTTGGCTGTAAAACGAATTGGTCTTAAATGAGGTGTGTGTATTGAAGTCGAGGAACAACTGTATTCTATATATATTCCTCACGCAAGTTAGAAATATTGGAAAGACATGTATCGATATTCAGCAATAGCCGGGCTAAGAGATGGTATTTGACATTTTGACTAACAAATTCCGCAGAAGAGTATATTACGATGCATATAAAATCGTAAACATATGTAGATATTAGAACGACGTTTGACAATTTTCCCGCAAATGTTTCTTTTGAACGAAAAATCGTAATTTATTTTAAGGAGAAATAATGACTATTTCTATCCTTAAGGATGAAGTATGAAAGGATGAATTGTGAAGAGTAATGATAAACGGAAAAATAAAGTGTCCAGAGATGGGAATGGGTCCCTGGACACTTTTTTTCCGTTTATCATTACTCTTTATATATTGCCGTTAATATTCACCTTAACTATTGGCAGATTTCCATACTGATCTCCGCCATATAAACGTATGTTCACTATCTCAACATTGTCAAGAGTATTGCGATTGGCAAACATAGAAGACTGTCTTGAGCAATCTCTAGCTATATGTCCTAATCTACACTCAGGTGGACTCAGCCTGATTTCGCCCAACAATTTAGTCAGTTTTTTTCTATCTCACCTCTAAGGTCTTTAATACACTGCTCATTTTCGTGCTTCATCCTGTTTACACTGGAACTAAGCATCTTCATCTCACCCTTAATGCTATTTATTTCTTCAACCCCTTCTGCAACGGTGTTCTACACTATCCTCCGTGGCCATGACACTGACTGTTTTGTCTATTGATTTAGCCTCACTGCGAACAATAGCCTCTCTATACTTATCGAGCACATTTTCGAGGAAGATTTCGAACACTAGGCTATGGTCAAAATTATATTCTACTTTATCTCTAATGGCCAGGAATCTTTCTTTAAAAACCATAGGACTTTCCCAAATTCTTTGCTTAAGACCTTCTATTAATTTAAGGCATTCCCTAATACCAAGCGCTTTTTTAGGGTACAATATGTTCAGTTTACTAACAATACTTTCGAAACTGCTATCGTTACGGATACCCATATCCTCTAAGCTCAACCTAACTTCAGAGGATAGAGCCTCGAACATGAGCAATGCTTTGACCTCTGGATCCCATTTGCCTACTCGAGCTTTAAGCTCGACTTCCCGAATGAAAGACTCGAGATCAACACCATTAAACACTGACAAGTTGAGCATAGAATTCGCGAACAAGATGGAGTACCAAAAATATAATAATAACCCACTCAATCAAACAAAAAAAAAAAACGCACGTAAAAATTACAGGAATTTGCACGTGCAAACACCAGTAATCCTGGCAGGCTCGCCAATTAAAAAAGTTACTATAATGACTAAAATGACAATACTATATACGGGATAACACACAAAGTTGCAAATTACTAGATCCTAAAGTAATAGTAACTAACACACAGAAAAGCGTACACTCAAGAGTATAACAACAATAGTAAAAAGAAGCAAAAATAAAAAAACTCACGATTTGCTATATAAAAAACAAAACAGTACTTATCCTTTATTGTAGCGTTGGTAGGGATCCGACCGGGGTCACACAGGTATGCGAGGTGATCACCAGACATGGATATAGAGAACACTTTAAGCGTCTCCACACAAACTATCCACCACACTCCTCTCTCGCAATACTATAGCCCCCTTATATATACAAACATGGCAACATTCGTGCAATGAGAAGGAGGAAGAGATTGGTTCGCTAACATACAAAAACAACATTCTTCCCACTAAAACTGAGATAAGATAAAAGTGCACATATTTGTCAATGTAATTTGACACCCCAACCATTTTTAGCATTATGGTATTAAAAAAAATCAATATAAAAACTTTTCAATTATATAAAAACTAGAGTTAAAAATTGTATAAATTTTCAGGTGGTGGTGGTGTCTTGTCCATGCTCCATGGAATGGAGGGGGTATCATTTCCCCATTAGTCAGCCACATTTCAAGAGTTCTCTGTAGGCCTTCACGTTACCGTTGCGGCTCGGGGCTCACGACACCGTACTTCACCCTACAGGGCAGAAAGCTTTCAGGTAAAATTAGCGATAAAAATTCACATTCATTTCGTAAAAATATTATCTACCCGACTGCCTTTAATTATTCTAATTAATGTATTTAAAATTGAATAAAATAAGCAAAGTCCAAATTTATTAAAATACCTGAAGTGTTTCACCTTTAAAAGCCAATATTGTATTTACGAGAGGTTGTTTTAATTTCATTTTTTCAAATGTATTAATCAACCAGGCATGATATTGAAATATTTGCACCTATTGCAGAGGAACACACAAAACAACGAACAAATTATAACTTAGAAAGAAAATATTTACAAATTTACATGTATTAATCGATAGAGTTCATAAAATTTATATAGACAAAGTGGCTGAGGTAAGAGTGTTTAAATGATGCTATCTAGCTTGAGGAGTACACATTTTTACAGATATCATCTGAATTTTTGTAAAGCTATTATTTTGACTTGGTTAGCTGGAGGATTCAATTTTGCCGAAGCCATTAGAAAATTTCATTTTTTTCAAAGCCTCACACAGATATCTTCCTAATATTTTCAATATTGTAAAATATTAAAGGTGTTCTTGTGAAAAAAAAAAATGAAATTTTTAATATCGATTTTAAAAAGTAGCATATTTTATACTAATTAAATATTATAAAAAATATAGAGTCAACATTGATTAATATTTATATGAAATAAAATTAGTTTCAATATTCTACAAAATACATATTTAAAATATTTTTGACTATATCCCACGCGAAAATTAAAAAAAAAAGTATCAAGTATAAATTGCTATCAAAAAATAGTTTCGATTTTTTCAAAATATTCTTTTAAATTTAAAAATAAATATTCATAGAAGCATACCCATTCAAAATTTATCTTTAAGTTAAGCCTAATCCAATAGTAAACCATCTGGCAACATTGGCAAGCGGCCAAACAACACAAAAAAATTAGCAGACGAACGTCTAGCTATAAAAAATGGGGGGGAGGGTAGGGGGAGAATAGTTTTTTTTGTGATTATATGAAGTAGATAAGATTTAATTAAAGAAAGAAGATATAACTGGGACTATAGTTAGTAATTGCCAATTAAAAAGGCATTTTACGCTTGGAATAATTAGGTAGCTTGTTAAACTCGCCAAGTCGTTAGGGTTGCCATGACGTACATTTTCTACGATAGATGGCACCACTGACGCGGTTGCCAGGCGACGCCGTTCGATCGGCTACCAGGTCTGAAGTTTTTGGCAATGACGAAGTATCGTTTGGTGTTATTTTCCTGTTATCAATGAACTTTATAATACTCCCTGAACTTGTGTAATGAATATAGAGTAAGTCTGAGACCGTTACACATATACACATTTTGAATCTGAAATTAGACAATTTAGAATTTAGACAATTTTATTGATTCTTCTAATCGATTGTTACAGAAAGAAAGATTAAATAAATATAATAAAGGAGTAACTAAAGGGTATATAAAATGTAGGGAAATATATATAGTTGTATTTGAAAATAGAGCAATCCATAAATAGATCTTTAATTAAAAAGGCATATATATTGGATCAAAATATAATTTATAGTTGTATATGAAAAAACAATAGAAAAAATAAAAGGGTTAGGTGTTGATATTAAAATTAATGAGAGCGTATCCTGACCATGAGCACATGTGCTAAAAATGATAGCAGAGCGCCATCTAGTGGAACAGAAATCAGCCAGTAGTACAGCCTGCTCCATGCTGACGAGCGCCAACAGCGCGAAACGAATTCGTGGATGACTTTTCTTGATTTATCAAGAAAATAGGTTTGGCCAAATATCAGGGAACAGGTTAAATCAATGTTTAGTTGATTTCTGTTCCACTAGATGGCGCTCTGCCATCTAAAAAGCACATGTGCTCCTGGTCAGGATAGGCTCTCATTATTTTTAATAGTTGTATATGTGTAAAAATTTCTTCAGCAAGGGAGGCTTCCCCACCTTGACGAATCTGAAATTAGAGAGACTAAAATCCATATATGAATTACATTTAAAATATTTTATCAAAATTCGAAACTATTATAGACGCATATGATTCTTTAAAAAAAAAAAAATAATAAACAATTTATACTGTAATTTATACAATACTAGCCGAATGACCCGGGCAACGACCGTGTTTTACCCGATTGAATGTTTTGATTCAAATACTATTTGTTACAATTATAAATTGGCGCCTTATATAAATGCATATGTTAGTTAATACCTATAGCCTATGTGCTTTATCTGTCTATGTACTGTTGGCTTCCGTAGGCGTCTCTTACTGGGAAAAAGAAAGAGAGGATTCCATTTGGTTATTAACTAATATATTGTTGCACCAAATTGAAGCTTTGCAGGGTCGTCGACCTTGGTTTCTTCCTTCTTGGTGTTATACACGTTTCCCGAGCGGGTTTCCATATTAAAAGTAAATAAATAAAATTAAATAAAAATAAATTACCTTTTAAAGTTATTGTGTTTATTTATTCTTGTCTTCCTCGTAGGTTGCGATCCGCAGTCTTCGTCTACGTCCTCTCCCGCTCCAATAAGCAATAAAGATCTATTTACAATAAATATTACAAAAGGAGTGAAACTATAAAAAGGAATGATGTTAATCTGAATATTCTGTTTTAAATAAATATTAAATATCATAGAATATTTTGAAAAAATGTAAGGCGCATTAAAATTGATGTAACACTTCCCCCTCTCCAGAGGTTGTCACGTCCTCGTGAATGACCTCATCCATTCTCTCATAATAAGGCTTGATTCTTGAAACATGAACTATCAGAGGGTCTTGGCCCGGATTATCTTTCGGTTCGATTAGATAATTGACGCTAGACATCTTTTTTAATATTCTATATGGACCAAAATATTTTCTCAGAAGTTTCTCACACTTTCCTATTTTCCTAATTGGTGTCCAAACTGCTACTAATTCTCCTGGTTCGTAGCTTCTTTCCATGTGTTTCTTGTCATAGTTCTTTTCATTCTTTCTTGAGTCTTTATTGTGTTGTTAATAACTAATTTTCTTGTTCTGTCTATTTTGTCTAAATGATGTTTTATGTATTCATCATAATCATCCTTGTCAATATCCACCGAGATATTCCTGTCGTCCAAAAGAGACGTGGGTTCTCTTCCAAACATCAGGAAAAAGGGAGAATATCCTGTGGTTTCCTGAATTGTAGTATTGTAAGCCTGAGTGATGAACGGGAGTATTTCGTCCCAATTCTTCTGATCATTGTTCACATACATACTGAGCATATTGATCAATGTTCTATTTAACCGTTCTGTCAATCCATTAGTCTGGGGATGATAGCTCGTTGTGAAGCAATGTTTAATCTTGCACATTTTCATCACCTCTTCCATTAAATTACTGGAAAATTGAGAGCCCCTGTCACTAATAAGATATTGTGGGGCTCCGTGCCGGAGAAAAATATCCTCTACTAGAAATTTTGAAACTTCTTTCACTGTTGCTTCCGAGACTGCTTTTGTTTCTGCATATCTAGTGTAGTAGTCCGTCAGCACGATTATCTATTTTTTCCTGTTTTTCGTAGATGGCAACGGACAAACAAAGTCAATTCCAATTATTTCGAAAGGAAAGTTGGCTGGGGGAATGGGCTGTAGTAGTCCAGAAGGTAATTGGTTTGAGCCTTTTCTACTTTGGCAAAGGTGACACGTCTTAACGAATTCTGAGACATCCTTTAGCATGGATGGCCAAAAGTATTTACTCTTTATTCGGTACATGGTTCTGGCGACACCCAGATGGCCATTCGACATATGATTGTGATATTCTTTCATAATTTCTCTCTTTTTCTTCTCTGGAACCACAAGCAACCACGCCCTGCCTTCAGGGTTCGGGTTTTTCTTAAAGAGGCATCCATCTTCTACTTTAAAGTTTTGCGCAATTGATCGCCTGCTTCCATTAAGGTTTTTCTTAACACTTTCGATAAACTTATCCTCTTCGTCTGTTATTTGATTTAAAAATAGCCTTTCAAAATCCTCATCCCAATCAGTTTCTGGTAAGGGTCCCCTAGATAAGCCATCGGCGTCCAGATGCTTCTTTCCTGATTTATGTATTATATCGAAGTCATATTCTTGAATTTTTAATGCCCATCTTGCCAATCGACCTGTTGGATCCTTCAAGTTTTTGAGCCAGCATAAGGCGTGATGGTCTGTTACTATTTTAAAGTGTCTTCCATAAAGGTAGGGCCGTAATTTTGACATTGACCAGACAACGGCCAGACATTCTATTTCAGTTGTTGAATAATTTTGCTCCGCTTTACTAAGGGTACGACTCAAATATGAGATCACCTTCTCTTCACCACCGATGTCTTGGACAAGTGTTGCACCTATGCCGATGTTGGACGCATCAGTATGAACATAAGTAGACGCATTTGGATTGAAGTGACCTAAAATTGGTGGACTTAATAGTGCTGTTTTTAGGGTTTGAAACGCTTCCTCTTGTCTTTCTGTCCCGGTAAATGATACACCTTTTTTTATAAGGTAGGTCAAAGGGTCAGCAATTTTTGAGAAATCTTTGATAAATTTTCTATAATATGAACACATTCCCAAAAAGGATTGTACTTCTTTGACCTTTTTGGGCAGAGGAAAATTTCTGACAGCTTTGATGTTATGTTCCGCGGGTTTTATACCATGTTTGCTCGTTATATAGCCGAGAATCTCCAATTCTTCAAAAGAAAATCGGCATTTTTTGTCGTTTAAACTTAAATTAGGTTCACGAAAACATCTAAAAACAGCTTCAAGTCTTTTGAGGTGCGTTGGAAAATCCGGGCTATATATGATAACATCATCCAGATAACACAAACAAATTTGCCATCTCAGATTTCCAAGCATATTCTCCATATTTCTCTCAAAGGTAGCAGGCGCGTTACAAAGTCCAAAAGGCATCACGTTTAATTCATATAATCCATGCGCTGTAGTGAAAGCTGTTTTCTCTTTGTCTCTTTCTTCGACTTCAACTTGCCAATATCCAGATCTGAGGTCTATTGCTGAGAAGTATGTAGATCCTTGGAGAGTATCCATAACTTCGTCTATTCTAGGGATCGGATAGACATCTTTTACTGTCACATTATTCAGTTTTCTGTAGTCCACACAAAATCTGTATTTACCATCTCGCTTCTTGACCAATATTACTGGAAAAGACCAGGGGCTAGAAGATGGCCTAATTATGCCTTCTGTAAGCATCTCGTCAATTTGCTCTTTTATAATATCTCGTTCTTTAGCACTTACCCGGTAAGGCTTGTGTTTAATTGGCTTCGCGTCTTCTGTGTCTTTCCGATGTTTTGCCAAATTGGTTCTCCCTAATCTCGACGAAAACAGATCTCCATACCTTTCTAAAACTTGTTTTAACTCCTTCTGTTCCTTTGGTGAAAGATTTTCGTTTATTTGGAATCTAGGTTCTTCGTTCTCTTCTACCTCTTTTTCTCGATTCACATTTATTTTTGCTGGACTACTTCCAAAAGCCAATGTTTGGTTTTTCATTATTTTTAACGGTCGAGGATACGGATTAGTTATCCAGATATGTGTTTCCCTATTTATAACATTGATCAAGCTTCTTGCTAGACGAAGTCCATTTGTTTGAAACATTTTGCTGCTATCCTCGATAATATATTCCCCATCCTCTGTTTCTACCAATGCCTTGATCAATTTAATGGAACATTCCGGTACAATGGAATCCTTGGCACTCTTTATTTTCAACATTTCAAAATTGATTTCGTCATGATTATTCGTCAAATCGTATTTTATAGTTTCTTGCTTACAATCTATTTTCGCGTTCATTTTCTTAAGGAAATCTCTCCCAAGAATTAATGTCCGTAAATGCGTTTTCAATATCACAAAGTTGTGTGATAATGTTTCGTCATCAATTTTTATATTTAAAAATATACTTCCTACCATGTCCAATTTTTTCCATCGGGCCCTGGACAAATTTTTGCGAGTTTACTTATACCATGGCCTGTATCGAGGGCCGTTCTGAGGTCGACCACTGAGAGGTCAGCACCTGTATCAACCAAAGCTTCAAAAGTCCCTATCTTGTCCACATTAATTTTTAATTTGTATTTAGGGTCCAACTTCTTGATTCCGTTTATGGTCGACTTGCTTTGATTGACAGATTCAGGCGCGACGCTTAGTTTAAATCTTCCAACACGGAATATCTATTCCGGGTAGGAATATTTGTCTGTGTGCTATGGACATACATCAGCATAAAGCCGAGGTCCTGATTTCTATGATATTTCATTCATTTGGCATTTCTCTTCGACCTTCTCTTGGGTATCTGTTGGATCCTCTTCTAGGATTCTTATAAACTTGACCCTACAATAACGGGCCACGTGCCCTGGCTTGTTACACTTAAAGCAGATTGGTCTTCCGTCTTCCGTCCTATTTTTGCTCACTTCTTGGCTTTTATTGTAGGTGTTTCTCTGAAGGTTTGGTTTCGGCACAAAGTTAGGATTATAAGGACGTCTAGGGGTAGAGGGCTGGGGAAAGTTGTTTCGATACTGTCTGCGAGTAGGAGAGAAGTCGTTCTTGTAATTATTGGAAACAGGGGCTTGGGGCCTGGAAGTGGTCTGGTAGTTTCGTGCGGCAGTCGGCGGCACGTACCTCGATTGTTGTTGGGGTCTAGAATAGCGTGGACCGTTATATAGGTTTCTGGATTTCTCCACACTTTCCCGATACTTCTTTTCAAAAGAATCCATTTTCTTGCACACGACAAGAAGGTCATCGGTCGTTTTAGGAGGGTTCAGGTAGAGCGCGAATGAGTACTCTTTTTTCAGTCCTCCAATAACATGTTCAATTTTTGTTTCTTCTTCCATTGCGGGGTCAACCTTGTTGCAAAACACTAGAATGTCTTCCGCGAACCTGATCGCTGGTTCATTCCAGTGTTGCATTCTGTTGAGCTTCATTCTAAGTTCTTCTTTATTCGCGTCCAAAGAAAAATCCTGAATGAGGCGGATTTTAATATTTTCCCAGCTCGTGAAACTAGCTTTGTGTAAATTCAACCAGGTTTTAGCGCTTCCCGTCATGTTCATGGCGGCATAACGGGCAATTATGTAGTCTGCATAATGATAGAGGAAACCAATCTCTTCTAGGGATTCTATCCATGGGCGAGGGTCTTCTGTCCCACCATATTTCGGAATTTCTATATTGGGGTTCAAAGCAACTGGTTCGAAACCAGCATTTCTACCAATTGTTGCACCAAGTTGAAGCTTTGCAGGGTCGTCGACCTTGGTTTCTTCCTTCTTGGTGTTATACACGTTTTCCGAGCGGGTTTCCATATTAAAAGTAAATAAATAAAATTAAATAAAAATAAATTACCTTTTAAAGTTATTGTGTTTATTTATTCTTGTCTTCCTCGTGAGTTGCGATCCGCAGTCTTCGTCTACGTCCTCTCCCGCTCCAATAAGCAATAAAGATCTATGTACAATAAATATTACAAAAGGAGTGAAACTATTTAAAAGTAAAACGACATTTGAAAACTATCCTGCATGAGTTTCTTTTCAACGAAAAATCAAAATTTATTTTAAGGAGAAATATCGATTATTTCTAACCTTAGGTATGAGATATGAAAGGATGAATTGTGAAGAGTAATGATAAACGGAAAAATTAAAGTGTTCAGGGATGGGAATCGAACCCACAGTGTTCCGCTTACCGGGCAGATGCCATGTCCACTAGGCTACCCTGGACATATTTTTCCGTTCGTTAATAATACATAAAGTAATTTATACAATATAATATAATGCGGCTTGTGATTGTAAAACGACATTTGAAAAAACTATCCCGCATGAGTTTCTTTTCAACGAAAAATCAAATTTTATTTTAAGGAGAAATAACGATTATTTCTAACCTTAGGGATGAGATATGAAAAGATGAATTGTGAAGAGTAATGATAAACGGAAAAATAAATTTTAAACATTTTACATTAAAGGTGACCTGTCTATATGAGGCGTATCTAAATGATCGACATGAACACAAATTTGTTCATAATAAACAAAATTGTGCCATAAATTACATCATTTTCTGTATATGGCTATAAATGTGGTCCGGCCACGTTGACAAGTAAAACAACTGGTCAATAGAGCTGAGCAGAGATTGTTGTCACTGTCCATAGGATCTGATTTGACAGAACACTAAAATACTTATTGATTCCTATTTTCAAAACCTAATCTCCACCCGAGTCTAAGTTAACACGTGAAGTCTGTAATGAACCAACCTTATTCGGCGATTTCAAACACTAGACTCTCATACGCTTTGAGCCTAAACAACAAGCTACAATGTTCTCTACGAATGTTCTTGATTTTCTTGAGATCACAATATTACTTCTTCCCACAAAGATATTTTCGAAATCTTACTAACGTCGTAAAATGGAGAGTTGATGTCACTGTGAGACGCAGAGAAACGAAGGTGTAACACTTCAGTAAACGAGGAACCTTACAAACCGAGCAAAAACTTCCTCTTCAGAAGACCCATTATCTGTGGTGGTATTGCATCAGTTACAATGATTGGAGTGTCAAATTATTTTGACAAATATTTGCACTTTTATCTTATCTCAGTTTTTAGTGGGAATACTTTTGTTTTCGTTTGTTTGTGAACCAATCTCCCCCGCCTTCTCATTGGACGAATGTGGCCATGTTTGTATATAAAAGGAGGGCTATGGTATATGCAGCTTCCAATCCACCTCCCCTTCCTACACCCCAACGTACAACCCTGCTACTTAAAGGCCTACGTACGCCCCTACTTCCTACAGGAGTGCCCCATCGCCAAACTACTACGGCTCCTCGCCAAATTACAACACCGCCCTCTACCAAGAACCTGAAGGCCTCCAAATTTTCTCTGAGACAATTGAGGCAATTGAAAACTCCCCCCCGGGTCCCAATACAACAGCTTCTCCCATCCTGACCTGCACGCCACCATCGACAGGCTTCTCCAAAAACGCCGCGCCTGCATCCTGGGGCTTTCAGAAAATCTGAAAGCCATGACTGCTGAACGCGACCAACTCTTGGAGAAGCTTACATCCCTCGAAGGCTCCTCTGCCCGCCCTCCGGTCATCTCTGCTTCCACCCAAACCCCCAAACCTATACTCCCAAGAGCCACCCTCTCAGCACAAACCATCCCCAAAACGGCCCGCACCTAAACCAACCACCAAGCCTTCTACCAACCCCAAATCCTCTTCCTCCACCAACAAGAAGACTCAGGACCACCTACGAGCTTCCGCATCCCATGTTGTCATTGAAGCAACCGACCCAAATACCAACCCCTGGGAAATCCTCAAGACCATCCGCGCCACCCACAAAATCCCCGAGAACATCGTCTGGGCATCACTTAGGACCAAGGGAAAATTAGTCATTCACTCTGCCAACCCAGAAATTATACCCGACCTCAGCTCCGCCCTGTCCAAGAAACTTGCCGACAACCTAAAGATCCATGAAACTCGGGAACTCCTCCCCAGGGTCTGCATCTTCAGAGTCGACAGTGAAACCTCTGACCCTGCAATCAAAGACTCCATCAAGGCCATCCCCGCCATCGCAGCCATTTAGGGTGACAAGATCATCAGAGTGGCCCACCGTTCAGCACCAAGATCTGGAACAAGCACCATGTTTTTGGAACTTGACCCGGCCTCCTTCAAAGCTCTAGGCCAAAAAGGAAGACTCATCCTAGAAGGCGTCATACACCACTTAGAAGAGTCCATCCGAATCAGAAGATGCTTCCGATGCTGCGGCTTAGGACACAACTCAAACAGATGCACCTCTGCTGATCCCATCTGCTACCATTGTAGCAAAACTGGACACGAAGCCAACTCCTGCCCCACCAAATCCTCCCCAGGCACAACAAGATGCACCCACCGCCACCCCAAAGGAATCCCAGCCAACCACGAAGCTCGCTCCTCTTCCTGTCCCACTGCTAGACTTCATGCATTGGAGTTTTAGCACTACAAATCTATCATAGGGGTCATGCTAATCTTCTCTGTATCGTTCCTATTGTAGTATATGTACCGCCGAACAAGTATCACAGGGGCCATGCTAATCTTCTTTGTATCGTTCCAATTTTAGCATATGTACCGCCGAACAAGCATGTACGAAGTTAACTATACTGAAGGTATACATCTCGAAGAAAGAGATTTAGACCAAGGAAGGATTGGTTTAATAATACTGGTCTACACATTTTTTTAATATTTTTTTTTATTTTTCGCCCAAAGGAACCGCTTCTCCATGCTTGATATATCTTGATGAAACTTCTCACTGTACTCATCGTTAACTGCACCAAGATTGTCTGGAAAGAAAACTAGATGTGAATGTATGAAATGAATCTTGAGAAATATGTTACATCCCAGTGCTTTGTAGGAAAATAAGAGTTCATTAACTAAGTCATTGTAGTTTTCAGCCTTTACATTTCCCAAAAAGTTCTTGCAAACGTTTTTAAAAGAATTCCATGCTGCTGCTTCAACTTCATTTAAGCTATCTTCAAAATTCCCATCCTGCAGCAATTCTCGAATCTGAAGTACAACGAATATGCCTTCTTTAATTTTTTTCGCAGGGATTTTTTACAGGGATTGTTAATATTTGTATATGCAAGTAAGTCCTTGCTTATTCTTTCCAATTATTCAATTTTCACAAAAAAAAAGAGAAAACAACAGAAATATTCTGTAAAAATTAATCGAAAATTGGTTTATGATTTGAGAGAATTCACATTATAGCAGAATTGTGGCCTGTATAACTATAGAGGGATCAAAAGAATGGCTATGTGCACTTCGATAATTGAGAATCTAACAAACACATGTGACTACATAGAAGTGCCACAACTAAAACCCAAAGCCTCATCCTTGAAGCAATAGAAACCATAAAGAACCCTAATGCAATAAACAAGAGTATAAAGCTACCATCGCAATATGTCCCCCTTCTATTTTAATACTTACTCTTTTGATTATATGTGTATATATTGATATTCATATCTATAACAATAATCTGTCCATTTCTCTATTCACTAAGTTCATCAACCTCTTCATAGTTTGTTAAAAAAAAAAATTATGTAAATTTTCAAATTCTTATGGCCTATACTTGCATAGATATATCTTTAAAATGTTATATAATCTCTCTCGATTACCTTTTATTTTATGTTTTATTTTGCTAGGAAGGGCTTGCCCGAAAGCTACTTTATACACACACACAGCTTTAGCAAATGAAAACATTTAAACGCGAATGCTTCTTTCACACATATATCAAACTTCTACTGTCCTTAGTGCAATGAAATTATATTGGGAGGGCTTAGCTCATCAGGGGTGAACCCTCAAGCAGTATCGCCAATTTAATCTACCAGACCGCGTCTATAGAGCTCTAATGCTATAATGGATCATTCTACTTATATATGAAGCTCTGAAAGGTTTGATATATGTGTGAAAGAAACATTCACGTTTAAATGTTTTTATTTGCTATGTCTAGATGGCGCGTTATTGCTTTATATTAATTTATACCTAACTAGCCTTGTCCTTATTGTTTGTGGAAGAGCATTGCTCGCTGCAAATATTATATGCAATTCTACTGTCCCAAAAGCTTATGTCCATAGTTTGCTTAAATACCATTTCTAAGATTCCACCTTTTCAGTGCGGCATATAAAAGCAGAATGATCTATTACAGTATTAGGGCTCTATAGAAGCGGTCTGGTAGATTAAAAATTGGCGAAACTGCTGGTTCACCACTGATGAGCCAATCCCTCTAAATATTTTTTCATCGCAGTAAGGATAGTAGAAGTTTGATATATGTGTGAAAGAAACATTCGCGTCTAAATGTTTCTATTTGCTATGTCTAGATGGCGCGTTATTGCTTTATATTAACACACAGCATTATTGAGACCACAGGTCTTATAAGCTACTTTATACAATTAATAAAAAAGAGTTGTTGTTGTCGTGTCCAATGAAGAGCCTCAGATGTCCCCATGCATCTCTATCACAGTAGTAGCAATATCCACTATCTTGGGTGTGTAAAGCTGATACTCTGGTTCCATGTCAATTTTATGCAAGGCTGCGGCCATTGCTGGGCATGAGAATGTGTGGGTAGGTGTTAGTTCCACACCAGAACAGTTGTTGCATGTCCTGTAGGTTCTTGTGCCATCTGGATGTATTGTCATTCCTTTGTAATGTTTTGTTCTGAGTCTTGTTATGGTTTTTATAATTATTCTCTCAGAGTTATAAAAAATAGTGGCGGCGTCTTATGTTTTGTCACATGTGACTACGGTATTAAAATAAAACCTCTGTAATCGATATGTATTCAGTAGAATCTCAAACGAAGGCCATAGTTAAAACCATGGCTATACCTGGTGTCTCATGGAGGTATTCTCTTATCGGAGACTCTGTCATGACATGCCAAGACATAAGTAATCTTTCAACTGAAACAGAACCTCTGATGGGGGGAGAAATCCGACTATACACCTCCCTACGGTCCCCCTTGGAATATTCGACCAAATTCTGGTCTGTTTTATGGTGACTAACGTGGCAACGGCACCCATTTTCCAAATTACGACTACTATGATAGAGATGCATGAGGGATATCTGAGGCTCTTCATTGGACACGACAATAACAGAACCTCTGATGAGTGACAACTTCGAGTAGTAATCGGGTTTAGCCACGTTTTCATGAGAGAGACTACTGTATAATCAAACATATTTGCAAACACTTCTTGTAAGAAATAGTCGATGTGTTTTTTAATTAAGACTGTTGAAGAGCGATTATCGTTTGAGAAAGCTAGAATTTTAAAATAAAAAATTAAACTGATTTTGAAAAATCCTTGTAGTTTTAAAACGCCTTTCACACAGTGTTACATTGAATAGCCAAACATGTATGATGGACTATGTCGTATATTTATATTTTAATTATATAATATAATATTGTATATAATATATTAATAATAATAATAATATTAAATCCACAGATTATTATTCTGCGATATATTGTATATATCATAACATATAATTTATTATCATATAATTCGATTGTTAACTTGTATTTCTTAAGCTTGCATCTAATACGGTGTAATATGTTCCATTTCCTAAATTTTCAGAAGATAGTTTCGATATTTTCATAAAATGTCTTAAATCTGCATTTATAGTGAATAAAACGCCTGAAAATAAATACGTCCCAATACTTCTTACGTTATTAGGCACAAAAATATATAAATTAACTGAAGATTTATTTGCGCCAGAATATCTATCTTCGAAATGTTTTGATGAGATTACCGCTAAATTGCAGCAATATCTTGCACCTACACCAAAAATAATTCCTGCTAGATATATAATTTTTTAAGAGAATGCAAGAAAATGAATCTATTGCCGAATATATGGCAGAATTGAGAAATTTAGCAGATGCATGTAAATTTGGAAATACACTAAACGAAATGCTTAGAGATAAAATTGTAATTGGCGTTAAATCTTTTAAATTACCACAAAGATTATTGCAGGAAGGAGATGATGCAAGCCTAAATTGATTATATGAAATAGCTCTATCTTATGAAGCCGCAAAGAATGATTTAAAGATGATTAGGCA
Organism: Cordylochernes scorpioides; assembly: GCA_030710605.1. Taxonomy (NCBI): domain Eukaryota; kingdom Metazoa; phylum Arthropoda; class Arachnida; order Pseudoscorpiones; family Chernetidae; genus Cordylochernes; species Cordylochernes scorpioides. The sequence goes on from CP092874.1 coordinate 76,319,961, forward strand.
AAATGAGAACGGAATTGTTGATGAAATTCAAAATGAGTATGAATTCAAAATTAAATGTTCTCATTGTGGCAAAAATAATCATTCGTCAGATAAGTGTTATTTAAAAAATCTAAATGTCATAATTGCGGCAAAATTGGGCACATTAAACCCATATGCAGGAAGGAAAAGAATTTCAAATTTGAAAATTCTCGCAAATAAAAAAAATCTAATAATATTAACATAATTCAAAATTCCAGCGAGAAAGAAAATACGAATATAATACAGTCAAATGATAATGGGAAATATCGTATTGAATTAAATGTACATAGATAACAAGTATATAATGTCCGAGTTTGATACAGGAAGTTATTATACTCTAATGCCAATAAATATTTACAAGAAGTTTTGGAAAAGAAAATTGACTCCTGTTAGTTTAAATCTCCGATCATTCTCGAATACAAAAATAAATGTGATAGGCATATTTGTTAAGGAGGCAAATATGGAACTTCCCCTTATAATAACCGAAGCCAACAGACCATTGTTACTGGGCACTAGTTGGATCAAAAATCTACCCGCACAAAAGCTGAAATTTCCTAATGTGAATTCGGTTCAAGAAATTACCTGCGTATCACTTCTGAATTAATTCTCGAATGTTTTTGATACTTCAAATATTGGAGTTGTAAAAAGCCACCAGGCCCATTTGGTTCTTGAGAAGGAGGCTCATCCGAAATTCTTTAAATCAAGAAACGTTCCATTCGTTATGAGACATGCTGGGCAAATAAGAAAAAACTGGACATTGCCTTGTCCTGATCCAGAGGTGTTCTTCCCGACGCCCCAAAATGTCCAAAGAAATCATGAAGACATTCCCTTAGACAAGACTGCTACATCCTCCAGTAGAGAAGACGCCCCACTGTGCCAGCCCACTCCGGGGACCTCAGTAGCAGCAGAACAGGGGACTCCGAGACCGAGTCGGCGATATCCTCTAAGGGAGAGGAGGCCGCCTGACAGATTCCATTTCTAAGGAGGGAAGGAACTGTCGTATATTTATATTTTAATTATATACTATAATATTGTATATAATATATTAATATAATAATATTATTAAATCCACAGATTATTATTCTGCGATATATTGTATATATCATAACATATAATTCGATTGTTAACTTGTAATTCTTGAGCTTGCATCTAATACGGTGTAATATAATAAAATCCATTTAAATAAATAAAGCCTAAAATATATTTCTACTTTTAAATCAACCTAAATACACCACAGACTAGACAAGACCTCTGGTTAGAAAACCTGTAATATAGAATTTTAAGAAATAATGATGGACTGTATAAGTATAAACGTGCAGGGGCCACAACAATAGAACACCGCTATTTCGATTGCCCGTCGTTAGCAAGTTTTTATGTAAAATTTAAAAAAATCTGTGAGAGTAGTGATTCACGTTTTGTTTTTGATCGAGGCAAATTTGTTTTTGATTATGTAACAACGGATAAGACGCACATTTTTACCACGCCACCAAATATGTAATGTACAAATTCTGGATAAACATCGATTTTAACTATGATTACAACATCGAAACTGAGTTTGACTCACTTTTAGAGACTCATGTCTAATGTATATATGTGATATCTTGGGACCTCTGGGACCAGTGTTACCTGATGCTAGACGAACCTCGATGTCACCTCTACCGTGCAGTCGTGGTGGAAGGCGACACAGTTGGGCCAAAGGTGAAATAAACAAACAGAGATTCCACGAAGAAGCGTCTGAACGTCAAGAAGGAATGGGACGAGGAGGTTTCTGGTAGGAAAGGATTACCTCTATAGGAGCGGCCTACGCGGACTGGAGGACTGAAACAAAGACTGACTAACTGAGGCTTGAGGCCTCCTTTTATAGCTTCCCTGGGTCCAGGCAGGTCACTGCCCTTTTCTGACGTAAACAGGGGGGAAAGTTACATCATCCAGGAGGGCCATGACCTCGTAAAAATTGGACTGGGCTCGATAGGCCTACTTTCTTATTCTCACTTGGGCCTGATTAGTTTTAGCCTTAATTTTCTCCTGTTATTCTCCATTCCTTCTATCTTTACAGTTGCTATACTTTATTAGAGTCTTAAGCGGTACAGATTGATGTTATTTGATGCTTTCTATTTGCAGTAAATAACAAGTTATATACAGTCAAGTGGTGAAATATGTAGTAGTAGATATCTGGATTATTTACAATTCCATGGTCTTAAATCATCACAGATGGCCCCGGATGTGAGAGGGTTCATATGGAGGGATTTAAGAAAGCGGAATAGGAAGACTGTTATTAAGAAAGTAATTTTAAAATTAATTGAAATGAGTTGGTATATAACATGGGGTTGATTTCTGTATATCCATAAGAGATAATAAAGTATAAACAACTAATACTAATCATACAAGTAAAAATAAAATAGGAATAAAAGAATTAATAGAGAACATACAATGATTATAGGTAAAAATATAAATGATTGGATGGGTCAATCATGATCTCTTCGTGATGGGCGTTAGAAAGGGTTGAGGGGTTAGTTATGATTAGGTTGAGGCAATGTCACCTTGACTCAAGTCCCAAACCATTTAATGTGCACGGCGCGGAAAACCTAGGCCATGTTTCATATGTAAATTTAAGGACCGAATAAGGTTACAGTACCACAATCGAATAGTAAGATAAGGGTAATTGTTATGGGTTTTATGAATTAGTCGTTAAGACGTACCCATGCAGGATAAATGAGGGCGAAGATCAGTGACCAGAAATCAAAGTTTTAATTGGAGTCGTCAGGGGCTTAGCGAGAAAAAGAGTAAAATAAAAAAGATGTGTCAGCGTGTGGCATGAGAGTGCCCTGGAATATACAATGTATTAAAAAAAAATACAATTTGCACGTGTCCAAGCCAGAAGTTGGGATAGGTAAATCAGGGGGACGGTGTGTCAATATTGTTAATTACGAAATCAAAGTAGGTCAAGTCTAGCCTGCGAAGGATTGTTAAAAGTTCCTGCGGAAAAGGGATGTTAGTATTTATTAAGAAGTAACCTTTAAAGTGGTTGATTAAGAGGTTATTGAAGATTGCCCTGTTTTTAGATCATGGTTTTTAGTTTGATTATAAAAGAATATATAATTGAGATATGAAATTTCGAAATTACGGCTTTGCATATAGCGTTAAAGGATTTGAAAAATCGAAAATAGAATTTCAAAGTTAAATGCAAAGTAATATTTTTAAAAAAGTTAAAATAGTGATGACATAATACAAAGATTAACACATTATAGCAGTATATAAGGGGTAATAGAAAGTGAAAATATTAAATGAAAATTAAAAATGAGTAATAATATACTCGATAGCATTGAACATGGTAGCGGAAGATGAAACAATGTAAATAATATCTAATTTATAAAGTGAGAGAAAATATAAAATGACAAATGCAAATTAGTGATATAAACATGAAACATGAACTTGAGATTATTAGAGATGAAAGATAAAATGACAATAGTTAACTATAGTAAACTGATTGGTTGACGTAAAAAAAATATAAGAGCTAGATAATGATTATATAAAGGATATTAAAATGAAAAAAATGTTCATCGAGAAAGAAGAGCAAGTAAGATTATATAGAAGTTTTATATCGGGAAAAAATGTAAAGTTGCTCTTAGCTGGTTTTATGAAGTAGGTCAAGTTGGATGTCCTCGGTTGCGATATTTTTGGTGTTGATGATACAAGTTGTTCTAACATATCTCCTTGAATTCGTTTTATGTTTGACGCGACTCGTGGGTCACATTGTTTCCAACTGTGAAACTCACTGAGTCCTAATTTTGTCAATTTTTTGTTCCCTGCGCCACGTTTAGGTGAAAACGTGATTCTTCCTAAAGCGGCATTTATATTGTGTGTGCAGGAAACACGGCGATCTATTCTAACCGGTCAAGGGTTTTTTTTAAATCTTTTTTAACATATGTGGGTGTGTGTGATTTTTGTAGGTAAAATGTCCTTGGATCTAAGTGTCGATGTTAAGTGGACAAGTTAATCGAGGGCGATAATTCATTAGTAAGGAGCGCTGTTAAGTTAATGAGAACGACGATATAGCTGCGGAGAAAGGTGAACAGTTGTGGTAAACTCGCTCTGAGGTTTGCAGAGGGAGAGAGAATCTAGACCCGGTGACTTGGTTTTGGGTTATTAATGAAAGAGTAGATATTTTAATTCATTGGGGATCTCTCAGTAGGCGGGATTAGTTATTGAATTAATTAGTTATTCTGTTAGTGGACTGATTTGTTAGTGAACGTCAAGAAGGAATGGGACGAGGAGGTTTCTGGTAGGACAGAATTACCTCTATAGGAGCGGCCTACGCGGACTGGAGGACTGAAACAAAGACTGACTAACTGAGGCTTAGGGCCTCCTTTTATAGCTTCCCTGGGTCCAGGCAGGTCACTGCCCTTTTCTGACGTAAACAGGGGGGAAAGTTGCATCATCCAGGAGGGCCATGACCTCGTAAAATTTGGACTGAGCTCGATAGGCCTACTTTCTTATTCTCACTTAGGCCTGATTAGTTTTAGCCTTAATTTTCTCCTGTTATTCTCCATTCCTTCTATCTGTACAGTTGCTATACTTTATTAGAGTCTTAAGCGGTACAGATTGATGTTATTTGATGCTTTCTATTTGCAGTAAATAACAAGTTATATACAGTCACGTGGTGAAATATGTGGTAGTAGATATCTGGATTATTTACAACAATTCCAGGATCTTAAATCATCACATATATATATGTCATAATTTGTACATAACTGGATGTAATCCCACCACAATATGTATCCAATGTATGATCTAAAGATTTTTAATAAAGACAAGGCTTAGAAATCTGGGAGAAAGGCCATCAAAGAGGAAACGGTCATTTGTAGGTTTTATTATCCAGGAACTCATAAAAACTGAGTTCAAGAACCTTCGTTTCCGGGAGCATGTCAGAACAAGACAAGGACAAAGGATTAGCAAAGATCCAATCAGAGTCCAGGAGGATTAGCTAGGAACCAATGGAAAACTTACACGGGTCGACAATCGTCCAATTAGCGCCATGAGAAGTTTTCGTGTTAAATCGCGAACTCAGTTTAGTTAGTTAGGAGCTCGGCACCATCGAGACGAGTTAGGAGCTCGCCACCATCGCAACAAGTCGGGACCTGGTACCAAGGAACCGGTTGGAACCAGCACCCATCTTCTCAACAATCAGATAAGTACAATCCTCAATAATGTGAACAGCCATAGTTAATAGTCAAATACGCCAAATAGCTTAAACCCCTTTCTCCCTTGATCGCTGGCCTATTTCAATCCAATCCTGTGTCCTCGTTATTTTTCCCCTGTGTGAATACCTTACTACTTCAGCAAACGACTGCGCCCACCACAATCATCAATCAATCTCAAAAAGGTAATCGTTCAACATTACATATATAAACTAGCCGAATGACCCGGACAACGCCCGTGTTTTACCCGATTGAATGTTTTGATCAAATACTATTTGTTACAATTATAATTTGGCGTCTTAAATAAATGCATATGCTAGTTGATAACTATAGCCTATGTGCTTTATCTGTCTATGTACTGTTGGCTTCCGTAGGCGTCTCTTACTGGGAAAAAGAAAGAGAGGGTTCCATTTGGTTATTAACTAATATATGCATTTATTTAAGGAGCGACCCGCTCCAACACAATAGTTACAAAAATGGGGGGGGGCAAAGGTGGCGTGATCGTAGCCGACCAATAGGAGGGCGCCATTCCAAAAAAAAAAGCAAACCGTGACAGAGGCGACGAAGAATGACGCTCGTAACTGTATATAGAATGCTGTAAATATATACTCTCTCAATGTCTCTATATTCATCTTTACTTGCTAAACTGAAACTTTGCCTCATGTAAAACTGACTTTACTATGTGTATATAGCCATTGATATTATCTTATGTAAATACTACTATGTAAATTATGCTATGAAATTAATAGTAATGTCTGAATAAAGAGTTTTAAAACATGTATAAGTATAAACTGCTTCTACAGATGTAGACACTTACCGTATGATCAATCTAAAACCTTTACATACTATGAATATCAGGGCCTGTAATATGTGTGTATACTTAGAATAATAATAAAAATAACTTTACTTACTTTCTAAAGATTTCTCTAAATATGTAAATCTTTCTTGCTATCCTATCCACTAAGCTGAAGGACGCAGATCAATTTCTCTCTAGAATCACACAACTCCTGATTTAACAACTTTGTCCAGCCAGTAATATAATCTAGAATTAAACATCATTCAATATTTTAATGAATATTCCCACTTGGTATATTCTAATATTCACAAAATTAATCTCACTGAAGAATACATACCATATTACATTGCGTATTTTTATAACGCTGATTCATATCATCGAAGCAAATTCAGAAAAGTCAACAATTCCTATTGTACATGACAACTATACATGGCTTCAGGTTATGGCCCTCATCAGTATAGAAGCGAATTCTATTTTATAGGATCCTACGGCGAGAGGACGTGTATGGAATCATCCGAAAATGACAAAGAGTTTCTTTAAATGGCGAAGTAACTTACCGCTTTAAGCTGAAATCGACGTAAAGCTCTAACCTATGTATACCTGATCATTATCCTCCCTTAAAATTTGATAATTTTCTATTATAATTCACAATCTACACTCAAATTCTTCAAAAAGGTATCATTATATTAAAAAATATATATCAATTTTTTTAAAGTTATCGAGACACGTTTTAATGTTTTTATATATTATTT